>CM074576.1:168254609-169454609 GCA_037305975.1 Chrysolophus pictus
TAAAACAACAGAACTGAAGACAGGCAAATATTAAGTGAACTACAGATAGAATGTCTGGTCATTATGGGATTATTAAAAAAGGCAAGAATTGCACAAAAGAAGCTGAAAATAAGGATGGTGTTCTTATTCGAGATCACTGTCAAAATGTTAATTGATGGCAGAATTAGCTATAAGTACACAAGATAAATACACATATACCGGTGCACATAGATCCACGTATATGTTATACACAAATATATACGTATATATACATAAGTATGGATATGTGTGTGCGTGTGTATATACATATATATGTGTGCATTTATATATTTATATGTAAGGAGTAATGGAAAAGACGACATATGTTCTTCCAGCATGGTTATGAAAACAGTGCAGTTGTAATGAAGACATGTCTGAACATACCCAAAATGTCTTAACGGAGCCCGGATAGTGACCTGACAAGAACAGCATATATAGATTTAGCATTTTCTTTGAGAAAAAAAGGTATGTAACATGTTAAAAAATCTTGTGTAGAGAAAAAAGTCTACATCTTAGAATCAATATTCTGTTTTTAAAACATGATTAAGCATCTGTAAATTGCATAAACACTCTGCGATCAACAATCTTATGTTCACAAACTTTTCTTGGTTGGAATCTTGAGGTAATACACTTTCAGTTTTTATTTAAATGTTTGTTCCATTTTGCCTGATAGTTTCATTAAATATAAAGCTGTTGTACCTAATCAGGTGACCATCAGGTGATCATTTATTTGCAGATATGGTGTTAGGAAAGTCAAAGAACGTATGGAACTGATCTTGGTGAAGGATGTTAAACACAACAAGAAGGGGTTTTACAGGTACGAAGGTCAGAAGAGACAGGTCAAAGAGAGCATACCTTCCTGCTAAATGTGAAAGGAGGACTGGCTACAACAGTTACGGAGAAGGCAAAGGTACTCAATGAGCTCTTTGCCTTGGTCCTCACTGGCAGCCAGGATTCTTGCATCCCTGAACCTCACATCCTTGAACTTGATCCTCTAGGTGGGAACTGAGGAAGGAAACTTTCCCCCACTGTAAAAGTGGAGTAAATCTGATACTGACTCATGACACTGAATGTGTACAAGTTCGTGGGGCAGAATGACACGCGTCCTAGGCTCCTAAGAGAGCTGGCTGAGTGGTTGCCAAGCTACTCTCTGACATATTTGTATAGTCATGGCTGTCAGACAAAGTCCCCAGGGACTGAAGAAAATGAACATCACTTCCACTTACAAGAAAAGGAAGAAGGAGGATCCAGGGAACTACAGGCCAGTGAGCCTCACTTCTGTGCCTGGGAAAATCATGGAACAGATCCTCCTAGAAGAGATGTTGAGGTATGTGAGTGATAAGCAGGAGATATGTGAGGGATATATAAGACAGCGAGCTTGGATTCACTAAGGAAAGGTCATGCCTGATCAATCTGGTGGTCTTCTGTGATGGAGTGACAGCATCATCAGACAAAGGAAAGACAACTGATATCATCTACCTGGACTTCTGTAAGGCCTTTGACGTGGTCCCCTGCCACATCCTTATCTCTAAATTGGAGACATATGGATTTGAAGAGTGGACTATTTGGTGGGTAAGGACTTGGTTGGAGGGTTGCAGCCAGAGGGTCTTAGTCAATGGCTCTATGTCAAGGTGCAGGTTGGTAACAAACGGTGTCTCCCAGAGGTCTGTCTTATGTCCGGTACTCTTTAACATCTTTATCAATGACATAGATGATAGAATTTAGTGCACCCTCAGCAAGCTTGCTGATGACACCAAGCTGAGTGGTGTGGTTGGTACAGCAGAAAGAAGAGATGCCATGCAGAGGGACCTTGATAAACTCGACAGATGGGCCCTTGTGAACCTAATGAGGATCAGCAAAGCAAAGTACAAGGTTTTGCAGTTGGGTTGAGGTAATCCCAGATATGTACAGAGATTGGAAGAAGAACTCCTTAAGTAGCCCTGATAAGAAGGACTTAGGAGTTGTGGTAGGTGAAAAACCATGAGCCAGCAGTGTGTGTTACAGCCCGGAAGGGCAATGGTATCCTGGATTCCATCAGAAGAGTGATAGCCAGCAGGGACCGGGAAGTGATTGCTCCCCTCTATTCTGCCCTTGTGAGACTCCAGCTGGAGTACTGCATTCAGATCTGGGGTCTCCAACACAGGAAAGATGTGGAGGTTTTGGAGAAGGTCCAGAGGAGTACCACAATGATAATCCAGGGGCTGGAGAACTTCTCCCATGAAGACAGGCTGAAAGAACTGGAGTTCAGCCTGGAAAAGAAAAGGCTATGGGAACACCTCGTTGCAGCCTTCCAAGATTTAAAGTGAATTTATAAACCTGAGGGGAATCAACTTTTTACATGGGTAGATTTTGATGGGTCAAGGGGGAATGGTTTTAAACTAAAGAAAGGGAGATTTAGATTAGATGTCAGGGGAAAGTTCTTTACTGAGTGAGTGGTGAGGTGCTGGAACAGGTTGCCAGAGAAGTTGTGGATGCCCCATCCCTGAAGGTGATTAAGACCAGGTTGGCTGGGGTCCTGGGCAATCTGATCTAGTACTAGATGAGTGGCTGACAACCCTATCTATAGCAGGGGGGCTGGAACTTGGTAAACCTTGAGGTCCCTTCCAACCTAAACCATTCTCTGATTCTGATTCTGTGACCAGTCCTGAAATGGAGACTATAATCAGAACAAAAAGATTTTTTTTTTCATTGACAACCTATTTGAGAAAGCATGTTGTCAAACTTGAGAGGTCTTCCTATGAAGATGGGAAGGATTTGTGTGTCAGTTTGAATGTGTGGGAAACAGATTACTATAAACTCAGTAACTGAGGTCCAGGAGTTCTGGGTTTCAGAACATATTGATAGGAGGCTGTCAAGCACCTTTGCAGGAATTTGAGCTTTCACTCATCCCATGGTTACCATACAATCCTCTGTGGCCTTGTCTTCAGCACTGCACACCTGCAAGCTGTTTACAGTTCAAAAAGCTGACTGTTGATATACAATCTCTCCACGAATGTCTCTTAAATAGAAATAACTACGTGTTATATTTAAAAGTGAATTTTAAAATCCTCTCAGATAGGATTCAATCTATTTAGAATAATCTCCGCAGGAAGTCTTTCCCCTGGGATGTAGTTCTGGTAGAAAATGATGCACTGTGCATGTACATGATGACACATTTGTTCAGAGACGTTTCATATTCAAAAAGTACCAGGAGAGTTCTGGTCAGTGCTGTCATATCATTGGACTGAAAAGGAATTGTACAAGGAAGAGGTATCCTTCTGGAAGTACAAACAGTTGCTTTGCTGTGTTTTGCAGCAAGTCATTCATGTATAAGAGTGTTTCAAAGCTACCAAAAAAAAAAACCCTAAAAAAACCCCCTTATACAAACATCGATACACAGAGTTTGTTGAAAAGCAATGATTGTAAACAAAAACAAAAACAAGCCAAGAGCAAACCAATTTGATCTAGTCTCATAAGCTATTGCAGACTTCTGATTTTGTCTTCCTTTATTGTAGTTCCCAATATCTTTCTGTCCCACTGAGATGGCTGTTATGTCTCTATACTTCAGAGGGAACTGATAAAAGAATATTTTTTCTGTTTGAGAAATAAAGCTTTGTTGTTTACGTGTGCTGTATTACTGGGAAAGAGTAGAAATAGACAGCAAAACAAATAGGTCCTATCTAAAGCCATTCCGAACATTACATCAACAGGATTGAATCTAGACCAATAAGCTATGCTATCTGCAAGGGAAATAAAAACACTGAAGAGATCATGTTAGATTCCTACAAAAACTTTTAAAAGGTACAGTGCACTGAAGTCTTCACTTATTGCTGATCCTTTATATTCTTGCAATCTGAAGTTCACCTCAAATAGTTTTGAAATTTGTGTTACAGTCTGTTCTCTGTGCATAAAGTATATGGTTTTCTTGCCCTCAAAGCATGTAACACTCTCTTATCTGAAGACTCCATTTGTATCAAGGGAATGAAAATACCACTTAAAGGTCACATGTCATTTTCTCTTAATCACTCTTGGACATCTTGCTCCAGCAGAATTTTTTTTTTTGATATTTCAAATATTTCAAATATTGATATTTTAAATATTGAAAAATTCATTTCATTGTATGAATAAGATATATATTCAAATTTACTTTCCAGTTGTTTGCATAGAACCTTCCACTTGCAAAATATTTTATAATCAAGGTACTATTTTTCTAATATTCCAGAGTAAAATCAAATATTTATACAATGTCTCTCTTTAACAAGTGAATTTAAAATAATAATAATAAAAAAAAAGGAACTGAAACAACTTGAAAAGGTACTGTACCCTCCAAGCTCGTTATCCCCACCCCTTCCCCCATCTTCCACAGACCCTTTGCTAGTATTAGGAGAAACTGGAATGTCTTCAGTTCTGTACAACACTGCTTAGCAACAACTAGAAACGTTGGTGTAGTATCAACATTATATTTCTCCCAAAACCATAACATCATACCAGACACTCTGAAGAAAAACAGTTTTTTTCCCAGCTGAAACTAAAAACATTTTAAAAATGTACAGTTATTTTCAAATTCAAAATACAGACACTAACAGAATATATGTGCTATATAGATGAACTGCTCGCCTAATAATTGTAATCATACAACAATGGATTAATTGTTGTGTTTTACTCAGAATATTCATGCACATGTGGCAACAGAAAAATTTTCTAAGCCATTCTTTCCTGTTTTTGTTTTTTGACCAAAATAATGTGGACACCAGCAGTCAGGGCTGTACTTATGCTTCTGCACCTGCTTCAGGGCTATTATATGCTTATTTGAGTACTTAAGTTTCTAGTGATGCCTGAAACTGAAATCAAAATGAGAATGATAGCATACACTGTTTAGCAAGATGAAGAAGGCTGGTAGCTGAAACTGTTCTCACTGTTGCGATAATTGATGTTTTTGTCGTTTGAATCAGAGTGCCAAACAAAATTCTACCTTCTGGATAGCAAGGGGCACACTGCACAAAGATAATGGAGTTGGCAATGAACTTTGGATCATCAAATGGAAGCTGTCACATGGAATAGATTGAATTATTTTGAATGCCATTAAATTGTAACTACATGGAAAAATAATATGCCTTCTTATTTACTGTTTTTACTTGCAGAAAGAAAAAAGCAAAAACAAGACTAGCTTGGGAAAAAAAGAAGTTGGCTCTTTATCTGCTATAACACTCAGAACAAGGAATATCTGTACTTCAGATTTATAGGAATAGGCTTGCCTATCTTAAAGATGGGCCTTGTTTTTATTTATTGTTGAACACCAATGGGAACAAGCTAGCTGGAGTCCAGGAGGCTAAAATCTGTTTGTTGATTTAGTTGATCAGAATAAGCAGAAAACAACCTGAAGGAAGAAACAGGTATGTTACAAAACGTAAGAAGTGTAAACAGCTGGGGCTCAGCAACCAGCAACATTTGGACTACAGCCCATAGCAGTTTTCATCCAGGATGTAAGCCCTTTTCAAATATACAGAGCAGAAATATACTTCCCCAAAAGCTTTGATGGTCAATGTGGTGTCATCAAAGGCCTCATGGACACTTTGGTAAAAGGATTCAGCTTGAAGTGGCCACAAGTCTTTCACAAGTAGCTACTAAAAGAAATCTATTTGATATTGGTACTGCTTAAGTAATCATTAATGTCAATAGTACTGTCAATAATGTTCATAATACATTTTCTTTTTACAAATTATTCAGATTTGAGGTTTTTTTTTCTGTTTCTTGTCTTTTTGTTGTGTTTTTTTTTTTTTTTTAGTAATACCATACTGTTGGTTTTTTGGAATTCTTTTTTTTGGTTGTTTTTTTTTGTTGTTGTTTGTTTGTTTTGTTTTGTTTTGTTTTAAAGGTTTGTTTGTTTGATCTCTTGCTGGAATTCTTAAAAATATGGTAACATAAAACAAAACTATTGGTCATAAATTTGTCACTCCTGGACACAGACAGACTCTATACCAGTAAAATTTGGTTTTGTGAGGACAAAAAATTTGTCAGAAAAGCAGGAATCCTGATTAGCTCTCCTTGCATATTCAGGCCTGATGGCAAGTCTTACATCTTTTAGTTGAGTAGAAACTGGGAAGGTTTTTTTTTTTTTTTTTTCTGTATTAAGCAACTGCACTTTAAATCAACAAAATGCCTGTAAGGTGTGCTTATCAAACTAGAGGTAACAGTTGGTATGTTATCAAATCTGTTATTTTTTTCATCTCACATGGATACAAATAAGAATTTCTTAAAAAAAACCACACAACAGCAGTTAAGTAAAGGAGTGGATCCTTAAATAAAATAAGATGATTAGTTAACAGAGTATGTCAGTGTTCATGAGATCAAAGATAAGATAAGATCTCTCTGTGGTATGGACATTGGTCTATAAAACTGTAGTCATTTTAGTTTTTATTGGCTAATTTGTATTGCTGTTAAAAGCATGAAAACCATACATCTCATCCATCTAAAAGAGTAAACCAGCAGTAAGTGAAAAACAGTAAGTTGTGGCCTTGAAAAGTTTGTAATTCTGAATGGCCTTGAAAAGTTTGTAATTAATGCTCTGGAAAAGTCTAGAAAAGGCTATTTCTAAATCAGAGTAGAGCTGAAGGAATCAGCAGAGCCAGAATAGCTATGTGTGTTTCACCCAGCTTTCATGAGACAAAGATACTAAACGTGATGAGGGAGGCTTTGATCTTCAGTAAATGCAAGAGACAGCAAGGATTTGCTGTAAACAGAGTTAACTTTTGTCTTCATGTGATATAAAATGTCATTCCAGAAGCACAGAAAAGAGATTTCCTGCAGCAGATTACAAGTTTATGACTGTGCATGCATGTGTAACTGTTCTAGTTTAATTTAAAATGAAAATGACATAACAATACAGATTATTGCTCTACAAGATTTTGTTCATCTATTTGCCTGCCTGGCTGTTACGTGATCAAATGTATAGCAATTTATTTTTACATGATGAATTAAATATTCATTAAAGTGAATGATAGTCCTGACATTTTTCTGCAGTACTAGTAATTGTTATTATGACATTGAAACTGCTTATGTGGGCAGTGTGCTACTCAAACCCCTAATTTAAGTTAGTAAGTAAGTTTTGCTTCAGCTTCAATCCCTATCAAAGCCTTTAAAGCTTATGAGACCAAACAGATAAATTACTACAGGAAAGAAGATAAAAACATTAGTGCAAACTGATAACTGGTATTTTTAGACAATGTACTCTTTCTCTTGTTATGTTCACACAGCTGTGCAGTCAGTAGAAACTGTCTTAGAAGTACTGCTGATGTCTGCAGAGTTAATGTTTTCAAATCATCTACAGCTTCAACCAAACTACTGTTTTGTACCCAGTACCACATCTAACTATACTTGAACATAACCGATAAAGGCAAATCTATCTCCAGTCCGAATGACTACCAGTGGTGATAACAGAACTCCATAAAATTGAAGTACAGACAAATTTGTTCATAACAAGTGATTCACCTAGTTTTAGTGGCAATTTTTTAAACAACTGGTCAGTTCTTATGAACAGATGATTACTAAATTATGTGCACTCTTCATTTAGTATATTTTAGCCTGATCTACTGTCCTTCAACAATGAGCATGAGCTCTTAACTTTTATTCACAAAACAAATTTGAGAAGTATAATCCAGCTAAAACTGTTTTCTACTCAAGTAACTAATCTTCCCAGTAACTAACTATATATATATTTTTTAATTTCTGTTCTGATTCATAGATATTCATCCTCTTAACACACTCATGCAATCTTACCCAAAGCACATTAAACTGTGTTTAAATAAAGGGGAAGTTGAATCACATTTGATATTCTGTAAACAATGTACTGTCTAAATATTCATTAAAAATAAAAGCATATTAGAAGGAAATGGTACCTGAATAGAACTGAATGTAAGGTCTTTACACATAATAGAAATTTTAAGTTACAGCAAGTGAGTTCTATGAATAACTGATGTAAGCTTAGGATTCATCCTGATTATCAAGGCATATGTGCTTCATTTTCAGTATGTGGTTGTTATTATTATATTTAATAAAAATATTATTGAAATATTCAGATATATAATAAACTGATGGAAGCACCACCTACCATGAGGATGATGATTTGCCATAACTAATTTCACATTTATTCTAAGTAACATTGGTACCAAAATCACAAAAATGAAAATCTGGTTGCTAGTTCATCTAAAATGTAGCAACATACAAATCTATCCATTAAATTATACATGAATACAGACCTTCATTGAGACCAAAAGTTTTTTGAATGGCTTTCTGAATTCAAGCTGAGTTCCTACGAAGCATTAAGATATTTTAGTCACATAGGACTAGGTTCTAATTCCTTGACAATTCAAAAGTATTTAAGAACCTCAGAAATCTGATTATAGAGATTTTTGTTGTACCCTGACAAAGGGGAAATTAGATGGGAATATGTAATATACAGGCAGATCTATAGGTACTAAGCAAGGTAATATCTTATACTAATAAAATACTTCCAATTTCTGATGTAGTCAGTGGAAAGAGAGAGGTATTTCGTAGTACAAATATGAATTATTCTCTGAAGACACATACCGTTTCCTCTTACTGATTACAAGTCTAACAGAGCATGGCTATGTTCTTACTTACGTTTTAGCTGATATATATACTTGTGATCTAAATGGAGAGCCAGATTGCTGAGAATAGGGCTTTTAATTGACTTAAATTTGTCTACCCAGATCTATTTGGATAAAGATCTCTTGACCCTGTGGATAAAATCTTGTCCATTAAAAGTGACTGGGACTTCTTCTATTACATTCTCTAGACTCGTAATTTTATGTGCAGGTTTTGTTTGTTTGTTTTGTTTGGCTTTTTTTAAATAAAAACAAATAGGAAATAGATTCCCATAGATATCTAATAGATGCATATACTGAAAATCACTGTTTCACTTAGAAATGTACTTTTCCTGCCTCAGTGTTGAATAAAGTCTTAGTTTCTTTCTTTATGACACAAGTTTAGATATCCTTTCTTACCATCAAGTTGCAAGATTCATTAAAAAAATATTAAAATTGGTCTATTGGCTACCTGCTGATCTCAGTGATTTTCAAAGTTTCTCTGCTTTGAGGCAATAAGTGTCTTTGCATATGTATGTAAGAGAAAGTATTCTGAAGACATGACTTGAATCTCATGCAGCACGTTGAGAATTGATCTATCTGTTGTCTGACACATTTTGCATGAAATAAATCAATTAGAGCCAAAACATAATCCATTCTAAATGCAGTAACACAGCAGCTCAGATAGTACATGACCAAATCAATAAGAACAAGGCAAAAATATGTAAGGTTGAAAGGTTCAGAAACCAAAAGGGATTAGAGAACGATCAAGTTATAAATGAGTATATGAAAGGAATGATTTTTATAATTTTCCAGGCACAGACCCTCTATTTCAGTAAAAAGTAGGATAACAGTAGGAGAAAAAGTGTAGAATTAGCCTTTTCTTTTCAGTTGTTAGGACAGTGTTTTTTAGGACACATCTGAAACTTCCACTGCTTTAATACTATCCTCCAAATCATAAAACTCACTCAGAAGCTGGATACCAAGAGGGAACAGGGAGAAGATATACTGAAAATAGATTAGGAACAAATTACATCCAAGACAGGTCTAACATAAGAATCAAGGAGCAAAATGATTTTGTTCCTTTTTCTCCAGCCTTCCAGACTGAGCTTAGATATCTTCCAGATATCAGGCTGTGAGCCTGTCTCATCTGTCAAGTTAGGCCTTAAATCAATTACTCATGCACTATAGATCTCTTAGATAAGAAGTCAGCAGCATCAGTTTCATAATATTTTGGCCTTCTGCACTTCTGATAGCTGATTCAATAGCTGATTTTTATGTAGTCCTGTTAAGATTTGAGCCTGGAAGGCACAATAAATTTGATTCTTGTTTAGTAAAGCAGCATCAAGTTTTAGGTATGAATTCTAAATTAAGATACTGCTGGTGATTTCAAGTGATTTAACATGGATGATGCTTAAGTTTACCTGAGTTGCTAGCACATAGAAAACACTACATTATTTTAATTCTTGCAGCCTGTATCTGATGTGCAGAAGGTAAGAAATCTTGATTTTTGTCCATATTTTATGTTTTCAGTTTTCTTTGCTGGCCAATGGAAATAAATTCTGTTTTCTAACTTTTTAATTTGCCTGCCACTAGAGTGGTCTATAGCTTCTTCAAGAGCAAAATTGCCTAAGAGAATTTTATGAGAAAGATACCGACTATCACCATATCATCAAAAGCTATTCAATTTATATTGTTTAGAATGTTGCCAGGGGAAAAAAAGAAGGAGGTAAAGTTAAAAAATGTTGCATTTGATAGAGTAAAATTATATAAAGTATTTCGTTCAAGTATCCCAAATATCCACAAATACAATAATACTAAAAACAACAAAAATAAGAATATAAATGAATCCAAATCAGGTCCATGGTTGACCTAAATTGACAAAAGTCTATTAATTGAAGTAAAATGATGATGTTCTGGTCATGATTTTTTAATTGCTCTGAAAATAAGAGTGTTTTTGTAGGCCTTTGTAGGCCTTGACTGATCACATTTTCAAACTGCTGGTTGTTTAGATCAGTTTTAATGGGAACTTTTACACATCTTAGTATTCATAGCAGTGTCTGTCTTTTCTGATAGAGGACTAGGAGATCGTTTCTAGATAGAATGAGTCTCTTTGCAGTACTCCTGAAACCAAGGCAAAGAATATAAAATGAGCAAACTTACGAGGTGATAGGTATGTTGGCTTTGGCATTTGATAGGTGCAGAAAAGGGAAGTTTATGTCATGCTTCATTTGATATCTGAAAGCAGAATCTTAGTTTTATGAGAAATACTGTGAAAAATGTATGGATTGCAAAAAGATTTTGTTAACATTAATCATTAAAGTCTGTTGATAAAATAATAAAAGGAAGCAATGTTAGGGACCTCATAAACATGAGAAAGAAGATAAGGCTGTCAGGAGGTAAAACCAGCAAGATAAAACAAGTTTTAGATCCCAAGGGCACATTAAATCAAGGTCATTAGATCTAAGAATATTCCTTAATTATTCAGTGTCTTTCACAATATTTTTCTTCCCTATAATAAGAAAGCACTGAGACAACTAATTGTGCATGCAAGGTGACCAACAGCACTAGGAGATTTTCCAGACACTTTCTGCAGGCATAATTTAAAGAGGGAAAAATTCCCACTTAACATACTTAGAAGGAATTGATCCTAGTCTGAGTAAAATAGTGCAGTAGTGAGAACACTACAGAACTGAACCAGAAACTAATACAGAGGATCATAAATCTTTGTTAATAATGTTAGTATGCATCTAATATTACTAACAGACCCCATATTTTAGGGAAATAAATTCTTACAGAACACGTTTCCTTTTAATATTACTGACAGGAGCACCTGAAAGAGATCATTCAATACAGTGCAGGAAGTTACACCAGACAATGATTTTAATAACATACTACATTCTATTTTGAAGCCAGATCTTCACCAGAGTTACAGGAATCTAGTCCAGGCCTTTGCTTCAAAAACTTTCCAATTTTGAAAAACTTTTTGTTACTGGTCAGTATAAAGTGATTTTATTAAAAAGCTGGTTTTTCTTTTTGATTCTTTTCTCCTTCTTCTAGCTACTTCCTCAGAACTTTGGTTTGTTTAGTGCATAAACACTTTTTAAGTCTTCTGTCAGTGCTTCTTCATTAACTGGATTATCTGATTGCTTTATTCTGCAACCATTTCTGTTTTGGCTCATACTTTTTACACAGATGACTAAAACTGTACAATATGCTGTAGGTAAAATTCTCTAAAATATGTTTTGCTCAATCGCAGTAATCTTGCCTGCATAAGACATCTGAAATCAAATTTGCTAATTCATAAGCCTGTCATGTTGTCAGTTTTTAATAACTTAGAAAGCTGCTGTTGTGTCAGACTCTTCTACTTCTTACTCCTGGCCAATTGATAAATTTCTTGTTGATGGCAGAAAATCTTATCATTGGTTCCTCTTCACAGGGCTTTGTACTTTCGTTAAATTTAATCCCATTTCTATTACAGTAGTTCTCAAGATACCTATACTTTCAACATGACATGCCAGTTTGCTTTTTATCTAATATCTAGGCAGAGTTTAGAACTATTCTAAGTACCTGAAGTTTTAAATTCAACTTAGCTTGAATAGTCAAGTAACTGCTTTAATGTATTTATTCTCAGTGTTCATTCTTTAAAAAGAAACAAAGCATTTATCCAATATTAGTCACATTTAGATTATCGTCAGTCACAATCCTGCCCACAGTAAAGGGATTGGAACTAGATGATCTTTGAGTTCCTTTCCAACCCAAGCCATTCTATTATTCTATGATTCTATGATCCTACATTGATTCTACTGACCAAATTTCCTTTCTTTACTGATAGGAATAAAGAAACTTTGAGATTTAATATTCTCAAATGGTTTACCACAGATTAACAAGTAAAATTTCTGATCTCTTTTCCATACTTCCTGATGATTATGTTGTCAATTTGTTTTTTTTCACTGATCAGTCCATTATTACACTCTTTATCTCCTACAGCTTTTGCAAGACATTTTTGATTTCTCAGTATATCTATAGCTTCCTCTTCTTTCTGTGTCCATTTGTGCATTCCACAGAATCATACAATCATAGATTGGCTTTGGTTGGAAGGAATATTAAAGATCATCTAGGACAAGCCATGGACAGAGTTCCCAACCATTAGATCAGGCTGTCCAGGGCCCCATCCAACCTGACTTGAACACCTCCAGGGATGGGGCATCCACAGCTTCTCTGGATAGCCTGTGCCAGTGCCTCACAACCCTCTAAGTAACGAATTTCTTCCTAACATCTGACCTAAACCTCCCCTCTTGTAATTTAAATCCAGATTGTGTAAAAGTCAGTCCCCTTCCCGATTATAATTTCCCTTCAAGTACGGAAAAGTTGCAGTGAAATCTCCCCAGAATTTTCTCTTACCCAACAAGTACAGATCTCTCAACCTTTCTTATAGAAGAGATGCTCCAGCCCTCTGATCATTTTCCTGGCCTTCTTCTGGACCTGATCCAAGAGCCCTACATCTTTCTTGTGCTGGGGGCTCCAGGTCTTGACATAGTACAGCAGAATGGGCCTCTCAAGAGCAGAGTAAAGGAGACAATCACAGAATCATAGAATGTCAGGGATTGGAAGGGACATCTAAAAATCATCTAGTCCAATCGCCCTGCCAGAGCAGGAACACCTAGATTAGATCACCCAGGAATCCAGGAATCCAGGCAGGTTTTGAATGTCTCCAGAGAAGGAGACCCCACAACCTTCCTGGGCAGCCTGTTCCAGTATTCTGTTATCCTTACTGTGAAATTTTTTCTCATATTTATGTGGAACCTCCTGTGTTCCAGCCTGCCCCCATTGCCCCTTTTCCTATCATTGGATGTCAATAATCATCTTCCTCTCCTTGCTGGTCACCCTTCTTTTGATGCCACAAGGGGTGCAGTTGGCCACCTGGGCTGCAAAAGCACACTGATGGTTCATGCTACGCTTTTCGTCCACCAGAGCCTCCAAGTCTTCTCCACAAGGCTTCTCTCATTTTCTTCCTACAGTGTTATCCTTATACCTTTCTCACACAAAAAGGCCAAAGAACAGATATCCACTTGCACTCTGTGGATGATTATATAGTGGACACCAGGTTCACTAAAATTTAGTGACTCACTTAACAAGCAGTCATTTTTTTTTCTATTATTGAGATACAAATTCTTAATTTTGAGATGAGGCTTTATGTATAGTTCTAAGTTAAACCAAGATATTTGCAAGCAAAGCTACTTTATATAATCGTATCTTATTTAATCCTTACTGTTTACCAATTATAACATAGAAATTTGTGCTATATCTGTACTGGATATCAGAAGTATATCAGGCACAACTTAATCTATCACATTTCTTCCTCAAAGTACATGTAGTAAATTGAGCTATATAACTATATTACTACAATGTATCATTATAGTTGCATTCAGAATTTTTTTATCCAGAGTTAGGAAATGGGAATTTATTTTTAGTATTATGGAAATCTTGGTTTACCTGAAGAACAGTTATTAGAGAAATAAAATAAATGTGTCTCTGGAAAGAAGTTTCAACAAATAAATGAATTAATAATGGTATTGATGTTGAAATTGTTATGCACACTTAGTTTTCACCCCTTTTTCAGATGTTATGCTCACCCTTCCCCTGTTCACATGGGTCCTGTGATCACTAGGTTATATTACAGTAATACAATAATGCTAGTTGCATAGAAAGAAAAAAAGACAGCAATACCCAACAGTCAAACAGAAAAATAGCTGCCACAGCTGAAGTTAGGTCCAGAATGGTTCAGAGAGAGCATGCTTGACGAGACTTGGTTCTGAGATCTCGCAAACCCATTACTAAGACTGTAGCCTGTTATTAACAATGGAAATACCACATTGCAAGACTACAAAGTTACATTATGTTTGTTATAATCACTGTAACTTACTGTAGCCTATAAAAATAATTAGTGCTCTGCAGTTCCTTATCTCAACATAAGTATTTTAAACATTTTGCATATAGTCTGTTCTTTGTGCCTATGTACATATCTGAAATAACTAACCACTTATCTTCCGTTCTTTTTAATCTTAAAAAAAAAAAAAAAAAGGAGCTGCCTATCTATATTGTAAGAATAAGTAAATAAAAATAAATGAAAATTGCCAGACTATTATTATGTGGACATTCTGAATCCAAAAGCCAAAATTCAGTTAGTATGAAAATCTATGTCTTAAATTGAAGGCTGTGAAAAAGAAAAGGCAATTTGGAAGTCTACTTTAAATATGAGATCTTAAATCACTACATTTTATAAAAGACTACTTTATTGCATGTAAGTTAATTTAGTCAATTAATCATGTCTAAGCATACCCAACTTTGTAAAATTTTTGATAGAGTTATGATCTATTTAAACAGCATAATCTAAATTTCATTAATTTTTGAACCTTCATTAATTTCTAATTTTCAGGTTTTGGGTGCTTTTTAACAGTGCTGATGTTTTGAAATTATACTTGTCATCACATATTTTCAACACTGACACAGAGTATGAAGCCAAATACATCTTTATTCTTATGTTGCATAATATGGAATTAGAAGAATGAAAAATTAAAAAGAAATGTTTTTACCCTCCTTTCAGTTTGACTTTCTGTTTTGCTGTGGATAATTTTTCAGAGAGATGTATTTCAATGCTTATATTTTTATTTTATTTATTTTGCACACAAACATTATGATGCTCAAATATTTAAATATATGTATTTTAGGGAAAAAAAGATGTTTTGCAGGAAAAGACACTGCTGAAACACACCACTCACTGTGCTCACATCCTCTGTTTGGTTTCCATAAACATTCAGCAAGTGTCGAGTGTCAATGAGTGCACTTTTTCTGCTTGCTGGAATTCAGTAACACATTTTTGCTTCATCCACATTTCCGTCTCAGATGCCATTCTGTCAGACTGCCCCTCTGCTGCCAACTGTCACACAGCAACAACATGTAATGGGATATTGGTGGGACTCTACTGCCTCTACTGCCATACTACCAACATCTCCTTCTTACATCATGGCTCAACATAATATTGAAGGCACTACTTTCAGATCAACTCTTGTATAAATAGAAGTAGAGTTGTGCATCGTAGTTACACAAAAGCAAAACAAACTAGCCATAGAGATCTGGCCATTAGAGTACTACAGCAGCTAAATCAAGTTTCAGATAAGTCAAGAAAATTTCAGAAAGGTCTTTCAAACTTCTAACCAAAGCTTTCAGCCTAAAAAGTAAGGTCAGTACTGAATTTGGTGGCTGCATGGTTCCACTGCTTTTTAGTAAAGCCTTCATTAACAATACTTAATATCTTGTTTAACATCCCCAGAAAACTGTCCATAGAATCTCAGTATGGGCACTTCTCCTTTCCATTTAATTATGAAGCCATTTAAATCAACATCAAATCATATTAGATGCAAATCCAATGATGCTGGCACAGTCCAAAAATAATTTTGACTGCACTGATAGATCGCAACAATTCCCATGCACCTTATTGGATGGAAACAAAACATTAATATGTACCTACTTATTTAGCACATACTATAACATTTTCCACTGCATTTCCTGTATTTGATCAACATTTGGTCATTAAAAATGTGTCTGGTGCCACACACATTTTTAAAGTTCCTACCTGACTAACAAGTAGACCTTGCTTCCTAGGGATATGACTTTCCCTGACCTGTATTGGTGCTTCTTGGTTTTTTTTGGCTGCCACACTCTTTCTCCAGAATGTTCCACTTAATGGATGAAAATTATACTATACACTTTCTCAGATGGTCTGGGACCTGTCTGTACCAACTGGTGGATAGGTAGCTTTCCAATATTAAGAGTAATCCCTATTATATTTCTATTTCTGTTGGAAGAAATCTTGTTTTGGGCTCTCTCCCTTTTTCCTTTTTTCCTCTGCTTTTTTTTTTTTTTTTTAACCCAAAAGCTTTGAGTATCTTTAATTGCGTATTAACAGTTCCATCCTAACCATATGAGTTATGAGAATTAAATATTACATTAAAAATATCATGTAATCAAATCAACGTTTG
The DNA here is from genome assembly GCA_037305975.1 of Chrysolophus pictus. Classification (NCBI taxonomy): domain Eukaryota; kingdom Metazoa; phylum Chordata; class Aves; order Galliformes; family Phasianidae; genus Chrysolophus; species Chrysolophus pictus. The sequence goes on from CM074576.1 coordinate 168,271,252, forward strand.
GATGCCTCTAGTGGAAACTAAATTATGAGCAATAAGCATGTGGATTTTAATCTCTTAAGTGCCAAACGTTCCCTCTCTTCCTCTGTCTGTCTTTTGTTTATCATCTGTTTGGTGCTTCAGGTTCAGTTTGGCTGCAGTGGAATACAGCCCACTGTTCAAGGCTCCACAAGAGAGCTTTACAAAGTGTTATGGGAGTTAGCAGCATCTGGCTGTTTTGGCTGAAACTCTCTAACAAGCTTAGTTACTGCGAAAGCTAAAATAAAATCAGAAGCTGAAGTAAAAAGATAATGAGAAAACTTCTTGGCTTTTGCAGGAGCAAACTGAAAGTACAAACAACTCCATACCTTTGCAAGTTTCCCAAATGAAGTGCTGAAATATTTTAGCAAATAGAACACATTTGTCGGATGCATCACCAAAGCCACTGACAATTACCAACTAAAATATACATTCTTTAAATTAGAATGTACCTGTACTGGTGAAAAGCTATTCTTGATTTTCTCTTTATTTCTGTAAAATATTTTTTCTGTCCTGTAAGTATTTTTTGATCTTTATTTTACGTTTTCAGATCCTAAAGTTTTCAGTGAGAAGGCTATAAACAAATAGCCATGGTCGATAGGTATTAGGTGTCTCTACATCAACCCAAAAGTGGACTTTCTGCTGCATGGTGGAGATCTCTGTGTATGTTTATGCATCTGTATTATCAGCCTGAGTGTGGGAAGGCAGGTAAGGGTACCTAAAATTTATGCTGTTGTAAAGGAAAATTTTTCCCTGATGAAAAGCCTTCTTTCTTCTTTTGCTCTTTCAGGTGTGTCATGAAATGCAGTCCTGTCTGTCTATAATAAACCAGGTTACCTTTGAGGTTTGCAAATGTGCAATTACTCTATGACCTGAGAGACATAGTCTGTCCTGTTTCTTAATGGAGGAACAAATAAAATTAATACCAGACAAATAAAATTGCTGTGAAGATACTCATGCCAGATATGGGCAAGAATACGTATGTTCTTAGGTCAATCGTCGTAAGTTTATTTCAACAGCTGATGCTTGGATAATTGTCACTGTTCTCTGAAGAGAAATGTTGCATGTCTGCAGAGATCTGTCTAGTCCAGAATGTACCTCCTCTTTGGCCTTGGGAAAAAATGGAAACAACAAAGTCCTTAGATTACTCATGACCAAGTAAGGGTAAAATGAGTTGGAGATCACTCCCCAGACAAACACCGGGGCTCACACAATCCACATACAACCCCGTGCAAGCACAGGCAGCCAGGATAACTATCCAAAAGGGAATGGAGTATCATGCTTCCTTAACCTAATGAATATGTAGTTAGTAGGCGTTTCTTATGTATAAACAGGCAGAATAATGTAGCACTATATGAATAAAAAAATTGCATGAGCAGGAGGAGGTGTGCTTGATCTGTGGAAATATTCCATCTGGCACTCTACACAGAAAATAAACAATATCTCCTTTCAAAATATACACTGTGAGTGCGTTTAGAGAGCACACAATCATTACATTTTCAGTAACAACACTATCCAGCTTAAAAATCCAAATGAGTTGCAGTACTAAACAAAAAGATTAAGATTTTTCGTCTAAATTGTGATGAGAAATCTTACTAATTTTAATGACAGGCTTAGGAATTTTAAAAGATGAAATTTCCACAAAATATTGACAGTATTTTTCAGGTGACTGCATATAATAACTTTCCTAAGTTATAAAAAATCATTTTGTTTCGAGGAAACTAAAAGATTTTTTTTTTCTTTCAGGGATTATATCCATTTGGTAGGAAAAAAAAAATCATGACAGGTATATAGAACAAAAGATGAGAATAGAACAATGACAAACTTGAGATGAGATCTGAATTTACATTAGTTCTGTAGCCTATCTGCAGTAAGAACAGCATCATAAATGTGTATCCAGAGGGACCAACGGTAGTATAAGTGTTCAAGAAGGGAAGACAACCTCTGCTTGAAGCTTGCATCTAGGTTATATCCTGGCAATCTGAACGTCCTGGATTTTACTATCTGCCAACTATATGATTTGTTATTTATGGTAACTTTACATACTGATTTTATCTGATCTCCTTTGGATCTAAACTCTTAATCTCAGCCACTATATATATAATAATACATTTCACTACTCAAGTAAATAATGTGATGTGTTTGACTTCTTTGATAAGGTTGCTGTGCACACCCTGACACGCATGAAGACAAGGAACACAAACATAGGTGTGTTGGAAATGTCCAAATGATTTTTGTCAGGACGATACCTCTGATAAAAGCAGATTTTATTCACGATTGCAATGGCGGGCGTCCCACAAGCAAGAGCGTATCTATGGACACAACAAGACAGTCTTTATACCCTGTTTTCTCCCCTTTGCCTCCCCTCTCTCCCGTTTCCCCACTGGCTGGGTACTCCAGGTTCACAATCTTATCAGAAGGTTTACATTTGTTAATTACTTGTTAATTTGTTATCTAGTTATCTAGTGTCAGTCCTGTCGTCTCCAAGATGTCTATTCATACTGATATGGTGATTTTGTTCAGAGTCCTTGTTAAACAAAGAGTAAGGAGGGAAGGTGCCGGATCTTCCTCTATACCTTCTTCAGGCACTCCCTGAGGCAAGTAATGAATTGTCCTTTTAAATTGCACAGGATACTGTTGCAATGTGCGTGACATATATTCTCAATGCTGGCTATACATAAGTTGTTACTAGCTTATATATATATATATATACACACATACATATTACTTATATACTAAGTATGTGTTGTTGGGGAAGATCTATCCAGGGGATTACCAATGAAAACTTATCAGAGAACCCCAATAAAGTAGAAAGACCCTGAAAAGAACATCAGTTCTAATAAAGAACCCAAATGGTAGAGAGGCCATGAAATTAACAAAATTCTTATTTTGTTCTGATGCAGAAACAACATTCAATTCCCACAGGTGGACAGAGAGAAAAGAGCTGAAGCTTTCTTCAGTCTTCCAGAAATGCAAGAATTGACGTTCCTGAGCTAACTAGTCTATATTTTATTATTTTGTTTATCACAGTGTTTAGAAAACTTTTTGTATGTTCTCTTATTTGTTTCTTTCCTAAATGAAAGGAAAAAATATAGACTTCTATAACCCCTTATAAGAAAGTTTTTCGTGGTCTTATCCACTTCTTAGAACCTCTCCTATCATACAAACATTTCTGATGAGAACGCAGTGTACAAATATGATGCAAACAAGGTAGTGAGATGATTTCTGATAGCATTATAATACTTTGGCTTTAACACAACCTTGTTTGCATTTTTTTCAAACAGCATCGCATTAAGCAGAAGTGAGATTTCTACAGTTTTCTCAGACCCATTTTGAAAAGTGACAGATAACATTGCTTTCTAAGACATACAGGTCCTTTACTTTCCCCTGTAGTGGGACATACTTACAATTCATTAGTACTAAATCTCATTGTTATCTGGTTATCTTTGCATATTTCTTATGCAGATCTCTAAAATTCCCTTGGTTGTCTCTGGTTCCAAACTAATTCCAGTCACACTGATTGCTTTTCAAGAGCCTCTGCTTCTCTAATCATCTATCTTTTACAAATTTAATAAATACACAAAACAAGAAATCCCCCACTGTAGAACATATTAACATACTTCTGCTATTTTATATATATAAGCACATATATGTATACATATATAGCTTATATATATATATACATACATATTACTTATATATTTATATTTATATATATATTATATATATATATATATATATTTGCAGTAGATGGAGTAGGTTAGAAACCAACCTAGAAAACTTTCCTGTTTTTCTAGACTTCACTGTAAGAGATTTGTAAGACATTTTCTTCTGATAGATTTATGAGCAGACTGTATTTTGCCACAGGTATTTAGAGGTGGCACTGTTGAGTGGATTAGTGAAGTCTGGCTTGATTGGCCTCTCAGGGAGCAGAGACCAGCTCTGTAATCAGCCACCTTCCACCGGAACGCATGTAAGTACCAACAATGTAGGTCACACACAAAAGGCATTTAATCAGTACCCTTCATTGGAAATACAGTTTAAACTGTTACCTTCTGGGCGCTTAAGACGTTCTCTGGAAATAAACTTCAGATACTTTAATTAGTGCTTTCCTCAGCTGTGTTATCACCTCCTCGATCAGACCTCTGCTCTTTTCCATCTTACCTCAGAATTTGCTTGTGTCTTAAGGAAGTTAAGTTGTAACTTAGTTAGAACACGACGACTTCAACCTGAATTTAACTGTAAAGGGCCTTTTCTCTAACTAACAATGTGCGAGGTGGGAGTGAACATGCAACCAGTGGCAACAAAGGAATATGAAAAACCTTGAAAGTGTCAAGTACTAAATACCAAAAGTAGCTTTAAACACAGAGGCACCTTGAAGAATTACTTCAACAATTGCTGTGAGAAGGAATAATGCGAATTTAGTCTAGTCAGAACCTTAACTTGTGCACAATTTACAGTCATAGCCCTTCCTACAGAGTGAGGCAAGAAAAAGGGAAGCCCAGAAATGGATTGTTTTATGTAGCCTTCTGAGTGCTTTGTACATTCAAGAATAAGTCCTCTGATCTCAACAGCAAGCAGATGCTGAAATTGAATAGGCTGAATAGAACCACAGTGGCTATTGAAGAATTCCTGTTGTTACACATTTCAGCAAAATGGAATGTCAGTTTTCCTGGTGCTTTTTAAAGTAAAGAGGCACATTCCTTTTCTGTCATCTGAAAAGAAACTGTAGTCACGCAGAGCATATTTACATTGTCATGTGTTCTACGATATTTTTTTACACCATTCCCCACTCTCCACCTTGTCATCAACACCCTCTGCATACTGGGATTTGGATTTTGCATTCTTGCTTATCAGCTGTCTTTTTGAGTGAGGAAACTCATACAGTGAAGAGGTGAATACCACTCCAGCTCTACACCTGCATGGATAACAAGTAGGTATGACATAACCTGTAGTAAGGTTTGTAATATGGATATAACTCTGCCGGACCCAAATCTATTTTATTTGTCTGGAATATTTCAAAATCAAATAGTAAACCAAGCACTTCATTCAATTATTATAATAAAGCATTATGCTTAATACTGGCAGGCTACTCTTAAAGGCCATGGCTGGTGATCTGCAAAAGAGCCTTTGCATTCCCTGGTTAAATCCACAGCTAGTGTATCAGTTATTTTAGGGGCTACATTTTTATATATATATATATAGCTAAAATTTCAGATAACTCATGTCCTATTGAACATTTACAAAGAATATCTAAATTACTACTTAGTATTCAGGAAATGTTCTGTGCATTTACTGTACAGAAAACATAGGGAGATTCACTTTAACTGTGGACTTGCATTGATTCAAATGAAAAATCTGACAGTGGTTTATTGCAAATCAGAAGATACTTTTGGCATTACTGTACTGCAAGACTGTGTTAATTCTGCTTATATACGATCCTGAGGAGATATGCCCGCTCTTGTTCCTCACAGGAGGAATCCCTTCTGCTGATTCTTCTTGTCTTCAGTCTTCTTAAGCCATGGGTTCAGAAAGATTCAGTACTGCAATCGCTCACTTCAAGGAAATTTTCTCAACACATTCTGACAAGTTCTTTGGTTCACAAATCATGCCCCTCATTTTTCAGTGGCCACTCTAACAGCAGGAATTTTTTCTAGTGTCCAACCTGAATCTCCCTTGGAGAACTTGATGCCATTCCCTCTAGTCCTATCCTTATTATGTGGGAGAAGAGGCCAATCCCCACCTCACCAAAATTTCCCTTCAGGTAATTGTAGAAAGCAATAATATCTTCCCTGAGCACTCCCCTCAGTTTATCTGTGTGAACCACCCAAATGACTCGCAGTGTTTGCTCTGTACTGCATCCCTGTTGAGTGGCTGTTGAAGTGGAGATATGACAGCTGATGGAGAATACAGGTAGCCTATGCTGTGATTTGTGGTGCAACAACTTGCCATTTTCAGATTACCCTATAGCATATCTACAGTCTTGAAGACGCAGTGTATTCTCATCATACTCTTGGCATGATAGTTCTAGGACATTCTGACAGTTTATTTGTAGTCAGTGAACAACTCCATTATCTAACACCAAAACACTCAACTGTTACACTCTTTACTCAAACTGGACTTGTTGCAGCATCAGTTGAGATGAGGGTGAGTACTACAAGTCTGAAACCAAAGAAGGAAGACCAGACACACTGTATCATCACAAGGGTATGTATTGTTTTCACATTCACCTTTGGAAACAATGATTTGCAGTAATCCAGCTAAACGCATTACCCTAGCCCAAACACAAAGGACTATAAACAATCAATTTCAAAGGAATTCAAGTTCTGAAAGTGAGAGGAGAAAGAGACTCTACATCATCTGCTAATGACTATTGTTACTGATTTTACTTTACTCAAACAATTGGTTGATGGATGGTATTATGCAGCTCTTACAATTCTGAAGGGATTGCAGCAGAGGGCTATTTCTTAGAAGAGCAGTTTAATGTGGAGAAAAGTCCTGAAAATGGAGACAAAGGGAGACTTTTAATCAGAGCACTAATGTGGGCTGTCTGTGATGAAGCTCTTATCATTTCACCACAAGCAGTGTATAGCACTCAAAGGCAGATTCTGTGCTACGTTAATAGAGGCTTTTAAATCATTATTTGCACTTTAAACATGGGGAGATGTTTGATTGATTCACAAAACATTACTAAGAATGTGAAAAACTGGGAAGATTATGTATGACTTTTTTTTTTTTTTTAACCTCCACACTACAGCTAGTGGTTATTCCACTCTAAAAGCAAAACCAATAGTTTGGGTCCAGTTAATTTAAGTTCTGTCTGCAAAAACTCCTCTAATTAGTGACAGTTTCATTGTTCCAATGACATGAATGTATCTCTACAGTGTAAAATAATAACATGAAAAGAAAGTGACTGATTTGGTAGGTGGGTTAATTCCATAATGGAATTTGAATACCTGGTGAAAAAAATGCTGATAAGCAGTAGTCAGCTCGAGGGAAGCATAATTGTCAAGTACTATTCAAAGGTGATGAAATATCTAGCAGGTCTGCCTGGCTCATACCTAGGCTAGAAGGTTTTCACTGAGACCTTCTGAGTTAGATCCATCATGTTAAGAAACTGAGAATTGTATCTGTAATGCAGAATGAAATAAGTTTTATCTAGCAAAACAAGATCTAAGAAAATTACATTTTACCGTAGAACGTATCAGTTGCATTCCTCTGGTCCTTTCTAGATCAAAGAAAATCTTTTGCTATCGCCTTCTTATGATATTACCCTATCACTCCTAGCCACTGTGGAAGTCCAAGCTAGAGTTCACAGAATTTTATAATTGGTGACCTTTACTGAAAGTTGTTACAGAGAGCTTTTAGGTTTTTAAGCTTCTGTTTCATTTTCTGATTACCACATTAGCACTTCAGGCTAATCTGCTGCACACATTAACTGAATTATGTTTTTGTGTTTGTTTGCTTTTATTTTAATTTAATAGAAAGGAAATACAATATATTTGTGATTACCTGAAGAATTCATTTTGCATTGTTTAGATGACTCTTAAAGCAATTTTTTACAATAATATGGAAGAATACTGAACCCAGCTGAACTGCTTTGACGACTTTGCTAATTCTGTGCAAAACTGAAATGGGGTCCAATTATTTTGCATACGGCAACATGCCAATCACGACTGTTATATCATACATGTGGAAGTGCACAGGGACAACAAAAGTAGCATCTAACACACTGTTCTGTAAATAAAATTAATTATCCACACAAACTTTATGAAATAGCATAGACATATATGGTAAAGAAAAAAGTAATTTAATAAGATTATTTATATTACACTAAGAAAGTTGTTACTTTATGAATTAATACATTCTAAAAAGAAAGAAACATGAAAATATCCATTTAATTACCTAACTGCTTGGCAAGAATATGATCCCTAGAAAACAAAGTAGAACGCAAAGAAATAGAGGAGTTTTTATACAAATCACATACATTTGAAAGTTGTTAGCTCTAAACTTACAGCAGAGAAGATCTGGCTAAGCATCTTTGCTCGTCCCAAAAAATTCCATCATTTGTGCCTCTAAGGCTTACTAGTCGGAACAGGATTCCCAAGGAGGTAAAAGAGTTAGAGAAATGTCTTCTGTTGGATAAAAAATAAATACAGAAAACAGAAGAATAATGAAGAATGAGATTAATTCATATTCCTCATCTTTCAAGTGCCCTGCTCACTCTCCCACTCTACTACTATCTTCAGTCCCCGTCCCAAATGATTTCTGTGTCTTGGCTGATGACCACCCAAAACACACCATACCATTCATTTCCTCTGTTCATTGTTTAGATCAATTGTTTACTTCTGAAGTCCACCTACATGGTCACACTCTTGGCATTCTTTTCTATGTACTGCACTCTACCGAGATTATCATCAAATTTCTCTCCTGCTCATTAGGCAGCATCCAGCACTCATCTTGACCTTCCTCCTCTCCACACCATCCTGCCACTGACAGTCTTGCCTCTCCTGTTTCCTTCTTGCTTTCACAAAAGCATGTTTCCTCCATCACTTGAATTCCTTCCCCTCTTGCCCAGCCTTGAGCTCTTTTTCTCTCCTGTATTCTCAACAACTGGATCCCTAATCTCTTTTTCTCTTTTTATTTTTTTTCCCTCTCACTCTAATTCTGCTCTTGTATTCCCTAAGATGGTGTCTAGTAAGTGATTTCCTTTTAATTTCCTGTATTCTCCCCTTTCAGTTAAATCTTTTATTGACAGCTGTGCCCTTTCCTTACACAGATACTATGTTCCAAACACCACTGCGTTTTTTCTAGTTGTGCTTACACTTGTCTGGGCTTTATGAACAACATCAAAAAATAGTTTAAATTCCCTTCTTGTATTCTTACCTGTCTTATTCTCAGAACTTAAACTGGCTGCAAAAATGTTTTAGACAACAGAGATTTCAGTAAGCAGCTCAGTTACTTATTTGAGTGGCTATGCTGGACTACTACATGTGTTACTGGACAAAAACATCAGTCTAAAAGACAGCTCCTTAAAACCAATGTGGTATTAAGAAGTAGACATTCTTTATTGTGGTGCCAGTTGCATGGGAAATCCCTCCACTTAAATGTGTATATCTGGTGCAAAAGATCTTCAGCTTATATACATTACTTGTGTTACATACGTAAAGATACTCCCAGACAGTGTATATTTATTCAATACTTTCTTTGAAATCTTTAACATAAGAGTCCCATATCCTTACACATGCTCAGTATTTTTGATGTGTGGTCCTGGGACCCCTTGGAGTAGTCTTGGAGTGTCCTTTAGTTGAACTCTCTGGTCTTGCTACCTTACTAAGGATGCTTACTTTCCTTGCTTTGCTGACTACAGCCTCAAAGGACTAGTTGTTACCAGTCCTTATCTTTGGATCAGTCTGGTGGGGTTGCCTTAGTATGCAGGCAGGAACCTTTTGCAAACAGTCTGTCCTGCTATCTAATATGGTCACAGTGTTCCATAAAACGTGTGAATAACAGGAATTTTATTCCAGTGGGTAACTCAACATTTCTCTATGGAAGAGCGTTATACTTATTGAAGTTATGAAATAATAAAAAAAATCAACTTTGTGGTGAGACAATACATGAAAAATTACTGTTAGTGATTTTTGTTTGTTTGGGTGAAGAAGCAGCAGTGTGTGAATGTAAGGAGATATAATGAACCATTTTATCATTTTTAGAATTTGATTAAAATAAGAGGAAAAAAAGTAATTATGTGAATAGATATACTTGCTGTGGCAGTGAGGATAAAACTGGAAAGCAATGAGACAAAATTACGTGAAACTGTAGTAGTCTGTTAAGGAAATTTTCTTTGTACTCTTTGCAAGCAAGTATAGGAAGATTGAATTCAACAAGTAAGGTTTGTTTTGTGCTGGAACAAGTGACTAAATATTTAACACAGTAGTAGGAGATTGATATGAGCTCTCCAAAATAAAAAAATAATGTTTAATCTCTGGAAATTTACCCTACACAGTAGTACCTTTCAAATATAAATGAAAGGTAGCATTTCCAAATCCAAAATCATTTACTTAAATGTGGATTTGGTAACCTAGAAGTGTAAGCAAGGTTTTCAAGAAAGATTTACCTATTCACAAAGATGCTAGTCTTCCAAAATGAAAAGCAGGAGCCACCTGAGATGGGGTGTATAAACCAAGAAAGACATGGGAATGAGGAAAAAAATCAGGATAAATGACAAAATGTGTGTGTATGTGAGCATGCATAAGTGCATATGTATATATGTATATGGGTTGCTCTTTAAATTATTTCTGTGGAAACTTCAACACATATAAAGATCACTTGTAAAGCTAATTATCTGCTAAAAAAACCTGTTTTTCAACATAGTCACGACCAGTAGCATTGCATTTTTGCCAGCAATGAACAAGAGCTTGCATGGCATACTCATGAAAATCTGCATGGCCTTTCAGAAATTGGTGTGTCTTTCACATACATTGCAGTTGCCACTGCTGAAATGCACCACCCACCACCTCACTGTGCTCACACCCACTCTTAAGTCTCCAGAAACTTTCATCAAGAGCCCATGAATGTCATTGGATGCAATTTATCTGAGTGGAGGAATTCAGAAACACACCTTTGCTTCATACCCATTTCCATGTCAGACACCATTTTGTCAGATTGCCCCTCAACACAGCAAAGTGCAGAGTTTTGCACTTGGGCCGGAGGAATCCCAGGCATCCATACAGACTGGAAGGAGTGGTCCTTGAGAGCAGCCTTGTGGAGAAGGACCTGGGGGTCTTCATAGATGAAAAACTTAATATGAGCCAGCAGTGTGCCCTTGCGGCTCGGAAGGCAAATGGTATCCTGGGCTTCATCAAAAGAGGGGTGGCCAGCAGGGACAGGGAGGTGATTGTTCCCCTCTACTCTGCTCTTGTGAGGCCCCATCTGGAATACTGCATCCAAATGTGGAGCCTCCAGTACAAAAAAGACAGGGAGCTGTTGGAGAAGGTCCAGAGGAGGGCCACAAAGATGATCAGGGGACTGGAGCACCTCCCCTATGAGGACAGGCTGAAGGAGCTGGGCTTGTTCAGCCTGGAGAAAAGAAGGCTGTGGGGTGACCTCACTGCAGCCTTTCAGTACCTAAAGGGAGCCTACAAAGAGGAGGGGAATCAACTCTTTGAAAGGGTTGATAACTGCAGGACAAGGGGAAATGGTTTTAAGTTGAGGGAAGAGAGATTTAGGTTGGATGTCAGGGGAAAATTCTTTACAGAGAGAGTGGTGAGGTACTGGAACAGGCTGTCCAGAGAGGTTGTGGATGCCCCATCCCTGGAGGTGTTCAAGGCCAGATTGGATGTGGCCCTGGGCAGCCTGGTCTAGTATGAAATGAGGAGGTTGGTGGCCCTGCCTGTGGCAGGGGGGGTTGGAGATTCATGATCCTTGAGGTCCCTTCCAACCCTAACCATTCTGTGATTCTGTGATTACTTTTGGAACAGCCCTCATACATATGTCCTGTCATAAGTTTTTCCATTTATATGTACATATTTGACCTATTTTTAGTTTCTTTGCTTTTTACATTTTCTTTTTCTTTTTTTCCCTCTGAATTGGCAAGATGTAATATCATTTAATACAAACATGCTGTTAAATATATAATCATAGAATCACAAAATGATCAAAATTTAATGACTTCTGTTATTTAGTCATAGTGGAGATCCTTATGACTGAATATTTCAGATAAACAAGAGAAATATTTATGAAAACAACCTGAGATGCACTTAGGAAAATGAGCTAATTAAAGTTCTGCAAATAAAAGAAAATAATTATTATTCTAAATTCTGTCGTTCTTTGTAATGTGTTCACAATGTTTTTATTATCCAAATCTTAAAATTATTTTTTTCCGTTGTTGTTTTTTTTTTTAATTTCCCATTTATCACAGTCTGCAACAGCTTGTGCATTAGACACGTACTAGATTTTAAATTCCACCCACGTGCTCTTGTGTTTCTAAGCACATGCGTCTGATGATTCTGCCACTAGGAAATGTTTAATTCCATTTCAAAAACTAAAAATCAATTTGTTGAACTATATATTTAAGGGGAACTTTTATGTCAGATTCTATGATTTGATGGAATGCTTTGCAAAATGCCTTCCTATTTGTTCTATGACACCTTGAGTGGACTTTTATTCTCTCAGTAAGAAACAATTTATATCTAATGAGTATGCATACTGAAATTTATACTTTTATTACATCTGACAGTGTGCAGGACAGTTGTTGCATCAATGTTATTGAGAAACAGACAGATTGCAAAAGCCTTGGATTTGGGAGTGTCATCTTTAAGGTGTCATGTAACTGGAAGATCTTTATTATAGTTTTGTCATTAATGTATCTTTGAAAAACTCTTAAAATAGATGTGAGCTATCATAAACCATACTTTCTTATTCTACACCACTACTCCCTCATGTTCTGACATTCTACTATCTCCAGATGTGCCACGGTCATGTTCTTGTCTGGCCCAAAATAATGCTTACTGGCATTAATTAATTATACTTTTCTGAATCTTCTAACATTCAGCTAAGAATTTTATCTTAAACTATCTACTCACATTAATTTCATGATCACATTCCCCTCTGGGGTCTTGCTTCCCCAAAAATTCTGTTTTAACTAAAGGAGATGACAGAGACCCAACTTCAGCTGCAACTTTTATCAGGATGCCTAAACGTACCTTCACTCAGCTTTTCAGAAATCATGGTTTCATGAAATTGATTCTGTAATGATGAGCTTCTCTTTTCTTTATTTACAGTGATTATCATAAACAACAACCCATGTTCTAGGCCTCCTCCCTACTACTGAATTTAGAAAACAAAATAAGAGCAGCAAATACATAGAATATATAGTTCTCAGCTACAAAATACTATTCTTCAACATTGTTACCATCATTGGCTATGCATTTTTGTCAATGATGAACAAGAGCCTGCATGCTGTGGTTGTCAAAATCTGCACCTGTGGAGGTGACCCACTGTTGCTGTCTCTACTCATGGCTTGTCATGGAATATTGGTGGGAATTTTCAGCCTCTACTGCCATACCACCAACATCCATCTCTGACACTGTGAGTCAAGGTAATAAAATAGGGACATCACTTTTTGGAACAGCCCTTGTACATAAATTTTCTGTGTCCCCAGTCTCTTTGGGATAATACAGTGCCTTTTGTATTTTCTCACTTCATCTCTTCTTTCTCTTTGTATTATCATGCTACATGGTCAGAATGCAGTATCAAAAAAGATAATGAATGGCAGACATGCTTACCTATGCATGGTCTTTGGGAACATGATATGTCATGTTACTTCCTTGCACTTTTTTGGAATAGAAGACACGGGACAGTTAGCACCAAGAATTTTCTTGGAGAATTTACTATTCTGAGATTATATTCTAAGATATTTACTGCTTGGTTTCTTTATTTTCTGCTCTAAAAGAAAATGTTAGTAACTGTAAGTGGCAGTTGTAGTTGCCACTAAGATGCATTCTGTCTCCCAGAAAGAATGATGGTGTGTAGGGAAATCTCACAGAAAATGTATTATTTTAAAATCTGTTCTCCATTACTTCTGCTCTGAACTAGACTTAAAAGCGTGGAATTAAATATACACATGTACTGAGTAAAAAAACTTTTTCTCACTAATTAGGTAAAAAAGACTGAACTAGTCTGTAGGGCACATACTGTCCTGCACATATTCCTCCATATATGATGACATCACAAATTTTTTTACCTGTGTATTGTATCTCATATTTTGTAATCCAGCACATAACGTTCACTGAAGCCAACAGTTGTACTTTATGTAGAGATACACTATGCTGAAATGCTTTTATAGTAAAAGACATGATAGGCAACAGTTTAATTTTCCTGTATAGAAAATAAAAAGGTAGGAGTTCAGGAGAATGACAAAATCTTTTCCTATTAACTGTTTTGTATTTATTGTACATGTCTCTTTTTTTAGTCACTGGAAGGAGACACTAAAATGAAACAACAAAAATAACATTATTTTGAAGTTAGACTTCAGATTATTATGTCCACAGTTTCATGAAAAAAGCTCTTATTGTTCCCTCCTCCACCTTTAGAAATTGATATGAAAAATCCTGTTAAATTACTTACATGTTAAGATTCTCTGTTTACTGAACTATAACTTAGCAGAGGCATGGAACTTCAAAGTATCTGGACAAAAAGAACTGTTTTAGCTGTCTCTAAAGAGTAAAACCTATTTGCTTCAAATTTCAGAGCTCCTGAGGTATGCTTGTGAAGAAGTGATTCATACAGAGGCTACCTGAGACCTTCCCAGCAAGGGGGATCTGTTTCTGAGACTCTCCTACATCTTTCACTAGGCAGAGCTTCACTATATTCACCTTGGGAAGAAAAAAACTGTATAAGATCTATTTTATCCATAGCTGTTTACATTAGAGGGGTGGGTTCTTTATTTGCTCATATTTTAAGCCTAGGGAAAAAAAAATGGGTACATTATAGTCAAATACCAACTATTACATATAGCCAATATAGAGTACGATTTGGGAAGAAAACATAGGCTTCTGGCATCATTTCAGATGCTCTGGGGTTTCTCATCTGGTGTTCACCTGACATCTGTGGTCAAGCAACACACAGGTATATGGACAAAAGCACAGGCAATATAATCTATATTGAACTGTATCTTCAAGGTAAATGGAAGAGAAAGTCCTAAAAAGGAAGAGTAGAGAGGAAGAGTCTCCTGTTCTTTGGAGATGACAAGATTTCTTTTTTATTACTATTATTGTTATTTTCTCTCTTTTCCCTTTCATTCAGGTTAGACTCACTGCTGCAGTTCCCAAAGAGAAATTCTAGACAGAATGACACCAAAGTGTATGTTAGCTTTCAAACTATGCAAGATTATCGTTATTTTATTGCAATATTCACACAATTAAAATACAAAGTGAAGATCAGAAAAATGCAAGCATAAGGGGCTGTTGATGATAGTGTGTCGCATTGTTGAGTGGTGCTGTGAAGATACTAATACATTGACCAGAATGAACTTCCTTCAACATAACTTCAGTTCAAGAGCACTTCATTGTATGGGATATGGGTTTCGTGAAGAGCGTTCTACCTCTTGTGGAATGCATATCTTTAAATAAGACAATGTTATCTTATTATCAATTGTTTTTTGTATCAATATGCTTGAGTTTTCTCATGGCATACACACAGAAACAAAGAAAATCGAGAAATTCAGCTTTTGATGTTTTCATACTGTTGTACTTGAGTTAGCAAACAAACAAATGGAAGAAGACCATAAGAAGTAATTAAATGACAAAACCTAAACTGGACTTTTGTCCCAGGGGGTTGGTCCAATGTCTGAAAGTATTTTATTCCACTCTAAACAAGTACTGTGCTAATCCCCCTGGAATGCAGCATTTATTACTTACCTGGCAGGTGTGAAGTGCTAAGTGCTAAAGGGATTATCTCCCCCTCCTCTCCACCTCCTGCTTTGTTCTTTGGAAAATCAGAAGAAGAGGAGGAGGAGATAATCCTCTTCAAATGGAGCATTTATTACCGCAGTCGGGCTTGAAGTGCTATTTTCCGAGGGGAGTCATCACAGGTGAGTCTCCTTATATAAGTATTAAACCCCATTGTAAACAAGCCAAATCCTCATACTATTTTGACTGCTGCTTTTTTTGTGAAAGTTCAAGACTTTTTACTGTTCTTTCCAGTAGTTAGAATTCCACTGTCTCAAACTGCATTCTTGTTATTGGATTATGGGTATTGGTATATGTGGCTAACAGATACAATCAGTTCTAGTGGTTGAAAGGCAAAGTTTATTTTTATTTTTTCATTTCCTTACTTTTTCACATTTTTTTTCTTTTTTACTCTCAAATCTAAGCCTCAAAAAACAAAATCAACCAAACAAACAAAACCCTCAGTATGTTCCTACAGGTATGTGTTGGGTGAATTTGCTAATTTCAAAAGCATCAATTCTTTGTTTCATAGACAACTGACTTTGTGAGAATTTCAGCAATGCAAATTTTTGCTACAAATGTGCTAGAGAAGCTTCTTTTGCTGGAGATGAGCTCCTCCTTCATTTCAGTCAAAATCAACTGAGTCAGAGCTATGCCATGGCACAGATCCTAAATCAACCTCGTTCATACATCTACTCTGGATCTTGCCTTTCAGGCCTCTCCTCCATGCTGATAGCACTGGTGTTGCTTTGTGCTCATTCTGACGCAGTTTGTCTGAGAAAACTTAAAAATATAGGAAAAGAGTAGTGGGTCCCAACACAACTGTCAGAGAACATCCATGTGGCTATAGCACCAGAGAGGGAAAGCAAGTCTAATTTAGCTTCATTAAGGTTGTTGTGAAGCTGCAGGCCCATTTTCCTATAGTGGGTGAGGAAGCAAACAGTAGTTTCAAATCAATTAGTGTTTGATGAATTTTCTTCAAAAAAAAGGCACTAAAGTGAGAGAGTGCTAGCTGCTGTAGCCAGGGAGAACCAGGTGAGTAAGCCTGCCCATGTTCCTGGAGCAGACAGATTAACAATTATGTTCACACCGAAGGTTGTGATTTGCAATTATATTTTTATCAAGATATGTGGAATATAGAGAAAAAGTGATTGGTACAAGTAGGTAAGAAAAGATTCTAGTAAAAGTTGTCCCTTGAAACCAAGAGGTTGTTAATTCTGTGGAAGTAACACTAGGGGACAAAACTCTGGCTTTTTCTTGGTAACCTCATGCTATTTCATTGAGACTTAAAATTCCTGCAAGGCATTCAGTGTATCTGCATTGCAAGAATAGCTCTTCAAGGAAAAAGACATCATTCTGTAAGTTCTCATGTAGATTGAGCTGCAAATGCAGCTTTGCCAATTAGAAAATCAGTGCAGATTCCAATATATACTTAACTTAGGCTCTGATATGGAAAGCTTTACAGACGAATTGCCAGTATGTCGTCTTCTATTTTTAACTGTCATTCAGGTGTATGAAATGCAAAAATGCAAACACCACAGTGGGTGTTTCCAAAGTAAGAAGAAACAAAATAAAAGGGAATTGTCACACAGACATTATTTTCTTGTATGTAAGCCAGCTAGTAATGTAGATGCTAAATTAGTCTGACGCTGATTAAATCAATTCTTTGTGCAGAACCTCTGATATTTTGTATTTTTTGTCTTTCTCTTAACTGTGCAAAAACTTAGGTGTGACTTGCTTCTGTTATTCTTAGGTTTGAGAGAATTTCTAATTCATTTGCAACACTATCAGCTTTCAGAGCTCACATAGAGGTTCAGTAACTATACTTGCCTTTAATTTCAGCCACTGACAGCGTGCTATAGAAAAGGAGAATTAAGGATAAATGGCATGCTTAGTATTGGAGTGCCTAAAATACCCACTTTGTTCCAGGAAAGCTGTTACTCTGTTAGTGCAGTTTTTTTCATTCAATTCTAAGAACAAAATCTCCAAGCTAAATTTATGTTTGCACCTATTTGTTTCACACAATACAACAGTGTTGTCAAGAAAAATATTTTTCCAAAATATGTTTCTTTGAAGAATCAGAACATTCAAGAATTTAGCATGATTAATGCAGAAATGGGTTAGGATATATGTAAGCACACCGACAATTTCAATACACAGCTGTATTATTTCTTTTATCCTGTACATTTTGTTGAATCATAGGCTCGTGCATTTTGCTGCTTAAATTACAAGGTGATTCGGTTATGAGAGGATACTATTTGAGTTATGTTCTTTTTTTTTTTTTTTTTTTTTTTTTTTTAAATAAAAGGAGCTAGATATTATATTTCCAAATACTGGGTTGCTGGATACCTAGGGCTTATTATGCTTTCAGTAGTTTTTTTTTCTTTTTTTTTTAAACCAGAAATGTTAATAGTGTAGTATTTGCTATTTTTTTTCACCCACTGTCCTCCTGCTAATAAATTTGTCAAACAGTGAAGGAACAGAAATACTGTGAGATCAGTTAAACTGAACAGCCAATGTAAACAATCTGGCATCTCTTTATAGCACATCCAGAGCATTCAGAATATGTTTATGAATTCTAAGTATGTTCACAGTCAATCTGCATGCCTCATAAATGCTTCTCAAATTAATGAAAAACTAACAATTGTCATCTTTCTCTTTGATGAATATTATTTAGTTTATATTCATTTCCTTTCCAGACTGGAATATTTTTCTTTCCTGTCAAGTGAAAAAGAAATTGCACTAAGATATGAAACATATAACTGAAGATGCAAGAATAATTTTGTTATATAACTGCATTGTTAGATTCAGTAAGTAGGTCTTTTTTGTATTCATTCGCAGGTGCAACATGATGTCCCTATGGGCCAAAATGGCTTTTATTTGATGTTCTGACTGTTCATTATACCAAGAATCTTCTGAAAAGCAAAGTGATTTGCACTGGAGGTACACAGATATTAGTGATTCCTAGGAAAAGGAGAATTCTTAAAAAAATATGTAAAATTGCTGTTATACATTGAGCTCATTTTCTTCTAAATAATCTCTATTTTGTATTATTCTGATATTAAAAACACTGCCCTAGGTAACAACAAGGTAAGTCTCCTAATGAGATCACATACCCAGGGAACTGTGCATGGAGCTGAATATCAGCTTCAATGCATTGGAAATTATGTTGATAAGACTGGGACATCTCAAAGTTTGCACCAGGTAGGTCTCATGGATGTCCACAAAGGAACAAAAAGAATGCTGTCTGCAAGTCTGTCGGGACAAATTGAACAGATACAAGGCTGACAGTAGCAGTTTCCTGGATCACATCATTACCTGTGATAAGGCATGGTGTCACCACTGCAAGCTGGAGTCAGAATGACTGTCTACAGAGTGATGTGAATTCTTCATCGAAGGAGAAACTCATGATGCAGCCTGCAGCAGGTAAAGTGATGTGCTCTGTCTTTTGTGATAGGAAAGAGGTGATCCTTCTGGATTTCCTGAAACCTGGACAAACCACCAATTCTGACACCACATTGCAACACTAACTAAGCTGAATGCTTGAACTTGTAGTCAGGCTACAAAAGAAGACAACCATTCTACTCCACCAAGATAATGCCAGGCCCCATACCAGTCTTAAGACTGTGGAGCACATTGCCAGTCTTGGCTGGACTGTCTTACCACACCCACTGTATCACTGGGATTTGGCTCCTTCTTTATCTATTTGGGCCAGTGAAAGATGGCCTGGGCAACATTTTCCTAGCAATGACACTATCATAGCAACTGTGAAACAGTGGGTCACCTTTGCTGGTGCAGATTTTTATAAATGTGTCATGCAGGCTCTTGTCCATCCCTACCAAAAATGCATAGCTAATGGTAGTGGCTATATTGAAAAATAGTGTTTTGTAGCTGAGAATTTGCTCTATCAGATAGTGTTATTGTGCTCTTTTTGTCAGTTGTAATTATATTGGAAATAAATAGGACTAATTACTTTTGGTCCGACTTATATACACTTATATACACTATCACAGAAAATCATAGAATCATGAAACCATGGAATGACTTGGGTTGAAAGGGACCTTAAAGATCACTTAATTCCAGCCTCCCTCCTGTGGACAGCACTGTCATCCACCAGATCAAGTTACTGAGGGCTCCATCCAAACTGGCCTTAAACACCTAGGAGTTGATGTATCCACTTCTCTGGCAACATGTTCCAGTGCCTCTCCATCCCAAGCAAATAATCTATATCATTTTTATTAAAAGCAAATATTGTATTTTAATTTTCAGATTTCCATGGAAAAAATGCATTTTAGGAGATCAGTGCGTTTGGCTTGTCTTCTCAGCATCTGACATATTTCTCATACAAAATATTAAGTCAGTAATCATTCACCATGAATTTGGTGCTCTTATTGTACAGATTTTCCTTATCATTATTTCAGGTCAGAAAAAGCTCCTTCTGTGTTTCATGACAGAGGATTTTATTCTGTTTCTAAGGACATCTATGCACAATGAACACTAGCTAAAGGAAAAGCAAATCCTTAGTCATCCTGGTGCCACAGCAGCACCAGCAGTGAAAAAGAACAGGCTACAGTGGAATTGCTGCAGTGGAAAGCAGTTGAATAGAACTAGACTGGATTCTTTATGGAGGCTGGAGCTTTCATCCATAAAAGTATCACAATGCAAACTACACCTAGAAATACGTAAAGTGAAAAAAGTATGTGTCTGTTCCTGCCCTCATACATCCATTGGTCAGTATGATTTCTTTACTTCTTTCATTGTAATTCTTAGTACAGCCATACTCAGCAATTCATGACATTCAAGAAAAGTGTGACAGTTAGAAATTCAACAGCAGCAAAGCAATTATTCCCATAAGAATCAATGTAATATGGGGTGGGAGGATGATGAGGGTTTCATTTTTTTTTTTTCCCCAGAGATCTGAGAAATGCACTCATTCTAAATATACAGGCAGAGTTTCTGTGTTTTAACAATGAGAGACAAAAACAGTATCATCAGGATTGTCAGAGGAGATAAGTCTCTTGGCATCTTGGTTTTTGAGACAGATTGCTGAGAAAATGGTATCAACTGTTTTGTCTATAGAACTCGATGTAAATTTTCTTGCTTAGGCATTCTTTTAGCCTCTCCATGATGTCAATTAAATCAATGAGGTGTAAACAAAAGAAAAATGATGTGAGGATGGTTATCAGAGCTGTGTATTTAAATATTAGCAACAGATTTCCAACTTGAAATAGCAAGGAAACAGCTGTGTTAGCTGAACACTCAGAAGTCCATGGGGTGAAATGGGTTTCACCCCAGAATGCTGAAGGAATTAGCATATGTTATATCTGGACCCCTCTCAGCAGTTTACCAAAGGTGTTGGGAGTCTGGGGAAGTCCCTGATTACCAGAAGCTAGTCAACGTTATCCATGTAAAGGGCATGAAAGAAGACACAGAAAACTACAGATCTATTTGTTTAACCTCAGTCCCATGAAAAGTTATGGAGAAGATTGTCCTGGAGGATACTGAAAGTCTGTTAAAGAGCAAAGCTATTATCAGACAGAGTCAATGTGGCTTCACCAAGGGAAAGTCCACCCTTAGTAATTTGATCTCTTTCTATAGTAAGGTGATTGATGATTGGCGGCTGAAGGAAAGGAAGTGAATGTAATCTTTCTGGATCTAAGTAGAGACTTTGATACAATACTTCATGGCATCCTTCTGGGTATACTGTCCAGCTTTGAAATAAGCAGATTCGTGCTATTCCGGGAGAAAAGTAGAGCTTGAAATGTTGCGGTAAAAGGATCTACCTCTAGGTGGCGGATAGTCACCACTGTTATTCGTCAGGGCTCAATTCTAAGGCTATTCTCTTTCAAAATTTTTGTCAGTGGTCTGGATGAAGGACTGGAGTGCTACTTCAGCAAGTTTTGCTGGTCATACTAAACTGGGAAGCGCCATCAACTCCCTAGAGAAATGAGAAGCCTTGCAGAGATCTATATATTTTGGAGTGCAGAGCAATGTCATGAAGTTCAATGAAGGAAAGCGCAGGGTTCTGCACCTGGTATAGAGTAATGCTAGACACAGGCACAGAATGGGAGATCAGCAGCTGGAGAGTAGCTCAACAGGAAGAGACCTGGGGTGCTGGTGACAGCAGGCTCAGAAAGAGGCAGCAGTAGACCAAAATGGCAAAATGCATTGTGGAGTGCATTAAATACAGCATAGCCAGAGAACAAAAAGAAGTGATTCTCCTGCAATATTTTGAAGCCCTACTTTGAATATTGAGGTCATAATGTCATAAAAATGACATTAAGGTCCTTGAAAACAGCCAGAGGACAATGAAGCTAGTAAAAAGAATGAAAGTCGTGTCTGTGAGGAGAGGCTGAAGACATTTTGGTCCACTTTGGAGAAAAGGATGCTGAGAGGTGACATCATTGCACTCTACAACTTCTTGAGGAAGGAAAGTGGAGAGGGAGAAGCCAGTCTCTGCTGCCAGGTAACTGATGACATGACATGATAGAAGACAAGGCTGCTCAGGGGGAGTTACAGGCTGGATATCAGGAAAACCTTATTTATGTGAGCATAGTCAAGCACTGGAACAGCTTCCTAGAGAGATGGTTAATGTCTCATGCCTGTCAGTATTCAAAAGACATTTAGACAATATAATATTGCCCTCAATAATATTCTTTATCTTTTGTTTATTCTATTCAGTGATAACTATATAGCAATAACTTACTAAACTGAATTATTCTGTGATTTGGAAACAATAAAGACAACTTTCTGAAGTTAACTCAGAATATTTCTTGGCAAGAAGTGACTGAATTTTATAGCAAATACTAAAGCAAGTAACAGCAGTTGCTTCTGAGCTTTGGAATAATAGACTTGTATGCCAAGAGAACTGCATGCAAATGTGAAGTATATCAAATGTTTCTTATTAAGGAAATAGTTGTGTAAGGAAAATGTCCTTTGAAAATATTCAGAATCAGGATTCATGAGCAACCCTTTTCCGTAACAAAGCCTATTTCCACAATGGGGAAAAAGGCAATGTGCAATATGAAGAACAATCCAGAATAGTGCAGTTAAAGAGCTGAAAAACTGAAATAAAAGCAGGATATTCAACTCTGTATACCAACTGACATTTTACAAGACAGCTCTTAACAGATTCGTGGTGGCTTACTGCACATACTCCCAAAGATCAACTTGTATATACATGCAGGAGAAATAATAGGAACAGGAAACGTTTTCCTGCAAGACTTGGAATAATCTGCTACTTATACTTCACCAGTGCTTGAGAGTGGGTTTGATCCTGACAGCCAGCATTTACTACCAACAAGGTTACCCCACTTTACATAAAAAAGCGCAGATAGGAAAAAAAATATATTTCCAGGAAGTCTATATTCAAAGGATTAACAATTAAGAAAATATCAGAATTATAATGCTTTTGATGTGCACAGAAAGCTGAGCTTTTACAATGGTTGTGATGTTTTTTTTTTCTTGATCAGTTCTACTGAAATAAGAAGTATTTGATTTAATGCTTGTATATCTCCAGATCAAGATTTACCTGAGGTTTCCTAGCAGAAATATAGCTACCTATTCTCTGGGTGATATTTTCCTTCTTTTTATCTTTTTATCTAAACCTTAGTGTAAATTCTTTTGAGAAGAGAAAGTCTTATGTACATATAGAGTTTTTTACTGGGAGATGAAACTCTAGACCCAGTATTTTAAATTTGCAACAGAAAACTGAACACCACTTAGTTCAGAGACAGAAACAAATCCTTTGAATATCTGTATACTGTCACAATGTGCAATTAGTGCCTGGAAGTATAAATAATGGTGCTGGTGATTTCACCATTTCTCCACTGATTTCAGACTGCTAAATTAACTCCTTCTTCAGGAGAGCTATACTTGGTAAGAGTTTACATATAAATGAACTAATCTGGACCCAGATGTTTCCTGTCTTTTCTTCAGATGTTAGTATATAAGCTTCTAGCTTCTGGCGAGTATGCAGGAGTTCAGAGAATGACAAGAGACAAGAAGAGAAAGCTGAGCACTTCGCAGGTGCTGATTCACAGTCATATGGATACATCAGTATGCAGACCTACAGGTACACAAAGTTCAGAGCATTGTGTATGTAATGATTCTGTGCAAGGATGAGTTGTAAGAACGAAACATAGAATGCTGGCTCTGACCAGGTGAGTTAGTTATAAGCCTTCACAAAGCCGTGATCTGCAGACAGCACTGGTTAGCCACAATTCCAGATAAGAATATTTACCACTTAATCTTTATTATGTAGGGAAAAGGGCATAACATGAACTTCACCAAGAATTTCTTTCACTTGGCCGGGGGATATTGTATGCAGAGCTCCATCTTTCCAGCAGCTGCTCTCAAGTACTCTCAAAGCTCCTTGCTATGTGTTTATATGGAAGTTTTTATTGGACTCTCAGAAATGACA
The DNA here is from genome assembly GCA_037305975.1 of Chrysolophus pictus. NCBI lineage: Eukaryota > Metazoa > Chordata > Aves > Galliformes > Phasianidae > Chrysolophus > Chrysolophus pictus. The sequence goes on from CM074576.1 coordinate 168,295,138, forward strand.
GCAATAATAATTCACTGACTCCTCTTTGTGTCTTCAAAAAAATTGTGAACACTGTTTTAATTGTGGCTAATTTTGTCTTTTTACACAATGTCCAGCCATAAAGATAAATCAGTTCTTTGTTATGTAGAATTTCTATGCCTGCCTTATCTTTAAGCTGATCACACTAGCTCTGAAAAATGAACATAACGCCTGTAGGTTGAGGCTTTGGTGATGGCATTTATCTAAACAGCCATACCTATCTGAAAATAATCCATAATCAGTATGTGAACATCCTTGTATCCTCAGAACCAAAGAGCAAAGAGTGGTCTGTATTTTTAATGCTTTAGATCTCTTTCATATTCAATCTATCATAGAATCTTAGAATCATAGAATATCCTGAGTTGGGAAAGTCCTATACGTATCACCAAGTCCAGCTTCTAGCTCCACACAGAACTATCCAAAATTCAAACTCTATTTCTGAGAATACTGTCAAGACACATTTTGAATTCTAACACGTGATTGGTGATTGCCCAGCCTTCCCATTTATTGATGTCTCTACGAGGCATCTCTACCCTCAACGAAATCAATAGCTCCTCCCAATTTAGTGTTGTCTCCAAACTTACTTAGTATACGTTTCGAGTACTGTATCTAAATCAATGTTGAAAACATTAAAGAGACTTGTCCCTAGATGGGCCCATGCAGAATATCACTACTGACTATCTCACAGCCTGATGTAGCCTCATTTATACGAACTGACTAGCCTGACCCATCAGCCAACTGTTTATCAGTTGCATTATGTTTTTGCCTACCTGTATGCTGGTGTTTTATCCAGAAGGATACTGTGTGAATCAGTATCAAAAGCCTTGCTGGAATCAAAAAAAGATGACAACTCCTGACTTCCCTTGGCCAACAAGATTGGTAATCTTGTCAGAAAGAGAGATAAAAGACGTCAAAAATATGACCATGAAAACAGAAAATGCCTACTAAATCACTGAACATGATAAATTAATGAAGAATATCACTATCACATGAAGTTATGCTTGAGAATTTGTGAGCACACTGGAATTCAACACTTCAGATCTTATAAAAAGTTTATTTATAACTTAGAATCAGTACAACTAGTAAAAATGTAAGAGAGTGATTAAGCTCCTCCTGATGTATCTAAGATGCACCAGATGATCCTCATGCTAAATGTACCTATGTTTCCCTGTTGTCTATTAAGGGAGCCTCTGGAGATTTACTTAGCTTGATACACCTGTATTGTAGATGTTTAAGCAGGAGAGATGAATGTCACCATTACTGGTTAATTGCATTCCTGGTACAGTGTAGAACCCCAGAGAACAAGTGGGGATTTTTGACACAGGATTTAATCCTATGCCCTAAAGGGAAGGAGAGAAGGGAGGAAGGGAGGAAGGAAGGAAGCTATCTACTAAGTTATAAACTGCACTTCCTGGGAATGTCTCCATGTTCATTCAAGGAGTCTGGTCTGACCCTTGCCAGTTAGTAAGATCTAACAGATTTGCTGTAACTTAGAAGAGTTTCCCCTTTCCCCCACTCATAGCTTGACTTGTCTGGAGAAAAAATTCTAAAGCTATGGTATATATTGTACTTCAGTACAAAGATCAGCCACAAGAGCCACTGTATCTGTTTCTAAAAATTTCCCCCCAAGGGTTGCTATTTTCTGTTTTTTTTTATTCAAGGTAAATATCCTCAGTCTCTTTTTGAGCTACAATAAAATATTGGTATAATAATGAGAACAGAGCTGCTAAATACAGTTTCAGCTACATTAACACTCAAAGGCATATTTTCAGCATATTCAGTAAAGTCTTGTAAGTCCTATATGGTACTTAAGTAGTAACAAACTAATTAGATATTCCCGTGGATTAGTGGATTATTCACTGTTCATCTTGCTTAGAGTTTTAACAACATACCATTTGATGGGATCTTTTAAAATATTTCTGATGCTTGAGACTTCTCAGGTTTTCTTTAAAAATTGTAGAGAATCCAGTTAACATGAAATATCTAGTTGTATCTTCAGCCAAATTTCAGATCAGGTTATTTCCCAAGCTGGGGAGAAAAAGCAATGTTATTTCAAAACAGACCTCCAAAGATCTAGGTGAAAACTGGGACACGGATGAGGCCAGCTCAGGCAACAAGGCAATTAGATGCAAACAGTGTATTTACATTATTATTGCACTGCTTATGAAGACTATGAAAACTAATGTTCAATAACTATTTTCTCTTTTACTTATGGTTTCTGTCTCTTTTCTGTTGCAGACAGCATAGGTGAGAATCACTAATGAGGCAGCACAAGGAACTGCTTTGAACTTGAATAGTCTTCATCTCCCTCTGGCCTCTTTTTTTTTGTTTTGTTTTTTTTTGGGGGGTGGGGTGGGGACAAAATAGGCCCACACTGAGCAACAGCATATAATTCCTCCTCTCAAATGACAGTAAAATAATAAAATAATATAATAAAATAAAAGTTAAAAAAATATATCACAAGAGGTGGAATCATTACCCTCTTAAAAATATTTATAGCCTTATTATCAGAGGTATATGAGATACATTATCAGAGCCCCAAACAAAATTGTACATCTCTATAAAGGAAAGCCCCTAGATGATTTCACAGTAGCTGTTGTCTGGCACTCTTGAGGGCAGAAGTGGATTCTAATTTCAGCTCTGGTTTGTATTGGTTCAGATAACTCCTGAAAAAAGAGAAAAGTAAAAGACTGAGAATAATCTGATTTTTTTTCTAGTTTATTATTAATTCCCCATGTAGTCATATAAACTGATTTTACATGACTGCATTATGTCCAAAAGAAAACCTATGGTCATGTCCTTCTCTAATCATTCTATATTTTATTTGGAACAATTCATTGTTATTCCTGCTGTCCCCATGAAATGCTACGCCTTCCTTAAGAGTGGTTGTAAATGTCCATTCAAATGCAACTAGATGAATTGGGCAGTGTGCTATTTGTGAATTTGATATATTGAACATGACTGACTTATAGCACCGAACTGGGCATTACTTGGAATCTAAACTTAGCCACCCCCAGCCCTTCTGGTATCTGAGAATAAGTTGGAATACGAGGAAGTTTATTTTTTGCTAAACTTATTTGCCTTTTTCATGCAACATGGATAAATAAATTTCAGCAGGAGCTAGTCTATGGTCAGGGAATATGGTATGAAAATACATGAAATTTTCCATCTTCTGAGGAAGAAATCAAACGAACCTTCAAAGGTGGTGGGATAAAAAGGCATCTGCTTAACTTACCACAAACACTAGTCTAGATTTTGAATTTGCTCCAGTAATGTGGTTCAGACCATTCCTACCCCGATCTACCTTTAATCTTCCAAACTAGGATTAAGATAGAGCTCGGATTCATGAATTAGCCCTCATCTATTTTTGTATGCTCTGCAACAGGAAGGACAGTTGATTATGATGCTGTATAACATTTCTGAAAAGTGTAACAAACTGCCATTTTACCCACCTTTCTTTCTGACCTGTTTTCTCATTAGGTTTTGAATTCTTCTAGTAGGTAAAAATATTATCCAATTCTAATGCAGAAACAACATTTGATTCCCACAACAGGAACTGCTGCTGAGTACGAAAAAGTAAATAGTAAATTGCAACTGGTTGAACTATCCTTTTAAAGATGCAACTTCTGTATTTGGAAAAACTGTTATGAGATTGCATCTTAATAAAGCCTGTAATCTGGATTGTCAGTTTGATGTGGCACATGGAAGCAAGCATTTCATGGAAAACGGATATGAGTTCTCTGTTTTAAATTAATCTGCAAAAGCTGTTTTTAAAAAACTGAGAGAAGCTGTCCCCTGCCACACCCCAGCCCCCTCCCCCCCTCCTCAAAAAAAAAAAAAGAAAAAAAAAACATCAGAAAGCCTGTTCACGGAATATATACTGTAATTATACCATATCATTAGACATTCCTGCCTATGATGGAGATAGGAATACTCTATCCACTAGTGTTTCTGTGAAAGCCTTCTCCTAAAATGACTGTATTCAAGTCAACTAAAAGCTGACTTGATTGAAGCCAGATGAGGGTCATGAAACTTCCAATTGGGATGATAGTATCTAGGCAAGACAACTGTTTTGTCATTTCTACTTTGGCTGAGATGCAATAAGGAATCCAGAAACCTTCCTCAGGGATGAAAAAAATTTTCTTTGACTTTAAATGCCCTTCCTGTATTAAATCCTGCCTTCTTAAAAATTTTTTTTTTCAATAATTACTGAAGAGAGTGCTCATGTACTGTCACATACTTAGATTGGATTACATTTTTTTTTTAATTAAACATCAAATAGATATATATAATATTCTCCTCACTGAAGAAGTCACTGAGCAAGCACACAGGTAGAGAGTCCTTATTTATGAAAGTAAGCTTCTGAAGAAAATAAAGATTATGAAGATTGTTAGATACAATGAAAGAGAAAAAATGTTTTGCTTCCTTGATATTTTCTTTAGGCTTCAAAATCTGTCTGGATATGCCCCTGGGCAACATGTTCTAGGTGTCCTTGCTTGAGCAGTGGAGTGGGAACACGTGACCTTCAAATGTCCCTTCTAACTTGAACCATTCTGTGATTTTGCGAACCTTCAGCTTATACTGAATTGCAGTTTCTCTTCTTCAGCCTTGTAAATCCCAGATTCTCAATTTACCTTCCAGCCTAACTATTAGAACCTATGATACAGAAGTGACAGAATACCGGGATAGCCCAAGGCATTCAGAAGAGAAGGTATTTAATTTCTGTGTTTATTTGGATGATGAAAGTTAGGTGGAAAAGACAAAAATAACATTATTTCCTTGTAGGAGAAATAGAAAGAGGCTCATTAAGGTTGAACAAGAGTGAAGAATAGCAAGAGTGTTATGTATGTAGCAAACTCATAAGGGAGTCTAATGTCTGGTGACTCGATTTCAAAGCCTTTAAGTGTAATGACTGAGAGATAGTAAACAAATTATTTGTGGTATTTTATGTATGGTATTATAAACAATGTTATTTAAAATAAAAAAATAAGGCCTGACTTGTCTTATAGAGTAAATGTTTCCACAGCTATATACAGGTGTCTCGCTCCAATTTATAGGAGGAAGAGGAGGTTCTTTGATATCTATATGCCCAGCGTGAGATTAAGAAGCAACGGTTCAAATGCTGGTCCTACCAGTTTATTATGAATCTTGATCATCTTGAGATGAGGAAGGGGAGGACAGACACTATTAGAATTAGGGTGATGGGGAGGGGAAGAAGGGCAACAGAAAGGATAGGAAAGAAGCAAGGAGTCTTTATATAAGCAAAAGAGAGATAGTCACCACCATGGATCCAGAGTGGTTCATAGCTCAGTCTTCAAGTGGTGGGCATTGTTCTGTTGACAACGATGGTGACCATGGTGATGATGACAACTTCTTTCCAATGGTAGTATCAACTTATTTATAAGTCCAAAGTGGTTGAGTCAGCTCTTTTTGGAATGACAGGTTCTGGCTTTTCGATCTCAACAGGAACTCCTTTTGTTCCCATCTTCTGGGCCTTGCCAGCAGATAAGATGGAACAGGGAGTCGCCAACTTGTATTGTGCCTTCACAAGATACAATGGTATCATCCCCCAGTCTTCCATAGCAAGTTATTTGGAGTTATTTGGTCACAGGCCGGGTCATCTGCCAGAAAACAGTCCTGAGCACTCTCTTCCAAAAGCAAACAGCTCCAAAGAAATGCTTTCAAATGTAAAATTGTCCGCACAGTGATGTTGATTGCCATGCGGCAACAGCCATCACTCATCTCCTAGACAAGTCAGTCTTATCACAAGAAATATCTCAGGAAGCAAGCTTTGAGACAGGAAACGAAGGATTCATACAACAGGAGACACGCTTTTGTTTGTGCACATTGTGAAGTCTTGTTTAGGTACACAAAGAGACTGTGGATCAGACAGATGGCTAGTACAGAAAAAGGAATTATTAGAAACAAGTATAAAAGTATGGAAAATATAGAACATAAAGAAACACCATTATGTGTATGGGCTGCCCTTACAAATTCAATAAATATATACCATCAACTGGTCCTATAATTTCCGTATTTTCAATCTTAATTTGTAATTAGCAGTGTTTCCAAATATGCTCAGATTCCTCTAGAACAAATGCAGGAGACAATTAAAAAAAAAAAATACTGTTCTGCAAAGACACAGAATAATTTCTTTCTTTTTTTTTCTTTCTTTTTTTCACATTCCAATGAACTTTTATGGATATGGAGCAAATTTCAAATTTCTCTACGTCTTTGCTCCTACAATACACATGGAAACTTTTAAAGAAGCTACTTTCCTTAGTTGCTGACTTTGTTTCCAGCACAGACAGTACTGAAATACAGGCCTAGAAAGCCGACTAAGATACCAAGTATCTGTATTCAAAAATTGAATCAACCAGGAAACCATGCCACCGTTTTACTAATCCCACAGATATTAAATGACTGTAATATATGTTTCATGATCGTCAGCATTTAATTTACATGACCTTCAAAAGAAAGTACACTTCCTGCTTTAGAAATGCTACATTTTCATTTTTGATGTTGACAAGTCCTAGGACAGGTAGTATTTATGTTTAGAATTGCCATCTTCTAAGCATTCAATCGAGCTCACAAAATAGCCATGCAGAAACTAGAAATATGAGCTCCGGTTTTCAGTGATTATAAATGTATTTTTAAATGCTTTAAGTTTGCTATAGGCTCCAGAGAATGTTCCCTGATCTGTTTTCTAAAGAAATTCTTTAATAGACTAGCAAAACTTTGAAAGAAATATTAATCTGTAGAACCTGTGAAATTCAAAGATTAAGAATGTAACTCCATCTTGAAATAAATTTAGTATTCATCTATGCCTTATCTCTGTAGCCAGAAGACCTCTGCACCACAATTTACCAAGGAGCATTTTCACCCAAGGAATTAAATGTTTTAAGTACTTCTGAAACTCAAGCAGTAGCTGGCTCACACACCAAATTTATAGCTGGAAGCTGTACAAAATATTATGTAATTTCTAACTTTGTTATTAGTTTATACAAAATATGTATTTAATTTCTTTAAAACAGGGAAAAGCATGTTCTTTAAAAAGACATGAATGATGGATTTTGCATTTAGATATGTCTTGAAAAAAAAAAGCATTCACTTTTTGGAAGATAATACACATATACAGAGAGAAAGTGAGAGATGCATAAATAGAAAACTTCTAAAACAAAGTCTCAATTCTCCATATTTTATAATTCTGACTTTTAAAGGATTTAAAAGTCATTTTCCAAATTATTTTTATCTTTAGTAGTTCATAACAGAGACACCTTAATTGCCACCATTTGATAAAAGAAAAGAATGTTAAATTTGTTACAGTCAGTGAGTATACAGCATACAAAAAAATGCCATCCCTGGACTGTCTAGTGTAGCTATTTGTTTACATTGCCATAATCTTGGCTTAAAAAGCTGTATTTTTCACCACAGGCATTTGCAGAATTCATGTAGCTTCTGTTTCTATAAGAGATCTGTGTGAATCAAAGAATTCTCATAGTCATATAAATAAACAGACTCAACATTTAAGTGTAGCTGAAAAGTCCCTCTGTGGCATCTCCAGAGTATCATGGAAGGAAATGTAAAATTGCAGATGCTTTCATTTCTTCTTTCACAAACCCTGTTTTTCCTGGAGCCAAATTTTTGCATCATGTATAGTATTGACATGGGAAGATCCATTTATGAAAGTCCAGTTTTTCCTGTTGTGACTGCCTGAGATTGCACTCAGGCTGCAGGTAGACATTGCAATGGAGTGCAGCCCTGTCTTTGAATTAAGGCACAGGATGCGTTGTTCTTCCTTACCTTTGCCTCCTTCCTTATCAATACCTTCTGTGCTGTCACCACAACCCTAAGTAAAAACCTAAAACCTGGGAGCTTGCGTATTTTCTAACACCTTCCTCACCTTACGCTGGATCCCTTTGGGAAGACAATCGGGTGGACTCATCTTCCAAAGAGTTAACTTGTTCTCTCTGGCAGCTGACATGCAAGAAGTTGGGCTTTGGTCTGTGCTTGTTCAAGAACTGCACAATTTTTTTTATCTTCTCTATCTATCATTCAAAGACAACTCATTTAGAAACCGCCAACTCATTATATTCAAATCAAAATAACATAGAAAAATATTTTATTGGATTTGATAGATTGACATGTTGTAGTTAGTTATTTAAAGCTCAGCAACTTTAGAAGATTCTGTAACACAAATACTGACTAGTTAAAACAAATACTTCCTGTGCTGCCACCATTTTAGAACACCAAAGCACCCACAGGAATTTTGTTGTCTCCCAGTTATTCAGGGATGCTTGAATAAATGTTTCTGTGTCATACTGTAAATACCATGGTAAATGAGACACACTGAAGGTCAAAAGCAACTCAGTTCCAGGTGAGCCTTGCTGATGCAACCGTGTAGATCTGACTGACATCTTTTCAGGAAACACTACTGTCAAATCTGTCATCATTTTGCAGGAATAAAAACGACAATGTGCTTTTTTTTCTGTGATATGTTCCATATATTTTAGTCACAGACTTTTTTTCTTCTTCTTTTTTTTTTTTTTTTTGACATTATCTTGTTATATCCAAAGCTTTCTGTTTCTGCATAGATCTCCCATAATGCCACAGATATCTTTCCAGAAGCATGTCATCAGGTTTTACTTGATCTCTATTTTCTAGTCTGATATTCTGTGTCATTGCCAAGACTGGTTATCCCACTTTATTTTCACTCTTAGCCCCAAATCTTGTCAGTTGAGTTCTTATCCGATTATAGAGGCTTGAGTTTTTTTTGAATGTTTGTAATTTATCTTACTGCAGACTGTGTGACCAGGCTGTGAATGTTCCTGTAAATTTGAGTCTTACTGAATCAAGTTATCTTCTGCTTTTCTGGGTGTCAGATTTAGAAAATATTTAATAAGTTTGAGAGAAAACAGACTATTTTCTTTAGAATGTTAGCCTATTTTCCATGACTCTTACCACTAATTAATCTTGTCATGCAACTATTATAGTAGTACAGTTCCCATAGTTTAATTGCATAAAGAAACTAGGGGACATTTTGCATGATTTTCAAGAATCTGTTGTGCTCCACAAATTCTTCTGGCCAGTTCAGAAAATATTCCTATTATACATCTTGTTCTCCTTTTTCCTACTTGTCACTTGAACTACTACCTGCTCTCTATCTTCTAATGAGCTCTCTTCTAATGAGATGTTGTTTCAATTAATAGAAATGTCTTCAACTGCAAGTACAAAATTAATGTTTTAAAATGTTATCATAAGTGCTTAGAAGGAATACTAGGGCTCGCCGTGCAAATATGGGAAAACTCACTTCATGAAAACACAGGAATGAAAATATCTGACAAAAAATGTTGTCTCCAGCAGAAGTAGCTGAGTGAAACAAAAAACCCATACCATGAAGTTCAAAAAGAATTTTCTTTATTTAAATTTATCTTTACTCCTTGCTTTCTCTAATAGCAAAAGAAACAGTAATTGTAATATTTATATTATATTATGTTTAAATCAATTCCAGGATGTGAAATTCTGGATTTCAATACGAAAAGCCCAACAATAAATGGCTTAATTAAGAAGCTATTTTAATAAGGTCAAATAAAAAGAGGAATACATACACTGAGAAAATCTGACATCTTTTCAGATAGCAGGAAAACTGCTGTAATTCAGTATTACAAAGAAAATGAATGGATTTTATTACAGCAATTCCATCCATGGAGAAAATTTCCATTTTGGCATTGTAGTTGTTATCTTGTTTTCTTACAGGAAAACTCATCATTTTTTTCTGCCAGATAAAAGCAAAGCTCATATGAGGACTCTCTCCTGCACTTTTAGGTAAAGTCAAGGCAACACCCCACAGCCGAAGATTTGATCATCACAACGTAGGATATGCAGCTCAGAGCAGCACAATGTAGAGTGGTCTGATCAGAGTCAGTGCATTCACCCCTTGATCCACATACAATTTACCTTTCCCAAAAGTATTTTAAGTTACTGCTCATGCCAATAATACAGGTTTCTCAAGACATAACTACAAGATCTAATATGGGACATATGGTTTGCTGAAGATCACTCACTCCATGAAGACAAGGTCTTCTGTGAGTCTCCTAATACATCAATGCAGTCTTATCTTTGTCTATTGTATTGTACCTCAGACCAACTCCAAGAAAAAATAAAGATTGCACAGGTTTTACTAGTTATTTTTATGTTATGGGACAAAAGTCAAATTCTTACTATAGATTTACTGTAAATAGAATGGGTGGTATGACTAGTAAAAGCTGATTTAATTATAATTCTACTAAGGTCAGAAACTCAAATACTGCAAGTCTCTGTCATACAAATTCTCACTGAAATTAATAGAAATCAGCCTGGATAACACTGATTGCAGATGATTCAGCATCTTAAAGGGGATATTTCAAGTTTATATTCATACATAAAACTAAAAATATTTACAACATTGAATATTCTCATAGAATCACAGAATCACAGAATTACTCATGTTGGAAAAGACCTTCAAGATCATCAAGTCCAACTGCTACCATACTACCCTAACTCTAACAACCCTCGCTAAATGATGTCCCTGAGCACCACATCCAAACAGTTTTTAAACGTATTCAGGGATGGTGACACAACTACCTCCCTGGGGAGTCTATTCCAGTGCTTAACAACCCCTTCTGTAAAGAAGTTTTTCCTGATAATTAACTTAAACTTCCCCTGGTGCAACTCAAGGCCAGTTCCCCTCATCTCGTCACTTGTCATCAGTGAAGAGAGACTAACCCCGCTCTTGCTGCAATCATCTTTCAGGTATTTTATAGAATCATGGGATGGCCTGAGTTGAAAAGGACCACAATGATCAACTAGTTTCAACCCCCCAGCTGTGAGCAGGGTTGCCAACCACCAGACCAGGCTGCCTAGAGCAACATCCAGCCTTTCCTTGACAGGGCATCCAAAACCTCTCTGGGCAACCTGTTCCAGTGGATTTGAAAAGAGCAGTAAGGTCTCTCCTCAGCCTCTTCTTCCCCAGACTAAACAGTCCCAGTTCCTTCAGTCACTCCTTATAGGACATATTCTCCAAGACCTTCACAAGTCTTGTTGCCCTTCTTTGGATCTGCTCCAGCAACTCTATTTCTATATTGAGGTGCCCAAAACTGAGGACAGTACTCCAGCTGGGGCCTCACATGGTACTGTACACTATCGGATTTTCTTCATTTCCTATTATTTAATCTTATTTTGTCCTTTTTGTGGGACACTTCCAATCTCTTGACCCATTATCTCTACAGTCGTTTTCATGACCTTTTCAATATACTGTTAACAGAGTGCTCTGCCCAAGATGCAGCCTAATTGCCCTAGACCAGCTTTATTGGCCTTGAACCAGGCACCAAATCCATACACTTGGTAGGCACCAGATAAGATTTTGTTAAGATCTGGTTATGGTGAGTGAAATCAGTTGCAATATACAATATCATGGTACTATAAATTATAAAGCTGTGCAGCTTAGAAATAATATTGTCTAACGTACAAAAAAAAAAACAAAACAAAACACAACAACTCCATGTAGAAGAGAGAGGGAGAGTAATATAAAACTGAAGGAAAACTTCCCAAAGACTATTAGTGGTTATGTATCTTTTGAAATGCTCCTTCAAGTATGTCCAGCAATCCAATAAATGCTCTCCAAGGCAAGCCAATAGTTCTCTTTTGTATGTAGACAATATCAAAGTGTAAATGCAATAATTAGAAGCATTTTACCCTTACTTTAATTATTTCTTGAACTAAATATATACAGTTGATAAATCTAAGTTTTTTTTCTAGAAACCATAGATTATATATATATGCTAAAATCTTGGTGAAGAAAGTGAAATATTGGATTCAATATTAGTAGTATATATTTAATTCAAAACCCAATGATACAGATCTATCAATGAACTGGTAACAGAAATTCTGAGGGACTGATACCTAATGAAGGTGATGTATGTAGAGAGTTATAAAAGAAATACTTAATGTTTTGTGTGTGACAGGAATGGAAAATAATCTCAATAACTGGATTATAAAAAGCTCAGCCAACCATTCAGTTTCCAAGACTGGCTAATTTAACAGAAAATGTAAGGAACACTAGGTAGAAAAAGCACATTATGGCTTTGTCACTGTCAGAAAATCAATTTGCCAGTATGTTAGACTTCTTTTTAGAGATAATATTTCAATACGGTTCACTGATTCACTATGTATTCTCCAAGAATATTATGAATTATACTGAGAACTTAATAAAGGGAAAGGGAAATTAATAAATATGTTGATAGTTAGAAAACAAAGATAAAATAGCAGGCAATGATGAAGTGATAAGAGATTGCTTTGCATAAATGAAGGAGATATGTTAGAAAGCGACAGATAGGAACCAATGGATTGCAACATATCAGGATATATATACAGGTTACAGTTACATTTGCTCTTTAAAAAGACAGTTAGCTTCCCTTACTGAGTCTATAAGAGGCTGAAGATGTCAGAAGACAAGCAAACACAGACTGCATTTATGCCTGTAAACTAACAAATAACAGGGTCCATCCTTTTATTCTAAAGCCAACCAGTGAAGTCTTGTCTAATTTATCCTATAAAATTCCCTTATTTTCTGATAAAGGTCGGCCTCATGAAAATGGCCTGCTGGGAATAGTCACTGTTTCATACCAATTCAATGTCCCAACATTTGGGGGTAAAATGCTTCTTGGCCCATGCCAAAACCAGACTATAAGACACAACATAACAAGATAGATAGTGAAGTTGTAGTGCCTGAAGCTGGGCCATCACCATCTTTAACCTCTGTGGATGATGTCTGTGTCTTTAATAGGGAAGCATTTTGCAAAATACATTTTCTCATGCTTGAATACTATTCAACTGTTGGCTGGTTTTCATTTTAAAATCATTTATTTAATTTCTGTCTTGCTGCAGTGCTCCTGAAAAGTTGTTTGATATCTAGAATTAACCAATGGGGCGAGGGGGGGGGGGGGGGGGAGGGGGAAAAAAAACAACCATTGATAGAATTCCTTGTTCCTGTTTCTCCAGCATGTTCCAACAAGGTGTGGAAGGAGTTAATTTATCTCCATGCTTCTAGAAGATTTCTCAGCGTGTATGTATAACATGTTTGACACCCTAAAATCTGATCTCCCCTCAAATTTCTATCTTTTTTGAAATATATTAAGAAAACAGTTAATGCTGGGGGAACCATGAAGAATAATATTAAAAGTGAAGAAAAGTTGCAAAAAAATCAGGTAGGAAAGTAGTGAAAAAATATTTGAAAGACTTAAAAGCAGAAACATGGATAATATTTTAGGGAAGGCACAATTAAAAATCCTGAAGATGCAGATAATTGATTGCATATTTCTTTATCTGCAATCTGAAAATATTCTCTCTAGAAAACTTGTATTATCTTGGAGGTTTTAATTTCTTTTGTACTCACCAAGCAAAATATAATCAGGCATCATAAAAATTGTTATGAGTATTAGAAACAGACCTGGAACAAAAGGTAACTGAGGTTCAGCACACAGCTTTGAGCAATGCTGTTTTTACTTGGTATATTTTGATATTTATCTTGAGCAGAATTTTTTTTTTGACTGAAAACACAGCACTATAATTGAAATTACCTATATGCTTGTTCCCTCATTGTCTTGAAACTGCTAGTAATATCTATATGTTGCTCAAAAGTAATGCTTCGTACTTATTTCTTGGAAACCACAACAGATACAAAGAGAACAATTAGATTATTTGAGAGAAAAAATGCCTTCAGACACACTTTCATGTCAAATACCATTTTGACAAACTGCCCCTCTGCTGCCATCTGTTACATGTCAATGCATTAATTTCTGTATTACTCACATGCAGAATGTGGTCACAGGACTGCAATTAAAAACACTCATATGAGCAGGCCACAGAACTCAGTCAGACTTCAGGTGTAGGTAAATTCTAGTCAGGGTGATATTTTTTGTAACAGCATTTGACCCACAGTTGAGGCACAATGAATATGCACAGAATTTGTGCAATATCTACCATTGAAGTTCTATGTAAATGTGAGCAGTCTATCTTCCTAACTTCTTCTGTGCTTACTTCTCACGTCTCCAGCATTTTTTTCTGAAGAGCATCTGGATTCTCCCAGTTTTTTTCCCTGGGCAATACAGCATACTCAATATTTGATTTTACGGTCAAGGCTGAGACATCTGTATGCCTGGTTTAATCACTTAATAAAGAACTTTCTAAACAAAGAATCGTAGAATCACCAATGCTGGAAAAGACCTGAAGATATCCAGACCACCAATATTTTCCTACTGTCCATTAGTACAACATCTAAATTTTTCTTGAACATCTCCAGGGATGGTACCTTAATCACCTCTCTAGGCAGCCTGTTCCAGCACCTGACCACTCTTTCAGAGAAGAAATTTTTACTAATATCCAACCCACACCTTCTCTGGTGCAAGTTGAGGTCATTGTCTCTAGTCTGTTTCATCACTAGTTATTCAGAAGAGGCTGAGCCTCACCTTGCCACAACCTCCTTTCAGGTAGCTGTAGAGAGCAATAATATCACCCATGAGACTCCTGTTCTCTGGAATAAATAATTCCAGATCCCTCAGTTGGTAGGTTAAGCAGACAGACTTGATGATCCTGAATGTCTTTTCCAATCTAAATGATTATAGCATTCTCACAGTCTGTTCTCCTCTTACTTTATGTGACTGTATAAAATAATGATTTGAAGAGATTATTTTGATATGCAATTTTTTTTTTAATGAATACATATATAATTCATTTTCTGTTGTAGGTAGCATATGAAAACAATATTGCACATTAGAAGGCATGTTATCATTCCATAACCCAATCATCTATCTACATCTATATCATCTATATCTATATCTATATCTGTATCTATATCTATATCTATCTATCAATATATCTATCTATATGAACCAGATAGTCACAATTGTTATGAAAAAAAAAGCGAAAAGGAAAACTCAACATTTTCGTGATGTATAATTACCTAAAGACTGCAATGTGAAGGAAATTAGAAAATATTTATTTCTGTGTTCTGGAAATAATCTAGAAACAATAATCTGGAAATAATAAATATTTAGAAAACGATTAGCATTGCTTGATTGGCATTCAAGGATAAACTGTGAAATTGCATTTATCTGTGAAACTGATGAGAAGTCATTTTCATCTTAAGCAATTGTAGATGTTGACTGATGAGCACCTTTACAATGCTAAAATTAAGACTGACAAAACACATAGGATTTCTTGCAATTATAGCTTTGAAGATCTAGAAATGCTTCACACAATTATACTGTAGTCAGTTCTTCTGTTAACATTCACTGTGTTATGATCATTGTTCTAAAAATTCTATTTGTTAAATTGGTGAAAAAAATTTCCTCCATCCTTGGAAATGAAACCTCAATTCAAATTTGGCTGAACTTACACTGACAGTGCTATTCTTCTAAATAATAGCCTTTCCAGTGTGTTTCTGAACGAGGAAAAGCTGTCTTTTTTAGAGATTTGGATTGCTATTAATACAGCTAAAAACAGAGTTTGGAACCATGTGCCTGTGTCTATGACTGAATAAAAAAAATTCATACAATGGAATCACACCTTATCCTTTGCTCTCTGCCTCCTGACAAGCAAAATTCTATGAGTTATTCTTCGGGACACCATTCAGCTCCACAAGGTTTCGTGATAATATTCTTTCTGAAAATCCACCCTTCCATTCTGACACTCTTACCTTAACTGATTCATTAAGATCTGAAGGAAGTTAGTGATATACTGTGTCAAATAAAAGAAAAAACTGTGATTTTCCACTATGGGATGACAATAGCCATTGCTGAGCCTGGAACCAGAGCATAATGTCATCTGCTCTTTTCCTTCTAAAGCCCATGGAAGCCTCAATGGTTTCCACACATTTCTTGCAATATTCTTCACTTTAAATACTGAGAATTATTTCACAAGAATGCAAAAGCTGCCATAGAAAGCCTTTAAAATAAACTAATCAGAAATATTGCATGTTTCAGGCCTGAAAGATTACCATTTGCTATAACCCTCTATCACAGAAATTAACAGAAATTAACAGAAATTAACAGATTAGACAGAACTGGGTTCAGTCCAGGTAGTCTTATTTGTTTCTTTGTTACTGCTGTCAAGATTTCCCTCTTCTGTGTGTGAGAAAGGAAAGTAAGGCATACACTGTAGTTAAAATAAGTTGTTCACTGCGAACTAAACTTGGCAGCATTTCTCCCTCATGATCATTACTTCAGAACACAGGACTGGATTCTCAGGCTGTTACCACTTGCTAGTAGATAAAGATCTTCAGTACTTATTTGGGACGATATTAACTTTGATATTGAGCTGCAGACGTGCTTCTTTTGGAGTACCAATACAAGCAAGGTTTCTGAAGATGTAGCATATGCAGCACTGTGGCATCTCCTTAGCCAAATAGTAAGCAAGATCATGGAGATCAGGGAATACAGAAAAAGGAGAAATATGATCTCTGTTACTGCAATGGACAGTAGTTTAACCCTGACGTGTACACCAATTGTCCTTCTTTAGTCGTTTTGACAGTCACAAAGACAAAAAGCAATACAGAACTTCTAAATGCTGCTGGGAAGAAATAATATGCATTCTGGGGAGTATTGCTTTTGGAATAAATTGTGAAGGACTCAGTATTTCAGGATTCTTAACCTTCAGTTCTTTTGTTATTTTCTTTTTTTTGGGAGGGGGAAGGGAGAGAGGGATTACACTGTCATCTACACACAATTTTTGATGTAAATAATGAAATTAGTGCAATGTAATCTTTTCGATTCTAAGAAATAATAGCTACAACCTAAAAAACAGACTGCTAGAGTATTGCATTATAGTGTTTTTAAAAAATGTGATAATAATTATACTGAAGAAGCCCTGGATGACTAGTAAAGGAGGTTGCTTGGTAGTTATTGTCACTGTTTATATATTAGAACAGAATTTGTCTTTCTCTACCATTTCTTAGGTATAATATCATAACATAGTTATGATATGACTTCCCTGTGATGCATATTCTCCTGTTTTTTAAAATAATTTGGCACCCGTGTTCTACATCCTAAGTAGTTTATACTACAGAGTGCTTATAGTATTTCTGAAATTTCACCTACCTTTGGTTCACGTACCCTGAAAAACTCTTACTCCTGTCTGTTTTCACACCTAGTATATATAGAAAGATCATTCCATCCTACTTGCATTGCTAATCTGTTTACATCAGTTGTATAGGATATGAATTTCAATGTAATTCAGAAAACATATACTGCCTTCTGAGTTAGTAAAGATAATTTTATTCATTGTAGGTAAATGGTTTGTTTCCAGTCTCAGTCCAATATTGAATTCTGTTAACCGTGTTTCAGTTGCATTCAGTGAATGATTTGTTTGCTGTCAAGTGGATCTATGCTCTACCGTAATCCACACAACATCTAGGGCTGTTTCAAAGACATATCTGTATATAGCAGATATTGAAGTTGTGGCAGACAGCACTGAAGTTCTGAATTGAGCTGAAAGGATGTAACCAATTCTCACGTCAAGACGATGCAGAAAGCTCCTAAGGGGGAATTTTTCCATGACAGAAATTGAGAGAAGGACATATAGAATATGATTCTGTTTATGGGGAAGAAAGTAGAAGAATGGTTTGTCGGAAGTCCTGGAATTGAGAATGGTTGTTATGTGAGTGACTCTGAGAACCAGCTGATGTTGGACACTTGCTGGCGGAATCAAACAGATTACCTTCAAGTAAAGGCAGGTATAGATACAAGGTGTATAGTCATCGATTCTTTTCCATCTTTTTCCCTTTCTTAAGGTTCTGTTTTTGAACATAAATTTTAGTCTTATCCTGGAGTTTTTTTAGGAGGTATAAATGACTGCAAACTTTCTACATTTCATTAGAGATATACTTTCTCAGGCAGTGATGAATATATTAAGGGAGTATGTCCCTCTCTGAGCTAAAGACTCAATAGAAAATAATGGTCCCTCGTGTGGCAGCTGTCCACAGATTTGGAGAGGCCTTTCTGGGATTAGTGGCATGACTAGAAGGGACCTATCAGCAGATAGCTTCTTGGTTCCAGGGAGAATGTGGATGACATAGACAGCTATGATATTCCTTTTATCAATTTGGACTTACTTCCCAAATACAGACTAAAATTTGTAAATCAGGTCTCCTGAAATATTTTCTCATATTTTTATGATTTCTTATTTGAATTCTTCCCTTCAATAATATGTCTGCATTGTACGTTTTGTTTTCACTAACTAATAATCTATTCTGTTTGTGGTAAAATGCTTTGCATTGTTTGATTTCACTTGATATTATTTCTTTTATGTTCCACCATATGGAAACAATCCAAAACAAAGTTTATTTCTTACTTCACTTTGTTTATCTAGAGTAAAGGATGGTAGCTAACGTCTACATTCTTCTCTAATCAAAGCCAATGTAACCTAGTGGATTTCTGCAATGTGAGACCTGACTACATAGACTGGCCTCTTCACCTGGTTCTTGCTGACAGTAGGCAAGGTGTAAGCCTGATTACTGATCCTAACACAACTGGGAAAGAACTGTGGACAACAATTCAGAAGCCATATACAGTCATATATAAGTTGACATTGTCTTTAATTTGTCATGTTCAGATTCATGATTTGTTTATCCAGATTTTGCAGAAGTGTAGGAGCTCACTCAGCACTGTAGGAAAAATGAATAAATGCTTTTCCAAATAAATGAGAGGAAGAGGAGTATTTCTACCGTATAAAATACAAATCTATGAAGAGAGAGTGGTTTAAATGAAGAAACACTGTTAGCTGCGAGTATCAAAAACATTTATTTTAACATTCTGTCTTGATTTATTTATCCTGCTAGTTACAATTTCAGTAAATACTGTGGCTTTTCCATTCAGCAAGTATGCTCAAAGCTAGCTGGAGTTTAGCTACATGGTCTCGCATTTACACAGAGGCCAAGGGCTTACAAATGCATTTCTCCTAACACTGTTATTTGTGAGTAAAGCAAGTTATACCACATGAGGGAAATTAAAACATATACTCTCAAGCCTTGACTGACTTTTGTCACTATGAAAGTTAGTGCTTAGAAATGTTCAGCTGCTGTGATTTTCTAAATGAGAGTACTGCTGTGGAGTAGGAATAAAGTATTCTAGCAAGATGAAGAACTTATATGGCTTTCTTTTCATGCTCTGCAAGCCCAGTTTCTCCATTCTTTTTCATAATCTTTGAAATGCTGCTACAGTCGTTTGCACACACCATTTCCGATGTTACTCTAATTACTTTTCATGTTGCCAGCAAGATTTACAGACCTGAATCTATGTTCTCCCTTTATGTGTTTCTCACATTGAACACTGGTGTTACAACTCAAGCAGAAAACATTCTACGCCCAATATACAGGTGCCATGACACAATTTGACTTTGCTGGAATTTTTCTGGTCGCACAACTTGGGAGCAAAAAAAGAATTGTGATTCTGAGCTATGTTTTCCTTCTTGTTTACTCAAGGTTTTGCCTAAAGGCCAGTTCCAGGCTGGATGTGGCTCTGGGCAGCCTAGTCTAGTGGTTGGCAGCCCTGTCCGTGGCAGGGGGGGTTGAAACTAGATGATCATGATGGTCCTTTTCAGCCCAAACCACTCTATGAATCTATGAATCTATAATTCAGTATATAATCCAAAGTACATTGAGATATTAGATAGATTTCACTTTTTTTTTTTTTTTTTTTTTTTTTTTTTTTTTTTAAATCAAGCAGTATTTCTATCCTCTTCTGACCTTCTTTCTGTTGCTGCTGTATCAAAGAAGTCACCTTTCCCTTTCTGTTTTCTTCCCCTACCTGGACTAGTCTTCCAAGTACATAAGTGAATAAGTAATTAAGAATACACACAAGTGGGCACACTAGCTGTGAATGTATCTTAGACATTTGCAAAGAACACTGAAATAAAAAAGAAAATATACAGGTGAATAAACTAATTAGACAAAGAAAATAAAATTCCAGCAAATACACGATACAGAAATTAGTACATGTGTCCTCAAATTTAAATGTAATTTTCAGTTATTCATGTAACTCGGTATTCTTTTCTTGATGTGCCCTCGCTTTAGCTGAGACAGCATTAATAGCATGCTGGTGTTTTGGTTGCTTATGAGTGATAAGTGCACACTTAATCCCAGAGCCAAACCACTTAGTGTGGCAGAGCCACTGCCTCTATGGTGCAGCAGCAAAAGATGGGGTGGAGACAGGATAGCTGTCCTGAAGTAGTTCAGGGGCTATTCCACACTGCATGACATCATGAGGAAGGCCATAAAGGTGTGGGTAGTTAGCTGCTTAGGTATTGCTGAGTGTCAGTACATGGTGAGATGTTATGTTGCTGACAGTGTATTGATTGGTGGGTAGCAAGGTATTGCATTATGGCATGTCTATATATACAGCTATCATTGCATTTTTCTTGCCCATGTGCATTACGTGAACTTGTGCCCCTCACTGGGTAAAATGCAGTGATTATAGATACTAATATTTCAATTTACCTGATAGTGTCTCAAAACAAAATAGAACCCAATAAAAGAAAAAGTGTGGATGAAGGAAGAGTGTTCAGTGGAAAACAGGCAGATGAGTACTATCTTCTCAAGGCAGATAATATGACACTATGCTTAATTTCCAATGAAAACATGTCAGTTTTCAAGGATTATAATTTCAGAAGACATTATATACAGAAATATGCTGCCAAATTTTATGAATATCTAAGAAAGCTTCATAAAGACAATATAGTGGAACTGAAAGAAGTTTGTCACCTCAGTGTAATCATTCAAAAATGTTAAATAAATTCTGTTATAAAAGCTAGTTAGTAACATCCGATTGCAAAATAATCCAAACCATATACTGATGGTGAGTTTATTAAGCAATGTATGGAAAGCATGGCAGCTACAATAAAAAATGGATTTTTCTATAGTCTGCTTGTCTCAAAAGACTGTAACCAGATGAATTAAGAAATAGGAAAATCTATTGAAAGAAGTATGGAGAGTAAATCTGCTAGTTTCAGGTTTTTTTGCTTTGGCATAGATAAAGTACTGATGGAACAGATATTGCTCAACTTGCCATTTTCATTAGAGATATTGATAATGGACATAATGTCACTGAAGAAATGTCTTCTTTGGAGTCATTGAAAGACACAGCTAAATCTATTTGTTTGAAGCAGTAAAAAATATATGATAAATATATTTTCTTCAACCTTTGTCAACATATCCGGTGTAGCAACTGATGGTGCCTTGGCGATGCTTGGAAAAAAAGAGAGATTTAATAAAATTAATAAAAGACAATGCAATTGCTTCCAGCAACTCACATTTGATGAAATATCTCTATAATGGACATCAAGATTTATTTGTGAAAGCTTCATAAATGGATAATGTCTTGCAAATTGTCGTCAAAACTGTCAGTTTCATTAAGTCAAAGGGTCTGAAGCATGCAGGAGTTCCTTGAAAGTATAGATGCTAATTATTGTGGGAATCATTTATTTTTCTGAAAGAAGGTGGCTAAGTCTGGTTAAAATGCTAAAAAGACTTTATGATTTTTGAAATGAAATGAGTTTATTTACAGAATCAAAAAGAAAATTTGTGCCAGAACAGGAAGATTAAAAATGGATAACAGATTTAGCATTTTTGATGTATTTGACTGCTCATTTAAATGAGTTAGGGTGAAAATTAACTATTTTGTGCTATTTTTCAAACAATAACAATGTTTGAAATGAAACTTAAATTATAACAAAGTTATGGTAAATAACTGTATGAATTTTGATGTATTGGCTAAACACAGACCTGTGAGCAGCAAAAAAAGGGCATCAGTGCTATCTGTTTTGCTAAAGGAATTTGAGAATAAGCTACAAGATTTCAAAAAAAAATCATCAATTTTTTAATATACTTGTGACTCCATTTTCCATTGACATAAATACATTACCTGCAAATTTTCAAATGGAATATAGAGAGTTGCAGTCACACATTTGACTCTAAGAAAAATTGTTCATGTCTCTTTACCAGACTTTTGTAAGACCTATCTTAACAGAGAAAAATATCCCTCACTTCAGCATCACACCTTGTTCATGACATCAATTTTTGACAGTACTTGCATTTGTGAACAATTATTGTCAAGGATGAAGCACAGGAAGAGTAATATTTCATAAAAAATATCTGATGAACACCTTGACAACTCATTAAGAATAGCAACAACATGCATCAAATTAGACATTGACACATTTGTTTCACAAAAACAGAGTCAAATATCTGACTACTTGTATGCTATTTTTGCACCCCGCTTGTTGTGATTTAATAAAAAATACATTAAAAATAAATTTTGTTAATTATAAAAATAAGTATGTTACATATCTTATGTATGTCTCAATACAACAAGTAAAAACATTGAACACCCATGCACTAAAGAAAGAATGTAAAAATTTACTTCATACTTCAAACGATTTAAAAAAAACAAACAAACATCACTTTTCTAAGACTAAAACACACTTCTGGTATCAGCAAGATACATGAATATGTACTTCTGGTTTTGCAACTTGTGATTTGATTCTTTTTAATCTATTAAGAAGTAAGATTAACATCCTTCTGTTTTCAGTGTTGGTGATTTCCATGTGTTGTATCAGAAGATAAAAAGAAATAAACTGAACTTTTACATTCAGAATCAAAGATAATTTCTCTTGATTTTCTCTTGGTCAAGTCATTTATTTTCACAAAGTCTTGCCAAGAAGTGTCTTTAGGATGTAAACCCTAAGGCAAAGTGTGAATAAAATTGCCTATGGATTTGATAAAAATAGATATATGTAGTTTAATGTTCTACCTTTCAGAATTGAATCATGATAAAAATGCTTCTTTCAGAGCTTAGTGTACACAATTACTGACCTTACCACAACCACTCCCTATAGGAAAACTACCTTCAGAAATTCAAGGAAAATGAGCATAATTTGATATAACATCTAAGTGAGGAAATATAAAGTAGAAAAGAAACAACACAACCTATTAGTTGTGGGTAAGACTACATCATAAATCAGGTGCAGAAAAAGAGGGTCAAAGCAACTGCAACTGCATCATATTTTATCTAAGTCACAGAACAAACTGCATTTTCTTACCTCTTTCATATTCTCTGATCCCATTAAACCCATTTGCTCATACCATCCATCCAGCTGCATGAATGTGAGCAGACCTCAAAGAACATTGTAATAGAAATTGTTTTTTATAGAAGTCATCTTTCCAATAGGAACACTGTAATTTGGTAAAGGGATAAGTAAGCTAGGATGTAGCAGTCTCTGAAAAACTTCCAGAATGTTTGCTGGCCTTTCTACCTTCCACAGCTGACAGGGAGGCCGCAGACAGGAAATGAAACAAAGAAAGATACACATACATACACAAAAACAAAATGAAAACTTTCTATTAGTAATAGAAAGTTATGTGCCAAAATAGAGACACATAAATTATTACAAAATAACAAAGTCCTTGTAACATGGCAAATTCTGAAACTTGACTATAAAATATAAGTTAATATATTGTTTATCAAATGAGTACTTACTTAAGCTTCACTTTTTCTGAACACACAAAAAATGCTTGTTAAAAAAGGAGCTGAAAATAGATGCATCAAAGAAGCATGGGATTTTTTTTCATGTGGGATGCAGTTCTAGGCATATGAAGATTTCTTTTTCAGAAAGATAATCGTACTGTAAAGGAAGAAGTAGAGAAGGAGGACAAATAAAATGGTTATAGCCTGATCTTTGTTTATGGGAACATTTTCCCATCAACAATCTGTGGAAACATGATTTCCATTTTTCCTTAAAAATCAGTCAGACAACATAGCTCAACGCATATTCTTCCTTGTCAAACATTTCACCGATGCCTCATTCTGTAGACAGTTTAATAAAATACATTTCACTCTTAGCATGTTACTGAAGTTGTGTGTTATTTTCTTTCTCTTTGAGGTGACATTTGCAGCAGCAAGAGGACCTAGTTAAGTAGCATCACTATCAGGACTGTTAACTACTTTTTTTCTGCCTAACTTACAGTACATACAGAAAGAAAATGTTTCACGCTGTTTCCTCTTGAGAGGATCACTGGTGATAGCTTAGCAGTTGATGTTTAGAAGGTGCGTGCGTATGTATGTGTGTGTTGGCAGTCTATGCTTATCCTTCATGTCGGTCCTGAACAGAGGTGAATAACCCTGTAGAAGGAGGAGTTATTATTGTGGTCATTACTGTACACTCCAGAAACATCATTGTCCTCTGACCGTGTGTGAGAGATACATTTTCAGCCTTGTTATTAATTAAATCTTTAAATAGGAAAGCAATTGTCATGCCTTTGGGCCTGGGATGAAGACCCCAGGTCTTCAGGTTCTTCAAGCTGAGTTCTAGTGGCTGAACAGGAGAAACTCCAGCACCAGAACTGCTGAAGACAGTTCTGAAATTTCTCATCCCTTCATTCTGCAGTGTACAAGACATTATTTTGAATTTACAATAGTAAACTCAGTCTTTCATATCTTTTTAATCTTCCCAGCTTCCAGTAAGTATTCCCATCTGAGGCTCCTGCTCAATCTTAAGCATAAGTAATTATTCTCTTCCTTCTATCATCTTGTCTTAATTTTCATGAAATGATCTTTTCCAAGTTCTCCTTACTTTTTAACCATTAATTTTGAAGGCAAGCAAAACAAACAGACAAAAAGCAGTCAAACTTTCTGTCACATCTTTAATCAGTTTCTTAGTTGTTAGAAATGAAATTCACTGTAAATGCATTCTGCATAGAAAATGTAGTGCTTCTATATTACTATAACTTGACAGTCAACATTTTACTTTTTTTTAGCTTGAAATGTATACACCTGGTGCCAGTGGAATTGTATAGTGTTATTTTTGGTCCTCTATTTATTTTACGTATTTCGTGGTGTAAAATTTTTCCCCCATTGTTAAACTGCTTTAAAAAAAGGCTTATCAAAGAATGTTGAAGTGTGCAGAACATGATTTAAATGACTTTACCCAGTTCATTTTCAGCAGCCTTGATTTTTGAATAAATCTCCTCTCAAAATTATAAGAGGTCAATGGCAAACCTCAATTGTCTGAAAGCTGAGTTAACCCACTGGAGCAACCTATTTTGGCAGATGTGCTCATCCAGAAAATAGATAACAGAAAATTAAATGATTTTTTCTTATCGCATCAGACAAATTTAAGCCATTCATAACATCAGTTTATAGAGAAGCGGCAGAGTTATAAATTACTTTAACTTTATAGGCAACATGAAGCTAACACATGGCCAAAGGTATTTGGAAAGGTGTTTATGAGTCCTGTAAAAGTGCTGTAATAAAATTCTAAGCAATTTATTCTAGGATACTTTGTCAGCACTGATAGGTATTCCTGGCACAAGAGTCCACCTTCAAATACCACCCACCTGTGTAAAACAAATGGTTTTCTCAGCTTTCTGTACTGCTTTTATGCAGTCTTAACTTTTTAGCTGATACTCTTTTTTTGTTTGTTTTTATTTAAAAATGAAATTCGAATGACTCTATTATTAGCTACAACATAACTTAAAAGAAAAATAATCCTATTATTAAACATCCATGAATGTAAAAACCTTAATACTGCACAAGTTGTTCATTACACATTTAGATGAGATAATAAATTAATGCATATACAGAATAATTTTACACATTCCTGAAAATAAATATGAGTAAAAAGGATCAGAAAAAGAAAAAATTACCCTTTTTGGTGACAGATCTTTACCTCTAACCAGTGCTGTTGTAGACTCTTGCACAGTTCTGCAAGCATTACATAGATCTTCACTTCTCACTGTTCAGTCTCATTGAGTAACACAACTCAATTTTTTAAAGTTGCCATATAAGATTCTTGCTTCATGAAAGTACAGTAAATGACAATCATAATGCTGACATCAAACAGAATGCAGAAAACCCTAAATGCCAGCTCCAATTGTAATTAATGTATTGCAGGCTTTCTTAGCATTGCACTTGAATCTTTTCTTTCTACTTTTCAGTATTTTCTTAACTAAATATGACTAGTCAGGATAGTATATTCTCCAAGAATGAGAAAATTGATTTAGGTTCTGTAGAAATATTTAATTAGCCCACCCTTTGGCCTGTCTGATATATACCCTTCAACTTAAAATTTTGTTAAGGCTTTAGGCTATAAATGATCTGACTAAATGCTGTTATCACACTTCATAGCCATTTGGCCTGTTTTTTGTTGTTGTTGTTTGGGGTTTACTTTTTCTTATTTTTTATTTCCATTATGCTTCCAGAATCCCATACAAAGGCCTTTTGTTTCATCAAATTTAGTGCATAAATTAAAGAAGTGGGATTATTAGTATTTTTATTAAATAAGCATCTTTGGAGGTTCATGTTGACAAAAAAGAAAAACAAAGTATCTGAGAGTTCTGTGCAGAACTTCCTGGAGTCATAGTAACCTGGGCAGGTTGAGAAGGAGACTAGTACTGGCAAGATCTCTGTTGTTCAGCTCAAAATGAGTGTCAGAAGTGAGGACCTTTTGCCATTTTTCTCACACAGTTCCATAGTCTAGCCTCTACTCAGTCTGACCTGACCTACCCGGTCGTGATTTAATAGTTTACCAGAAACTCTGCAGAAAATGCCAGCTATCTGTGGTCTTTATAATGATGGTACTCGTAAGCGTATTACAAGCTTGTCAGTTCTGAGAAGCCCTATTGTAAGGAATATTCAGGTAGAGAATAAAGGTTACAGTATCTTTACCAGGAAATGTGAAGCAGGATAAAATTTCTAAGACATATCTAAATAAAACTTTTCAACTTTAGAAATAAAACAGAGAAATGAAAGGAAAGATGAATAATTTAAGGTGAATCTATATTTGAGATGGAAAGTCTTATCTTAAAAGCCTCCTTGGGTTACTGTGACTGGTGGCCTCATCGATCATCAAAATAAAAAGTGAGGCTGTAGAAGTAAGTACTCAAACTCAAGGAAAGAGAAGAAATGCTTCTCAATGGAGGCATGCAGCTTTTTAACGGTATAAAAAAAAAAAAAAAAAAAACCTGCATATTTTTTCCTCTGTTGAATATCATTTGTCCCATCACTCTTTTTATTTTGATTGACAAGATCTACTCTTCTTCAATGGTGCACTGGAAAAGTGCAGGGCAGTCAAAATTGCTTTCATAGCTTGATAATCAAAAATGTGAAAATTGACCACATAGTTTCTAAATACCTACTATTAAATATAAAACACAACAGTACTTGCAATATAGTCTCGAATTTTTTAACAATTTTAGAGAAACACAAACTTTTATTTAATTCAAATGGCTGTTACTTGACATTTATTTGACAATACAGATATATTTGAAAGATAGCAAAAGAGGCAATGGTCACAGAATTGAATTACATGCATTTATGGCTCTGTACGGTAAAAAGAAAGTTGTCTATTGTAGACAAAATATTACCATCTTCATTATGGTTCAGAAAAAAATAGTTATTTGTATATTTGTTTATTTATGGTCTATAATTGTTTTCTCTTTGGGAAATTTAATCCTCAATGACATTAGAACTAGTAAAATTGAAGTCTCTGTAAACTTAATAGCATAAAAACAAGGGGATATAATTCTTTCTAATGAATATAAGAGGACCTTGGAGTTCATTACCCAGGACGATGTTGGTAGATATGAAATGAGAAAGATTCAAAGGGAAATTGAATGCTTATAATTATATGAGACTTTACATGCAATAACACATAGTATCAAACACGTTTCAGACTTTAAATTAAACCTAAGTTACAGATGCTCAGTACATTACCATCTCCTTCCCCAGACACTAAACAAGGTGATCGGGATGTTAGCAGCAGCAATGGTGATAGGACAAGGTTTCACAGGAAAATATTTTTACCATGGTACACTACAGATTTTGAGTGAGTGGAAGAAGAGGTATTTCTCTGAACTTTTTCTATTGTCCTTTGATGGAGAAATGGAACCTATGCTGCTGCTTTTCATGTGTGATCGCTTTGCTCCACAGTGATGAATAAACAGATAACATTTCCTGATGTGATTTATCAGAAAAAGGTGAAATATTCCCACAATTCTCTTGTATATGAGAATCACTTCTAGATCACTTCACCAATTAATTTCTTTAAAAAGTATTCATTAGAAATTATTCTTTAAAAATTATGTATTTAACATAGTTCTCTTTATAAAATCATTTATTAACGTTATGAGGCAAGAATAGATACACATTCAAACAGGTCTCACAGACACTAATGTTTAATTAAGTGTTCATTAGATAATCCATCCTTTATGGGATGTTCCCAGTATTTAGACTTGACAGACTATTATTTTAATGGATAATAGATTACTTAATCTATTAAGTTGTCCTAGAACAAAATTTAGGATTTGTTGTTTATGGATTTATATCAAAAGTGGGGCAAGATATGCATGTTTAGAGACTAATAAGCTCAAATGAATGTCTTCTCATTACCTGTAGTAGACTTTGAATCAAAACTTTAAAAACCCCACAGTTTAGTTTTATAATTATGGGATAAACTAGAAAGTCAATTATAACACATTTGACAATTCTGAGAGTATCAGAATTTATTGCAATCTTACTGTGTCAAGCATTGCTGTTTTAACGGAATTAACATCACTTTTCAGGAAAAAAAAAAAAAAGAATAAAGAGGCATAAAAGAAGGATTTAGGAAAGATTTCAATGTACATTATTTCAGTTCTATGAAATAAGATGTTAGATCACCTATCAGTTTCCTATTCTTCCCATTATTGTAGTGCACCCTTTTGTGTTTTACCATGAAAAGTGTTAATTTTCCACACATTTTTCAGAAAATATGGGAATAAGTGTATATTAAATACTACTGGAAGATGAAAACATGCCATTTTTTCTTGGTACTGGAAGATAAAATAATGTTTTCAGATAATACTTTTGGCTAATTTTGGCTGCCCGTGATTCACATGCTACTTGTGAAAAACTATATAAATCAATGATATCCATCAGGCGGTAATAACATGATCATATAGGTCAGATCATCTTCTACCAAAGATTTTTGATGACTGCAACACTACTCATGCTGCAACAAGTAAACCAGAGAACAAAATCATCTGATTTAAAAGGCATACTGAAGAATGTCTCTGGCTTTCAAGTCCACGAGTAAAGAAACTACATTCTAATTCAAAATCAGTTGAAACATAAATTATCTTTTCTGCAAGTTCTTGAAATAAATTTACTTTTGCTTTCTGAGGACATTACCCATTCTTTTTCCTAACTTGGCTTTTCCTAAGCTTAAGGATAGTCACAATAACTCTGTTATTAACAAGACCGGTACTGTAAGTGACTATTTTAGTCAGCTAATTATGACAAGGTTAAGCATCACAAACAAAAGAGCATACTAACATTGTCCTCAGAAATAGGAAAAAAAGGAAAACGCTGAATTCATTATCTTTCTCCTGGGGCAAGGAATGTTAACGTATCTGTCAATCATTTTAAAACTATGACCACTCTACAGTCTCCCTAGGTGAATTTTTAATTTATATGCAATTATATTACAGATGTACCTACATGATTACATTTTTTAATATCTCTCAAGATTTTTAGCTTGTTGCAGAAAATAACTGTTATAATTTAATATATATTTTTTTGTCATCAGATCGTATATTTTGCTGTATTTCCTTAGGGAGTCATTGTTGTTCAAATTCTAAGTAAATTAGGTTGAAAGAAAACAAATTAATAGGGAATCATGCAAACAGATCTTTGCCTATTAATTGCAGTGCAAGTTTGTTAGCTGTAAGTTAGTAAATACTATAGGATAAATGTTTATTTTAAGCTTTTATCATGTTGATATGAAGGATACTTTAATTAAGCAGAATACCAAGTGGATTTCTTTGTAAAAGTATTGAATGAAGAAGAGACATGTGAATGTCAAATAGTGAAGGAGAAGATGTATGTACTTTACTCCAAAAGTAATTTCTATTACTTATTTACATGGAAACTACAACTGCTGCAAAGAACACAATAACACTATTTGATTGAGCAAATTCCCAGCTACAAAACACTATTTTTCAACAGTCATTACCATTACCTGTGCATTTTCACCAATGATGAACAAGAGCCTTCATGACATGCTCGTAAAAAAAATAAATAAATTGTACAGTAGAGGAATGACCAGCGTCACTGCCACTCTGACACTGCTGACCTGCACTAACTGTGTTCACATCCACTCTTGCTCTCCATAAACATTTGGCATTCACTAATGAATGTCAGTGCATGCAATTTTTTTTTTTCCACATGGAGAAATTCAGCGATACACCTTTGCTTCAAATGCGCTTCCATGTCAGGCACAATTTTGTCAGACTGACCCTCTGCTGCCATCTGTTGCATGACAACAAAATGTAAGGGAATACTGTCTGGAAGGTTCATACTCTACTGTCATACCACCAAAATCTGCCTTTGATTTTGTGCCTTTGTGTGGGTCAGCACAATATAATAGGAGGCATTACTTTTGGAGCAGCACGCGATAGGGTGGAAAAGATTTAAGGCAGAGCAAAACTGCCATATCAAAGATCTCAAACATATGGTCTCCAGGGGACACAAACACACTCAAGTCTGGAGCTCCTGTTTGTAAGCAATCAATGATTCTGTTCATGACATCCTGGATTAAGTAGTTCCTGCTACAATTTCACTCTTGGTGACTACTTTGTCAGAAATGTCATATGCTAAAAATTGTATGCATTCTGACCTTGAAATGTACTCTTAGAAACTGCAGGTACTAGATGACCGGACAGACAATGTGGCCAAGTGTTGTCTGGGTTAACCGTCATCCAGTGAATTGTGCTGCTGGGTGACAATAATTGTCATCAGTGACACATGAAAGAAGCAGAAAGTTTTTAGATATGGTATAGATGCCTTTTTGGAAAGAAAATAACCATGTGTGATGGAGATTGTGAGCAAGTTTATAGTAAATATGAAAAAATGAAAGACACAGATATTTAAATTAAAAAATAAATGTATACTGTTAATATTGTATATCAATGAAGTTAACAAGTTTTCTGTCATTGGAGACATTACTCTGGGCAGCAGTGAATGGATTTGGCATGAAAAGTGGCGATGAAACTCAGCTATTGTGGATGATGTTTTTGGAGTAACTAAAAAAGTCAGACCATTTTGTCTTGCAGTGTTTTACCACATAAAAAGGACAAGAGATTCCCTCTTCCTGACTATATGAGTTAGAAAATCCACTAGTACCATAGGTCACTGGCTTTTGGTGTTCTGTGCTTACCTAGTGCTTTGTAAGTCAGATACCTGATTTTGAAGAAGGTCCATAAGTGCTGTGATAAATAATAAACAAGCAATAATAGCAGAAAGAATGAAGATGATATAGCATCAGAAATGTATTTCCTCCAGGATTTAGGAGAGTGTAACTTCATATCTGTCAGTGGAGAGAATTTGTTTTTCATAACAAATCATTCTGTTGTGAGGAAAATTTGCCTTTACTCCAGGTAAATTTTCTTCTATGCTACTATATGTGATGTTGCAATCTATTAGACTGTCAATTCTGAGTAAATTTATGAATTCAAGAAAACTGATTTGTTATTCAGATACTGTTAAGACTTTCTTTTCTGTGATTTTGGAGATTACTAGTTATTCCCAAAAATGTGATAGGGCACAGTTTTAAACAAATCAAAGAAAGTAGATTTTTGTTTTGTTCTTTCTAACCAACTGTCTTTCTTCTGTCAGTGTAGATGGGAGAAGATTTTTTCATAGCCTAAATGTCCAGACTACTGAGATTTCCATTGTCACTATTTAGTTCTGTTTTTGTTCCTAGTGAGAATTCTGGTATTTTTCATCCTCACCTGATGACTTTTCTGTTATTCATCTGGTGCTACAATTTTTACATTTATTCATATTCATATCATGAAAAACC
Organism: Chrysolophus pictus; assembly: GCA_037305975.1. Taxonomy (NCBI): domain Eukaryota; kingdom Metazoa; phylum Chordata; class Aves; order Galliformes; family Phasianidae; genus Chrysolophus; species Chrysolophus pictus. The sequence continues at coordinate 168,327,079 of CM074576.1, forward strand.
CTCTTAAGTGAGGTTTCTTTACCATTACAATATCCAACTTTCAACAGAGCATGGATCATTGTGCTATTTCCAAAGAAATACTGCTCATTAAGCTGGTCATATTTGCAGGTCTAATTTGCTCTCCATGTGTGCTTCTAACTATAGCTTTTCTGAGTCACTGAGAGAACCTGCCTTTCTTTTCATCCACAGTATTTAGCACGGCACACTCAGGTCCAAACAGATTAGACCAAATTAGAAGGGCTATTTAAATCACCCTCTGCTTAATAGCTGCAAACTTTTGAATGTATCCCATCCTGAGACATGAGTGTTCTCTCTGTGCACTTATAGTCATTAACAGTTCATGTACATTTCAACGTCAGAAGAAGCAGGAATGTCTTGTTCTTGTCCAGAGCATGTAACCATGGTTATGTAGTCTTTTCAGCCATGCACACATAGGAACATAAATCTAAACAGTGCAAAAAAGTTATATTATTAAAAAAGAAATGACTTACAGAAGTACGTCTGAAGGGCAGACATGCTTAGTCCTGATCAGATTCAAAGCTGATCTCCCAAGCATTTTTTGTCCATTATGATGTTTGCCCATTCTGACAGCTGTCTATTCTTAGTTCTAGGATTCACTTAATATACATTTTGTGGTGGAAATATAGAAATATACATGCCAACTGACATATTGGCTGTCAACTCTACACATTATTGGCCACACACAATAGTAGGTTTCAGCTACTATGATGAAATTCAGAGATGTGAAGATTTATCCAAGTTCCGCCCCTTCCTCTTTTAACTTTACAAAGTCACAGGAATAAATAATTGAAAGTTTACTAGCAGCTACTCTTTAAATATTCATACAAGTGGAAAACATAATTTCATAATTCTTGAGACTCTGTGAAGACCAAATACATGGATTCCTCCAAACACATTAATATTTTCATATTAGGCAGATCAAGTCACCAAATGATTTTACATCAGCATAAGACACCACAGTGAGATATTTCCGGGGATGATTTAGCAAACTCTGAGAAACATTTAATATGTCCTCTTTTTACTACTGTCTACAAGATATTTTCATAAGATATACTGTACTAATTTTTGTGCTCTTTCTTCTAAAAATGCTAAGCTCAATGCTACTGCTCCTTAATTGTCTAATGTCAAAAAAAATTGAATGCAAATATAAATTCATCGTTAGATATTCATCTTTATAAGAAAAATTAGAACTGGTCAATGCAAGTAAAGATAAATGACTTCAGACAACTGCTGAGAACAAAACTGAAAACAGTTGAAGTATAGAGTTGTTCTTCAAAGCCCTGAAAAGGAAGCAAGCAATTTTATCCCAGTTATTATTCCTGCTCCCTACTAAAAAAGAAATTATTCTGTTTACAGAATAATGAACTATATTTAGAGTATTATTACTTTTTTATAGTGTTGTGTCTAAAAGACACTGTCCATACCTATATGAGTTAAATTCATTATCAATAAGCAAAACACTTCTCTTTTCTAAACAAATTATTTTCAAAATGGCATATACATTCCTTTAAAATCTGTCATAGACAGCTAAATACAGTCTGAACAAATAAATGAATATCTGTCCCAGTTTTTCAGATAACCTGCCTGACTAAGATTTAATTAATTTCCTGTGATTCGCAGCAGCCTTTTTCCACTTGGATACCTAAGCTGGTAAAACAGTACTTTCAAAGGCTGGTAGTGTACATCAGAATGCAGGGAGAGCTGGTGTCTCATGGGCCAAGTTCTGGGAGATGTAGGGGGCTGCCCCTGGAGGTGGCAGGGAGTGATGGCTCTTGGCCATGCTGAAGTGGAATCTTGGGAAGGGGGAAGCCTGGTAGAAGATCAAATCCCAAAGGCTTAAAAAACAAAAGGTCAGATTTACTCAACTACTTTTTATCCTGCAGTGGTTCAAGCATTTGCCCTGGAGATGGAAGATTTGGTTTCACACTCATTTCTGACAGCAGTAATTTAGGCTTATTTCCTGAAAGCACTATACTGCATTATGTTTTCAAGTGCAGACTCTCTGACTGATGCAACACCATTTGTAGTATCAGCTACCGTGAACAACCTCTGCCAATGGTTCTTTTCAGTATTATTATGGTTATTATTTTTCCCCAAATAAAGGTATCCATTATTTTCACCCCAAATCTGTTATTCTGGGAACAAAATCAATATTTTTAATGAATTCTCTATTTTTTTTCCCCCCCGTAGAAGATCTACAAAGCCTTGAATCCATCTTTTAAAAATTATTGTTTATTTCCTAGCAATGGAATACAACAGTAGTTTAATTTGTGTTCAGTTATAATAATCAAGTTTCAGGGTAGTTGATCTGAGAAGACTCAGATATATTTAGTGACTGCTTCTACACTCTCACTGCAAATGGATGGAACTACTGATTTTAGTAATCTGTGGATCTAGGTCTAGGAGGAAAGATAATATTTTATTTTTCTTAGTTTTTCTTAGATGGATAAATAGGTTAAGCTATTCTTTACAGAATAGTGAGTAAAAAAATAAACTATACTATGTGATAAATAATGGACTTTTTCTGAATGTTTGTTTGGCTGATATTGGTGAGTATCTGAAAAATATTCCAGAGGAAATCTGTTCAATATTTGAAGCTCATTAAATCACTCTATAAATATTCGAGATCTTCACTACTTTCTGAAATTTCTTTTTTTTTGTCTTTATTTATTTATTTATTACTGGTAATTTACCTTACTAGTTAACAAACAAAAAACAAGATCTTGTAAAGGAAAGCATATATAATTTTTAAAGATATTACAGTTTTCACACTCACACTACAAAGCTTATAGGAGAATGAATAATGTTTTGATCTGAAAAAATCATATCTACTGGTATAAAACTACGCTGGCAATTTTCTTTTCTGTAATAATTGCATTGGCTCTATGTGGGATGAGATTCACATGTTTTTATTTTTAACAGTCTAAAGATTTAAAAATTTTTTGGCAGAAGAATAATATAAATATAGATCAGACTGAGAGGTTGCAGTAAATAAAAAGACATCTTTATAAAATCCTTAATGCCTTTTTTCAAACTTTCATTGTATTTCCTCTGTTACTTCACAGCTTATTAATATGAATTGACTTGACAGTCTCCCTGTGTTGCAATTAAGTTGTTTTATTTCTGTATTGATAGTGGTTATTCTTGATGATGTTTATTTTGATATGCTTCTGTTCTTTTCGTTTCCCCTCAGCTCAGGTACGGAATCACAAATGGAAAGGGTCTTGCACACATGTAGTTTAAGCTTTTTTGTCAGTCAAAAGTACTTTTAAAAATAACTAGTATCATTTATCGATATCTTTTTTCCAGTAATAAGTGGAAGCTCTAAAAATTTTCTTAGATTACTTTCTCATGTTCCTACAGTTCAGGAGAGTCAGAGAAGGATCTTTGTACATATATCTTTATATCTTTTTCCTATACTGCCACTGAATTTTCATTAATTTAAGATATGGCTTATGTTAATATCTTTAGGAAAATATTCTGAAGAATTACTTTTAAGGAAAAATTATTGACTACAATAAAACTAATCACGAACTGAGGTTGTCAAAAAATATATTCATGATAACATAATTTAAATATAACAAAGGCCCATGTATCTCAGACGAGATTTTTTTTGAAGCACTGTAGGAATTACAGAATCCAACTGTTAGTCTATTTTATTTTGTTTGTTTATTTGTTTGTTTTTAAAGAAATCTTTTTTCCTATCCTTTATCACAGCAAATTATATTCATAAGTTTATGTTTAAAGTTTAAGGAAGCTTAAATGCTGCAGGTAAGAAATTAACATGTGATATTTCATTTTCTGGTTCTGCATGGAAAAATCACGGAGTGAATTCCATTATATACTCTTCCTCTCTTAACTTCAATACTTAACTGGATTTAAAATTTGGAAAATTAACTTGTGGCCTAGCGTAATTTTATTGAGAACATTGTTATGAAATTCTGCCCTTAACTCACCTGGAATGGTTCTATTTTTACTATCACATCATTTATTTTATAGGAGGAATTATATTTTAAAGTGACTATCTTGAACATGTGGACAACTGAATGGCTTTGTCTACAAAACCTGATACACAAGAAAAGCAATCTAACAGGCCTTCTTGTAATCCTAATTCTAGATATTTACCCATGAAACATGGAGAGAATCTTGGGGAAAACTTCTCATGAGGATGCTTGAAAACTTAAATGAAACTCCCTGCTGACAGCATATTAGTCAGAACTTCAACTAATATATTTGGTTTAATTCTATTGTGTTTAATGGACCTATTTTGATTTATATCATCTCTGAAAAGAGTCTTGAGAAGCTAGGAGATTTATCCTGAGTGTGTGGTTTGATAGAGTGAATAGCTGAAACATTCGACACCGTGACAAATACCTTTGATATTCTAAAGGAAAGAATTGAAGAAAGTTTCACCTACAAATATAACAAAACTGTATCCAACCAGTAATCTCACCTTCATGGCTCAGGATTTTTTTAATTAAACTATACCATGAAAGTCAGCAAATTTGAGTAAATTTGAGGGCAGAACCAAAAATAAACATTTATTCTGTTGTGTGGAATAATTAATCTTAATAAATATTAAACTGATTATTTCAGTCAGATAAATGTGAATATTTTGCCAACCAAATTTCAAATATATACATATTCCAATTTGTTGAAAATATACCATGATTTTTTTCTCATCCACATATGCCAAAACATTTTAAATTATGTTTTACTTAATTATTTATTTATTACTTAAAATCTAGAGAGATGGAAAAACTCTCACAATGTAATTACAGTAGAAATATTTTCAATAATTTTTACATAGTGCTTTTTATCTGGAAAAAAAAGATGTAATCAAAAAGATAAATCTCTTGCTGAGAGAAATGCAAATTTGAAATTGCTCCAGTGCAGAAATCAGAAATAAGATGAGACTGTTATTGGATAACAGACACTTGCATATCTGTAAATGCATTTCATTTCAAATATACATAATTTCAAATATAAATTTATAAAATGAGAATTTAGTGTCTGATTTTGAAAATCTTTCTGTAGACATGTTGCATGAAGATACTTTGAAATTAAGCGAATCTTTGAACATTTGAGCAAAAGTAAAGGGAAATTCCCACATCAGAAGTTTTATCTCACCTGAGAGATTAGCAACAAGGATTCAGTAAACCTGTGTAAGTAACTAATGTTTATTTATATAAAAAAGAACAATTTGACTTTAACACCCCAGTGGAACAGTCAAAGGTATGACAAACTCATTGAAATGGATAATGGAATGTGGAGATTCTGAATTAGAAATTGCAAAACCTTTGTGATGTTAGTTCTGGAGGAATATCAGAATCCCATGCCCACTTTTTTTCTGTCCAGAAATCTTATTCATAGTTCTATTTATATATATGCATACTTTCATGTATATAATATGTAAGTATACTTCCATACGATGAATACGGTATGTTCAGTCTAAAAACACAACTAGAAAATGTTCTGAAGATGAAGAAATAAAGGGATGTTTGCCTAGTTTTTGTGTATAGTCACGCTTCTCTTCTTGTTTCTAGTCTAGGGCTATTTTTAACTAGAAAAATAGCTGTAGGGCATATGGCTGCTTCCAGGCAATTTACACTGATTAAGCTTTGAATGTGTTACATATCTTCTTCCACCAGTACTCTTGAGACCTAAACTGTTAATGTGGAAAAAAAAATCAATAATGAAAATAATATTAAATGAACAGTATAATTGTATAGACTTGTATCTTTGATGAAAGATGAATTTGACAAGTTTAAATTAGTCATGGAGTTTTGTGTGCTTTGAAAATTTTATCAGATATTTACAGTGACTGGAACACCTGTGACAAGATCTACAAAAGGATGGAGGTGTCACAGTATGTAGCAATGAAACAAGCATTTAATTCAGATGTAGAGTACTTTATACAATTTATTTAAGGATGGTTACACAAGAGGTAAAGGAACTCACAACACTGAGCACTAAATACTGCAATTTCATCATGATATTGAATGGATAGTCCCTAACAGATTATAAAAACTGTCAAGTGGAGGTCTTTGGCTCAGCCTCTGACATCTTGTAGATGTAAATGACTCATTCTAGAGAGCAGAGATGGAAGTACTATCATGAAGCAAGAGGTAATGCTCTCAGTTAAAGAAGAATTATCACCAGCAAAATAGGTCAATGCGCTAGACTTACTGCAGATATGCTGCTCAGTTACTCTGCATGCCCAGAGCAGTCTCACTTAATTACATGCTCTGAGTGCACCAGAGAGTTATGTCTTCAGATGTAAAGTAGAGTTGCCGTGTGAATAACTTACGACAGGTAGAGGAAAAACAAGTGCGTCTAATCAAGATACAGAAATGTATTTATGTTCAACATAAATCAATTACTAACCTAGCCACAAAATAAAAGTGATCATGATCTAATTAATTGTTTATTCAGTTAAATAAGAAGCATATATCATTAGAGTAATTCCAAAAATAACTAAATAATTTCCATATAAATTTGTAATAATATGTATTGATTTCTACATTAAAAAAAAACAAACAACAAACCACTTCAAGAAAAGAGAAAGTATAGAAAAGCTGAAAATAAAAGAGGACTTCAGTTGATATTATTTGACTGAAGGAACTTACCTAATCTGGGCATGAGTGAAGAAAGCATGACTATAAAATACTGGGGTTTTCTTTTGTACTTTATTATGAATCTGAGAAGGTGCGAGTGAGATCAATTATTTTAATATAGAATCAACACATAGATTATTTTAAAATAAATTATTTGAATTAATTTCTCCTGAAATATTTATTTATCATTTATTCCTTTTACAGAGTGCATAGGAGAATTTAATATGTATGATTTCTTTAAAGTTTCGAGATAATTTATTCATGAATAATTTTTCAATTATTCTCATTCCTCCACCAGTACAGCTTGAAATTTATCATACTGACTGTATAAAGTACATCAGCACAACTTGTTTGACTTCAAGAGTTAGTAAATGAAATGCTCAGACTTCTTTGGAAAGAAATAATCTTGAACTACACTGGATTTCTGATGTACTTCTGAAAAAAGGAAAATTGAAAGTTTCTTTTTAATGAGTAAAAATGACAGCATATGGGACAGTAAGGATTTTAGAGCAACAATGAGAAGAATATCCTATAGAATATTTTTAAATGGAAAATAAAATAAGGCTTTTTCAATTGAACATTCTACTATAATAAAATGTACTTGTGGTAAGAAAAGATAGAGCATGTGAACTGTGGGATACAGACTGGCTTTGTGCAACAGAAACTATATACCCAAGGTAAATGAATGAATGTTAGAGAGACATCAATAGAAATGATTTTGAAGAATTCTGTTAGCTATAATCAAAGCTGTGAAGTGAGTATATATCCCTCTTTGTCTTTTTCTTCCTTTCTTCCTTTCTTCCTTCCTTTTCTTCTTTCTTCCTGCCTTTTTTTCTTCCTTTCTCAAGCTTTATAAACTGATCAAAGAACTGGGATATTTGATTACAGAAAAATGTTTAACCACACAACTAGTACACATAAATCATCAAGTCTTTGTGAAGATCATTCATCCACCATAAACCTTGATAACAATTTCAGACATGGATCCTTAATAAATAGTCCTGACAATAATAAATCTACATGCCTGTTGCTCTCCCTGACAAAGTACTAGCAGTTTTGATTGAATCATATACTTTGAACTGTCACATCTTGTGCTGTAATGGGAAAAATCACAGTTTACATTATTTGCTCTGTTTTTTTTCCAACTTTTTCTTTGGTAGTTCCACAACGTCTTTCATGCTTCAGGCTGCTGCTCCATAACAGAAATCATTATCCATAAAGAATTTGCAGCATTGCCCTCAGTAACAGTAGACATATCACAGAGCATTAAACTTGAACCACATTCAAAAGAGAAACTGGAGAGCACAACCCTTGCCAGTACTCTAATGTCCAGGCACATAGTCTGCTGTAAGACCTAGTACACTCAAGCATCTATGGATCCTTGACCCTTGTATGTACATATTGCTCTTAACTTTTTTCACCTCCTATTGACTTTAGGTGAATGATATGGGAAATAATATGCTCTATTATTCTCATGTTTTTAGTGATCTATGCCTAAATGACACTATCACGCTATTTATCCTCCTGTATGCAGCTGGAAATTAAAGAGGTTATTCACTTACATTTAAGAGTGCAGTTTGTCTTACATACGTCTTTAAATGTTTTGTCCATCTTTCTTCCTGTTCTGATAAATCTTGACTCTTGTGCTTTTTGCTCTTTACAGATTCTAGTCTGGGAGATGACACAATGTTTTCCTAGCCCTTCACTTTCCATTTATGTTTTATTTCTTAACAGTAAGTCAGTATGCTGTACTGAGGTGCCATACTGGGTTGTGTTATCATAGATGCTTAAGCAAATGTGACATAACACAGTGCCAATGGGCAGCTGGAATTACTCCCATTTCCAGACCAGGAAGTTGTTGTCACTGCAAATATCTGTTCATGGAGGATGGTACTGACCTGCAATAAATGCTCATTCCTGCCTACATGAGGGTAAAGAAGTCAGAAAAAAAATAGAGTCCCACAAATATTATCCTTAGATTGTAATCCTATTCATTATGATTCTATATGACACTACTCCTTCTACACTGTATATTTATCAGAATCTTTGAGTGGTGATTATAGAGGACTGCTGATAACTTACTGAAAGTGAATTAGTTCCACTTCTCAAGTACTAATACTTCTCACTGATTATAAGAAATTTTAGAGTAGTTAGAATTCATTAAAATTCTTATGCTTAACAAAATTTCTTCATTAATCCAAAAAGAGATAGTAGACTTCAATTTCAAAGACAAAGACAGTTTTTTAGAAAGGACTCTGAATTGTAAATCCAATGAATGTAAATATCCAATGAACACATTTTCTGAGAAAATTTGGGTATATAAGGGACAATTATCTTCTTAACATAAAAGCTTGCTAATGGAGCTGTTATTTCTAATGGATAATATGATCATATTACTTTCAATATGTGACTAAAAATTATGTACACAATGAATTAGATTCATAACCACTAAAAATCCACAACCATTATCTTCCCAGATACACTATGAACTGTACCTAATGTTACTGTGATTGCAGTGTTTAAAATATAAAGACATGTATGGATACATGAATATATGTCTATATCAGTATATAAATCTACTTGAATATAAATATATACACATCTGCATATGCTGAAAGTAATACCTCCCATTTTATTATGTTGGTCCACAATGTCAGAAGCAGTTTTGGTGGTATGGCAGTAGAGATTGAACCTTCCCACCAACATTTCATTACATTTTGTTGCTGTGCAACAGATGGCAGCAGAGGGGCAGTCGGACATGGAAGTGTGAATGAAGGAAAGGTGTTTCGCTGGATTCCTCCATGTGGAAAACTTGAACCATTGACTTTCATCAGTGTTTGCTGGATGTTTATGGACACCAAAGACTGGAAGTGAGCACAGTGAGGTGGTGGGTGGTGCAATTCAGCAGGAGTGACAGTGACAGTGAGTCACTTCTGATGGTGCAGATTTTTATAAGCATGATATGCAGGCTCTTGTTCAGGGCTGTCAAAAATGCATAATTGATGGTGTTGACTAGGATGAAAAATATTCCTTTTTAGCTGGGAATTTACTCTATCAAATGGTTTTATTGTGCTCTTTGTTACCTGTTTTGATGGAAATAAATAGGAGGCATTACTTTTGAAGTGAGCTACATATATAGTTATATACATATATATGTATATATGAAAGGTGAGTTTTGAGTCAAATTATTACTTATGTATTTCTGCCATATCTTTACGTCTTACAGTTAAAATCAATCTCCAAAAAATTGTGGGCAAAATTGCAGTTCTTGAAATAACTGACCCAAAGTTTAACCTACAATCTACCAGAGTCTTTTTATTTCCAGAGAGTAGGCAGCCCTTAAAAGCAAAAATAAGGAAGCCTCAGGAGTAGATTCCTTTCACGACCTATCCTCACACCATTGACTACTGACATTTTGGTTTATGTCTTTGTGCATTTGCAAATACCAGTGTGATTCTCTGACTGGAGCTGACCAACTGTGTAAGATGATAGTTTGTATTGTCAGCATTGCTCTTGTAGTTGATCTGAAATGACTGAGATTTAATTCAAAAGATTTTATATTACGGAAGAAGTAAAACCAGTGTCAGAAGGTCTACATTAGTCTTGAACAATTATTTGCCACAGATAAATATGAAAAGACTAAGTGCTTGATATGACAACAGAATAACAGGTATGCAAAGATAATGTATATGTTATCTATGCTGGAATATATTTTGAAGCAATGAACAAAGATTTTATCAATTCTATTCAAGGAAATGTGAAAGAAACTGTCCCAGAAAAAGTAGTAGTTTGAAATAGTGTAAAACAAAGAAAGAGAGAAATAATTTTTGTCTTAATCTACAGAAAGCAACAAAGCACATAGCTTTGACAGGAATTTTTCTGGCTGTAGAAGCTGCTACTGGGCTTTGAGGCAACTTTTGATTTCTAAAACCCTGCTTTTTTTATCAGATGGGGAATATGTTTATTTTCCTAATGATTTTCAGAAATTTCTTTTCTGTTTCTGTATTTACTTATTTTCTTCAAAGCTTTTCTCCTTACTTCTCCCATCCTATCTTGTCTTCCCCAGAATTATCTGTGGAATTTGCTTGATTGTTATTGCTTATTTGTTACTTTTGTTGGTTTTTAATTTTTATTTAAAAGTAAGCTTTCAGATACTTCTTACATCCTGTAGGGGCTACCACAACTAACAATTTATTTATTTATTTATTTATTTATTTATTTATTTATTTATTTATTTATTTTTGATCAGGTTCTTGGTTAAAACAGGTCTGCTTTTAAAACTGTTTATTTTTAAATCTTAGAATAAGATTTGTTGGAGGGGATCTTAAGTTGGAGGGGATCTAAAAGGTCACCTAGTTCTGACACCCCTGTTGCAGGTAGGATTGCCACTCACTGCATCAGACTGCCCAGGTCCCTATCTAACCCATGCCTTCTGGGGTGGGACACTCAAAACCTCTCTGGACAGCCTGTTTCAGTGCCATACCTCCCTCTGAGAAAAAAAATAAATACATATACATATATATATTCCTAACATTTAAGCTAAATCTCCCCTCTTTTAGTTTAAAATCATTCCCCCTTATCCTCTCATTATCAGAAAATGTAAAAAAAATCAATCCTCCTCCTACTTGTAATCTCCCTTCAAGTGGAAGGTCACAATGAGGTCTCTCTGGAGCCTTTTCTTCTCCAAACTAAACAAGCCTAGCTCCCTCAGACTACTTTCTTAGAAGAGGAATTCCAGCTCTTTGATCAACTTCATGGCACTCCTCTGGACCTGCTCCAACAACTTCACATCTTTCTTTAGAGCCCCAGATCTGTACACTGTAGTCCAGACAGGGCCTCACTAGGGCAGAGTAGAGGGGAACAATCACCTCTCTCTCCCTGCTGGCCATCTCTCTTTTGATGCAGGATACTGCTGGCCTTCCAGGCTGCAAGTGCACACAGTGATGGTGTGTGCCAGGCCATTAAGAAAATAATTCAGGGAAAACAGAGTCTTTGTCCTCAGACTTCTCCATGACAAATGATTGTCATACAGTCTTGTTTGATTACTTGAAATAAACATAAAACATGTATGTGAAGACCAAGGAAAAAAAACAAGGTCAAATATTTTGGCCTTTTCCGCATTGCCTTTCATTAAACTGCCTCCATTTCATGAACTACTTTGTGCAATACAATTAAAAACAAACCATGTAGATCTTACGCATCACATGAAGGTATATAATGCTAAAGAAGAAAGAAAGAGAGAGGCTAGTCAGCCCGGTTGTAAAACACTGTGTCAAGCCATTGTCCATCAGACTCAAAAGAGCTGGTAAAAAATGAAATTTGGGAGCACCATGGTGCATAGGAAGTTGATCCCCTCTCCTAACTGATGGCAACCTAGCCAGCCATTCAGGTGTCTTAGCAGCACTTAGCTTATAGGTTAATATGTTGGTAAAAGGCTAATAGCTTACTAGATTTTAATTCTGCTTTATCTGTGAAAACCATTGAATAATTTCTTCATATTTTCTACAACTCTTTGTAAATGTTTCACTTCCCAGGGAATCTAAAATAACACTAGATGCTTCTACTTAGGAAACCGAAGAGAGCCTTTTGAGGGTATTTTAGTGCAGTTCATGGTGCTCATTTTCAGGATCAGTTCAAGCAGTTCCATCGCAAAGCTTGCTTTGCTCAGATATCTATCACACATGGCTAGGCTGACTGAATAGATCCTAGAGGGCTAAGTGGTATTGCTGAGAAGAGATTCTAACTTCTGTTCATTTAATTTTAATTTTATTTTTATTTTTTTTTTTCATTCTAAAAATACTATGTAAACATTAAAAAAAAAATTGTAATAATATATATATACACTATTAATTTTAGCAGGTATGTGTATACTAAGTCATGTTCTAGGGAGAAAAAGAGGAATGAAGTCCCTGGACCCTAGTTCTCTTCTGTTTGTATATTTATACTGTGAGTTCAATGAAATTAAAACAAATTACAGTAAAAATTTTATTTTTAGTAGGGACTAACTTAAATCACACAAAATAGAGTATATACCTCCCTAGAGTCATTCTAGTAATTTTTTTTAGGGATTAATTTTTCCTAATACATGCAAAAGCTCATAACCCTTTATGAAGATTATACTCACTAATTTAAATGGTAGTAGAGTGCCCTGAATTCCTTGGAAACCTATAAATGGTCCCTCAGAACTCATCAGATAACTATGGTTCTCTCTAGCACAGGGTTCTGAAAGAATTACATTGCCGTTTAATTTACAAATAAGCTGCAAAGCTATTCAGGATAAACCAATATCCACAATTAATTTATATATTATGTAAGATGAAGAAATATTACATTACAAAGAAAGTAGAAAGTAAACATCATATAAGTTTTTGTGTAAACCAAAGTAAAGCCATCACAATAGAGAAATGCTCCTCAAATTGGCAGAAATACCTGCAGTACTCCAAGTCTGAGAGTACATAGCCAAGAGATGGGAGTACTGATGTTGCAAGTTCTACGACACTTATTGCTCTTAAGTTTATTGTAAGAAATTGCAAAGGTTTGCTACTCTCCTGGTTATTAAGAGGTTGGTTTATAATCAAGAACTAAGTTACAAGAAGAATTAAAAATGTTATTGACAGGCAAGACATGTGAGCATCAAGATAACATAGCAGAAACTTTGTGAGTAATTGAAAAATTGATAAAATTGATTGGACGTTTTGCTCACATTAAAAGGATAGCCAGAATGGGGATGCAAGACATGCAGAGCTCTGGGGAGCACGCTAGGACTAATCCATCTGAACATGCAATTGGAGCTCTGCATAGTGGCTCTGCAACTCATGAAACAGCTATCCACATGCTAGTTACACTGTAACATACAGTTTTTCAGTGCTTTCTTGTTCATACTTGTTTAATATTAAGTGATTATTTCCAATCTATAGAATTTCTTTTAGTATTATCAAAGCCAGTATTACGAAATCTAAAGTTTCTTGAGAATAAATTGTTTGAAAGATTGAAAAATTTCTCAAGATCATTACTCCAAAGGCGACCAATCTGAGTATTTTGGAGAACTTAGCTATTGTGCTCCTCTTTTAGGACCATCCTGTGAGTTACATAGAAACTGCTTATGAAGAGGATAACTGATGCTTTCTGATGAGAATATGGAAGTCATCATATAGCCTTTAAAGAGATAAGGGAAAGGGTATCTACGTGGTGATTTTATGAAGTATTGTATTATAATTGTTATTGTCATATTTTCTAAAAAAATATGAGCAACTATTTTAATAATTTAATTAATTTAAATAAGTTATATAATTTAAATAGCTCAGAATTGAGAAAGCAATTATGATAATAACAATTCCAATACAATATTTCAGTACATAGTTTAACTGCCTTTGACCAGAAGTAGAAAACAGCAGAAATTTAGGCCCCTGATCATTCAGGAAACAGAAAAAAATTAGTAGTTCCTAAAAGCCACTCAGAAATATGCACTGAGCAGCCAATTCAGAGGGAAATTCTATGGAGAAAGTTGTGCCTGAAATTCCTCTCTCAAACTCAAGCCAACTGATTTTTTCAACTTAGTGCAAGTCAAAATCAGAGCTCAGAGGTCTGCACAATCTATCAGATGTGAGAATGGTGCAGTTCTTTGAAATGAAGATGCTGGACGTTTTAGCCATCTTTCTCACAGTTCCTAAAAAAGGAGCTGTAGCACTGCTGTAGAGTCACAAATAAAAATTTCAGGTTTTGTCCTCCTTTATCTCTGCAGTAAACCTCACCTTTGTTTGTTACAGTGAATATATTTGTGCCTTCATCTTCACAGTGAGTTGTATTTTAAGATGTATTAAAGAAACTTCCAGATTAGTCAAAGAAGCAGAATTTTTTAAAAAACTGTAGTGGACATTTAATAAACTTCTCTTGAAAAAATATATACATAGTAGAAATTTCAAATAGTTTGGATGTTTTTGTTTTGTTTCATTTTTATCCCTTTTCTTAATGTTCATTACTGACATTTTCTTCCAATTAAGGTCTGATACATAGAATTTTCCTGAGAGGTTGTTATTTACATCAGGAAAATACACACAATCATCCCTCAGGTACACAATGCACACAACAACATGGCAATTGGTGATTATAACCATATACATGTATTTGAAATCTAAAATAATGTTGTGTGGAGAACTCTATCAGGAAGAATCATTAAGAAAAGAAATAATGACAACTATTTTGAATTAGATAACACAATGAAATATTCTAAATAAAAGACAAAAAAAAAAACACAAAACAAAGCAGACAGTATATTTTAGAGGGAAGTTATAAGATGCAATAAAAAATGGTGGTTATCCATTCACTGTATACCGTTTCAGGAATAACCAATATACAAAAGATTTCAACTGTATGAATAATTAGGAAGGATTAAATACCAACACAAAAACATCGTAGCAATACTGCAATCCTGATTACTAGAAAAAGATATTATTTAATAAAACAAGTTTAACTATAAGTGCAAATAAACTATCTCTGGTAGAAACAAAACTTATCTGCTTTACTCTTCATGATCATTTCATAATTTGATTTTTAATATTGTTTCTTGTAATTATATGATTATACAGATTTTTTTTTTTTTTTCACTTTTGTGAACTGGTGGTGAAATTCAGTCAATAAATGAACAGAAAGTTCCTTGTAATGTTTAGTTTCTATTTAGTAGTAATTATATTTATGATGAAGAAAGAATGAATAAAGAAACAGTAGTTTCAAACATTGTTATGAGTGAACAAAATATGTTGCTCACTGTTATGAGTCAGCAAGTATAATCTACTATTTTATATCTCCATTCTTATTGTGAGAAAAGGCAAAAAGCCATAGACAACCCTTGACACGTGACAATGAAACACATTAATATTTATTTCCCTCAGTTGGTAAAAATAAGGATTGAATTTATCATCTCCACGAATGCTTCTCAGTATGAAAGTTTGAAAGACTGATAATTCAAGTAACTGAAAAGGCAAGTAGGGTAAAGAGGTTCAAGTATTGCTCGCAATCAATTTCCTATTAAAACACCAAGATAACAGATTTTCCGAATGCTGAAATGACTTCCCTAACTGATGAAAAATCTAGTTAGACTACAAATTCATGAAGTTTATGTAGCAAAAGATAATGTTGTTAAGAAAATCTTGCTGAATTACCAATAAAAACTGAAAATTATATTGAAAGATACTGCATCGTTTGCAATCCTTTTTGTTTGTTTGTTTGTTTGTTCTTTTTTGCTGTCTGAGGGACAATAATGTGAGAGTTTGATTAATACTTCATCAACTTATTTTAAGAAAAAAAGTTAAAGATAACATTACTGTAAAGGAATTTTCCTGAAGCATACCAATTTTAGAGGACTATAGATATTTATTCCATGGTCTACTCTGTGACTTGAAAATCACTGAAGAACTTCCTTTAAATTTTTTACCCAGCAAAATGTTTACTCTGGAGTACAAACACTAGAAGGCACTGTGAATGTACACAAACATGTACACGCAAACACTTATGTAGAATGGTATTTTTACACATTTTCCAAATATTTCTAATAAATACATAGTTCAGTATAACTGGCTAGCTTGTACGATATTGCATTCCATTAATATTTTGGTTATTTCTAATTCACTAAAGTTAGTAAAAAATGCATAGAGAAAATAATTATATAATGAACAGGATTAAACATAAAATATTTTATACTGCAAATATTTATTGTGGGTATTAAAGTGTTCTAATTATGAATAGCTTCCCAGAAGCTACAGCGTATAACAGGAAATTGAGTCACTGTATAAAATAAAAGTGCAGTGCACTCCATGAGTGTAGGAAAAGGTATGAAAAATGTTTAAGTAATGGAAAGGCAGGAGCTCTGGATATTAGTTTCATTGAACTTGGTGAATCACCAGAATATATATCTCTAATATGAACAGCAAACAATATTTCAGACAGGCATGCATTTGCATTAATTGAAAAAATCTGTGATTTAATAAAGTAAGGCATTGTCATTAGGCCAGCCTTTTCAGTGCCCCATCAGACAACCAAACTGAGGACTCTCACGCATGCAGGGATGCAAGTCTCTTCCTCAGCCTCACTGTCTTCCAGCTGGACAGCAGAGATAGCAAACCAAATAATCCCGCAGTGTTTGTTAGAGGTAGAAACAGAAGTTAAATATAGCCACATACATATATATGCATATTAGATAAAGGCCAGATTCATACTTAGTCACAAAACAGCATTAATAATTTCATTCTTATACACATGTAGTGCATAAGTATATTATTTTCCTGTAGGTCTGTATATGCACTGATAAATCAGAAACCCATTTTAAGGTTGGCAACAAATATTTCATTTTTAAAGACAATTCTCATTTTATTATAGCCCTACTTTAATGGTTATTTCTGAAATGTAAATATGATTTTATTTTTAAATTTAAGGAAAAATACATACTTGTAATAGTAAAAAACTTGTTTTCTTAATTATTGTGTAAATGACCCTAATTTGTACGGTTTCCTCAATTCAGATTTTCTTGTGGTCACTTAGGATTAAATCCTTAAAATTGTCATGATTAAAAAAATAAATTATTTTATTTTGTTTAAATTTAATCAAATAGAAAACAGAAACAAGACACAAGACATAGGGAAAGTAACTATTAGAAATTTCTAGGTGTTTTGTGAACAGTTTAGAACTTCAATGAGAAAAGCTATAGTTTTAGGAGAAAATGATGTCACCATTCTCCTTTCTTCCTTTGTAATAGGCAATTATAATTTGAGTAATTACAGAAATAGAGCAGTCTCAAGAACAACAACAAAAAAAACCCCACAAAAAACAAAAACCAAACCAAACAAAAAAAAAAGCCAACAACCAGAAAGTTGATCATAGATCATAGATCTATAATGCTTTTCTTGAATGTTGTATTGTACTTGCCTTCAAGTTTCCTTTTACCAGCAAAATTAAGATAGTATTCTTCTAATCATGATTAAAATTTAGGTCTCAGAACTTTACTGATTATTTTTAATTTTTTAGTTTCATTTATGCATCCAGATGCTATTTAAAACCTGATTGTCCATTTATTACAAATTCAACTGTCAGCAATGCAAAGATTTTTTGAACATGCAGAGTACACAGGTCTCCCAGGGATATGGAAACAGATGAGATCTATGACCATTAATGAATGAATATATATTTTATATGCTGAAAAAAGTGGAAAATTGTATATTGAATTGACAAATTGTCCATCCCTAAACACATACACACATATATAAATTATATATATTTAAAAATGTGCATAAACCAAAAGATGACATTTGATCTTCTTCTATTTCTGTACTGCTATAGAAGGAATGAGGAATAACAAAGAACTGCAAAGCAAAGGATTTTATAAATATGTCTGTAACTATGTCAACAAGATATGCCACTATTCAGATATCATTATTTTTTCAGGGCAGGAATTGCTTTTGACTATCAGTGAATATTCCAAGAGAGCTCTTTCTCATGTCTTTTTTTTTAATCATTTAGACATTAGTCATCCTTTTTAGGAAAAAAATGTGAGTGCCAGATACCTATTTTTGGACATTTTAAATTGTATGGAGAGTAAGTTCAGACTTTCTCTGACAAAAAGGGTTAGGATCTTTCCAAATAATATCTGATGTAGTTTGGATGGCACATATGAACTTCTGTCAGTGAGGACCAAATTATGGCAGAGAAAGAAGGATTCACTGCAAGAGGAAGTTCCTTAACTCTTCTCTTTTTAGATGTTCAGAATCCTGTAAAAAGTTTCCTCTGGTTTCCGATTTCCAAGACTGGTACAAGAAAACTCTTCTAGACATGCCCCTCCTTTCATGTTTCATCTGTATTTAATCTTACTTAAAAATGTTGTGATGCTGACTAGGCGTTCCAGAACTAACATGTAGTTTCTTTCAAACCTCAGCAACTAGATCATTTTCTAAGGCTAATGTATATTGTATATTCGAGCTTACTGCTGTTTTTTTAACCACAACGTACTTTTTCCTATCAGTATAGCAAAGAAGAGGTGGTAAGGTGAGGTATACTCCTGTTAGGAGTAGGACTAGAGCAGGAAAACAAAAATAAAAATAGAGATGAAGTCTAGATAGGCTATGAATAGAAATTTAAGAATGCTATAAACAGCAGAGGATGAATCTCATTCGGTCTGTATGCAGGACAGGATTTTTTATCAGAAAGGAAGATGTGCTGCTGTGTGACAATCCACAGTTAGTAAACAGAAGATCAAACTTATCTGTAACCACAAATGTGGTAAAACAGGTGTATTAAAAGTCAAGATAAAACTTCAGTATTGTTAGTTGGTACCAATAAATAAGTAGTACATTCTCATTTTTTCTTGAGAATAAAAGGACAGTTCTTTTATTTGATACTGAGATCTACCACCTTTTTCTTCCTGAAGGCAGACATAATATTGACAGAGTTTAACGTTCTGTGGCAGACTGAGATTGGTATTGTTCTGATTAATACTGATATTCTGCATTCAAGGATAAGCTGAAGGAAATAATCTATACTCTAGCTTCTATATTCATTCGAGTGCTGTAAGATAAACATTTTCTTCAGTGCCAGTGTACTTGGTTACTAAATGGTACAGGAACTTGGACAGGAAAATAAAGTAGAGTTTAGAGACATGGAATGTTCAAGAGTCAGGTGTATTTCACCAGCTGTTGAACCTGTGTTGCATGGCTTTTGGACAAAACTGGTCACATAGCCTCCCGTTTTGGTCTATATTGCTGGTATCCTCAAAAGCATTTGTTTACTGCTTTACTGTATTGTTTTTTCATATCTTTAATGGCTTTGTTCAGAAAATTTGTCATGTACTACAATGTCACAAAATCCAAGGGAATTAAATTATCATTTTTAACTGATCTTTTTCATAACAAATTGTTATGGTATTCATGAGAAAATAACAGAGAATTGAGGAAAAATAATCCTCTAAATTAGTTTGATCAAAACATTGATGAAGTATTTTTTATTTGACTAGAAGTCTGCCAGAGGCAATACTAGTACAAAACAAGCTTCTGCTGCTGTCAATATATTTATTGCAGCTTTACTTACTGAGTAGAAGGTAGTGAGAAATCAGAACTTTTGATAAAGAATGTTTGGGTTAAGAAGATGAAGTTATGCATTCACAGCAAAGCAGATCCATTAGCTTTGTTACCATTTACGTCTACAATTTGAGCAGAACAAATAAGATGTCTTAATGACCAAGGATATAATAAAAAAGTTAAATCAATGAAATTGAATAAGATTAGAAGAGGTACACTAGAGGGCCTGTCAGATTCTCATTGTGTGGTACTGCACTTCCTTTAAGGCAATTTGAAAAATGATACACTAGGTGTATTGTAGCATCTTGATTCATGTGCATATTCTATAGGCAATTGTTCCCACAAAACTATTACTATATTCTCAAAAGGACTTAATTTCTGTCAACGTAATATCTGTGGACATACTTATTTAATGAAATTAATCAATTACCGAGCAGTTCTGTGACAGAGCTGCCTGCCATAACATTGAGAATTTTGCCGAAGCTGACGAAAGATTCTCAGTTAATTTACAATATTTATTAGGGTCAACTCTTAATGCAGTTTATAATGAAAATGGTACTTACATGTATTGTACATGTTAATCAACTTCAAAAGTAAAGAAATATAGAGACATATTTTATACAAACTCTTTTAAAAGTACAGTGAATTGATTCATATGCAGTAGCAGTATTTTAATAACCAAGTGAAAAGTACTCATTGTGGCTTTCCAGCATTTGAAGGGAGCATATGAACAGGAGTGGGAATGTCTGTTTGCATGGATGGATAGTGATAAGACAAGGGGGAATGGTTTTAAACTAAGACAGGGGAGGTTTAGGTTAGATACTATGTTTTTCACACAGGGGGTGGTGACACACTGGAACAGGTTGCCCAAGGAGGTTGTGGATGCCCCATCCCTGGAGGCATTCAAGGCCAGGCTGGATGTGGCTTTGGGCAGCCTGGTCTGGTGGCTCACAGCAGGGAGTTTGAAACTTGATGATCATTGTGGTCCTTTTCAACCCAGGCCATTCTGTGATTCTATGATACTGTTTTGTTAGAATTTTAAGGACTTCATTCTTAATTGTTTAAACTACAGTCAGTCCCTTGGAATGCACACATGTGAAGTCATTTAGTATTTCCATAAGGGATTCATGTAACGTGTAAAATTTCTCATAGAAATGTTATGAGTACCAGGAATATGTATTATATTTTGCCAGTTGGCAGTGATGTCAGTAAATACCATGACAAATATATGTACTTCTCCTATATCAAATATATGTACATTTTCTCACCATTGTAATTTTAAGGATATACGAATAAACATGTATTATTTATTTATTTATTTTAAACTCAAGGGAATGTAGTGCTTGCTAGTTTTTGAAGAAGTGAAAGTCTGATAAAATAGAGTTAAACATACTATGAAGGCACAGAAATGTGAGCAATTTGCATATCTGGGTATTCACTCTTTCTCCTCAGCCAATTCTGGTATTACAGTCTGGAACAGCTGAAGGGAAAGTCAGCTTTTCCTATCTGAGATTCTTAATAAACAGCCTATAATCCTATGATGATGCTTATTTTTTACCTGTATTCTATATTTAAATTTATTGTTTAATTTATTGTATTAATATGCAGAAAGAGAAAATATAATTCAATTGGATACACCTTACAATGAGTTTATTATTTCCTAAGAGTGCTGCCGTAGCTGCTGTAGGATTATGAACTGTTGATGTCATGTATTCATGGTAATTAAACTTTAAATACACTGATGAGCAACAGCTCATCATTTAATTTCAATTAACATGCCCTTCCACCTGTTAAATACAATAACGCTTTTACCTATAGCTTGAACATAAACTTAACTATATTTTATATCCTTGTTAGGCTTCATGTTTGTTAATGAAATTTGATCAGTGTATTGAAGATGTTGAGTTTCTGTAGTTAGCTCACATCTGTTGTCAGAAAAAATTAGATCAGGTGGCAAGTGACAACACCTTTCCTCAGAGATGCTTTAACATTGTGTGTAGAGTGTCCTAAGTGTCTCTTTGAATACTGCCAAGCCTTTTAGTTAGGAGTTTATTTGCTTTGAAGTCTCAAAATGAAACTTGTGGAGTAATCTGACATAGTCCTGGACAGGAGTATGTGTTATTTTCTCTTCCAGCATAACAAAAATTTCTATTCAGGATCATCACTGATAAAGTTTTGTTTTAGAATGATGGAAGATGCTATCAAACTATCTCAAATGTCTACCTCTTAACAGATATACACTTATCTGTTGAAAAAGAAGACATTGTGTTATACACTTCTCAGACCTTGAATGATTCCTAATGATTCTATTATCCAAATTAATGCACTGACAAAAGGGAAAGAGGCTATTTTACAGTAGTCTTTTGATTAGAGATCCACAAAACAATGCTGGAAACCTTGGTGTCTGTTATATTTGCCATAGTCTTCTGCTTGTGACTCAGAAAACACAGTGGGTTTTTTTTTTGTGTGTGTGTGTGTGAACTTATTTCTTTATATTTTCTTTATTTTTCTTTTATAAGTACTCAAAACTGCACTATTTGCAATGTAAGTAGCACACAGATAACATCAATACCCACTTCCCAGCTCTATTCTGGAGAAAATATTCATCCAGCCTGGTCAACACAGTTCTGCATAGAGTGAGAATTATAGGAATGCCAGTAACCTATACTCTGCAGTGATTTATTTCTAAAAACACTGTTGGAATCATCAGTATTCAGCAGATTGACTGCTTCTGCCATCTAACCACTTAGAGGGGTTCAAATGCAGATACTGACAAGAGAGCAGGAAGGATTTTCTCTGTTGCCGACATCCCATGCAATAATGTGGATTTTAGTAAACTGACACTATATCCCACAGTATTCTCACTGCAAAACTAGCTGATGACTTGGTGGATGTGCACATGTGCAGCTCTCTGAGTGAAGAACTGGTTAGATTTCTGGGCTCCAAGAATCAAAGTGAATGGAATTCAATCCAGCTGGCAGCTGGTTACCAGTGGCATATCCTGGGGCTTGGCACTGGGACCAGTTTGCTTTACATTTCTATCAAGGATCTTAAATTTGCAGATGATGTCAACTCTGGCAGATACATTAACCTGCTTGAAGATAGGAAGGTTTTCCAGAGGAATCTGGATAGATAAGTATGATGGACCAAGTCCAGTCACATGATGTTCAACAAGGCTAGGTGCGAGGTCCTATGCTTGGGTTATAACAATCCCATGTTATACGCAAGTGACATAAACTTGCAGAAGAATGGCTGGAAAATTGCCCAGCAAAAAAAGTACTGGTGGTGTTGGCTGACATCTGGCTGACGTGATCTAATTGTGTGCCAGTGTGGTCAAGAATGTCAGTGACATCCTGGCCTCCATCAAGATATAGCATGGCAAACAGGATTAAGGAAATGGTTGTCCCCTTGTATGCAGCACTGGTGAGGCTGCACCTCAAGCAATGTGTTCAGACTTGGGCACCTCATTACAAGAAGGACACTGATTTATTTCAATATGTGCAGAAAAGAGCCACAAAACTGGTGAAGAGATTAGAAAACAAGACTTGTGAGGAGTAACTGAGGGAACTGGAGTTGTTTAGTATGGAGAGGAGGAGGTTGAGGGGAGATCTCATCACTCTCTGCAACAGTTCAAATGGAGTTTGCAATGAGGAATTTGTTGATCTCTTTTCTAAAATGACAAATGACAGAACACAAGGAAATGATCTCACATTCACCAGAGAAGATTTAAACTGGACACTGGTAATAATTTCTTCATGGTGGTCAAGCATATGCATACGCTGCCTGAGGAAGTGGTGGAATCTCCATCTCTTGAAGTATTTAAGTGACATGTGGACATGCTACTAAGGGTTTAGAGATGGGACTCGATGGGACAGGTTGACAGATGGATTTTGAAGGTTTTTTTCAAACCTAAATAGTTTATAGAATAGAATAGAACAGTTCAATTGGAAGGAACCATCAAAGATCATGAAGTCCAACTGTCTGAGCGCTTTAGGGCTAACTAACCAAAGCATATTATTGAGGATGTTATCCAAATTCCTCTTGAACACTGACACACTTGGAGCATAACTCACCATCCTAGGAAGCCTGTTGCAGTGCTTGACCACCTTTGTGGTAAAGACATTTTTCTAATATCCAGTCTAAACTCCTCCGATGCAGCTTTGTGCCATTTCCTAACATTCTGTCATTGGTCACATCTCCCTCTACATTTTTCCTCCTCAGGGAGTTGCAGAGAGTAATGAGTTCACATCTTAGCCTCCTCTTCTCCATGTGGACAACCCAAATGTCATCAGTCTCTCCGCTGGGTATGCCTTCCAACCCTTTCACAGTTTTTTTTTGCTCCCTTTGGATTTCTTCAAATATCTTAACATCCTTTTTACAATGTCGAGACAATGTTCAAGGTGGGACCACATCAGTTCTAAATATGGTAGGAGAATCACCTCTTTTGACTGGTAGTTTATTCTATTTAGTGCATCCCAAAGCACATGTTTTGCCTTCTTGGCTGACATGACAAACTACTGGTTCATGGGCCTTCTGTCAACCAGCATCTCCAGATCCCTTTCTGCAGACATGTCAGCATTTCTGCAGCTACTTGTCTCCTGTTTGCACATGTGCCCAACATTACTTCACCCCAGATGCAGAAGCCCGCAATCACCTTTGTTGAATTTCATGCAATTTATGACTGTCTAATGGTGTAAATGTATTCAGATCCTTTTACAAGGCCTTTCATCTTTCAGGAGCCAACCGCACCTCCTAGTTTAGTGTCATCAGCAGATTTTCTAAATACGCACTCCAGCCTTCCATCCAGATAACTGATAAAAATGTTGAACAATAATGGCCCAGGAATTGGGCCCTAGTGAAAACTACTAGTGACTAGACATCAGCAAAATGTAGCCTCATTCACCTAATTGTTGACCCAGTTCACCATTGAGAACGGCATGAATCTGCTTATCTCATAGCTGGGCAATTTGTCCAGAAGGATGCCAAGAGGAATGATACCAGAAGGCCCAACTAAGATCCACAAAGATTATCTCAAGTTGCTTCCCTTCAACAACCATGTACATGGCCTTCTGTTAGAAGAAGATCAAATTAATAAGGCAGGACTTTCCCCTGATGAAACCATGCCAACTGCCTGTTAATATCTTTGTTCTTTACGAGACTTCCTGTATCTTCCAGGACAATTTCCTTTGTAATTTTTTTAGGGACATACACATACTGTGTGCATTGGTATACATGCAGTTCAGATGTTCTCCTGAACCCACAGTGTTCCCTGGAGTGGTGTAGATGCTCTCATAACTCTTGTCACCCTCAGATGGTGCTGTATGACCCCATTATTTCTTAAGGTATCTTCCTCTCCCATCAATTTTAGTTTAAATCCCTCTTAATCAGTCTTGACAGACAAAGAAACATTTCTCCCATCAAGACAGCCAGAACCTTTCAAGACCCTGTAGACCTCTTGCCTTAAAGATACTTCCACAATTATAAAGCCCAAAAGTCTGTTGGGGGCACCAGACTTGGAGCCAGGGATTGATGACCTGGGCTTGCATATTTTTCCCATCTCTCCCCATTACTGAGAGGACTAAGGAAAAAACTATCTACACTTCCGATGATTCTATGAAATATATGTGCGTGGTGTACAGATGATGAGGCATATGATGATTTATCATATGTTTATGATGACACATATGACGATCTTTCATTTTTAACACTTAAATCTCAAAGTGTCTTTTCTGTCATGTTCGAGTCTTCAAATTTTTCTCTAAGACTCTATTTTGTCATCTTGCTGTAACCTTGTATTTAATAAAAGAAAATTATCAAGAGCCTCATCAGTAGACTTGGAACTTTATAAGCATAAATGTACTCCATAGCTTCATCCTCAGTCTTTATGAATGTATGAGTATATGCTGCTACATATACTGCCAGCATTATATGTAATTCTACTCACTATTTCCATGCAGATAAGATGTATTTAAGGAGCATATAATCATATCTATTTTCATTTTGATGAATTATTTTGTTTACACTTCAGATATTAAAGCAATAGTAATCATTGCCCATAAACACCTTGAATGTTTTTGCGGTACTTAGATCTGGAAGACTTGATTCATTGCAGAAAACACTACAGCAATACTTATGTTTTGAATGTCAATGCCCTTGATGAAGAAAATCCTGCTAAAACTGCACATTTATAGTGATTAGAGTATAAAGTGGGAGATAAAAAGTCGTGTTGTGTAGGCTATTTTTAAAAATTTAATTCACTAGTAAAATTCTTAACTATCTCATGTTCTTTTTTAATTACCTGCTTTCAAGAGTCACCCTCCTGTGAGGTGAGTGTTTCTGTGAAAGCAAGAGACCTGTCTTGTAATAGAGTTTTCTGAATAACAGATTTCTTCTTCCAAAATGACTGTAAAAATGAGAAAACTTATCCTCCCCCACAATGCCAATGAGACCGCCTATGAGACTTGTCTCAGAGGTACATTTTGCACTCTGCTTAGGAGAGAGCAGAGTGAGTACAGTGTTTTACAGCCATAATCCAGGCAGGGCAGGACTAACATCAAGAGAAATACATATTGCTCTCACCATGGAACTGTTCCCCTAGCAGGACCTCTCCTTTCCTTGGTATTTGATCAGAGTTGTCTTTCCATCCTTGCAGTGCCTTTGCTGCAGTGCTACCTCTACTGCCAGTCACTTTGAGAATCCTGACCTTAGTGCCACAACACACGCATGCTCTTGGTTTATTCTGTGTGTTGGGTGCACAATTTATTGGCTTGAAAACTGAGTGGAAACTAACGAGTGGGAAGGCTTTTTCCTTTTATAAAGGAAGTAATTTTATTTATGGATATTTGTACAGAAGAAAAAAAGAAGGCAGAAATTTAGAAATGACTATACTTTTAGCATAACACCTGATTATATTTCACTGATTTCCTAATTTTCCATTGTTTTGCTATCACTTAAGAAGAAGAATCAAAGAAGAATCACAGAATCTCACAGAATGAGAGAGAACTGCAAGGATTGGGAGGGACCACAAGAGATTCTTGAGTCCAACCCTCCTGCTAAAGCAGATACACCACAGTAGGTTGCACAGATAGGTGTCCAGACTGGTCTTGAATGTTCCCATAGAAGGAGACTGCACAAACTCTGGGCGACCTGTTCCAGTGCACTGTCACCTTTACCATATAGACGTTCTTCCACATAGTATTATAGAACTTGCTATGTTCAAGTTTTAGGCCATTACTTCATGTTCTTTTACTGCGCACCACCAAGAAGAGCCTGGCCTCATCCATTTGCATCCCACCTACCTTCAGATATTTATAAACTTTGATCAGGTCCCCTCTTGGTCTTCTCTTCCTCAGATTGAGCAGACCCAAGTTACTCAGCCTTCCCTCATATGAAAGATGCTCCAGGCTCTTTATCATCTTTGTGGCCCTCAGCTGGACTCCTTATAGGAGTTCCCTGTATTTTTTGAACAAGAGAGCCCAGAACTGGGCACAGTAATCTAAATATGTCCTCACTAGGGCAGAGTAGAGGGGGAGGATCACCTTCCTCCCCAGACTTGCTGGCCACACTCTTTTTAACGCACCCCAGGTACTATTGGCCTTCTTGGCCTCAAAGGCACACTTCTGGCTCAAGGCCAACCTATTGTCCACCAGAACCCTCAGGTCCTTCTCTGCAGAGCTTCTCTCCAACAGGTCATCCCCTAACCTGTACTGATGCATGCAGTTATTCCTTCCCAAGTGCAAGACTCTACACTTACTCATGTCAAATCTCAACAGTGTCCTCCCTACCTAACTCTCCAGCCAGTCCAGATCACATTGAATGGTAGCACAGCATTCAGGTGTTCCAGCCAATCCTCCCAGCTTTGTATCATCAGCAAACTTGCCAAGGATGCACTGTATCTCTTCATCTAGGTTGAAGATGAAGAAGTTCAATAAGACCCGACTCGCCACTAACCCCTGGGGAACACTGCTATTTACAAGCCTCCAACCAGACTGCACCACTGATGACCACCAGCTGAGCTAATGCAGTCAGTCAGTTCTCAATCCATCTCATCATCCACTCATCTTTCCCATATTTTCTGACTCCTTCAAGGATGTTGTGGGAGATGACATCAAAGGTTTTGCTGAAGTCAAGGTACACAACATCCACTGCTCTCCTTCCATCTACCCAGCCAGTGATGACATCATAGGAGGCTACTAGGTTGGTCAAGCATGATTTCCCCATGGTAAATCCATGCTGACTACTCCTTATATCCTTCTCTTCCAGTTTTTTGGAGATGGCATCCAGAACAAGTTCTATCACCTTTCCAGGGGCAATGGTGAGGCAAACTGGCCTGCAGTTTCCTTTTTGAAGTCTAAAGTGACTTTGGCTATCCTCTAGTATTCAGATATCTCTCCTGTTTCCCAAGACCTTTCAAAGATGATAGAGAGTGGTTCAGCAATCTCTTCTGCTGGTTCTTCCAGAACACAAAAATTATGGTCTTCTGTGTGCTAAGGAGAAAAATCAAGGTTTTTTTTGCGTCATTTTTTGCTTAATTTTTTGCTTAATTGATGGACCTTTTAGATGGACCCTCAATTTATGGAAGCAGAAAGTGAAACTTTTATTTTGTTTGCTACAAAACACAGGCAAAAGCCAACCATACCAAATCACAGCTATCCTTGTATTCTTTTCCCAGCCTCAGAGCCATCAAAAACCTTTTACATTATCTAGCTGGATAATGCTACTGTAACTGAAGTTTGACTTAGTAATGAGAAAGATTGAACCCCTTGAGTATCTTTCAAATTTTATTCTGGAAAGGAAGAGGTAGTGATATCCACAATGATGCAACATGATCCTAAAGCTGTGTTCCTTAAACACAAAACTGTGAGCTGTTTATGTATCACAAGCAACTTGACTAATTGCATTACTTTACCAGAACATTAACTGTTCTGGTAATTAACCTCATTCTTCTCTGGAGTTAGCAAAAGCATCACGTGAAGTATTCACATGCCCTTTGTTACTCACATTTACACCAGATAAGAATATCACCTAATAGCTTGTGTAATTATATCTCCCAGTGTTGCATAGATCTTACTCATTCTGTATTCTGAATTTTTAATAAAGAGAATGGAAATTAATTGCTTTATGAATTTTGTAATTAAAATATTCCATTTAAGTTGTGAAGTGTTAAATGATAAAGAAAATCTTATTAAAATATTTTAACAAGTAAATATTATTTTAATATATATTTCTTCTGTAAAATAATGCAGTTAACTCAAGGAAAGTTCACGCAAGTTCAGAAAGGTTTTTTATCACTTTTTTTCTGATTTCAGGTCATCTAACAAACTCGATCCAGATAGATTCCCAGGCTCAAAGCCTTCTTATCTGTAAAAGGTCACTCTCTCCAGGTGGTCTCTTGCATGGTTTACATTGGCACCCGATCTGAATACTTCATTATAATGAATTTCATTTAGCTATGTTCCTGTAACAAGCAGCAATTATATGTAAGAATTCTTACAAACAAACAAATTAAACTACTTTTTTCCTGATCAAAAGAATGGTCAAACTGTCCCACTTTGCATAAGAATATTTTATCACATTAAAAAAAAAAAAAAATTAAACATTCAGTTAAAATATTTCATTTCTATCAGAGAATCATTGTTTTGAAGGCTTTTTAATTATCAAAAAAGTAACATATCGGGTAAATTTGTCTGTATTTTATTTTACTTCTTTTTTAATATGTTGCTCTACTCTAAGTAATAAAAATCTTCAGTAGTAGAACTGATGACATTCCCATAAAAATCCACTGAATTTATTGCATTTTTGTAACACTTGTTTTTTCTTCATTACTGACACTTATACAGAAAATAAACAGTTGTTCAAGCACTGATGTGGCAAAGTTCTGCAAAGCGAGACAGGGCCTAGTACTGTACAGACTTAAATATTTCAGAATAACAATTGGAAACTATTTTAGTTTCAGACAGGACATAATTATTTTCTTCAGAGTGTCTGGTATGACGTTATATTTTGGTTCTAGGAGAAAAACAATGCTGATAACACAACAATGTTTATAGTTGCTGCTAAGAAGTGCAGTATAGACCCAAGCCTGTTTGCAGAGAAGGGCCCAAGGAATGGGAGGGAACAAAATCAAGGCAGCTGATTTAAACTGGTCAAAGGGATATTTCATACCATATGACATCAAGTGGAAGGAGTTTTAAAGGGGATGGGTGTGCATCTTGCTCTCTTCTGCTGCTCAGGGGGCTGGCTAGGCATTGGTTGGGCTATGGTAAGCAGTTATTTGTGCATCACTGATTATACACATTTATATATGTGTATAGTCATAACTATATTTCTTTTCTCTATCTTAGCAAATAGTTTTATCTCAACCCAAAATTTTTTGGTTTTTTTTATTCTTTCCTCCATCCCACTGGGAAGGGGTAGAGTGAGAAAATGATTGTGTGGTGCTGTGTCACTTGCTGGCTAAACCACAATAGAAACACTGCATTTTATCTCTTTTAGGTAAAATGTATTGCTTTTTCATTTTCCCAACAGAATCAAAAGGCACTTGGATATTCATTCCTTATGATAGGGATCCCCTGCTTTGCAGTGCAAGGTTTAATTTTTATTGATTCCAAAAGCATCTTCTAGGTCAGCCTACACCCACACAAAAGAGCCTGCAAATTTGAAATAATATTGGTACTCATGAAAATTTCTTTTCTTAAAGATATTAAAATAAATCAAAGGTAAAGTATTTCCAAATATTTTTTTGAAAAGTCAACAATGTTAAAAGCAATGTTTAAAATGATTTTTCTTTTCTTCATTAAATCATTAGACCAAGTAGAAATAATAACATATATTGTACATTGACATGTAGCATTAATCCTTATTTATTTTTCAATAGAAAGAACATTTTTTATTCCTACCAGCAGTTTCCCATAGAAATATTGGTTTTGACAAGAAATCTTCCTATGCAAAAAAAATTCTGGTAAGCTCTCTATAATTCTTTAGTGTAAAGCATAGATAAGCAATTTATTGTGGTTCACTGGAGATTTTTTGCCAGTTTTGCTCTTTTAAGCAGCTCAAAGGAAACTGCAGACTAAACTAATATCAACTTTTTAATTCTTGCTTGTGAGACATTTTTCAATCCTTGCAAAGACATTTTGTTCCATATAAAGTAAGTAAAACTGGAAGAATTAACTTCCATAGCACTGATAGTCTTTAATTGTATTAGCTGCTGCCAGGAGCATAATATTTTTAAGTAACATAAAATCAGCTCACTGATTGGCAGAGCACATACAATAAAGCCACTGTAAGAAGAACAGATGTGGGGGGAATCATAACATTCAAGCAAACAGTAAGATTTTTTTTCTGAATAATCATCAAAATGCAGACATTCAGAAGGCTAAAATGAAACCATATAGGAAAGAAAGTACTATGATGCACATATATATATATATATATGTATGTTTACATCTCTTCATTTTTTTCATTTACGGTATGAAAGTTATCCCTAGGTCTTAAGCTCCCATAATCATTACCCGGGAGTAAAGGAGTGTAAGTATTTTGGTTTACATCATGTTGTCTCCCTTTGTTCTCACAAGAGGTAATAGGTACTTTATGGTAATAATTTGCAATCTTTGTTTCAGAAACCAATTTATTTTCAGTATAGTTTTGAAATATATGCTCTGTGCTCATAAGCTTATTGGACCCCTAAAATACAAGATTACCTTGCAATCATAACAGTGCAGAAATCACTCTGCTTTTCTTATTTGCATCTCAACTTTGAAATTCTAAAAGTTGAAATCAGAAAAGGTATTTATTAAAATAAACAAAATTAAGAAATCATTATGATCACAAATCTGTAGATCATAAACAAAATTCTACATGCTTACAGATAAATAAAACCTGCAATAGTTGAAAATTTTGATTTAACAGAATTGAGGTATCAGCATATGTTTACATTTTTAATCAAGAAAAGCCACATTCTTGAACAGGATGTTTAAGAAGGTTTATTTTCCCCCCATCTTCATTGTACACTAGTCCAAAAGCTATTTACAGTCTGCCTGTGTTCAATAAAATGCTAAAAGTGCTTTTTGTGTGCACAGTACTGAAGTTTACATTCAGCTCAACTGGTTAAGGTTGCTGTAGGTGTAACATCTTAGGAATGTTTTTCCATGGTTAATATTGCTTACTATATACACTTCCGTGATCAGAACAGAGGTGAATTCATACATGTGCAGGAAATTTCCCATTGCAGTGTTTGAACAGAGTTTTTCTGGGGGGAACACTTCCAATATCTCTATGGTTTATGTTTATCTTTTGTCTATCTTTTGGCATAATTTAAAATAACTCATATTAATCATTGGCAGAGTAAAATGGAATGCAGACTTCAAATTTGTGAACAAGTTCTTAACAGCTGAGTACAGAGAAATGATGTAGTACAGTGCTGCAAGGAGATTAAGACTCACGTCATCAAAGCTGTGTGTCTGTGTGACTGCAGAAGTCCATGTCAATTCATAGGACTTAAGGTAGCTTTTCAGCTTCCAGTTCTGAATCCATCTAAAATAATCCCATAGTCACAGCCCACGGTGGAGATAAAAGGGAAAAAAATGTAGCCTTCGAGCAGGGAGAGTATTTTCCTATAGGTCTATAGTGAAAAGTAGAAGCTAGTCATTGGTTTATGACTCAATACAGATAATTTCTTGACAAAAAGGATGGGGACTTTTCTACCACTTGTATATGAGGGATTCTATTGTCACGAATCTTGAAATTTCAAGATACTTGTGCATTTATTATTATTAATCCATCCTACTTTTACATGTCCCCTGTCAGGTAAATCATACAACTGCCAGTTCATCTGCATTTTGAAAAGGCAAGAATGATTGGGAACTATAAAAAATACCCATTTCATTCTCATAAACTGATACAAACACTTTGGTAAAGATCACAGTGACTTCAGGTCACTCTCAATAGAACCCTGATGGCTTCTTTGGAATTTAAACAATTTCAAGAAGAATTTCATTTAAAATAAAGCAATATTAAGGACCTTGCTAGTGTGACACTTCATGACCAGGAATGATGATCTGGTATTAAAATGGTTTCCATACCAAGTCAACCTTAAAATAAATGGGAACATTTCAACAAATAGATTTGAATAGTCAATAACTCCATATAATTCATTCTAATTTTGGAATTATATGTGTTTGTTGACCTTTTCCAGCACAAATTTTGTTTTGACTTAATCCTTCTTCATCCTTTCCCACACCATATTGATTAGCATGGCTTTTTGAGACTCTGCTTTGCATCTTGTTACCTTAGCTTATATATTCAAAAGTATTTCAGACTGGTTAATCTCCTGAATCTCATTCTGTATGTAAAAAGTTATTGTTTACCCTGTCAGCAGTTTTGGACACACCGTTCATAGGAATACACTGACTATAAACAAAAGTCATACAACTAAGACAATTTTTATTTGTTAAGAACGTGCATTTCTTTTTTACCATGTTATTTTAAGGTATTTTCAAAAGTCTGTGACATTTTAGATATTTAGTTGGTTCATAGAACCTAGCATTTGTCAAAATTGGATACGAAAGCTTCCAAAAAAATATTGAAAAGTATCTCCTATTGACTGCAAGCATAAGCTCACAAACAAAATAGTTTAAAGTACAAGACTCTCACAGGTACAGAGAATTATGGCCTCAAGTTGCACCAGGGTAAGTTTAGATTGCATATCAGGAAAAACTTCTTTACAGAAAGGGTTGTTAAGCTCTGGAATAGGCTCCCCAAGGAGCTGGTTGAGTTACCATCAGCAGAGGGTTGTTAGAGTTAGTGTTATATGGTTAGACTTGATGATCTTGAAGGTCTTTTCCAAACTGAGCAATTCTATGATTCTAGAGCAAAGATGAAAGAAAACAACAACAACAACAACAACTGAGTGTATATAAAGCACTGAATGTGATTCAGTTTCCGAATAAGATACATGTATTTGCCATGCATGTTTTGACATAAAAACAAGGCATCTAATGTTGCTATTTATTATCCTGACCAGTTTTGCTGAGGCAAAAAAGCACTGTGCATGCACACATCCAGCAACCAAGATTTAAGCCATTCAGTAGAGTCTTTGTAGAGATGAATACAGTGTGTCTTCTCAGGACATCATATGGATGTAGTAACATGGATCAGGTGACACTGTACTAACATTTCAGTTATACCTATGATTAAAGTAGATACAGAAAAGAATGATAGCTCTGGGTAGAATAAAACAATGCATGAATGTTAACACTAAAACAGCAGGTGTGAAGGGAACTTATGTTTTATTCCTGGAATGATTTTTCTTATCTTTGGGAAGGTGATTATACTTATTTGACTGTACTACTTCCCACCGACTGTTGAATGTATATACAATGTGGTTCTTGGATATATGTTTTGGTAAGCTTGTTTAGCTTTTCTTCACCAGACGGTTCCTGCAATGTGTTGAGGACAACTTTCTGATGCAGGTGGTTGAGGAACCAACGAGGGGAGGGGTGTTGCTGGACCTTATTCTCACTAGTTGAGAAGGGTTTGTCAGGGAAGTAAAGGTCGGGGGTAGCTTGGGTTGTAGTGACCACGAGATGGTGGAGTTCAAGATCCTGAGTGGAAGAACTAAAGCAAAAAGTAGGATTGCTACCCTGGACTTGAGGAGAGCTGACTTTGATCTCTTCCGGGACCTACTTGGAGCTATCCCATGGGCTACGGTGTTAGAAGGTAAGGGGGCCTGTGAGAGCTGGTCGGCATTTAAACAGCTCTTCTTCCAAGTGCGTCCCTGTGAGGAAGAAATCGGGAAAGGGTAGCAGGAGACCTGTGTGGATGAGCAAGGAGCTCGTGCACAAACTCAAAGGAAAGAAGAAGGCCCATGAAATGTGAAAAAAGGGTCTGACCGCTTGGGAAGAATATAGAAATGTTGTCAGGGCCTGCAGGGATGCGACGAGGAAGGCTAAAGCCCGCCTGGAATTGAACCTGGCAAAGGTGATAAAGGATAAAAAAAAAAGGCTTTTTTAAGTATGTTAACAGTAAAAGGAAGACTAGGGAGAATGTGGCTCCCCCTGATTAGTGACGGGGGTGTTCTGGTAACGGGGGATGCTGAGAAGGCGGAGATACTGAATGCCTTCTTTGCTTCTGTCTTCAGTGAAAAAGCTCCCCCTCGGGAATTCGAGACCCTGGAGGTTACTGAGAGGGTCTGGGGAATGGAAGACTTCCCTTTAGTCAGGAAAGAGGTGGTCCGAGAGCGCCTGGGCAACGCCAATGTTCACAAATCCATGGGACCTGATGGGATGCATCCACGGGTACTGAGGGAATTGGCAGAGGAGATTGCTGAACCGCTCTCTGTCATCTTTGAGAGGTCTTGGAGAACGGGGGAGGTGCCTGAGGACTGGAGGATAGCCAATGTCACTCCAGTCTTCAGAAAGGGCAAGAAGGAAGATCCAGGCAATTATAGGCCAGTCAGCCTCACCTCTGTCCCTGGAAAGGTGATGGAGCAGCTTGTGCTGGATTCCATCTCCAGACAACTGGAAGAAAAGGAAGTTATCAGTAGTAGTCAACATGGGTTCACCAGGGGGAGGTCGTGCTTGACCAACCTGGTAGCCTTCTATGATGTTGTCTCTGGCTGGGTGGATGGGGGGAGAGCAGTGGATGTGGTCTACCTTGATTTCAGCAAGGCATTTGATACTGTCTCTCACAACATCCTTATAACAAAGCTCAGAAAGTGTGGGGTAGATGAGTGGACAGTGAGGTAGGTTGAGAACTGGCTGACTGGCAGAGTGCAGAGGGTTGTCGTTGGCGGTGCAGAGTCTGGTTGGAGGCCTGTAACTAGCAGTGTTCCTCAGGGGTCGGTGCTGGGTCTGGTCTTGTTCAACATCTTCATCAATGACCTTGATGAGGGGATAGTGGCCACCCTCAGCAAGTTTGCTGATGACACGAAGTTGGGAGGATTGGCTGATACGCCTGAAGGCTGTGCTGCCACTCAGCGAGACCTGGACAGGCTGGAGAGCTGGGCAGAAAGAAACCAGATGAGGTTTAACAAAAGCAAATGTAGAGTCTTGCATCTGGGGAGGAATAATCGCATGCACTGGTACAGGTTGGGGGATGACCTGTTGGAGAGGAGCTCTGCAGAGAGGGACCTGGGTGTCCTGGTGTATGACTGGTTGGCCATGAGCCAGCAGTGTGCCCTTGTGGCCAAGAGGGCCAATGGCATTCTGGGGTGCATTAAAAAGAGCGTGGCCAGCAGGTCGAGGGAGGTGATCCTCACCCTCTACTCTGCCCTGGTAAGGCCTCGTCTGGAGTACTGTGTCCAGTTCTGGGCTCCCCAGTACAAAAAAGACAGGGACCTCTTGGAAAGAGTCCAGCGGAGAGCCACAAAGATGGTGAAGGGCCTGGAGCGTCTCTCCTATGAGGAAAGGCTGAGTGAGCTGGGTCTGTTTAGCCTTGAGAAAAGAAGGCTGAGAGGAGACCTGATCCAGGTCTATAAATATCTAAGGTGTGGGGGGCAGAGTGGCAAGGCCAGACTGTTTTCAGCGGTATGTGGAGACAGGACAAGGGGAAACGGCCGAAAACTGGAGCATAGGAAGTTCCGCACCAATGTGCGCAAGAACTTCTTTACGGGGAGGGTGACGGAGCACTGGAACAGGCTGCCCAGGGAGGTTGTGGAGTCTCCTTCTCTGGAGATATTCAAGACCCGCCTGGATGCCTACTTGTGTGACCTGGTATAGGGAACCTGCTTTGGCAGGGGGGTTGGACTCGATGATCTCTGGAGGTCCCTTCCAACCCCTACAATTCTGTGATTCTGTGATTCTGTGATTTTGCATTAGAGGCTGTTATTTGTTTATACAATTTTATTTAATCCTTTTCAATTTCTGTGAGTAATTTGGTAATGTAGTAATATCTGTATATGAAAACTATACAAACACCCTATTCAGAATTCTCATCTGTTACTCATTTTCTTTTTGTAGCTGCACACTTCAGTGCATGAAAAAATATCTCTGAATATTTTTTGCTCTGGAAAAAGACTACTTTTTTTTTTAGCTTCTCTCTTACCTTTCCAAATATAAATTGGAAATGCAACTTGCTTCTTTCCTACACTTATATTTTCATTCTCCTGGCTGTGACACTGCACGCTGTCACTTTGTTAGTTTCTTACTACCTCAGTGAAGCTATTTGCTGTTGTTGTTTTGTTATTGCTATTGCTATTATTATTACTGTTATTATTATATGTATTCTGTATGAAGATCAAGAGGCAAAAGTAATGGCTATTGAAATAAAAAACTAGAATTTTAAATCAAATGACTAGTGACTATTCTTAACAGATGTTCTGCTGTAGTAAGGATAGTGATTAACTATTTTATTAATTCATCTGACTCTGTATTTCAAAAAAATAACTAGCAAGTTTCTATTGACTGTCCCCACACTGTCCATGAAAACTCTACCCATACTTGATTTTCATGTGGTTTTGCTTATACCTCAAAAGCAAGCTTCATACACTTCAGAATGGCAGACAAACCATGTGGCAGACAGCTAATGACGTATAATCGCAGACTCTCAAGCAAGCTAATGCATGCTTGAAGGGGGGATTTTTTCTTCCAGAACATCCTTCTAGAGTAGTGCCTTTTGCTGTCCTTTTTGATTTGTTGGAGTTATTTGTTTAAAGTAGAAGAAATATATTTTGACATATGTTTTTGAATCATATTTTTCAATTTTAAATGAACATGATACCTGGTATATTTGATAAAGAAAGCAAAACTGGACTTTTGAGGTGTGAATACTCCCCTCCATCTGGAATTTTGGTGTGTGGTGGAATAAACCAGCAGGAAAAATGGATCTCAGCCCTGCACAGACAGATCGATGACAAATACAGATTCCCTTTAGACCTCTTTTGGAAAGAAGAGCATAGTTGCAAGAATACCACACAGGTGTTGCACAAATATACATCATAGAATAATTTGCAGAAAATAAGTCCCAGTAATTCATGGACTTATGGATGCGCAGAACCACCACTGTTCTGCAATAGTGAGTGGGAGAACTGTTGAATATGTTTGTTTTCCATATACTGACAGTATTACTTAGGTTGCTCTGAAATTAATGCTTTCTATTTATTTCCATAAATACTACAACAACTACAAAGAGCACAAGACCATTATTTAATAGAGCAAATCCTCGGCTACAAAGCACTATTTATTCAACACAGTCACCACCAGTAGGTATGAATTTTCACTAGCGATGAACAAAAGCTGCATGCTACACTCATAAAAATCTGCATGGCTGTTCGAAACATGGCATGTTTTTCATTTCACTGTCATCACTACTGAAATACACCACTCACTGCATCACTGTGTTCCATTGGTTAGTTTCCATGAACATTCAACAAATGTCTGTGGTGCAATTTTTTCCACATGGAGGAATTCAGTGACACACCTTTGCTTCATACTCCTTTCCATGTCAGATGCCATTTTGTTAGGCTACCTCTCTGCTGCAATCTGTCGCACAGCAACAGAATGGAATGGAATATAGGGGGAAGATTCAACTTCTACTACCGTGCCACCAACATCCACTTCTGACATCTCACCTCTGATGAGCCAACATAATAAAACAGGAAGCATTACTTTCAGAGCAGTCCTTGTATTTTATTTTACACAGTACCAAGTAGATAGTGGTTGAACAAAAGGCAGAAAGGCTGTCCATTGGCTTTGTAGAATCTGCTGCAGTCTGGAATTGTCAGGAGGAAGCTGTGCTCACTTTGGTACAAGCTTGACAGCAACTGGAAAGAAGCACTATAGGAAAACATGCTCAGCACAATTATGATGATTAGCAAAATCAATTTCTTTTCTTTTCTTTTGTAAGCTGTCTCCTCAGTAGAACTGATCATTCTACCTTTAAATCCTTACATTTTTCTTTTGTTTTTGTGTTCTAGTGAAACATAAGTTTAGATATTGAGAACACGATTTTGTTAGCTTTAGTGTGTTCACTTTAATGAAAGCTGCAGGCATCTCCTCCTCAAAGCTTTGGCTCACTCAGGGTTCTCTCAAAGGAAGTTGCTTGGATACTGAGAGCATGGAAACTTTTAATCAGTGGTACAGAGACTTGTTTTTTTCTTATAAAGTTTTAGCTACAGATAAATGAATCGATGGTATTTTTATGGCATGTTGATTTCTTCAGTAGTGCCAAAATCAGTAGCTGTCATCCAGAGGAATAGATAGAAATTTGAAGATTACTTTTTGCAAATAAAATTCTTGCTATAAATTAATAACATTGAGATATTAGCATCAGGTAACATAAATTCATGAAATTTGATGTGAAAAAACATCATAAGCACAGAATAGAATAATCTAAAGACCTGAATGGCACATAGGATTAATATAGCTGTGTCCAAACACCCTTTTATTTCTGTGGACAAGAGGTATTATACAACACAAGGGAAGCTTTCCAATTTTTTATATATGTACTATACAAGGGAGGGGGTGATATTTTATCATACTCTTTTGGTGTGAGCCAAAGCTTTATTGAATTGAGCATTCATGAAAATAATCTTTTAGCTATTCTTTTTCTTCTTTTTTTTTTTTTTTTTCCTGAATGAAGATGTTGATTCTGCCTATAGAGTAGCAGTTCTGGTTTCCTTCATCTGCATTCTGGCTGTGAACACACTAGCTAAAGCTCTGAAGATGAAAATGTGTTAAACTAGTGAATAAGTAATTTAGAAGAATAAGAAAATTGAATCACAGCTACAGACAAGGATGCATTTTCTGCCTAAGCATGAAAGTTCTTTGGAGACGAATGTGAAAGACAGTAGAGGAAGAGGGAAGAGGTGTACGGGGGACAGAGGACTGCTGCAGAAAATAGGAAACTGTGCCCAGAGTAGTCATACAGAGGATAAGGAATGCGTGGGCAGAAATTAAAAGCAGAGAAAGGAAATGGATATTTTGAAACTTCCACCCAAAATTATGATCCAAATAAAATGCTGAGAAAAAAAGAACTAGTTCAATAAATAACAGCAGCTACAGAGGCAAGCAGAGATACCAAAATACCTGGAGGACAGAGGATGGAAGGGAACAGAATGTGTTTGGTTTCGGGTATACAATCGCCATCTCTGAGATATCAAGAAAGAGAAAAGAGAGGAAGATGAGAAAGACAAGAAGAGAGGCATGAGGATGAGGTTCTGAGTGGTGATAAAAATAATGGGATTGTACAGATGATATACGCTGAAGAGGAAAAGGAAGAAACATCACAATCACAGTAGATGTCTCTGAAAGAATGAAGAGTGTGTCAGACATGTTTATGGAAGTGAAAATTTGAGCTCATGGGAAGAGAATGGGAGAAAGGGAGAAAGCGAAGCTGGACACAGTCCAGCC
Source organism: Chrysolophus pictus (assembly GCA_037305975.1). Classification (NCBI taxonomy): domain Eukaryota; kingdom Metazoa; phylum Chordata; class Aves; order Galliformes; family Phasianidae; genus Chrysolophus; species Chrysolophus pictus. Next base: position 168,367,123 of record CM074576.1, read on the forward strand.
TGGAAGGAAAAATCAAGTAAGCAGTATGAAAAGAGGACTCTTCCTCTTACCTACTGAAAAGTATCATGGTGCTCAGTATGTGGTATGGGATGAAAAACCAAAGGAAGTATGTGAAAAGTGCTGTGGAATTACTGCTATAGCGCTTTATCACACAAACTTGCACTATCTCAGCCTTTAGTGGGGGGGGCAAAAGGACAACAAGTGAAGCTGGAGAGCAGGAACACTCATAGCAATATCTGATCCTAAAGAGGGTACTCCTAAAGAGTACCCTGCCTGTCTCTCAGTTACCAGTATCTGGATCCAAGCAACTCAGGAGGAAAGCAAATCCCATTCCACCACTACTGACACCAATATTCTTGCTCAGAAGACATTTCATGGTTGAATGTCCTTATTTTCCTTAGAAAAGCCAATACAGAAATCAGTAAGTACTTTCTTCTCCATTATGTTAGCGTTTTAACAATGTACTCTGACATTTAAGAAATGCAGCTTTTTTGTTGCTATTCAGTTTGCATAGAGGAGACAGGGACAGAGATTAAACCTCAATAGGCATTCTCACATAGTTTTCTTTCAAATGAACCAGCCTGTAGTTGCATAGAAATAATAGCAATCACAATTCCAATAAATTAAAAAAAAAAAAAAATACTTGGAATTGGTATTGGTATTCTCTCCTGGGGCTTTCTTGATTAGTGTCAGTACTGGGGTGTGCCTGGGTACTTGTACAGAAGTCTGAATGTTTTTAAGAGAGATCATGGGCAAGAATCAGCACTGTGGCCTAATACTGTTTATGAATCAGTACACTGTAAAACTAAGTGTGATCTTGTATTAACTTATAGGATTTAAAGTCAGAAAAATAAGCACGAAACAATGTGCTTAAAGGTAAAATGTTTCATTCTCAGTTTATTAAAACTCCATTGCAGAGCACCTCAGGTGAAACACAGCACAAAGTCAGAACATCACATGTTCAGCACATGCAAGCATCAGAACCACGCATACTACTCTGCTAAAATCTTGAATAAAAAATACCCTGCATCACTAAGCTAAACATACAATATTAAATAAACATAAAAGCAGTGGTAAAAAAAATAAACCTGTCTATCTACTTAAATTCTGCCTGCTATTACACTGAAAATCTTAATACTGTCTCTTAGGAAACAGCTCCACCATTTTCCATTTATAAATCAGAATTACTTAAGCAAATTAACTTCTTTTTGAGTATCTGAGGCTGCTTAGGTCTGCTTAGGTCCTGCACCCAGCCAGGAAGTTCTGCAGGATGATCATCAGGTCTCTTACTTCCTGCAAGCAGTACAGAGCATCTCAGAGAGAGAAACAGTGCTTAATTTGCTACATCAGAGTTCTGAGAATGCTTCTCTCTTTTAGGAGTTTTACTTTTTATTTCAAATCAAGTTCACTTGATTTGAGCAACCAAGGAGAAATGGAAAAAGTCACAGGAAGGGGCCTATGACTGACCAAGTGGTCCATGATCCAGATCCTGATCTCCCAGCCTGGCCTCAGCTCATCCCTGTCCCCACCAGCAGTGCCAGCTGATCCAGACTGGGGCTGCCTGCTTTAGGTGGTAGGGAAAGGTTTTGGCAGGTGAGGTCCTCCTCTGTTCATCGTGTGGGCAGTCCCCAGGCTACATAGATACACAGCAAAATAAAGGGTTGTGAGATTTGTTGCTATTTCTCATTGACAGAAAGATATTCTCCTTCTTCTCTTCTTTTGTAGGCTAGTTCATCAGTAGGACAACAATTTAATCAGAGGGTAACATGTTTTTAAAATTCATTAAATAGGAAAATATGTAGGCTTCTCCACTGAGCTCCATAATAGCATATTGTGCTACACGAGTGCTTTCCCTATGGTTTGTCGATAGCTTCTTCCTGAAAGATAACAATCAACAAGTGTGTGGAAGCTTAATGAGATGACTGTATGTTTTTTCAGAGAGGGGAAATTTTCTTCTTTATGCAGAATTACTTCACTGCTGCATCACATCTCTCTAGATGTTCATATGTCTAGTAACTTAGATGCAGTCCTGCTACTATCAGTCATAACGTACTCAACCTGAATAGCATCATGGAAGGAAAGGGCTGTCTAGCATGAGTGATAATAACAGTATGTGAAATGAGGCACAAAGACTACCTTCTCTATATTTAAGTTGTACGTGTCCATAACTCTACCAAAGAGAGATGAGAGAAATGTGCTCTCTCTCTCAAAATAACAGGGACTGAAAAACACTCGGAAGAGAAGTTTCCAAAGATTGGAAAGCTCTGGCTTTGTAATATTGATTTCCGTGTGAACATGAACAACCTGACATTATGTGCCTGTTCCTGTGGGTGAATAACCCACGCATCCAGTGTTTCAGAAGCGGAAATATTTGGATTTCCTTAGTTCAATCTAATCCCCTGTCTCTTTAAGAATTACTAAAACAGATCAAGTGTGAATTTGAGCACAGTAACTTCATACGTATTATAAATCTTATTATCAATAAGTTATACAACTACAGATGAAAATAAAAGCAACCAAACAAAATAACTGCATACTAATTAAACTAAGCCTTTCAGTGGATTTAGATTATCACCTCAGAAGCAACTGAAGTCTTGAAATTAAATCTGAAGAATTTGAAACTTGTTACAGTTATACCTACCAGGACTAAAGTTCTTCTAGTTAAAGGGCAAAAGATCACGTTGGAATATACAAAATTTATAATTGGCTATGGTTTGGGCCTAGGGAATGAATTTCATTGTTTTGGGATGTTGGTGATCAGTCATTCATGGCTCTAAATACAGATTAAAAAGTTATATCTATATAAAAATACTGACAAACCCAGCTGGAAGCCACTTATGAACAAATACCTGTCTGTTTTTTTTTTTTTTCCCCTCATTTTTCTGATACTATGCTCATAGCAGAGCCCACATAAAACAGGTGAAGTTTATGAAACAAAAAAGAATTTTTAGCATTTGTTTTCATTTACTGGAACAAAAATACTTCTGAAATTTTTAATTTTTCATGGCGATGGGGATCAAGTCTATCTTAGCTTACTTAATAACTTTATAGGTGGGCAATCACTTGTCTCTTTGATTCACAACATTGTCTGAAACAGAATTCTCATCTCTGACTTCAGAATCTTAATGAAAGACTCTATTAGCAACATCCAGAGTTTTATGAAATACAGTTCCTATTTTTATCGATTTTCAGTTTCATCTGTTTAGAAAGTGAATAAATGAATAGAGACAGAATTTCCCATAAAACACAGAGGTAGATGAATGTTTCCTACGGATTAAATCTAAGAAATGCCATATTTGCATTTTTGATTACAGGATCTGACCAGTAAAACTCAAGACTTTGATAATGCTCTACACATCATGACACTGACTTTGAAAAAATATCTGAAGTTACTTTCATTTTTTATTTGCTTTTCTAATAAAATCTATAGTTCAGTTGACTGCCTAGACATGTCAATCAAGCTCTAAAACACTTGCTTGAACTTCTTCATGAAGTTTTCTATTGATATGACTTAAATGGGAGCTTTCTTGTTGTCAGTAGTCTCCTCTCCAATTCAATCTTGACTTTCTCTAGTTCAGCTGTACATTTGTTTGCCTACATACTTGGTAGTCTTAAGTATATCTTCATTGCTCTTAAACTGTTTTTCCAGAAGTGAATATTTTCTCTTTGAATACGAACTTGTTAGAGAACTCTAATCTTTTCACAGCTTTCAACTCTAACCATTTTTGTTTCTTCTCATTCTATGCGTCTATTCTATTGTTACCCTTTTACTTTGGAAGACTGTCACACAACACAGTATTCCAGGGGTGCCTCCACAGTGCTGAAAGCAGATGACTTCAAGCAAACCTTATCTTGCATTCAGTACGGTTCTTAAGATTACTCTTCTCCTTCTAATTGTTATATGCTAAGCCCCAGAAGACCAAATCCCAGCTGGTGCAAACTGGACATTGAAAGGAATGTAGCTTTATGAATTGCACTAGCTATAACTCCATGTCTGTACAATTGCCATCATGCTGAATAGAGTTTAAAGCCCCATGTTCATAACTAATGGGAAAAGATATCTATACTTATGAGCTCAGTTAATGCAGGACAGGGTCATCAATAATTTTTATCTTTTGACCCAGAGCTAGCAGAAAGCGTGCAAAGTGGAGAATTTAGGACTTTCACATGGATGTTCATTAAAAATTTTTTCCTGTTAAGTTTCCTAGGTGAAAGGTATGTATGGTAGGGCACGTTGAGATGCTTATTAGTATCCCCACTATGTGAAGATAACTGAAGAAACTGCAAATCTTCACGTCTTTGAGGACTGGAAAAGTTAGGATTACGAATCAAAGGAATGTTCAGCTCAGTTAGATGAGAAAAAGAAGTTAAGAACGTTGGCAGCTTTTGTGCTAGGAGCAGGATATAAGTGACTCAATTTCCAGAAATGTAATGCTGTTCCAGAATAATATATATATATTGTGCTAAGTAAGTCCTCCTGCAAATTGTGACCTTTCAAAATGCAGAAGTGAAAAGGAACAGAATTTTAGAATATCTTTTTCTTTCTCGTTACAACTGCAGCACTATCACAGCATATTGTGGTTGATGCAGAAGAGAAAATAATAATGTGTTTGAATACAAGAGTGTGAATGTTCATGCTGTACAGTCTCTCTCTGGCTCTTTCTTTTATGCTTCATGTGAAAAATTTCTTCAATAGATCAGTTATAATCATGTATCTGTCTTCTAAACAAGTGTCTGAACATTTTTTAAACCCTAAGGTATCCTTGGTCCTTTTCCCCATAAAAAGGGCAATGATTCACACTTGACTTTGTAGAGCAAATGAGATAGTGACTTTGCAGCCTAAAAAAAGCTTGTTGAACAGCAGCTATTTTAAATTTAATTTGTAGCTTTAGAACAGACTTTTACAGTCATCAAGTCAGTGAAAAGTCATTATTTAAAGAAATCAAATCATTCTCATTACTTATCTATCCATCTCTTTAAATGCAGGGAGAGGAAAGATGCTCCTAGCTTGGACCGGATGTAAAAGTTTGAGACAAGCTAAAGTCAAATGATATGACTTACAGATGACTTACTTGTGGCCATAAAAGAACTCTAAAATTAAAAAAATTTCTAAAAAAGAGAAATGGTAACCCTCCCAAAGCCTTTGCAGAGTAAAGGATTCTTAGTATATTTTGCACTACAAAGCTGAGAGACTACTGTGTAATATAGACTTCACTGTGATTATCTCATATATTTTTAGTCTCATGTAACAATACTGTTCATGATGTTTGCTATATCTGTAGAAGGAAAAAAAGGGTATTTGGGTCCAATTTTTTTCATGGGAATGTACTTCAGATAAAGCCTTTTCCTTTTTGGCATAGTATATTAATTTGAAGGATTTGTACAAATATCCACTTGAAAGAAACTTTTACCTCATATTTAACTATAACAGAGACATGAATTATAGATAATGAAATTGAGTATTCTGTACTTTTCGATGACATGTTATCATTCTAAATAAAAATGAAAATCACTAAGGCTTTTTTCTTTTTTTTTCCTGGTGGTTTAATTATTTATTTTTCTACATATCAATTGGATCTTTTTCTCTCCACTTTTACCTAAAATAGATTAAAATATTTTTTATTACTTTTCTGTAAGATTTTTTTTTTTTTTTTTCGGTTTGCTCTATGCACCTAATATAAATCAAAGAGATTATTTTTCTAGAAAGGACTATTTTATGTTAAATTAATTTTCAACAGCAAATGAATCATTTTTGTCAGAGACAAGTCCTTTAATGATGAAGCTCAGAATATGTTATACTAGTAAATTAATTTAAAGCAAAAAAGAGTTCACCTGTTTCAGCTATAACTGTTGCAGTTTCTCTCATTTTGCAAGCAATTTTCAATTAGCAAACACTTAATGAAGTAAAGTATTTTTATTCCTGTCTTACAGTTGAGCATGTAAGTCCAGAGATGCAGAATAATTTTTACTTAATGAAGAAATGTACTAAAACATTGTATCTCCATGTGTGTATTTTAATTTCTAGAGTATATCTACAAAGAAAATAGTTATAAGCAAACTATTATATAAGCAAATCTTGATACTGAAGTTGGAAGATGATGATTCTGTGCAGTAAGAGAGCCAGCTGGATGTATATAGGCCTAAGGGGCCCAGTGGGATTCATCCCAGGATACACTAAGAGTTAGCTGGTGTTATCATGAGACCTCTCAATTATTTTCCAAAGATATTTGGAATCCAGAGTGATCCCAGTTAACTGGAAGCTAGCAACTGTTGTCCCAATTTTTATGAAGGGTGGGAAAGAAGATTCCAGAAATTATAGTCATGTCAGTCTCACTCGAGTGCCTGGCAAGATTATGGAGAAAATCATTCTGGTAAAAGACCTGAAAGACCATGTGCACACTGGTCATAGCCATAGGAAGGGTTCTTCAGGGGAAAGTCTTTTTTAATGAATTTAATCTCCTTTTTGCAACATGGCTATCTATCTGGTTGACCAAGGGAAGCAAGCTGACATGATCTGCTTGAAATTCAACAAGGCTTTTGATGCTGTTCCTCACAGCAAATCAGAAAAATGATCACCATATAAGTAGGCAAAACTGCAATATAATGAATGAACCATTGGCTGACAGATCAGGCTCAACGGCTTACAGTAAATGGGATTACTTCAGGACGGTTACCAGTCTCTAGTGGGGCTTAGCAGGGCTCCATTTTAGAATCAGTTCTGAAAGTTTACATCATTTACTTGGATACAGGACTCGAAGGTACCCTAATTAAACTTAAGGACATCACTGAATTGATAAGGACCATTGACTGCCTTGATGGTAGAGAGGTCTTGCAGAAAGATGCTGATAAATTAAAGGAGTAGCCTCTCACCAACCACACAATGTTTAACAATAGCAAGTGCTGTATTCTGCACCTGAGATGGGGCAACCCTGCATATATATACAGAGTGAGGAAATGAGAGTCTGCACAGCAGCCCTGTGGAAAGAGATTTGGAGGTTCTGGTTGAGAGCAAGCTGAACATGAGTCAACAGTGTACCCTGATAGACAAAAGAGCAACCATGTGCTGGGGTGCATCACACACAGCATTACTATCTGGTCAAGGGAAAGGAATTCCTGCTATGCTCTGTTCTGGTGCTACCTCACCTCAAGTACTGTGTGTATTTTTGGCAGCACAATATAAAAAAGACATACAGCTATTACCGAATGTCTGAAGGAGGGCTACAAAGATGAAGAGTCAAGATGGTAAGATGTACGAGAGTCAGGTGAAGTCACCGGGTTTGTTCAGCCCAGAGAAGAAGAGGCTGAGGTAAAGCCTCATGATGACCTACAGCTCTTCATGAGGGGAGCAGAGAGGCAGATGCTGATCTCTTCTTTCTGGTAACTGTGACAGGACCTGAGGGAATGAGCTGTGCCAGGGGAGGGTCAGGCTGGATATCAGGAAAAGGTTCTTTAACAGAGGGTATTTGAGCACTGGAACAGGCTCACCAGGGCAGTGGTCACAGTCCCAAGCTGCCAAGAGATCTGGACATGCTCTCAGGCATAGGGTTTGAATTTGGATAGTCCTGTGTGGAGCCAGAACTTAAACTCAGTGATCCTTGTGAGTTCTTTCCAACTCAGGTTATTCTATAATTTTTTCATTCTGAGTGTTGAACTGTTTCTCTTCGTGCTCTTGAGCTCAGGTGTGTTAGAACTAACAGATTTACCAGCAACATACCTCATCCTCATTCTCATACTAGTCAACACCTTTATTCACTATATTTTTCAAACTTTAAGGAGGAAGTAGAGAGATGCTAACAGTGTTTTGAGCTATCATTGATCCCAAAATGTTCAGCATGTGTCTATAATTTTCAATTTGCATTTGCACATTAATTCTTGAACTGCATTGGCTTAGAGGTTATAAATAAAGGGATTTTAAAATATAAAACAAATGTATTTAAATCATCAAAGTAATTAAATGTTAAGTCAGGCTAATACACATAAATATGTTTTCATTCTTTCTATTTCTTTCCCTGAAGGACTCTGAACAGTTGTGTCTGTTCTGAAATTATTTATTTTACTCGTTGATTTGTAGAATTTTCCTTAAATCCAGCACAGCAGCAAGCTACACTGTCAATGAGTGGTATTTGATGTATTTATTTCAAATGAGTCATCCGCCTTCTTTACTTCATGCAAGCAGAAGGGTCTTCTCTCTTAACTTATTCTATACTAAGGCTATTTCCCTTGGCTCCTCAGTACAAAAGGATGCACAATAAAAGGGAATCATATCTTATAAGCCATACTATTCTATGGACAACTGTTAATACTGGGGTTTTGTTTTACTTCTCCCCTAGTAACTGTAACTGTACAGTTTTCATTCAGTATAGATATACCAGCAAAAATCTACTGAAGTCCATTGGAACTTTTTCATTTCTCTCTTCACAGAGAAAACCTGAATGACTAAAAAAACCTCATAATGTTTTATTTCCAGGGAAAACTACACTTCTCTCTTATGCTGGCAGTATTCATTTGGATAAAGCAATAAAATCTATTGGGCTGAAAATGGCTTTTCATGGTCTCCTTTCTTAAGGAACCTGGTGATCTTTTCTTTCCTCATTAAAATGATGCCATCTACTCCTAAGAGTGACCTGTTTCAATCTTGCAAATGTTGCTGGTATTGATTTATGTCTGTCTTGGAGATAATAAGGCTTTTGAATCCAATCCTATGAGATTCTGAAGGTATCCTGCGAAGTTTGATCTTCAGCTGGAGTTGAGTGCATTCTGGCTGCTGTTGTCCTCCCAAGTGCTTTTGCCTTTTATACATTTTCAGAAGACAAAAAGAAGTACCTTTAGTTTATTTGTGCTTTATTCCTAGTTATATGACCAAGCTCTATACCTTTGCTTTTGAAGTACAAGTATTGACATCCTGTCAGGTGGAACATTGATATTTTTACTCAAATTGCTTGGTTTTAATATTTGACTTACCCTTGGCTCCAGTTATCTAGGAGAAATATTGATTGCTTCTGAACCCCATTTTACTCTGTGTTCTTCAGATATAAGCTTGTTAAATGCCCCATATGTTAGATAAACAAATTTTATAAAATTTGCTTTAGGGGATGTTACAATCTCTGTGTCCTGAATGCTGTGTAACATTTGTAGGTTACAAAAGCCTTGTTAGTAGTACTAGCAGTTTCTAAATAGCTGTACAGAAGTCAGTTGTACTGAGTTGTATTTAGAAAATAAACAAACAAGGAAAACAAGACCCCAAATCCACTTATCTCTAATTTCCTTGGCTAATTACAATATTCTCACTCTCATTCTCACTACGTTACTAATTCAGGATCATATCTATAATAGAAAAATGTGAGATCAGGTATCTCATTATAATCTGTCTAAATCAAAGTTATTTCAGTTTTTGTACTCAAGAGTTATACCTTTCCAGCTTTAAGGGTTCCCTTATTAGAATCTGTCAGGTTATGTGGGTTCTGTAAATGGAAGTGGAAGGTGAGAGCGTCTGCATCAGTAAGATTATCCTTTATAATGCCAAGGGAAATAAGAAAAAGACTGGGGAAGCAACAAACAAAATACACAAATGCACAGACCTGAAGGACAAATGTGACTGAGTCAAGGAAAAGGAACAAAATTCCTCAGTCATAGTAACTGATGAACTATCAAGAGGCTGCAGGCAAATGAGGAATTTGTGATGAATGAGATTGCAAACTTGAAGGTCTGAGATATTGGAACTGGAGAGGTTGGTGATGGTTATGGGTGATGAAGGAATATATATGGGGCGGGAACTGGGGAGAAAGAAAGTGGGAATAGACAGGAGAGAGTATAAAAAGAAGTGGTCATGTCTAAAATGTAATCAGTCTGCCTGTTTGTCTGACCAAGCCCTGTACTCAGTCACCACAATCCGTCCTGTTTTACTAAGTCTTTTCTTAACTCTTCGCACGATTTCCCTCTCTATCCTGTGTATATGAGTGCAGCAAGAATGTCAGGGACCTTCAGTCCTGACCCACTGAAGTGAAGGAGGGTTATTTGACTGTTTGTTCTCATGTTTTATTAGTCCTGTATATAGTTACTGTTAAAGGCAGCATTGTGTCTGTGGTCATCAGAGTAGCTGGCTGTGTTGGTGTCCCCTGTGTGCTTGTTTATGTCTGTGTGTATTATGTCAGTGCACAGGGATACGTGCTCAGCTTTGCTAGTGGTTGAGCTGTCAAGTGGGAAAGCAGGAGCCGCCATCCCTCTGCCTGGGAAGACTTGAGTTTCCCTGGTGCTCTGGCTGTGCTCTGGCATTCAGGCTGGAGGAGCTACCAGACCCAAATCTGCTATTGTAACCCTGATGGCATCCCTTACTGCTATCAGTACAGGAAAAAGGTCCTATCTCCGTGAATTTGTTCAGCAATAAATCTCTAACCTTTGCTAATGTTGCTGCTGTAACTGCAGAACTTTCTGAATTTGTGAGGTTCTTTTGAATGTTTGATTTCTTTCTTTTCTTTTTTTTTTTTATGTTATTGTTATATAAAAATAAAACCAGAAATCTTGGATTACATACAAAGTCCTCTTATCACATTTACATTGTTAAGAACAGGTCTGTGAATATACAGTATGCCGTTAAAAACTTCATTATTACAAGATATTATCCAAAGATTTATTAATTTTCTATGCTTCTATAGATTTTTAGCAGATCTGTAACTGAACTAGATTGTTGAATGTCAGGATTCTTGAACCTTTAGCGCTAAAAAATGGTCAGGTTTTAAGCTATGTTTTGATAATATGCATATATGTTACATATTCTCACTCGAGCACAGAGGTTGTGATTTTTAAGTGATTATTCTTTTTTCACCATTTTCTTGGATGTGGCAAGTTTGTTTTGTTGATTACAGGAAAAGCTTGATATGCTTTCAGTACTGCTAGATAACTGCAATTTCAGCTAAGAATAAAAGAGAATAATACAAAAATTTTCTCTAAAAATGCCACTTAAGAATATGTTGTCTTTGTATGAAAAGAAGTCTGTACAAGAGAGGGTAAGCATGAAGTTGAGGGAAAACTGGAGTTCTCTGAAAGCTATTTCTTTGCTGTGATTTTTCTGCTTCTATTCTGACTTCTTTTTGCCTTGCAAAAATTAAGTATCAATTGTTATCTTTGTTGTCTAGTTTATCTAGTTTGTCTTCCTTGACAATGATTTCCTGCAGGCATGAAAATCAGAATCTGGCCATCTGCAACCTGTGAGGCATGCACTGTAAAGTGAAGGGACAGTGAATCATAGAATCACAAGGTTGGAAGGGAAACAAGGGTCAACCATTTTATCAACCCACATTAAAACCAACAAAGCAACTTTTGTGGCAAAAGCCCGGGGATTTCCACTTTCTGAGCCGTATCAGTCCTAACTGTTACATCATTAGGCAAAATAAACATATCTAAAAGGGTTGTAGTCCTGACATTGGGTAACTTGTGGGGAATTATTTGAACAAAATCAATACCTTCTCTGCCTACACCTGAACTGCAAGGATCCTAAGAATAAGCTGGAAGCAGAAGAGACCCTATCTCCCCCATTCTCAAAATGTATGAGAAATGTCTGTTTTAGTAGATACAGAACTAGCTAGCTATTAAAGTTACATATGTGGAAAGATGGGCAATCCTGAAGAGCTGGCAGGTTGTTTGATGGGATTGTCAAAGTCCCAGATTAAGAGAGAGTTAGGTTTCCTGGGTCTTGTAATCGCTTCTTATTTTATAGCTGAATATAATAAATGGCTCTTTTCTGCATTCAGTTATGCAACCTCTGCAGAATTTTGAATGTATTTAAAGAAAATTATACATTTGTTAAATGCCTTCAAGTGCTTGATCATTGTGATGGTATTCTGACATATTGCAGAAAATTGGGAATGTATGTTAGATTCTGAAGTAGATAAAGAGTCAGAAAATGATAGGTAGAAAATACGTTCTGAATGCTGTCTGGAAAGATTAAGTATGAAGAAAGGAAATGAACGGGAGTATATAAAATAGTGTCTTTTCTAAATGTAAGAAAAATACTTATGGTGGTTGTCTCATATGTAGGAGTACAGCAAGAATATATTAGTTCCTGAAATACTTCTGGGATTATGAACACAGGAAAAAGTCAGATAAGAAATATCCTAGCATTATGTTGTGATGAAATGTGATATTCAGGAGAAGTAAGCTAAATAATCATTTATATCTGTAACTGAAAATGAAAGGAGAATTAGTGACAAACTGCATGTAGAATAAGATGTTATCTCATAAAGGAAAGTATGGTCAACATAATCTATGATGTGAACAATGTTGATAATGTCATTCTTTCCCCTCTTTTCCTTCATAAGGAATAAACTAACTCAGTCACTCACTAACTAAGCTAACACCTTTCCTTAGCATTTTCTGACTCATTTTGTTTATATTGTAGACAAAGCAGGAAAATACTAGAAGCTGAGGAACTGACATGCAAAAATGTACTTAAAAAGGAGTATGAGTGGAAAACACATGATCATCTAAAGATTGGAAAAATATAGATACCCCACATTGCAGCAAAGATTAGTTTCTATAGCAGCATAAGAAAAATGGCTTTTGATCTGATGGGAGAACATCTGAATCTACAAGAATGAAGAATCTTGCTAAGCTGAGTGGATCTAGTAGCTATAGATGAATTTCTAGTCTCAGACAAATAACTACTGCTTCAGTTAAGCCAGAATTTAAGCTGGTAGTAAGCTCAAGTATTTGCAAACTTTCTTCTCAAATTGTCTGCAAGGCAGACAATTCCAAAACTCAAATCTCAAATAGTTTCAAAAGGCTGAGTGTTTTGAGATGGGAGGTTGCTCTCTCTTAAGGCTTTGAAAACAGGGAATTATATAGCTAGTTTTGGGTCGTTACAAATACAGCTACAGAACTTCTGTCACTGCAGTCTCTATGTTAGATATGAGCATAAGTTTTCAAGACAATGTAAGTTCCTCCTCAGCCCAGCAATTCTGCATATCCAAAGGTCTTCTTGATGTCTTGTAGCTCCATATAACACAGCATATAATATTTTTTACATTTTGACTAAAAGAAAACTGGAAAACCACCAAGTATAATGCATCTATTGATGCTTTTCCCTAAGATTTAGAGATATCTTTTTTCCAATGTGATACCAACTACTCTGCGTACTAGTAAATAAAAATTACTATGACTTGTACAAATTCTTCCATTTAATGGACAAGACAGATTATGAGTGAGAAAAAACATCACAAATGCACAGAAAGAAAAATGGTATTTTTATTATTTAACCATGCACAGACATTTATTTGTGACACAAAAATGTTTTTTTATGCATGTAACAGCAACAGCACTTTGAAGGAAGAGGTTTTCTAGAGGAGAGAAAACTATCATTAAAGAAAAGAAAAAAAGAAAAATCAGTAAATTAGAAAGACATACCAGTGAAAACAATGACATATCACTTGAAATGCCAAAAGAATTGTATGTGAAACTGTCAATAAGCAATAAACCAATTGTCACAGAGTTAACTAGGTCAATCTATGCCCATGACAGGGGGGCGGTAAGCCCCCCCCCCTCAGCCCCACAAGTGGGAAGGGAAAGGGAAAAAGGATAGGGAAATGGGAGCTGGGCTCAAGGAGGGAAAAAATCAGCAGCAACGATCTATGGAGGAGAACTTATTTTACTAACTATGATATTGAAATGCAAGATAACACAATATAATATAATATAATTGAAATTGAGACTAATAAATCAAATCAAATAGGAGAGAGAGAGTTCCTGAGACTGAGTCAAACCTGAAAAGCTTGGAACGGTAGGAAAGCACCCTCCAACACCCACTGCAAGGCAGTAAGAGACCGCCCCACCAAGAAGGGTCAGATCCCATGACTTCTGTGATTTATAGGGAGAGGTACCTGGAATTGAAGCATTAACACTTTAACTCCCTGTGCACTACATGATGTTCTGATGTGGAATATTGAAAACAAACAAACAAAAAAAGCACAAAACCATGACACCAATAAATACAATAAAGAGAAAAGAGTTAAGGTGTAGGACTAATCTGCATGTCATGTTTACAGGTAGCTAACGTCAATAACAGACTAAATTTTGCATGTAAATTCAAGGCAACACAATTTTTCCTCAAACTTCAGCTGATCTGTAGCACTACGTAGCTCATTTGACTTCTTTTGAATGTAAAAAACATATTTGTATACTGTTCTTCATTCTTCCTCATGATCTCAGTCCCTTGAACATTCTTCTCAGAGTTTTTTTATTTACTTCAAGGCAACCGTTAAATGAATGATAATGCTTCTGCCTTTTCATGAGCATTTTTCTCACCAAAGGACATCAAAATACTCTCCCAACTCTTTTTAAAGGATTGAAATTACAGAAAAATTGAAGCATTTGTAGGAGATTATGGGAATTTCTTCAAGATTTTAGGTAAACAGAAATGCTTCATTTCCCTTGTAACTGGTATACTTTTCTGCTAAAGGGGAAAATGGTGAGCATCTGCCTACCTCATCTTTCATCTAAAAGAAAATATGGACCTGTGCCAGTCTATATGAATCTTAATGTAGGAAGCCTCCCTGGAAACCATCTCTGCAACCCACACCACACAGGATAAGCAGGAAAACTCAACTAGGACACTTCTCTGGGTAAAAGTCCTTGATATGACAATCTAGCAAGAATTGTGCAGATGCATGTTTTACTGATGAACAGGTTGGCTGAATGACAGCTGTGAAACAAACAGACCGTAGAAATTAACGCAGACTTCTGCATAGATGCATTCTTTACCACGGGATATTGTATAAGGCAAACTGTCAACGGTTTACGGGCTGGTTCGGCCTGGTTCCATGACTAGCGGGGTGAAGGGATCCGCAGATCCACGCCTCCAGAAAAGGGAAACAGGGGACCCAAAATAATTGAAAACAGCGGCAACGATCTGAGGTGAAACAAACTAATTTACTAAATATAGTATCAGCAAAATATAATGAGAGAGAGGGAGTGTGTGCGAAAGGTGGATAGGTCTCACCGTAACGCTGAGGTGAGAAGTGCAGTCCAGTTGAGCCGATGAAGAAAAGCAGAAGGAAAAGAGCAGACAGAGAAGTGCAGGAAAAGAAGAGCAGGCAAAGAAGAGAACATCAAGTGACCTTACTGGGAGTTACATCTCCTTGCTGACCGCAAAGCCCCCTGGGGAATGTAGTTGTTCTTCTCCTCCAGACAGGCACCCAGAACTTGAGCATCCACAGTCAAACCTCCAGTGCATTATAAGATGTTATGATGTGGAATACTAATAACCAGAAATCATAAAACCACGACACAAATGATTAGAACTGGGAAAAGTCATGTAAGAAAAGCTTGACCAGTGGTTTTTAAGTACCATCAAAATGCCTGTAGAGCTGCTGATTCTTAAATCCTGACAAATGAAGTAACTATTTTGAGGATCTATGCCCATAGTATTTGAGGATCTATGCCCATTGCTCACATTAGACTTTTTAAGTATATCTTCTACTAATAAATAATTGGAATAGCATGACTTTGATTTGACTCACAATAGTTCCTATTACATTCTCATGTTCTAGCTATTTCTTTTATCAACTGTAGATTAAGGTTTTTCCACGATCATGAAGGTTCCTGAAGACCACTGAGACTTTGTTGTGGTGACAATCTGAAATCAACATCAGAAGAAATTAAAGCAGATTTGTCCTATTTGAGCTTACAGATATATCCATTCTTATGCTTGAGTCTCATATGCAATGGAAACATACAATTTTCTTTCAAGTTAGATTATTTACTGGAAGACTGTGTGAGAAATGGACTGGGGAGCATTGATCAATGCTTGGCTGAACATGAGCCGTGTGCCCAGGTGGCCAAGAAAGCCAATGGCATCCTGTCTTGTATCAGAAATAGTGTTGCCAGCAAGAGCAGGGAAGAGATTACTCGGT
Organism: Chrysolophus pictus; assembly: GCA_037305975.1. Taxonomy (NCBI): domain Eukaryota; kingdom Metazoa; phylum Chordata; class Aves; order Galliformes; family Phasianidae; genus Chrysolophus; species Chrysolophus pictus. The sequence goes on from CM074576.1 coordinate 168,383,025, forward strand.
ATTGGTGAGGCCGCACTTCGAGTACTGTGTTCAGTTTTGGACCCCTCACTACAAGAAAGAGATTGAGCTTCTGAAGCATGTTCAGAGAAGGGCAGTAGCTGGTGAGGGGTCTGGAGCACAAGCCTTACGAGGAGTGGCTGAGGAAACTGGGATTATTTAATCTGAAGAAGAATAGGCTCAGGAGTGACTTTGTCACTCTCTACAAATACCTAAAGGGAGACTGTGATGAGGTGGTGGTCAACCTGTTCTCGCATGTAACTAGAGATGGGACTAGAGGGAATGGCCTCTAGGGAGATTCAGATTGGAAGTTAGGAAATAATTCATCTCTGAGAGAATGGTCAGGCGCTGGAAATTCCAAAATGTCAAGCTAAATCATCAGTATATGATGGTGGACGAGAAGCTGGACATAAGCCAGCAGCCCGGAAGGCCAACTATATCCTGGGCTGCAATAAAAAAGGGGTGGCCAGCAGGGAGTGGGAGGTGAATGTCCCCCTCTACTCGGCTCTTGTGAAGCCGCATCTGTAGTACTGCATCCAGGCCTGGGGCCCCCAGTAAAGGAAGGACATGGAGCTCTTGGATCCAGAAGAGGGTCACCAAGATTGTCAGAGGGCTGGAGCACTTTTCCTGTGAGGAAAAGTTGAGGGAATTGGGCTTGTTTAGCTTGGAGAAGAGAAGGCTCCAGGGAGACCTCATTGAAGCTTTCAAGTTATTGAAGGGAGCATTTAAACAGGAGGGGGAACAACAGTTTACATGGGTGATAGTGATAGGACAACTGAAACAGAGGAGATTTAGGTTAGATATTAGGTGGAAGTTTTTCACTCAGGTTGGTGACATGCTGGAACAGTGTTGTTGGATGCCCCATCCCTGGAGGCATTCAAGGCCAGGCTGGATGTGGCTCTGGGCATCCTGGTCTAGTGGTTGGCAACCCTGCACATGGCAGGAGGGTTGAATCTAGATGATCTTTGAGGTTCTTTTCAACCCAGACCATTCTATGATTCTACAATTCTATGTTTCTATATACTTCTAAGCAAATAAACTCTTCTGAGGTAACTCTGTGTAACCTGGTCTAGAGGAAAGTGTTCCTGCCTATAGAGGGTTGGCTGGAACCAGGTGATCTTAAAAGTCCCTTTCAACCCACACCATTCTATGATTCTATGACAATTAAAAGAACACATTAGTGAAAAAACAGTCAGTATTAAGATGTTTTCTACTATGGTATAAATATGAAAAATGTCTCCCCTTGAGGCAAGTCACTGATTTTATGATATTAAAGTGGCACTTAGAAAAGCCCTTTGTAAATTGGTAAATCAAGTTTGAAGTCTTTTTCAAGGCAGTGTAAACATTTGATGTTCACAGAAATTTTGTTTGATTAAGTAACATAGAAATGGACTAACTACGTGCAAAGAGAAGTTAAAGAGATGTTAAATACTAATGCAAAATGACATTATTGAAGACATGACTCTGCAATTGACTGAAGAAATTAATCCATCTAAATGCAAGTGCAGACCAGAGTTTTATGAATTTAATAGTAAAGTTCAGCAAAACACAAACAAATTTAACACTGGTAAGTTATTATCCATGATTCATTTTCACATGTTGAATAACATCTTTCATATTACTCTTGAAATTATTTTATGTATTGTTTTATTGCATAAATAATTTTAAAATAGATTTTTTCTGATCTACCATTAGCAGATTTATTCAAAGTACAGCATATAATTTGTCAATCTTTCTTTTGTTTCTCTGAAAAAATACTTAGTTCAAGCAAATTACTGACAAAATTCATGCCTGAAATCAGGGTAATATAGGGATCTTAGAGAACCATAATAAATCACCATATTATCTGTATAAATCTCCACTAATGACCAGATATATAGAGATGGCAGGTCATTCATACAGATTAGAAATAAAAACTGAGTCCAACTAACAGCTCATAAAATCTGTAATCACTAGAGCTTCAAAGTTGTTGCATATTATATAATTTAGTCTATAAATATTTAACTTACAGTGCCACATTCTAAACTGTGATAGTCAATACACAGGTAACTTATTGTACAGTTAGCTCCAATCAGAATTTTTGACTCTTCATTATTCAAATGTAACATTCATTATTTCTGATTAAAGAGAAAATGTTTAATTTATAGTTTAAAGATAAATCTGCTTGGAAGTTGTTACATCTCTGCAGAGAAGCAACTAAAACTGCTACAGACAGTATCTGTAAGAACTGATAAGAAAATGGAAAGCTCTGTAAAGCACAGGATGTAGACAAGGAATTGGAAGGAAAATCAATAAATCAGTCCCTTTTCTGATTTATACCCTTTGCAAACACATGGTAGTGGATTTCAATGGGAATGAATCATTGTGCTTCCAGTGGAACCAATGGAATTATGTGCTTTTAAGCTATTTGAATCTCTGTCCAACCATTAGAGTTACAAGAACTAACGGACAGAGAAGAATTCGGCCCTTTTTTATTAAAGGCTTGGGCCATTAATGAAAGAACTACCTGATAAAAATGCCTGTTTTTTAAACCCTTTTAATACATTTTTATTTTTATATCTTTTCATTGATGACCTTCAGTGGCTGTAAATGAAAGGCCTGTATCTTTTCTCCTAGTCTCATAATGTGAACCCTAACATAATCACTTAAAGTAGAAATATAAATTAATTGCTTAAAACCATTTGCTCACAAACTGACAATTCTGTCAGTAGTCTCTTTCACTTAGTAACTGTCAATGCGTAATATCATCTCCATCCTTAAAACCTGTGAAGATTAAAACCAAAAGAGTTAAATGAGCTGCTAACACTATGGGATGACAGTTCAGAGCTCTCCTCATCAATAATAAGTTATTGCTTTTATGTGTTTCTTACGTTACTTTACAACACAAACATCTGAGGTATAAAGGTTTCTTTTCCTCTTATATTCATCTCTATGGTGATAATACAGACAATAAGTTGTTTCCAGATTCTGACTGCATAGCAATTTTTTTTTTCCTGGAGATTTGTGATCTAGTTACAAGTTAAAGTGGGGGATCAGGATTTTCTTTACAGGATGCCAACCATGGGCAGCCCATGGGAAGAACACTGATGCTTTAGCACAGTGCTGAAGTGCTTTCCCCTAAGGGAACAGAACTGTATATCTGATGGAAAACCTGTGATTTTTAGGGCAGCTGAAATCCAGTGTTCAGAAATGCCTCCAGAGGTTACATCAACCAGATGGTAATTTCAGGACATTCTAGACTAAGTAGATTAACAAAGGAGCTCATGACCTCAGTGAAGGACAGCTGATCAGAGGGTTCTTCAAAAACTCTAATGTGCAGATTTTGATGTCATTTGGTTTTCTCCTTGTAAAACTTATTCAAAAGCCAAGAAGTTGCATTTATTTTGTGACAGTAACACTGTATGTTCTGATTTCTACACTCAGGGATCAATGTTATATCTAAGCAAGATTAAAGACCAAGCAAATAAGCAGCATTTATGGACTTCTCTTTGAATTCAGTGTACTGCCAAATGGCCAGTCTTGTACTTCAGTCACACTAATAAGGGAACTAACAGAGATAATATGTGTGTGACAAATAGCAAAGTAGTACTGTGTATGCAGCTGGCCAACTCTGACTAGTCACAAAGATGACAGAAACATGAGAAATGTCAGAAATGAAAAACTGTATGTAAAGAGAAGTATTACCTTACAGAACTGCTGATCAAAGTAGAATTTACTGGGGCAACCATACTGTGAATCTCAAATAAGTGTATAAAATCAGCAAAACTGAAAACCTTGGGGAAAGAGTAAATAGAACTACCTGGCTTATTTTCAAGGGGATGAGAGTGGTAAAGATGAAGAAACTGGACTTTGAGAACACCTGTATAATGAGCAGTAAATCATATGACTAGGAGTACGTATGAGTCAGCCTGGTCATTGATCTCCATAGTTTGGAGCAGGGCACTGGTAACAGTCTTTCCATTGTATTAATATCTGACTTACCTTCATGATCAGGAGGTGTGATTGCCAAGGGACGTGAAAAATAATGAATTCTACAGGTATATTTGTCAGAAGAGACAGAAAATGGAAATTGTACTTTGTTTGATAATGAGAAAGGAGAACTGGCTTCAGCTGACATCCAGGATACTGAGGCATTCAACAAGTACTTTTCCTCAGTTTTCACTGGAAGTCAAGCTTTGCATCTATGAACTTCTAGATGGGGATTTGGGGGTAGCAAAATCTTTCATTCTGTAAGAGAAAAATAAGTCAGAGACCATCCCATGAGACTGAACATATACAAGTCTATGGCAATGAACAGCATGCATACAAGTGTCCTGAAGGAGCTGGCTGATGTGAATTCCAGGCCATTCTTCAATGTACTTGAAAAGTCATGGCTATCAGGTGAAGTTCCCAGTGACTGAAATAAGAGAAAAATTTTTCCTACTTTTTAAGAAAGGGATAAAGAAAGAGCAGAGGAGCTAAAGGCCAGTGTGCCTCACCTCTGTGCCTGGGAAGATCATGAAACAGATCCTCTCGGAAGACATGTTAAGTTACATGAGAGACAAGGAGGTTATCCAAGACAGCCAACGTGGCTTCACTAAGGGCAGATCATACCTGACCAATCTGGTGGCCTTCTATGATGGGGTGATGACACTGGTAAACAAAAGAAGGGCAACTGATATAATTTACTTGGACTTCAGCAAATACAGCTTCTGACATGATCCCACACCACATTCTTACTTCTAAATTGGAGAAATGTGGATATACTAATTCCCTCCAACTCATGACATGTCATGATTGTATGATTATGAGATTCTCTCACCTAGAAGGTATCACTTATCAAGGCCTCTTAATTAAGGCCTCTACTTAGCACTCTTAATTGAGTGTCTCATTAAAATTTTTACATTTCTTATGGCCTAAATCGAAGTGATGGAGAATCCCATCTCCTCCACCATTCTCATTACTATTTTTAGAAGGATTTTCATCTTGCATGCAGCAGCCAAAATTCAAAGCTTTTAAAGTGGTGAAAATTGTTGGGTTAAAGGGTTTCTCTTTCAAAGGCCTCTACGTACATTGAGGAGAAAATGGCAGTAATCACTGAACCGTGCATAGAAGCATAGAGTCAAATAATCACTTAGATTGGAAAAGACAGCTAAGATCATCTAGTCTAACTATCAACCCACCTCCACTATACTTCTTTCAAGGCCTCCTAATTTATTTCTAAATAGATACATGAAATACATTTTTCTGTCTAGTCTCATCCTTGTATGTAGAAGATATTTCCATTTCTTTTCAGCACGAGTATTCTCAATTCTCAGCAATAGGAGAGTATTAAACCCACTCTTTTTGCTCCTGTAATTAAAATCACATACAAGAACAGGAAGTAAACAAAAAATCATGGGGCAAAAATAAAGTAAACTGTGTTTTAAAATGGGGATATGAGGCAGCAAAGGGAATTTAAATGTTTAGCTTGGAATGTGTAAGGGTAATAGTAAAATTAATTTTTTTTTAACTTGTCATTTTAAAATACGCTTGTTCTCACTCAGACATTGTAGCATGTTAAAAAAACCCCAACAAACTGGGTATATTTTGAATTAACAGCACAAATCTTTAATTGTACTCTCTTTAGGTAATAGTTATGAGACTTTTACTGTATTAAAGAGCTTTATCTCATCAAAAAGGTTTCCCTGAGCTACTCTGACTTAACAGCATAACCGACACCAATGTCTCACCAGCCCCTAAGGGATTCTCAGATGCATATAGCCTAAACGTTCTCTGACAAAGATTTAAAGAACTGCTACTTAGTACTTATATTTGAGCCTCTGTTTTCTATGTAAAATATTCACATCTGTACCAGTCTTTAAAATTGTTCATCATTTGATAGCCAGGAGAGTCATTTTTTTACATGGAATAGTATCATCTTTGATCAAAAGAAGTAGTATCCTAAAGAAAAAAGAACATCACAGTTGAGTGTCAAAGAAATATTTCCAAATATTTCCAAAGAAATAACTATTGTTCATACCATGATTATCTTGCTTTATTGACAGAATTATCAATTATCTTATCAAATGATAATAAACTCAAAAGTAATAATAAATGTATTCTTATTGAACATCAGACAATAACAGATTAATTTATCTTAATTTTTCTAACAGTGCTGGGCATATTTAGTGTCAGAAGTTGCACACAACATCTGCTATTCTCACAGTTATTTATCTACCTAGAGGTATTCAAAGACTAATTAAAGAATAAGCTATCCGCTCACCAGCTTCACATATAGAGGAATGGCCAAAAATCACAAGTATAAAATGGTGCTAATTGCAATTCAAATTCAGGATTACAGCCTTCAAGGACTCTGGAAAGCCAAAACAGGTACTGGGACATAAATTTATGTTCATTCTGTGATTTTGTTTGGAAGGAATTTCTAAGGTTCTCGAATTCAAATACATACTGAATACAAACCTAACTCTGAAACCATGCTCAGAGCATGGCTTGCTGAGTTTTAGAAATCTCTGGTAACGGAGATTCTTAATTCCTATGGATATCTTTTTCCAATGCTTCCAGTGTTTGTAATGATTAACATTTTTTCTTTTATTACATCTTGTCAAAAATTCTACTGCTGCAGCTTTTAACTGTTCCAGTAATTCCTTCACTTTGTACACATAAGATTCTGATTCCATCTTCTTTATAGCTCTCTAAGCAGAGAGAAGAGGTTTTCACTCTTTTTGCCTTCTGTCCTCCAGGTAAACAAATCCAGCTCCCCCGAGCTTTTCCTTTTGTTTGCAATCCTTTTTTTTTTCTCTCTCTTTTTTTTTTTTTTTTTTCCAGGCTGCTGGTTAGATTTAGAGCTGTGACTTCAGTTCACAGTAAAGAGAAAATTTCAGTCACCCTGTAGGCTGCCCATTCAGTCCATATCTTCCTAATTCACTTTCAAGGATGCTATTGAATTTCAAGTATTCTACCCTGACACAAAGATCCAGTCATCACGAAAGACTCTTATGCTGGTCAAGAATGACTTTATTCTTGGCACTTCTGTTCTTTCTGTTCCCTGCACCTTCTTGCTCCTAAGCTTCTGGACACACATTCTAGGATTCACTTCTTAGATTTCTCTAGAACTTCTGGTAAGGATGACTGATCTACATTTACACATGCATTTCTATTTGCCCTTCTGAAAATGTTAATATTTGCCTTTCCCTAGTCACCAGGAGCCTCCTCATTAGAGGAGGTTATTATAATTCTTCAACAGTTATTATTATCCCCAGTTACTATAATTCTTCAAAATTATAGAGAATAGCACTGCAGTGACATCAGCTGTCATGGATACTTGCCATCATCCCAATTCCTCTTTCCTTTTGCCTCTTTCCCATCCATTCCTCTTCCCCTTTCTCATTTCCCTCCCATTCTACCTGCTTTTTTTCCCCTCCCATCTCTCCAGAATCCTCTAAAGCATTCAGTCAGGAAGAGATTCATTTTAATCTTAAAAGATAGAAAGAAGCCATGGAACTTGACATGGAAAACTCAGATGTCAACTACTTAGAAGATAAAAACATTCGTTGATTTGCACAAAGTATCCTGGCATTTTACGTCATCAATTCTTTTTACCACTGTTACACAAAATATATATCAATTTTTATGCGCATGTTTGAAGAACATGATAATTATTCTTTCAAAAAATATTGATCAGATATATGATTCACTTCTATGGAAAAAATGTATACACTATATTATGCTTCAGAACTAAAACATGCAGTAGACCTTTGGTTGGATCTCATTGTGGTAATTTGGCATACAGTGCTACTGAGTGAGTGTAGCAGTCTAATATTGTAGTGATTTTACTATTCTGTATTGTCTGAAAAAAACAAAAACAAACAAACAAAAAAACCCCACATCTGTTAAATTCACAATCTGCAATGTAATATGTTTTCTTCTCTGTACTAAAAATTTCAATAGACTTCATATGAATCTTCTTATTAAAGTGGCTATACTTTTTAACTTGACTTGTAAATTAATAAACTAACATGAGAAAACAAATCTTAATGTGAATGAAAAAATTATCTCTTGGCTTCTTTGCCCATGATTGCACTCTAAATAAATCCTAGAATGAAAGAAGTAAGTCATCTGCATGCTGTGCTAAAAAAAGAACAACAGAAACATGGCGAGGTCAACACAGAGCAGTGATCTTAATTTCTGTGTCCTGAAGGTCATAGCTGACATTTTCCATGAGCTGGCAAACGTTGGGTTACTTTTTGTGTTTTATATATATATATCAAGCGAATTATAATTCTCTCACTGAAAAACAGTGAAATTTTTGGACAATTAAGCATTTATTAAGCATTTCATTCTCACAGAATGCATTCCACAAGAAAAATCACACTTTGTAGTTAAACTCTTGAAAAACCCTCTGAATGTTCTAAGTTTTTCCTCAATGAAATATAAACAAGGCAGAAGGAGAAATGTCCCATTCTTTTTTTTTTTTTTTTATCTTTGAGAAATCTAATCTGCAAATGTGAATGCTCTGTGAAATTAGCTTTCAGCTGAAAGTAGCCAGTTTATGGCTGGCTCAGCATGGAGACACTGATGAGTTAATGAGATTCCCAACTGGATGTGAATGGATGGTACATTCTCAGTCTTCCTGCCTGTACTTCTGAAGAATGACCAAACCAGGCTGAGGGAAATCAGGTCCCCTGGACTTAATTTCAAGCTTACAGAGAAGGAAAGTCAGTTTTCTACTCAGAAGTGAATTGTATGATGTGATTCCTCCTTTGCTTCCTTCCAGATTTGAACAGATACTGCCTATCAATGTATTTTCAAAACTCTATTACACACATCAGTAAACACTCTTATTCAGAAAATCCAAAGAATTCCAGTGTTGCTTTACGTAATTTATTAAAATAATAACAAAAATAATTCTGTCTCTGGGAAAAAAAAAAAAAAATCTTTAGCCAAATGCTGCTTCAGTCTTTCATTTCTATTTTTAGCTTTTAACAACACAGATTCCATCCCCTTCACTCCAAGCTTACTGGTAATGCCATAGAGATAAACTGTGGACTTGTGTATGTCTGTTTTATCACCTCTAACTTGCCACTCTTGTTTCTGTAATGTAAAATAAGCATCTCTCACCTAACATTTCCAAAGTGCTGTGAATACCGTAAGGAATGAGCCTTCTGTTCTTGTTATACAGTATTACTCAGATGATGAAAATTTTTACTAGATGATATCTTCTGATGTGTAGAAGATGTGAACTTATCTTCTATAGCCAATTTAACACTAAAGTGTAAACAATTTTTATCCTGAAGTGTATTTCTAAATAGCCTCAAGTAAAGGGAAATCTGACATGGGATACAGTCCTTTGTGGATTCAGCTCATTTTGCAGAACAGAGCTTCACACATTTTGCAAGTTCGGGTAAGAGCTATTTTATTTTCAGCATATTATTCTGCTGATTCTGCAAGTTACTCTGCAAAGGGAGACTATCATGCTCCAGTGAAGCCAAAGGCTACTTTTTGGGACACAAGTCTACCTCAATGGGATAACCATCAGAATGAAGGCTGTAGACTTTGTTCCTGAATAATTTGCCAACTACACAGCAGGATTCTCTGTACAGAGTGAGTCTGTACCTTTGTTCTTTCTCATTTCTCTCTGATCATAAGATGAATGTATTCTTACACAGCAACAATGCAGCTTTGTCTGCTCTTTTGAGAAGAAAATGAAAGAACTCATAAAAAGTAAAAGGGAATCTTTTATGTATTGGAATTTTTTAGAATAATATTAGCTCCTTTAACAGACCATATTTAAAGGAATTTCTTCATATTTATGAAGAATAAATATTCTTCATATTTAAAGGAATTTCAATTCTTTTAAATATAAAATTCTGATGTCATAAACTTCAGAATATTTTTTAACTACTTGTGAATTTGAGTTTTTGTTGTTTGTTTCTAAAGTCAGTTACTGAGATTTTTAAACATAGTATTAAAATGAACTTTGAAGATCAAATTTACAAACCAAAAATATGAAACATGCTAGCAGATGTTTGTAGTCTGTACAGGCCTCTTTGCATACACACAAAAATATTATTTGCTGTTTTTTAGATGGAAACAGTTATTATAAATTCACAGCTTTATAGAAATTTGGAGAACAAGAATTTCAGTATATACCTTTTGGCCTAATACAAGACTCCTCTTGTATGTGTGCAAATTATGTTAAATCTTTCAGGGCAAAGGTTTCAATTAAGGACTCATACTTTTTTTTTCATCTTTTGATAATGATTGCTATTTCTATATTTTTTGATAACTCAATAGGTTAAAAGTTTTAGTATTTCGTCATTATGAGGATTACTCCAACATTCCTAACTTCATCATACTTATCTCAAAAACTGCAACAATGCAATTCTAATCATTGTAATAAAAAGTAATTTCTATAGTTAAATAGTATTTTAAGATCCTTGCAACTGGAGAATACTGAGGTATCTCTCCTATGAAGGCATGAGTAACCATTCTCCTGTATTCACTTTTGAAAAAATTGAAATATCTCCTGCAGTTCTAAGATCACAGAATCACAGAATTGTAGGGGTTGGAAGGGACCTCCAGAGATTGAGTCCAACTCCCCTGACAAAGCAGGCTCCCTGCAGGAGAATGCACAGGTAGGTGTCCAGGTGGGTCTTGAACCAGAGTCTCTAGAGGAGACTCCACAACCTCTCTGAGCAACCTGTTCCAGTGCTCGCTCACCCTAACTGTAAAGAAGTTGTTATGCAGATCTGTGTGGAACTTCCTATGCTTCAGTTTGTGGCCATTTCCCCTTGTCCTATCACTGCACACTGCTGAATAGTCTGGCCTTGTCCCTTTGGCTCCTGAACCTTATGTATTTATAGACATGGATCAGATCCCCTCTGAGTCTTCTTTTCTCAAGGCTGAAAAGGCACAGCTTGCTCAGCCTTTCTTCATAGGGAAGATGCTCCAGGCCCTTTATCGTCTTTGTGGCCCTCCATGGGACTCTTTTCAGGATTTCCCTGTCTTTTTTGTACCTGGGAGCCCAGTACTGGACAGTACTCCAGGTGAGGCATCCCCAGGGCAGAGTAGAGGGGGAAGATCACTTCTCTTGACCTCGTGGCCACACTATTTTTAATGCACCCCAGGCTGCCAAATGAAATGTCATCTGGTTCCTCTCTGCCTAGCACTCCAGACTGTCCAGATCTCGCTAAGAGTTGGGCATGTCTCACCTAAACATTACTTTTCTTTTTATGCAGTGTATGAGCTGGATTATTAATTGGAAATTTATTTATTCTCATTTTCCATTATTCAGTGGACAGAATTATGTCTCCTTTATTTAGTAGTTGAGTTATCAAACAGAAATGAAGATACCGTCAATGCTTAAATCACTTGACTTTATTACACTTTTTGCACTTTCAGTGTTTTATTGCTGCCTTGAATATCATCAAGCACAGAATGGACAATTACACTTCCGAGTTGGTGGTAATTAAGAAGTTTGGAAACATTTTGATGTTTTCATGTTTTCAAGGCATCAATGACTGGAGAAAATTACATTCTTTCCAGATTTTAACTAATAAGGACTTATGTGTTTTTGCCAACATAACATACTCTTGACCTGTCAAGTATGTAATTTAATCATTGGGCAAATCTTGTAACATAAGATCACAGTTAATAATCAGTATGAATGTCTATGTGTTGATCAATGTGTTACTGTCTACACATTATATTATTTCTGTTTTTTTGGCATTAGTTTTCCTTTATTTTCTTTTTCTTTATTTTTTTGGGGGGTGTGTAGAATTTTGATGTTTTTTAGAAATAAAAAGTGTTTTAGCAATTTTGTTCTCAAAAACTATACTGGAATTATTTTAATAGTCCTATTCATTCACATGCTGCCTTATATCTGGCAGTCCATTATAAGTAGCTGAGAAACTTCTGCTCCATAAATTACAGCTCATGATACTTATTTTTATTGCTACTGAGCTGTGCAAAATAATTTCTTCACTTATTCTAGGGAGTTCTTTCTCCTCTAGCAACACTGTTATCGCAGTCATTGCCAGGGCTATAGATTATGCAGGATGCAATCAACCAACTAAAGGCACACAAATGCCACAGCTGTGACCTTTGATCATGATCTTCTGCCTGCTTCCTTTCCTGTTTATCGTATCTTTTTTAGTTTCCAATCAATATACTATAAAAATAATCTGATTAAAAAATTGAACTTAGTTCAAATTCTTTAAGACAACTTAGAGCAGTTCTCAGAATATTTTTTGAAATTGCATATTTATTTCAGTGCTGGTTAAAATATTTTCTATATGAAAATTTAGAAATATGTTTTCTATACATACATACAGTAATATTTATTTAGAGATATGTGATGTAGCTACAGATATATATTTTTATATATATTTACTAATAATATATATTTACTGTTAAAGATTTTTTGAGTTGAGTGTAGAACTTGATCAAGAAATTAGAGCCTTCACCAGAGAGACCACAAACGCAGATGAGAGCATTTGCATTTTCTGCATCAGTTAAAATCAGTAAAAATTGTACCTGTTGCAAAATGTAATGAAAAGAATTGGAGCTCTCATCCAGATATTGGTTATTGGGTCAGAATGGGTATTTCTGGAAAGCTATAATAAGACTGTACCAGTTTGTGTCGAAATAAACTGATGTGATATTATTAAGTCCAACCTAAGAGATGTGTTTAACAAATTTTTCCAGTAAAACATATTAGTATTCATAGATGCCAAATTTTTATTATTTACATTAGTGTCCCCTTCCAGATGGAGATTACTATCTTAATTACTATATTCAGCTTTCTATTCTGACTTTCTAGCACAAAATCTGGCATCTGGTACATTATTAAATTTTAACAGAGAAACTCTTGACCACAAAGCAACATCCATGTTTTTTTATTTCAGATAAGCAATGCAGACAAGTTTTAGGACAACACAGAATATGTTTTATTTTGCTTAATATTTGAACATTATGATTAGTTTTATCTAAACATGGGACATTCATTAAAAAAACTGGAATTATGAAATGAAAGATTCTAAACTTGATCATTCCTGCTGTCATTTACTGACTCTTTCACAGAGATTTTTATGTTAAATTTAGAAATCTTTGATGGGAGTTGATTTTTTGTTCTTCCAAATTTGATGCAGAGAGTCTATTTCACTCATCTCAATATAGTAACACCCAAGAGGTGATGTGCCAAAATCTAGATGCTTTAATGAAAATACTATTTACTGTCAGAACTTCTGAAAGGCATAGAAATATTGTTTCCAGGTAATTATGCACTATTTGTATTGTTCAGTATAAGTAGTTAGGTTTGCATATTGAAACAGACACAAAAAGAAAAAAAAGAAAAAAACTTTTTTGCAGGCTGTGAAGTGTAAGTAGACTTTCTAATTCACCCCTACAGTAGCAGTATTTTTCCCTTTGCACATAACAGAACAGAAACATTTGTTTGTCTGTCACAGGTTGAGTTTGGCTTCCAGTTTGGCTTTCTGTTAATGACACGTGAATTCCATTACAATTTGCATGAACTCTTAAAATATTGACTCTGGAGGAAAAAAAGGATGGTTATTTGTTTGCAAACATTTTCCATTCATTGCTTGCTGTGCCAAAATACTTATAAGACTGCAATCTCTGTAGAAAACTTGTGATTAGAGTGCAAATCAACAATAATTTCTCAAGAAGATAAAACTTTTAATCCTCAAATGGATATTTCTAGAGTTCTGCCAAGAGTCATCTAGAAAGTACAAAGCTAAGAATATAATTGTGGGGAAAAAAAGTAGTCTTAGGACTGTTTTACTGCTATTAGGCAAGATGATGTTAAACTGTGTTAACAGTCACAAGGAAGATATAACATCTTTGGGATCATCTGGATTAAAAAATGAGGAAAATTGCTTATGAAAGAATAAGATAAAAAAATGTTCACTTTAAGTGAGAATCCAGGTCTCCAGCTAGAATCCTTAACTGTCTTAATATGAAAATAAAATATAATAAAATAAAATAAAAATGACCTGACGAGTTTCTCAGTCAAGTCTGATGACTCACGAGTTGGCAGCTACTATCATAGAATCATAGAACCATAGAATCTTTTGAATTGAAAAGGACCATTAAAAATAACAGAGTCCAACTCCTCTGCAATGAGCAGGGACATCTGGAGGTAGATCAGCTTGTGCAGAGCCTGGTCCATCCTGAATTTCTCCAAGGTCAAGACTTCTATCACCTCTCTGGGTGACCTCTCATCCTTATATCCAGTCTAAATCTCTTTTAGTCTGAAACCATTTCCCCTTGTTCTACCACAACAGACCTTTCTAAAGAGTCTGTTCCCTTCTTTCTTATAGCCCCCCATTAGACACTAAAAGGCCACTATCAGGTCTCCCCAGAGCCTTCACTTTTCCAGGATGAACAGCCCCAGCTGTCTCAGTCTGTCCTCATAGAGTAAGTGTATCATCCCTTGGATGGAAATCTGGATGTCCTCTGAACATGCTATTAGTCATCAGCTACTATTAGTAGCAGAGTGATGAGAAGTATTCTGCACCCAAAATATGGCCTCATAAACTAGTCTTGGGAAATTTAGAAGGGGATAGGAGTGGCATCAGAGTAGATGTTTTATAATTTTTAACTTAGAAATAAATAGTCATAAGTCTTAATTTTTTCTCTCCTGTGAAAAAAACAGTCTATAATGTAGTTCTTTAGATCTTGGCTAGAAAAACTTTCATAGAGCAAGTTTGATTTGATGTATTTATTGCACAGCTGGAGCTTAGATATATCAGAGAGAATCATTTTGAAAAAAGGATGTTAGAGGATCAGAGGAAGATGTATCACTTTGGAAAAACACTATCCCCACTTAAATATTACTGCCTCCAATATGAGCCACAGTAACGCATCCTGTGCACATCATAGATTGTTGCAATGTGATGCAAGATGGACTTGCTTAAACCCCAATTGTTTCCCTCTGTCTTAAATATAAGGTCTCTTACTGTATCTCAGCTAAGGACTGAAGATATTAGTGAAAGAAGTGTAGTATCTTAAGGACGCCTTAACTTGGCCAGTCCTTACCTTCTGACCATACCTACCATACCTACCTGCCCAAAAATTTGGCAATTTGTGCTTTGAAACTTGGAAACTACCTTTTGTTCCTAGAGATCTTATGAGAAGGAGCACTGTGACTAAACGTATTTCAGTGAAGGAAAGTGTATTTTTATAACAGCAAGATTTAAGATGTATTAAGCAGCAGATTGGATAAGGATCCTCAACTAAATTGCTTTTCAGCACTCACATCTGTGGCTATTAGTATAGTGAGAACCCTAGACAGGATCTATTTGGAAAAGGGAGAACAAGCTAACAAGATATAAGCATTGGTTTGAGCAGAGAATGAAAATCTGGGATAAAAGACAGGTAAAGAAAGAGAAAACTGATTCTTAAAAGAAACATCATTTGATACTAGAATACCTTTCAAAAAAAATTTGACATTAGCTTGAAGTGTATTTTGCAAGTTATATTAGCAGCAAAAATTTTTAATATGAATGAACGGCATTCATTCAAGTAGCTGGCATCTGGCTTAAAAAGGCAGCTCATGAGATTACAGTGTTTCAGTTCCATTTTAGTTTAATCAGGTACCACATGTAGACTCTTTAGTTTCTAAAAAATGATTGTATAAATCATTTTTTAAATCATCAAATAAAGATTGTATAAATCTTACATGTAAAGGTAAGATGACAGGTTCTATCATCTTCACAGGTTAATATGACAAAATAAGGAAGAGTCTGAATATGAAGATAATTATTATCTTTTCATATTTTTTAGAAATTGTGACTATGTGCATATACCTTATCAACAACCATTCTAGGGACTGAAATGGTAATATTTTTCAGATTCATTAATGTTATACACAAAATTATAAAACTTACTTACATGCCATATATCAGTACATATTGTTATGGTGAAAACAGCTGCTATTGTTAAAGTTCTTTATCAAACCCCAGAATTCACCTTATTGTCAAAGTACATACAGGAATATTTATTATGTCTTTAAAGGTAGGAATCGTGCTAAGATTATTAGTTGGTGCATTTAGGCATTTTCTGTCCTCTTATTTTCAAAAGATGCGAACACGCTAAAGTTCAAGAATTTACTATTCTTATGTTTCTTATGTGAGCACTGCATGTAAGAATAGATCCTTGAATCTTAAAGCACAATTATTTTCTGGAAGCTGTAAATTTTGCTTTGGTTTCTGCTTGTGACAAACTGTTTCACAGTGATATTTGTAACAAGTTATACTGATTTCACAGTGGAGTTACCTCCATACCAAGTACACAACTCCATAGAGTCAAACTGCTCCCCCATTATTTCTACCTCTGTTGTACCTATTGTCCTGTTACCTTCAGAAGACATTGTATGATCAGTTTTTCTCATAAACTGAATTTCTCAGTGATTTTTGATGAAGGGTCCCTGGTGTTTCCTTGTCATTCTGCATCCCAGCTCCTCCTTTCTTCTACATGCATTAAAAAATAAGGAGGGTCCAATATGTTTGACATTACTTATATTTGTATACTTTTTAGATGATATTCAAAAGGAATACTACAATTTCGGGGCAACTGACATTGCAAATATATACAATCCTTCCTCATTTGCAAAAAAAAAAAAAAAAAAAAAAAGAAAAGAAAAAAGAGAAACAACCACCTATTTCATTTTTAAAAAATAATCCCTCTATCAAATTTGTGTGTTCATGAGTGGGTGCACATTCAGTTTCTACTATGCTACCCCTGCCATTTTGAGGTATAGAATCCAGGTTGTGAACAGTTCCTAATACATATTCATTATCTGGGTCTGTATACTAAGGATTTTGAGGCTAGTGTCTAGGTCTGTAGATTGACCTGAGTCAATAAGCATAGCAACACCATGCATAACTTTTTCAGTAGTGTTTTAGCCAAGATCCTCTAAGCCAGCTCAGAATATTCAGAACTATAAGTATTCAGGCCATTTATTGAATAAGTGAGCTTAATATGGAACTCCCTGGGATTAATGCACCTTCCTAATTATCTCAGCAGAGGATCTTCTTTAAAATAGTGTATTTCATGAAAAGAAAAGAGCAGCTTGGTGGTTTTGGTGTCATAAATAGCACATGGGCTTGATCTGCACCAGTTACCAACATGAGAACAAGCTTCTGCAAAAATATTACCCAAGTAAACCACACAACTGAGTTCTTTGCCCTCCTTGGCAAAAAAAATAATAATATATTTAAATAGAAATGAATGCAGTCATTAATCATTAAAATGATTTATCTTCTAGGTACTTCCCATGACTTATATTACTTTTAATTCAGTTATGAGAGAGAAGTTACACTTGATGCTTTGCAGTTTTTATTAAATTACATTAAGATATTGAAATCAATAGCTACTTGTATTTATGGCTCCGTCCAGCACTTTGTGTGAGATTTATTCCCTTAGTAGCAGGGAATTCAGCACTGAGTAGCTGTGTAGTTAATGTGCTGTTACTGCTGCTGTTAGTGGGCACCAGCCTTGTACTAGCTTAGTTATGTAAGATCTAAGGACTTGACTGGACTTATGTAGACTTTTCTGGTCTTATTTTAGCTATATTTAGCTGAAGTTGAAAACTGAGTAATAGTTAGGTTACAGGAATTTAACTTGTCTGTAGCTTCATTTTACCATTAGCTAAAATATTTTAGCTTCATACAATTAGATAGTTTTATTCTGTAGAAATTATAATATAAGCCTGTAAAATAAAAAAATTCTAAAGTTTCAAGTTTAGCAGCTATCATAATAGCCTTCACAGCTGTCTTCTGAGCATCTGACTTCAAGTTAACAAGTAGCTATATTGATCATAGGAATAATCTCCCAGGCTCACACAGCAAAGAATTTCTTCTGGTGAGGTCTGAGAAAAGGAGTGATGATGTAGGATGTCTGAGACAAAGTAGAAGAGAGATGATAAGTTTATCTTGATCACTCAAAAAATTCAAGAAAAAGATTTTCAAATATAATTATTTTTAACAGATTCATTTCAGATTTCCTGAGATTTCCCTGTGTATGTCTATCAAAGCAGAGCAGCCTGAAATCCAGGAATGACACAGATGTTGGCAAGGAATCTGTGGTGGTTGATCAGCACAGTCTTCTTCCTCTACCCCAGGGCAACATTTATTCACCTTACACTACTGCTGTGACCTGGAAAATTAACCTTCTCTATGTACTCAGAGGACCTGGATGCAGACAGATGTCTCCTTCAGCTGTCATTATTTTGTGGTTTTTAAGAAATCACTACTGCATGAAAATAAAACAAGTGTAGTACAGCGTCCACACCACAGCTGGTTTTCAGTATCTGTTGATATTCAAATACATTCAACATTTATCCAATTGGTTTCAAGTAACAGTATCTGCAGTGGAATCACAGAATCACAGAATCGCAGAATGGCCAAGGTTGGAAGGGACCACAAGGATCATGAATCTCCAACCCCCCTGCCACATGCAGGGCCACCAACCTCCTTATTTAATGCTAGACCAGGCTGCCCAGGGCCACATCCAATCTGGCCTTGAACACCTCCAGGGATGGGGCATCCACAACCTCTCTGGGCAGCCTGTTCAAGTACCTCACCACTCTCTCTGTAAAGAATTTTCCCCTGGTGTCCAAGCTAAATCTCCCTTCCCTCAACTTAAAATCATTTCCCCTTGTCCTGCAGTTATCAACTCTTTCAAAGAGTTGATTCCCCTTCTGTTTGTAGGCTCCCTTTAGGTATTGAAATGCTGCAGTGAGGTCACCCCGCAGCCTTCTTTTCTCCAGGCTGAACAAGCCCAGCTCCCTCAGCCTGTCCTCACAGGGGAGGTGCTCCAGTCCCCTGATCATCTTTGTGGCCCTCCTCTGGACCCTCTCCAACAGCTCCCTGTCTTTTTTGTACTGGGGGCTCCATACTTGGACGCAGTACTCCAGATGGGGCCTCACAAGAGCAGAGTAGAGGGGAACAATCACCTCCCTGTCCCTGCTGGCCACCCCTCTTTTGATGGAGCCCAGGAAACTTTTCTGATTTTTGTTCTTAAAAGAAAAAAAATAAAATAAAAAAAACAACTTACATCTATCATTTATTTTCTTTCTGATTGCATTCCCCAAAAAGGTATAAATTATAAATCACAACTTTTATCTGGGACAAGTTACCTATACTTCTGTAGCACAAAGATACAGAGCATTGAAAACCAGTCCTAGCAGAGCTAGCTAAAGAATGTGCAGGATCTCCCTAAGTATATCACTAGTCCAGATCTTTGGATCTGCAGAAGCCATATCCATTTTCTTCTCTTCCCTTCTCTCCCCTTCCCTTTGTGGGAATGAAATGTTGTTTCTGCATTGGATATTGAGATGGACAATTGATCTAAAGAAGTAGAACATAATGTGTTTGTATTCTGTAACTTGTCCTTTGGAGTTGCTGATGTGAAAAGTAGGAATATCATATACATATTAGTAACATATTCCAGAAACATAATTACTGAGCTATGTGACAAATTCTTTCTCACAAAGTTGCAATAGATTTTAAATGTTTTAGACAATGTAGGTATAGCATTCTGAACTAGAAAATATATTGCAAGATTGTTAAGCCAGAAAAAATGAAATACATTTAACAAACTTTCAAGGAGTCAGGGCCATTACACAAAGCAGAACTGTTCCACTCTGTGGGAATGTTAGGATGCCATAGGGAGACTCCAGGATACTCCTCTCTATCATCCCTCCAAGCTTATCTCTATGCAAGGACAGACAAATGACCAGGACAATGACCCAGTGTAAAAGGCACAAATGCTAGGGGGGTAATTAATTAAAAGGTTGGGTTTATATTTATGTTGTAAATCAGACATCTGAAAGTTATGACCAGATGTTTGTTAGGAAAGCAATGGTTAGAAGGCAATTAACCAATTAAGACATTTGTATTTGGATGTCAAAGATTTGTGTTTACTTGGCATTTGTATGATCAGTGAAGCATCGCGTAAGAGTGTGAACCTGAAGTACTCTACTCAGTCAATAAGGAACCAGGGGGGAAAGAGATAAGTGTGGACTTGGCAGGGGGGTTGGAGATTCATGATCCTTGAGGTCCCTTCCAACCCTGGCCATTCTGTGATTCTGTGATTCATGTAATTCTATGATTCGGAAGACCAACCATCTCCACCATGCCAAATAAACCTTGTCTCAAAGTGTCCCAAAGTGTCACATTTGGATTTTGAAAAACCTCTGGGAAAGATAACTCCACCACTTCCCTGGGCAGCCCATTCCAATGCTTGACTAATCTTTCAGAGAATAAATTTTTCATAACATCCAGCCTGAACCTCCCCTCGTTATATGAGATGTCATAATGAAATACAGAACTACTCTAAAGACCTCTCCAGGATACTTTTAAATTTATGTATAAAATAAAGATTTTCTTCATATTCTTCAGTGATGTGACCTTTGAATATAAAGCAGATTACAGGTAGAATAGGCATCTTCACCTTTCTGAGGCCAGACAAGTGACACTAGGAGTAGATGGCTGGTGGACTTGCATAACTTCTGCTTGCCCAGAACCTCACAGGAAATCTTTTTTTTAAGTTTATTCTGAACGTGACTTAAAATTGTGACACAAAATGAGTTAAGTTCCTTCTTGTTATGACTGTGATATCTTTGCACATATAAAAAAACTTCTATAAACTAACCTAAAATAATTCACTGTACTGAACTGCTTGCAGTAGTAAGCAGTAAGTCAGGAATCTTGATGCAGAACTATCTGAGGTGATATTTGGTGTACAGCTTTACTTGAGACTGTCCTCTTTACATAATTATTTAAAAATAACGCTGCTTCCATGATCTTAAGCCTTGATATTATCATCCATATTTTATTTTTTGTCAGGTAGACAGCACAGCCCAGTTTAGTTTCAACAAATTATTCTTGCCTTTTATCTTTCATTCCCTGTGAATGGGAAGGAAAAGTCTCCTATCACAGTCTTAGGATGGCGGGTCTGACCTTCTAAATACAGTCCCAAAAATTGCTCCCTGGCTCTAAACTGTATTATAAGTACAGGATGAAAACTCTCCAAAACCACTGAAACTACTTTTGAAATTGCAACTTGGTTATGATAACACCTGGGAAACTCTTAAACACTCAAATTTGTTTTTTCCTGTCATAAGAAATATACAGAGGTACTCTGGGTACAATTTGAGTTTGATTTCAGTAAAGGTTAACAATCCCTTTCTCCTCTAGGAAGGAAAGAAATTGTGTCTATCTGTCACAGATCAAGTAACACAGCACTGACCTGTGATTTTGGCTTTTTCTGTTAGCAGCTGAGTCTTCCTTCCTGTTGCTACAGTTGTTTCTTGTCTCTTTTTCCACATTATCAACTATAGAAACTTCCTGTGCTCCAATATGTTGTCAAATTGCTTAATGTTTTCCGAGGAGCTGCCCAGTAGGAATACCTTTTCAACCTTTTTGATCCTAAAATTTTCTGCATCATTGGAGCTGATAGCTGTGCTATCACCCTAAACAAAGACACTGGAAAAGAGGGCATCTTGAAATACACGATTGAGTGAAAGAAGATATGGTAAAATTCTACATACATTCATCATGCATAGCTTATATTAGATGGCAGGTGAATGCTGTGAATTATAAAATTTCCATGAGTATTGCATTTAAATTGTAATGTTTAATCTTCATAATTTTAAGAGTTGCTGTCACGCCAACAGCTAGTAAAGAGAAATAAAGAGAGGTATAGATAACTGGAATTCTGTGTGAGACAGAATTTCTGTAGATCAGTCTAAAAGACTAAAAAGTGCTAGTAAATCTGAGTAGAGGGGGCTATTAGAAATTAAACAAAACAAAACAAAATTTTGTTTAAAAGGTGAAACTTACCTGCAAATGGATCAAGTAGGAGAAGAGAAGATATTTTGGTGGATTACAAATGGCAGATTTGAAAAGGTGCTTAGTAGTGACTTGCTAGAAACATTAAAACTTCTCACAGAGCTTTATTTTAAGCACAGTAAAGAAAGGATGGCTGCTAAAAAATTGATGAGTGACCAAAGATGAGGTATATATTAAAGAAACACTTAAGGAAAATCTGACCATAGTAGACAGATAAAATATACTGCATTTGTATTCTCCTAATACAGCCATAATTATTAGCTTTTTTTCTTTTTTAAAGAAGAAGCAATCTGAGAAACTGTCTTAAATTGAAGTACCAGTAAATGGCTATTAAGATAAGCCGATAAAATTATTAATAAGATTTTTCCATGAAGGTAATCAAATACAAAGCTGCTAACTACCAGTTAAATCAGAAGGATGGAAACAATCAAATAGGACATCCATTTTAAAAATAGTCCAAGAGAGAAGTAGAAAATGAACTGGCAAATCTGATTTAACTTCAGGCAAACTGTAAAGACTGGAACTAGCAGGGAAAAGAGAGAGAGAGAGAGAGAAAGAAAGAAAAGGAGGAAGGATCAATACAAATTCTATGGAGAATAGTCTTTCCATCCAAAATCAATACAGTACTGTAAAAATGTCAACTGCTACTTTGGGAATGTTTCCAGGCAGGGGAACCTGGTTCTTTACACCAATAAATTGTAAGAATACTCTATTGCAGGCTTTCGACTCATGCCAATTATTATTGTCCTGCTTACAGTTTAGGAGCTAACAAAACCCAGAGGCAATTCTCAACATGCAGGCATCAGATTGTGGAGAATATGAAACTCAGTCATGCTCCTGCTAGTGCACTGCAGTGTCAGAGAAGAGTTGTATTAAATTAATGTTAGCATTAATGCATCCTTAGAATATGAGGATAATGAAGATCCAATTACTATAATGTA
The DNA here is from genome assembly GCA_037305975.1 of Chrysolophus pictus. Taxonomy (NCBI): domain Eukaryota; kingdom Metazoa; phylum Chordata; class Aves; order Galliformes; family Phasianidae; genus Chrysolophus; species Chrysolophus pictus. Next base: position 168,405,820 of record CM074576.1, read on the forward strand.
CATATATTTCCAGGGTTTTAATATGTCAGCCATAAAGGGCCTCTAAAGAAGTGGAACTGTCTTAGGGGAATCCAAAAATGATAAGTTGTAAATGGAGACAGTGGAAAAGATGAAAGGAGGGGACTGCCCCTAGCTGTACCTACATGAAGACAGATTTAATTTCACTGTAATTAATATAGGAAATATTTTGAAGGTACTGGGGATTGTTTAATGGGAGATAAAAGAATCCTAGTCTCTGAGAGCATCTGAGAAGGCAGGAAAACTATTTGGTGTTACTGTAAATCAGACTACATAGAAAAGAATGATCACAAGTGTATAAATTGAAATCCTTGAAACTGTAATCTTTCCTGAATCCTGGGGAACAGATGCAGCTCCTATGCAATTGCCTCGAGATAAAATGTAATAAGAAAAGAACAAAATGGACTAATGGTTTCAGTCTTTGGAAAAGTGGCTAAGTGGAAAAATGGAAATATAATCAAATGAATATATTATGGACCAAATCACAGAAGAGAATTACTATTTCTTAGAACACAAGAACCTAATAATATATGAAGCAAATGGTTTATTTTTGGAAAATGAATTGTTTTCTTATAATGCATAATTTAACTGTGGAATTCCTTCACATTGGGAAATATCTGGTACAAATATTAAAAAAATAAAAAGAAGTGAGTCAAATTAGGGTAAACAGTGTTATAGAATGACTTGGTCCAAACATAATCTCAAAGCTATCCCTGAAGCTGTAGCAGTTAAAAACTAGAAAATAAAATTATCTTACACATGACCTTTTCCCCATGCTTTTACCCCTTTTTGAAGTTTGAAACTAAACTACCAGAAGAGAGAGTTTTTGTTTGAGACAGCAAGGTCATAGTTAATTACGCAATAATCTGGCTCTGAAGAAAAAGAATTTTGGAATTAAAGCAAATAGTTTATTGAAATAACATATTTGCTAAATCATATGTGAAGAAGGAAATAAACACATAAAATTCCAGTAGTTGATCATATATTAAATATCACTGTCAAATTACAAATGCATAAGCAATCAAATGAATTTTACACAAGCTTGTTAAGATCTAGGAAATCTTCACACATATAGAATGGTTAAGGTTGGAAGGAAACTCTGGAGGTCAACTATTCCAACTCTCTGCTCACATAGGGTCTCTGAAAGCACCATAGCACAGGATTGGATCCAGGAGTGTTCTGAATATTTCCAGAGAAGGACACTCCACAACTTTTCTTGGCAATCTGCTCCAGTGCTCTGTCACCCTCACAGTAAAGAAGTTTTTCCTCATATTCAGATGAAACATCCTATGTTCCAGTTTGTCCCTGTCTCTTGTTCTGTTTCTGGGCACAACAAAAAAGAGTCTGGTTGCACTCTCTGGACAGCCTCCCTTAATATATTTGAACACATTAATAAGATCTCCTCTCAGTCTTCTCTTCTCCAAGCTGAGGATTTCCAAGTCTTTCAGCCTTTCCTCATAAGGAAGATTCTTCAGGCCCCTAATCATCTTTGCGGCCCTCCACTGTACTCTATCTAGAAGTTCCTTGTCCTTCTTGAACTGGGGAGCCCAGAGATGGATGCAGCACTCCCAATGAAGTCTTACCAGGGCAAAGTTGAGGGGAAGGATAACCTCTCTCAATGTTTTAACAATGTTCTTCCTAATGCAGCTCAAGAGATCCAGGATAACTTTATCAGCCTTCCTGGCCTTAAGTGCACATTGTTGGGTGATGGTTTACTTGTTGTCCACCAGGATCCCCAGGCCCTTCTCTGCAGAGCTAATTTCCAGCAGGTCAACTCCCAGCTTGTATTGATGCATGCAGCTATTCCTCCCCATGCGCAGATGCCTTTGTTGAACTTCATGAGTTTCCTTTTTCCAACATTTCAATCAGTCCAGATCTCTCAGAGTAGCATCACAGAACTCTAGGCATCAACCATTTCTCTCAATTTTGTATTATCATCAGACTTGCTGAGGTTGCTCTCTGTCACTCCTTCCAGTCACTGATGAATAAACTGAACAAGACTGGATTCAGTAATGACCCTTACGAGATACCACTACCTAAAGGCTTACAACTAGACTCGTCAGAACTGTTCACAATCCTCTGAGCTCTGCCATTCAACCATGTCTGAATCCACCTCACAGTCTGTTCATCCAACCCATACTTTCTGAGCTTACCTGTGTGGGTGATACAGAAGACAACAACAAAAGCTTTGCTGAAGACAAGGTAGAGAACATCTATTGCTCTTCCTTCATCTACTCAGCTGGTTATTACCTCATAGAAGGCAACTGAACGGTTAAACATTATTTCCCATTGATGATAACTGCTCCTGTTCAAATTCTTTTCCTGCAAATGCATAGAGATGACATCCAGCATGAGCTATCTTGTAGTTTCCTGGGTCCTTCTTCTTGCCCTTTTGGAAGATTTGGATATCACTGGCTTTCTTACAGTTCTCAGGCATCTCTGTCATTCTCCATGACCTTATAAAGATGATTTGGGAGTGGCCTAGCAATAACATTCACCAGTTCCCTCAGCACTTGTTGGAGAGTTCCATCAGGGCCAGTGGATTTGTGCGCGTCAGGTTTGCTTAAATTATCTCTAACCCAATACTCCCTGACCAGGGGAAAGTCCTCCTTTCTCCAGAATTTCTCCCTTGTCTCCAGGGCCAAGGATTCCTGAGGCTTTAGTAGTAAGGACTGAAGCAAAGAAAGCATTCAATAATTCTGCCTTCTCTGTATCCTTTGTCACCAGGGCATCCACCCCATTCATCAGCAGGCCCACATTTTCCCTAGTCTTCTTTTTGCTACTGATGTATTTGAAAAACATTGTCCTTGATGTTCCTCACCAGATTTAGTTCCACATGGGCCTAAGCCTTCAGCATTGCACCACTGCTTACTCTAACTTTCTTATAATTCTCCCAAATGGCTTGTCTCTTTTTCTACAATCTGTATATTCCATATTCTGTGTGAGTTTTGCTAGAAGGTCCTTACTCATCCATGCAAGTCTTCTGTTCTTTTTGCTTTTCTTCTTACTTTTAGGCAAGCACTGATCTTGAACTTGTAGGAAGTGATGCTTGAATATTAACCAGCTATCCTTAACCTCTCTACCTTCTGTGGCCCTAACGCATGGGATTCTTCCAAGTAGACCCTGGAAGAAGTCAAATTTTCTCTCTTGAAATCCAAGGTTGCAATATTATTATTGTATATAGAAACAAGATTTAATAGAGAATGTGACATTTTCTTGTACTATAATTGTTCTTCCTCAATTTTTGTTTAATTTCATGTTGAACAACTCATTTCTACTTCAAGTACTGATGAATAATGCTACTTTTCAGTTTCCATTATTCTGACACTTTAATAGCAAGCCATCTGTGCTTGAAGTTGAAGTGACGCTATGTCTTAATGTTTACTGATAATGTAAGGTTGAAAACAGCAAATATAATTTTCTTCTTCGTGAATTTTGTAAGTAAATTTAAAAATAAAGGCCCATTGACCTAATAACATCGTTATGTGCATGACTGACTTGAGATTCCTTTGGGGAAACAATTTCTGCATTTAGAAGTGTTGAATGTTCTTTTACATATGATTATTAAATTTTTCTCAAAGGAACAATTCCTACAGATTATACTCAGTTGTATAAAAGGAGCAAAACAAGCTTTTAACTTGCTCTTCCATTTCTGTTGACCAAAACAATTGTGTCACTGACATATTTTTGAGTATGCCTAATGGATTACTTGGTACTATATGTTTAGTTTAAGTAAAATAATTTAATATGATATAATTTAATACTAATAAGTAAGATAATTTATTATGGGATTCTTTCACTAAAGCATCTCTGGATATTCCTGAAAGGAACATTTAAAAACACTTTGCATTTCTGTGAGTAGATATGTACATGAGCATAACATTCATTAATTGCATATTTGTACTTAAACAGGTTATGTGCTCTTAGCATTGGTTCCAGGAACTGAAATATGTCTTTAGATCTCTTTGATGGGTGACTAGACACTGACTGACTGAGATCCCTGTACTTGCTCCAGAAATTGTCATCACAGGCCAGGGTGCTCTTTCCCTGACCTGTGTCTGGTAGCTTGTACTGAGGTTCACTCACCACATCCAGGTCTCACTAGTAGCTGGCAGTTAATCCATGAAGCTTACAAATGCACAGGAGAGAAAGTGTGGATATGTAGAGAGATAATTAAGAAATTGAGAGAAAAATATAAGGTGAGACTGACTGTTGTGATCAATTGCAGGACATGGCCAGACAAGTGTACTGACTGGCACAGCTTTACAAATGACCAGCTCTTTTCTACCCTTTTCTACTTATCCACCCCCTTTGTTAATCCTACTCTCCCTTTCTCCTTCTCACTCCTCATAGGTTTGCAGAGCCCTTCAGTTTTATACCCTTTCAATCACTCTGATTTATCATCTTACTGGCTGCAACATCCAGGTTGATCTTTGTGGATTTGGTGTCTGTAGTTTGATACCTCATCAACTAGTGTGACTGAGGGGCTGGATCCATGTTATTATCTCCATTTTTGATTTGTCAGGTCTGTCTCAGCATTTTGCCTATTGCTCCTCTTTCTTTATTTCTTGTCATCCAGATCCAGGGATCCTCGTTCATACAACCATGCTGCCTTTTTTCATTTGTCTCTGATTCAGTGAATCCCAAATTCTTCTCTGGGGCCCCAGTCCAAGAGGAAACTGATAAAATAGGCAGGCACTAAATCAGAATTGAATCTGAATCATATTTTTTGTATGCTGGTACACAAGATTTTATTCTAGGAAGTTAAAGATATAAACTTACATCTCTTTATGGTAAAATGTTGTTAAAACCACCTTGTATTTTACAACACCCATTCCGGATAGATGTTGTGTGTAACTACAAATGCAAGAACTGGAGCTTTCTGAAGGAGAGTGAAAGACCACCTTTCTAGTTATTGAAGTGCATGTGTAGAAGTGGGTGCCTGTTCATGTATTTAAGATAATAAAATGCTCTATTAAGAAAATAATAATTTACAGAGTATGTAAGTCTGACCTTCATTTGACACCCTTGCTGGAACAGAAATTCAACTTTTGAAATAATGTAGGCCACAAAAGCATCTGAACTGCCCAAAGTAATATAATTTTGTTAGCATTGGCAAAGAATGCTGAATCAAGTGTCAATAGTCCTATTATACAAGTTTGGACATTGTTCATAAAGGTCTACATGTTCCTTGAGCAAATTGTCTACTGATTGTCACAGGAAAAGATAGCATATTTGAAGGCAGATATACCACAGTGCCCTAGATTTTTACTGGCTATCTACTCTGTTCATACAGATCCTATTCTTCCTCATACCTTGCAGGTTGTATGAGGTAGTCTGTCATATTTATTACACATCTGAACAACAAAAATATTTGTTATCAAAGTAAACTGTAAAACAGATGTATGAAGCCTAGGGAGAGTGCAAGTACATTTTATGATATCACTTTGAACACATTCTCTGCAAAATGAATCAAGCTGGAAAATCATTTGAATACTGTTCATACTAAGGCTAAAACAGCACCATGAAAATGCATCATATTTTCATTTCAGTTGTAATAGCTTCTGTATAATTCTGTTAACTTTGTTGTATATCAGAATAATTAAATCAGAAGTTAATTTACATACTTGATTAATTTGTTTATATTTGGTTCTGTCACATTATATATTGATGAAATCGAACGTTAAGCAGCAGCTTAAGGACTTTGCCTACTGTGTACATTTTTTTCAGAGCCAAATATTCATGTTATTAATAATGTGTGAGTATCAGGATCATGGATTTAATTTGGTATGAAACACAGCCCTGGTAATCTGCAAACTTTGAGAAAACCATCTTGGAGTAGTGACTCTAAGCAGAGTCAGAACAATTGTAAATGCAAGTGGAGCTGCAAATGTATTTAGTTAAAATGTCCAAAGTTCTAATGAGATTTTCTTATGTGATCTGTATCTCCTATCTATACAATCATAGAATCATCATAGAATCATAGCATGGCCTGGGTTGAAAAGGACCATGATGATCATCGAGTTTCAACTGGCCTGCTGTGGACAGGGTTGCTAACCACCAGACCAGGCTGCCCAGAGCCACATCCAGCCTGGCCTTCGATTCCTCCAGGACATCCACAACCTCCTCTGGCAACTTGTTCCAGTGTGTCACCACCCTTTGTGTGAAAAACTTCCTTCTAATATCTAATCTAAGCCTCTCTAGCATGATTTTACTCGCATGTGGTCAATTGAAGAAATACATTTCTGTCCTTGACTTAAAAGTGAATTGGATTTAAAAATCTGAATATGGAAGGGATCAACAGTACAAAACATTGGCATATAATACCTTTTGTCTCAGAAGGAGACATGAAATTCCCAGGCCATATACCAGTGTCTAGACTCCGAGATAAACAAGACAGAAAGGTTACGAGAACAGGTGCAACTAACACCAGCTGTGCAGTTATTTTGTTCATGAAGTAATAATCACAAAGAAATTACATTTCAATTGCTGGTCCAAGTTTAAGCACCCACAATCTTTAACCCAGATAACATCTTCAGCCCTCTTTCTTATAAGTTACTGTAGTTTCTTATTAAGGTCTGCAACGGAAATCTTGCTTACACCTGTCTGGATCATTTCAGTCCTTTAAATTTTGACTACTATTTTATTCAGGAGTTTATACTGTAAGAGCACATTATATTCTATTAAAAGACTTAATGACACTGCTTCTGTTGCAAGAGAAATCTCACTTTTACAGGATGGTCTGTGACCATTTTTGACAAACACTTCACTGAGATTACATAATGAGACAATTAACTGGAACAATACCTAAATTTTTTTTACTCATTCCTTGTCAAATATTCAGTTGAGTAAATGAAGATTCTGTCACTTATTCCTGCATACAAACGAACAAAGATCTTTTTAATAGAAACGATTTCTATTACACCTTATTATTTATTGTACTTTATTATATACTGAACCTTCAATTGAACTTCATAATTTATTGAACCTTCAATTATTTATCTATACATTTGACCATATTTTTTCAATATTAGATTTTTATAAAATGATTTCTTGAATATAATAGAATGTACTTTATTGGAATTACTCATAAACAAGTGGTCACTCTGAAAGTAATGCCTCCTATTTATTTCCATGAAAACTACAACAGATAAAAAGAGCACAATACCATTATTTGATAGAGGAAATTCTCAGCTGCAGAATACTAAGTTTCAACATAATAACCACTATTTGCTGTGTATTTTTTACCAGTAATAAACAAGAGCTACATGCCAACCTCAAAAAAATCTGCACCAGTGGAGGTTACTCACTGTCTCTGATTCCATTGCTGAAATGTACCACTCACCACCCCACTGTGCTCCTATCCACTCTTTGGTCTCCATAAATGTTCAGCAAGCGCTGATGAATGCTAATGGGTGCCATTTTTTATGCATTAACAAATTCATTGACACATATTTTTTTTTCATACACACTTCCATGTCAGAAGTCTGTCATTCTGTCAGACTGCTCTTCTGCTGCCATCTGTCGTACAACAACAAAATATGACTGAATAGTGGTGGGAAGGTTTCACCCATATTGCCATATCATCAGCATTCGCCTCTGATGTTATGGGTCAAAATATTGAAATAGGATGCATTACTCTCATTGTAGGTCTCATAAACACCAGTGAAATATTCACTACTTCAGAAGCAACTGCTCTATGAGTATATCTATATTGTAATTAATATTCAGACTTCAAATTTGCTGTGAATGCATGTTTCGCATTTATTATCTTATTTGTCTGAAATCTAAATTTGGGCTGCAAGAAATCTCTTCTGCCCTTGAGGGAGCAAACATTTTGGGTCCCCCTAGAAAGTACCTAAGGGCTCCCTCAAGGAATAATGTCCAGACTATTTTCTTTTATCCCTACTTGATGTCACTGAAATGACAAATAGAATAGCTGGAGGCTACACACAAATGTTGGTGCCTATGGATCTGGTACATCCCAAACTGTCATTGCCATCCAGGAATACCAGCAGAATTTCCCCAGACATAGACTTTGGGGTGATTCAATAAACAAATAAGGTAGATGGGCACCTCTGCAGACCTTGAGACTATCCTGAGGGCTGCCCTACATAGTAATAAAGTCACAGCATCTGAGACTCTGAATATGATCACTGAAGCAACCTATACTTTCAGAGTTGGTGCTTTGGGTTGTTGACACAACACTCATTCCTTGCTGAAGAGTCATTTCAAATTTTCAAAGTCTTAAAAATTTGTACTCTGAAAAGCTTGTTCAGCTATGAACTACAAAGGAGATGTGAACGTGTTGAGTGCCAGTAGGGTAGCACTAATCCGTTAGCAGAGAGAAAAAAGATAAATAATCCAAGAAAAGTGTCTGGGAGACCTTGCCATAGAATGTAAGGTTGAACAAGAAATTCTGAACATGTCCTACAGTAGTGGCATGTATGTCTGGTATTGTCTTTGATTTTGATTTGCATTTTTCTTGTAATCTCTCACTGCAATTACAAAATGAGCCCTCGTTTACTCAAGTCAAAAACAGCAAAATTAACATCTCAATGTTCTTCTCACTTATCTTCAAGGAGATATGTAACCGAAGAGAAAGCAATATAGTTTTGCATCAGTAGATATCCCTGTTTGACAGAATTTCCTCTATTTAGTCTTATTCACATTCAATATACATAAAAAAAAGATTCAATATATGGATTTAATGGCTAATTTCTTTGAGGAGATTCTAATTTATGGAGGTATAAACACATTATCATTTGTTGAAAAGCTCTGGAGAACAAGTTTATCAGCTCATTAAAATCTTGCTGAAATAAACTGCAGCTACTGAAAGAGAAGACATTGTGTTATACGCCTCATCATTCAGCTACAGATTTCTACATATTTGCAATAATTTAAAATGCCATCTTTCAGGAGTTTAACCAGTTCTTGGTGTCCTAGATAAGTTCAGGCTTGGATAGTGCTTTAAATACTTAGAAGTTCCAATTCTATTTTTCTCATGAGAAGTTTCATGACATTAGGCTGCTGCTGGGAACCAAGAAATAGTGATAATATTTCCAAGGGGCACCTGAGAAATCAGAGACAACACCTCCACACTTAAAATTTAAAAAATCAAATGTGGCAAATCTCTTAAGTACATTTTTTTCTGAATAACATTTCCCACTAATGAGCAGTCTTACAAGTATATTAAGTTAAATCAGTTCCCATATAATCATCCTCTTTAAACAAGACTATTACTTAAAATTCTTGGCAGGTATATGGTATTTTAAATAGAAACCCCATTTAAATTCTGTGTTAGGGGTTATTAATTTTATGAAGAAAATAAATTAAATTCTTAAGGTCTATAAGGTCATATGGAACCATGAGACATTAATGAAGGGATAACTGTAAAGCACCATATCACAGCTTCTAAATATCTGCCTTAACAGGAATGTAGATTACCACTTTCCCCACTTCTCAATCTCTTATCTATACAATATGTCACATAGCCTTATTCCAAGTGGCTGCTGTTAATATCTGGTTTCTTTCAGTCCAAGTGCTGGATTCTGTGCACTTGTGAATTCTAATCTTTCTTACCTGTAAAGAAAGATGAGTGTACATAGAAAGTTATCTAAATGTGTGCATACTGAAAGTCTTCTTTTCCAATTCAAATTTATAGGATTTCCATTAATCACTGTATCTTGTTCCTAGTTATACTGAAGATCTAGACATAGTGAGTTGTGGGTTTTTTTGTGCTGCTTGTTTGTTTTGTTTTTCCAATGTGTATCTGGTTAAAAACCATCATTTTACTTACATTTAACCATTCATCTGCAGTTCTTATTACAGTATCTATCCATGAAAATTTGGACAGATTTACAAGGTACATAGCCTATATTTCAAATAGAAATTATGTCATGGGCTAAAGACAGATTTTAAGTAGCAATATGCATGCATTATTTTCATGCAGACTTAGCTATGTTTTAACATACGTATATTGGGATTTATGTTTTGAACACTCGGAGGTGATGATGCTTCTTCATTTTTACATAAAATAACATAAATATATCAAACACTTTTCTGGTAAATCTTATATATTTGAAACTAACCCATAAAACTTGATATTATTTTGTACCACTTAATATGTTCTAAAAGTAATAGTACTTACTTTCAATCTGAAATGTTTCAATTGAGTTTTTACTCAAATCAAGCATTCAGAAAGGGAATGATTCCAAATTAAAATAAATTTGTTTAAGATGTGTTCTCATGCTCTCTAATTATGGATATTCTGGCAGCTGAGCAAAGTACTAGAAGTTTTTGCTGAAAGAAAAAAAATTATTTTCTGCAAATCTGAAAGAAAATGCATAGAAGGGGATTTCAAAATGTTTAATCACAAATACACGTACTGTAATTTCTGTGAGAACATATTTTTGTCTAACGTGCAACTTGTGCTAGAAAATATCTTTGATAACTTATTCACTTATAAAAATGGCTAGCATTATGTTTAGGGCACTGTTTTGTTTGTTAAATGTTATAGGCTTAATGCACAGATTACTATATGTTCTCATTTTAACATTGATCATCTGATGTCTTTCCTCAGTATCAATAAGTCACTTGACTTCTCTTGTTTTACTTTACCATACAACAAAACAGACTAATGCTTACTCACTTATTTAATTAAAGATTAAATTTAAGTGGCTTTGGGCAGCCTTATTTTTCATGGGAGAGTAATGTTTTACTGAGAGCTCTTTAAGACGAGCTGGCTTTCATTATTTGCTTTTATAGCTTTGCACAGCTCGGTACTCTAAATTTGCTAGAAATATATTTCTTTTACTTAAATTTCATGCTTGTGTGATATGATGAAAACCTACATAGGTTTTGGTTTTTTTTCTTGGGAAGCTGGAAATGTTGACTTACCTTTGGGAAACTGAACTATGATGTCACATACTAACACTGTGATAACACATGGGGCAGATTATTCCTGCTTCTCATACAGGTGATTCTGATTTCTGATGAAGGTTTAATTACAATTGTGGTTTATATTTTTCCAGTACAAGAGTTGGATTTCTCATGGTGAGTATGTTCAAATATCAAATATATTTAAAGAGGTTTGCACTCTTTAAGGTGATAACAGAAAAAAAGATATGTTGTCAGCTAGGTATTATGTTTAAATATAATTAGTAAAACCTCCTCAAGAAAATATTAACCAGTATCTTACAGAAAAACAAACACCTATTTTCCTTTTCCTGTTTTTTTTTTTTTTTGTTTTGTTTTTTTTATTCAATTTAAGAGCAGACTGATCTTTGTGGTGCTACAATACATAGAAAATTACATTGTCATCATCTATTATTAAGCGCTGGCTAGAGTTTAAGTCTAGCCTTTATTCTGAGAAAAATGCTTGAAGTTACATGCTAGTTTTTTAAGTTCAAATGAAATATAAATTTGTCCCACTGTCTACAATAAAATTAGCATAATTTAGCATCATTGCATCAGATAAATGTGTTTCATTTTTTAACATCTTTGACTCACCATGTCAAGATCTTTTTTTAAAAGATTGGTATCTGTCTCTTTACAACAATGTGAAAATCAATATGAGAATCAGAAGGAAATGGACAAGAAGAGGTGAAAGGAGAAATTACATTTCTGAATGATTTTTAAACTAACAGTCCTGTAAGTTCAGACAAAAGTGGTGAGCGATCAGAAGGGACTTATATGGAATTTTTAGTGCAGCTTGACAGGAAATTAAATACATTTATATCTGCTCATCTATCATGAATTCACCTTTATCTCATACATGTCCTTGGTAATGGTGACATTTGCAAACGGTTCAATTAAAATCACTGTGTTCTGGGTAATGCTTCAATTTCTGGGTATGAAATAAACAACAATAACATTGCAAGTATTAATATCTTTTCTTTTCAATCAGCATGTAGGATAATATCAGTGCGTATGTATAACTAAGTTGAATGAGTATTGATCAGCCCGTTATTTTAATGTTTTATGGTCAGTTCAAGACCAACTTATTTCTATGTTAGAAAGAAGCTTGGAAAGATTAGAATTTTCTGTTAGCTGATATGTGTTGTGAACGGGTTACAACCACCATTAGAAGTGATGCTGTGACAAAGTCCTCTCTACACACTTCTGCACAAACTGTCATACCATAATCTGATCATTCATGCAAACACCTATTGTTGGTGTGAAGTTGTTGCTGGCCTTGTCTATGCATCATCAGCCACTCTCTATCTCCACTGGAATTTCCTCAGCTTGGGAAACCATCCTATACACCATAATCCTCCCACTCTTCAGATCGTGCCATCAGCAAAGCTGATTCCTTCAGTGAGTAACAAGTGATATAGGTAAATTCTTGACACATGTTATACTCTATGAAGAGAAAACACAGCATATCGTTATGGACAGTAGACTTAGTAAAAGTAATAGAAATTACAACAGAAGCCACATCAAACTGAAAATCCAAGTAAATATAGCTATGGAATTTCTAAATTAAAATATGTTTATTAAGCATGTAGTTCCTTATAAAAGACCTGGGAAACCTTTCATGGGAGGAAGAAAAGAAAAAAAGGAAAATGAAAAGAAGGACATACATGAACAGGACTTCTTGTGAATACTTTCCAGAGGAAATGTAGTAAGATATTTTAGTAAGAAATGAGACCATAATACATAACTGTTGTTTTATTTATTATAGGATCTCTCTAGCATTTTCTGATATGCTTGATTCTTGAAAAATCTTCTGGTCAGGTTGAGCAAAATAAATTAGAAGGATTTAGAACTCTGCTTTGTGTTCAGTGAGGAAACAATGCTGATGATTGAGAATGACAGTCTGCAAAACTGTTTCTGTGAAGAAAGTTTTCAAAGTTTCTGTTTTACAGGTCTCACAGCTTTCTTTCTTATTTTCAGCTGCAATCATCTGTTCTCCATCTATGCAGAAAATAGAAATTATGGGTTGCTGGATATGAAGTTGAGATTAGATACAGATTTCTAGGCATGTTCTACATTGAATATGTTGTCAATATTTTGGCTATCCAGTGTTCCCAGAACTTGTTATAGACATGCTCAGTAACACTGCAGACATGCCAGTTGTCATATATTACATATAAGACTTATAACAGTGGTTCGTGATGCACACTGACTTTCACACACACACACACACAAAGGATATGCCTAATAAATAAACGCACTTCTCTAACTTCTCTTCTCTCTGGATAGTAACTTGACTCAGGTGGTAGTAACTATCACCTGGCTTATAAGAGTGAACAGCAGCCAAAGGGTTGGGCATCTACCAGAATATACCATCTACCTGGGACCTGAGCTCAATGGGATCCTTACTGACAGACATCTCAATGTTTTTCTGTATGACTTTTTTTTTTATGATTCTGGTAGCAGTTTCCTATTAAACACACTTTTTCATTTTTTAAGCTAAACAGTGAGATTTTTTCTTCATATAACACACAATATAACATATTCCTTCCTTATGAAGTCTCTATACACATATCTCAGATAGTATTTCCAAGTGGATTGTTTTTATGAAGATACATAAGTTGGGACCAGTAGGTTACTGTTTTGGATAATAACCACAAATAAATACAAACAGCAATTTATTATGCCACAAAAACATGGGTGAAGATAATATAGCAGGCACTTTTTAGCCTTCAGCCCAGATGAAGGTATATGGAAAAAGAAATTCAGGAAAAAAACAAAAAACTGTGAGCAGTTTTCTTACATCCTTGAACCTTTTCCTATAGGATAATATTAGTGTAACATTTTTCTTTCCTCTCTCCTTCCCCCCTTATTCAGTTCTCATAACTTGCAGTGAGTTTAAAATTAGTCTATCTTTTAAAGTCAGAGAAAGTGTCATTGCTTTTGATCTATAAAGCATTGTGCATGCTTTAGAATACTGTATAAATAACACTGAGATCTAATTCAGTGCTCATTCTCTCGAGAGGTGTCAGAAGGAGCAGAAGACGATTTTAAAGTTATTTTTATGCTGCTCAGTTTTTACTTTTAGACCAGATGTCATGTTTTAACTATTTTTTTCTTGTAAGTTGCATATCTGCAAGTATGAAAATTTACAGTAAATCTTGCAATGTTCTACATGAAAGAGTGCTATGAAAAGAACTGTGCTCCTATAGAGTAGCTTCTGAACTAGGAGAATCTTCTGTTATTATGTTAAAACTTGTCTACCCTTCTGGAGCAATTTAAATAGGGTAGACTACACAAGGCCAGGTAAGTTCTTCAAGGACCCAGAAGGACAGCTGGCCTTGTTTACCAAGACAAATTGCTGCTGCAGACAGGAAGCCTCACAGGGGCCTGTTTTCTAGCTAGTAGATATTTTTATATAAGACTTCCAGCTCAAGAAGTGAATTCATGCTGCAAGTAACTTGTTACCTAGAGGATTCTTCTCTTCTAAGGAGATCTAAATAGGCTATCTTCTTGATTTAAAGAAAGCTAAGTATTGTTTTATTTTTCTCTTCTCCAGAATAATGGGATTCTCTAGAATGGGATTGCTCTCCCAGTCTAATGATTAAAGAAAGTTACATGTCAATTCTGTAGGTAAATCACTCCGGTTGTGAAATCAGATTTTAACCTGTGAACAAATATTGCAACACAGGGTTTTGAATCAACATATTTTCAACTCAAAGGATATTAGTATAGATGACAGTTTTCTTCTTGATTTTCTATTCTTGCTGAGTTCTCTTTACAGCCAAAAGAGAAAAAAAGCCTTTTTCAGGCGGGGCTTTAAGTATCAAAATTAAATTGGTGTGGCCAGTCCCTGGAGGGCTTTCTTTCTAAAGGAGGTTATTAGATGACGTGTCACCTTGAAGCAGAAGAATGTCCTTTTGGATACCTTTCTCTGTTTAGGCTTCTCTAACAGAAGAAATGTTAAATATTATATTAATATTACAAGGCTCATTGAAGAAAACCTCAGTATGCTAAGCTTAACCCTTCCAAACTGCAGTCTGTAAAATTCATAAAATCTTCAATTATGTCTGAAGAAAAATAGAATTTAGACAAATCTACAGTATACAGTGCAGTGAGTTAGCCTATTTTAATATTCCATATAATTCACACTAAAACTGATTTTTTTTTTAAGGAGAAATTGTATTGAAAATATTGGTTTTACTGCAGTGTCCCAGTGATAATAGAAGATGTTAAAGTGCTTCTCTTTTAAAGAAAATATTGTTTTGTTAAAGGAGTTGTTTCTCTGCTGTTTCAATCATCTGGACGAATTGAACTGTATAAGGTTGTTAAATCTGAAAATGAAACATGAGGTGTATTTCTTTCAGATTGCAAACAATCATTATGGGCCTTTTTGTAGAAAACATTCCAAAAGAAAAAATGCATTATTCTCCCTTTTGTTTTATGTAGCAGCTTGAATAAATCTGTTACTATTCTTAGTGAAAAGATCCACAGGACTTACACTAGAACTAGAAATTTGCTGTGCTGAATTAGATCTGTAGCTCATTATTGTGTTTCCTCCAAGAGCAGACAGCATTAAATGTTATAAGAAGTAAGAAGAAAGAAAAAGGGCCTGATGGTCCATGGAAATCAGCAACAGATTCTATGTTATTTCATTCAATTTTACATCATTTCTTAATTTAGAACTCTTCTCATCTTTTCATCTATGAATCCCAAAGCCAAGTGCCATATTTGTCTCTCTCTTCATAGACCTGTAAAAATCAATACATTCTAATTGGAACTTCTGCATATATTTCTGTGTATCTACAATTGGTATAAGTGGAATTCATTGCTCCAAAAAACTAAAAATGTATGATACAAACCTCTGTGAGAACTCGACTAATCAGAGAATTGTATGTGAACATCTGAATATCATTCTTTCTACCCATTTCAGTAGGAATTTACCAGGAACATTAGATCTGATGTGTAGTTATGTCATTAGCATTGTCTTCTAGCATTTGAACCAAATGACCAAAAAAATACTGTCTGCGAACTATTTTACTTTGACTGAACTGCTCTTTTCTCAGATGCTGTCTGACAGACAACAAAATCCTTCTGTTACCCAAATTTGAGTTGACAATAAGTCTTTTGATTTTCTTCCTTCATAATCACATATATCTGCTGCTTCCTATTGGTGTAGAAGTAAATTAGTTTATAATTAAAATAAAACAAAAAAAATAGCTTACAAATTATAATGTTTTTCAATTTTCTTTCCTCTGATCTGATTTCTTATTGTCTTCCTTATCTCTTTTCCTCTTTTCTCCACTAGGCTTTTTGATTTTTGGTTTTGTTTTGTTTTGTTTTAGTTCCATCAAATATGCTCTTGAACTGTTTTTGTGGCAGCTGTCTCTTCCTTTGTCATGCCTTCATCGTCAGTCTTGAAGTCCAAAAGTCTCTCAATATATTTTCCTGCAGGCTTGCATCCTTAAGCATCATTGAATTCCACAATCATTTTTAGCTTAACCTTTACATCCTGAGTCTTTGCTAAGCTTTGCTAGATGATACTAAAAATACAGAAAACTTACATGTTGTTACTGAATAGGTACTCATATCATGCTGATTCTTTCCAGTGATTTCTTTCTGTTGCCTTTTCTTCTCCTTAGGTCACTGCTGGTGTTGTCGGTGGACATCATCACTTTCCTTTTCTAGCAGATATCTTTGAAGATGAAAGATACCAATTTGAAAAGCTACCCTCTGATGCCCTGGTGTAAGTACTCTTTCTCACCACTTCACATGCCTGTATGACTTCAGTGTTGTACTTTTCTTCTTGACTGTGCTTGTAATAATCTGATGATCCAAACTCTGAGTCACGATTATAAAAAAATAATAATTGTTTATATTCATACTATTCAAGATGTAGACAGATGTATATTCAAACTTCCTTAATGAGTTGATCAAGAAATAAACAGGCAAGTTTAGACTGAATTTGGAAATGAAAAGCACTGAACAGTTTGTTTACTTTTTAAACTGTTTATGAAATTTTGAAAAAAGTGTTTTGTTTTTTTTTTTAATATTTAAATCACTATTCATCACCTAAAGAGTTCTTACCCAGTAATTTTTATATCAAATTTTGATCTAATTTGAAGCCAATGGAGCATAATAACTGCAAGAGATTTCACACTCTACACATCTGGATAACATTTTAATTTTTTTGTAGTCTTACTTAAAACAAAACAACAGCAAAAAACAAAACAAAACAAACAAACAAACAAAAACATATTAGCAGATTTTAATTTAACTTCAGGGCTTTAACCACCATTTTTCTTTTGATTTTCCTTCAGCATGGCAGATCTATCTCAAAATAGATGGAAGAGTCCAGCAATCAAATTTTATCCATAATGTTAATACATAAGTCAATGGCAGATAAGCTAGCATTCTTCAATGTCTTACCTAAAACTGTTATATTATTATTGACAGGGTTGTTTAAAGAATAGGCTTTCAATAATGATCACTTCCCTTGCAGTAACATGGAAGAGAGAACTGGAAAGGAAAAAGTGAGAAAACTCATAGATTGAAATAAATGCAGCTTACTAGGTAAGGCAAAAGCTGTGTGAACAAAGCAAAACAAGGAATTCATTCTTTACTTCCCATTGGCAGGCAGATGTTCAAGCCACTTCCAGGAAAGCAGAGCTTATTTTGTGTAACAGTTTCTTGGAAAGACAAATGCCATGTCTCCAAACATCCATGTGTTATCACTACTATTTTCACCCTAAGTCACACAGCCTTTATGAAGAAAAATAAACACTATCCCAGGCAAAACCATGACAAACAGTTTTTACACAAAGATTTATATACATGTATGCATGTATTTAAATATATATATATATATAAATATAGATATATATAGTACGTAGATATACACATACATATATATACACATACATATACATACACATACATACACACACATATATATATATATAAAGAGGCATGTCTTTCTCTGTGGTAGATTTTGGTTAGCTACATTTCTTATTTAAGTAATACTTGAGGTCCATTAAAAAACTAGCTCCCTTAATGTAAAGAATAAAAGTGGGAGAAATAAAAATTGCTGAAAGTATTACACTTACTGAGGATATCTCTACATCAGCTTTATAGACTCTTTTTATCATATATTTCGTACTTCAAAAAATTCTGTCTGAGATATCATCCTTTGCAAACAAGAGGAGTGGACTAATTAGGTGATAAAACCAGCTATGTACAAAGGGCCAGATCCCAAACCTGTCAAAATCAAAGAATAACCTTTTATTGATCTTCTACTTGCTGAAGTGTTACCAGGTGCCCACCATGCAGAAAGTAAGATAAGAGAATAAGAAAAGAGAATGCTTTATACTTTTTTAGCTATTTAAGTGTAACGTATAACAAATACTGGAATAAAGATTTTCCTGGCAGGCATGAGACAATACTTAAGTTATCAGAGGCATTTTACTCTGAGCTAGTCCCTTAGTTTAGTAGTATGAATATCAATGAAATCTGAGGAAAGATGCCATGAATTTAGAAAAAAGTAAAGTAGTTCTGAAAAGTGGCAATTTTCAGTAGGAATGTAGTTGTGAGATGTTATTTTGCAGGAATACTCAGAAGTGTTGGAATTCAAGCACGAATTAGTTCAAGTCAGTCCTGGTTTTGAAAAGCTAATTTGGAAGCAAGTATCCTGGATGTTATTAACACATTAAATTCAGGTAAAAGCAGTGAAGCAGGACTACATCGTTTTTTGATTAATTTGTTTTTATCATTTATCCTCCTTAGTCTGATGCAAACTGAAGAGAAACAGAAATCTAAGTAACAGATTATAGGATTATATTTGACATTTGCTGTAACACCTGTTCAGAACTGTTAATTCCATAAACGTTATACAAGGCTGTAACTCACTTCAATCATAGAATCACAGAATAGCTTGGATTGGAAGGGATCTCAGATACCATTTAGTTCCAACCCTCTGCTGTAGACAGGACTGCCAACTGCTAGATCAGGCTGCCCAGGGCCTTGAATGCCTCCAGGGATGGGGCATCCATAGCTTCTCCGGACAGCCTGTGCCAGTGCCACACTACCTTCTTTGTGAAAACTTCCCTGACATCTAATCTATATCTACTCTCCTATAGTTTAAAACCGTTTCTCCTTGTCCTATCATTATCCGCCCATATAAAAAGACTATTGTATATCCAAGCTCTACCCACCAGGTTATGTCTTGCCTGCTAATTAGGAGCAAGGTAGAAATGATGAAACTGAAGTCTTTTTGGAAATTAGAAGAATTCATTATCATTAAATGTGCTTATCAGAATCAGTAAGCAGCTTTCTGTAAAATATGTAGCTGAAAATGATTACTTCCCACTACTAGA
Organism: Chrysolophus pictus; assembly: GCA_037305975.1. NCBI lineage: Eukaryota > Metazoa > Chordata > Aves > Galliformes > Phasianidae > Chrysolophus > Chrysolophus pictus. Next base: position 168,425,127 of record CM074576.1, read on the forward strand.
ATACATTAAGTGCAAAAGATATCTTGTATCAGAGTTTTTTATCATGGACATTGAATTCATTTCAAGAGATATTTCATGCCTCGTGGCATGAAAAACTACAATAGTTTTACCTCTGCTCTCTCTCCTTTCTTATCTCCATTGCCTTTACAACAATCTTGGCATCTGCTATATGAGAGTCTGCTAGCTCATGATGAAGAGAAAGAGGAAGGACACCAGAGGAAAGACACAAATTTTGACATTTGAGGGATACAAAGTAGTCTCTGACTGTATGCCTAAAATAAGTGATATTTCAGTGTTAATAGTTATTTAGTTAAATTAAATTGTTAAAGTGAGTTATTAAATGTTCAAACCTTCAACTTGAAAAATAAAATCCCAAAATTAGTTGAAATGCTGGGAAATAGCAGACCTTTGTGCTAGGATCCATCATGCTACATTTCACAAACAATCTTTAAGTATTTTCTTTGTCTGTTGAACTTACATGTAAGCATACATTTTCTAACACTTTCGTGTCCATTGTTCTGTTAAAAATTTGCTCATGTATAAATAAATAGTACATTTATACTAGCAAAGAGTGAAAAAAAAAAAGCATACCATAACATTAATTTAAAAGTCTTGGCTACAGCTAAGTGGTTTAGTACCTGTAGTCTGAAAGCAGAGCTTTTGGGCATGGAAATAGGGATAATCATGGTATTTCTTCTTTACAGGCATGTTGTCAAGTGAAAAAAGACTTTAAAAATTCTTGTCTTTGTATGTGCTCCAGCTCAAAAGACTCATCTAAATTTCATTAACTATCATAGACAAAGTCATCTTGAAAAGTCAAAGCTCTACCTTTCTGTCTGATTTGGATCTAAAAACAACACCCATATTTTCACATGGTATTTGCTTAACATTTTTTAAATGTTCTTTCTTCCATGGAGAGATAAGGTCAGAACTGAAATGTTGAGACTGGTTTGTTAAAGCTTTCATGAATGAAACCTTGGTGTTAAGCAAGGTGAGAATCAGATATCTTTTTGCAAAATCCCAGAGAACTTGGGCAAAAACATGGGTTTTGAAGGGAGATTTATAAATGGTTTTCTTGTTGAGAGACAACCAAACTTAAGTCCTATCTGACTTGTACAATTAACTTATTGGTCTAATACTAACTTCAGAAACTTTCAAGTAAAACAAATCTAATGCCACAGCTGAGGAAAATACATTGTAGCCCAGCTAGCGTCTCTACATAAACAAAAACAGATTTGTTTGTAAAGTGAAAAAAGATTAGACAGAATGATGAAAATAATGCTAAAATTTCAAACTGCATAATAAGTCTGTAAATACAACTTCAGAAAATGTCATTTGTTTATCACAAACTTCACTATAGGAAAAGTCAGATTTCTATCTATAACTATCGCAGCATATTTTATTTCAGAAAATAATTTCAGAGGATTGATTGTGATTAAGCGTCAAATAAATCTGACCCAATGTTCAGTCTGATATCATATGTAAATTGATTACTGGGAGAAGATGAGGAGATAATACAAGAAAAAATATGTTTCAACACTTAAACTTTGAAGTAGTAATTAAAAGCAAGTTTCCTCTAGATGCAGGTATCACAAACATTATTCTCACAGGACATTAACTCATTTTAAGAATCTTTCTGCTGTATCTCATCTCACTGGAGCTATGATTTTTCTGTCAGGATGTTGTTTTCATATCACTGTCTGTGAAACATATTGAATTACTATTTTTGTAGAGAAGATTCTGCATCATCTAATTGTAGGCTTTTGTGTAAATATAGAGTAAATTCCTATAAAAAGGGAGAATCCTGCTGCAAAGAAGTATTCAGAAGTCATAAATTAGGATCTTCAGAGAGACTTTTTTTTCTGTTACTCCATGTAAGATAATAATAAGACACAACACCTTAGAAGTGGGCAATGTAATTGCCTTTCTTAAAAGTATGCATACATAAAAACAAAACTGCAATGATCTTCCCGGCCTATCAAGCCCCGTTATTCCCCATCAAATGTAACCATACCATGCAGTGCCTTTAATATAATGATCAGGTCCATTTTATGACTAACTTAAAATTTCACATTCTTACCCATAGAAGCTTGCTACTAAAATCATAAGAAACATTTTTATAATTTCCAGTGCAAGCTTATGGAGGAGAAAATATAGGATTAGTAGCTGGGATCCAGTAAAAGACAAACATATCTCATTTAAAACATATGCGAGAGTGTTGAGAGGTGTATTGAAATTAGAAAATTAAAAATTTAGGGAAAAGTTCTCTTTCATGTAACAAATTACTGAAAAGAAATAATGTTTACTGTGAATGTGATAGCATTCTGAGATATGACTTTATCTGCCTAACTTAAGCAATTTAAGTATTCAGTGTTTTTTCTCACTGGCCAGTATGCACCCTGAATGACTATGAAGGCAAGGTATGACAAAGTTAAATATAATTTTTGACTTTTAAATATCTGCTTAGAACAGGCCTCTATGGAATGTATTCCTCTTTAAAAAAGAACACATGCCACTGTGTAAGAAAAATATAGACAGATCCTTGTAAGTTCTCTAAGTCTAGAAACCTAACTTTAAGTCGTCTATGTTAGACAAAATGAATGCCACTATCATGTGCAGAGACTGTGTTTATTTATGTGATGCTCATTTCCTTTGTCTACTGTAAAATAAAGCATTTCTGCAGTTACTAAGATTCTGTGAGACTTATGAATCCAATGGGCATCACTTTGCTCAGAGTTCTGTTTCATCTGAATCCTTTGAACAGTACCATAGCATAAATGTTTTGTTTATTTACTATGTATAGAATTACTTTGCAAGGTAAGGTAAATATAAACATCTTTGTGGTGAAAAGTCACTGTCTAAAATGCCTCTGGCTGGCTAATAATGATTGCAGTTGAAAAGAGAGGCTGAGCTGAGGATAGCATGGCAGGTGACAAGGGCCCCAGGAGCTTCACCTTGCAGCTGGATGCCATTTTTATTCTGCAGGGGTGAGTAAGCGAGTGGATGTGCTCCAAGGAACCCTCTGTAAAAAAATAATCTGCTACAGAAATTAACAGAGATTGGTTAGACCAGCCATTGGGAGCTAAAATACTAGTGAATGTTTGATACTCTGGGAGTCCACTTGCAAAAATTGTTCATCGGTTTTGTACATACAAGATGCCCAGTAAATGGGCTATGCAAGAATTATCTTCTGTATTGCCTTTCCTTGTCTAAAGGTATTCTTGGTATATGCAGATATCTGATTGTGTGTGGGTCCCATCTGACTTCACTGAAGCCACATAAAGTCAGCGTGAAGCAGCATCAGAACATATATAAACAGAGGTAAGTAAATGCTTTAGCAACTGAAAGGGCATGTTGCATCTTGGTTTATTTTATGTTGGTGATCATAAAGTAATCTGAAGTCTACGTCTGTGCTAGTGAATAAAACATGTCAATTATTTGACACTAGAATCATTGAACATCAGATGGCCCATGTCTATGCCACTAAAATCTCACTACCTACTGCACAAAATGTTATGTGCAAAATAGCCTGGTCAGTGGAGATTCCTAAAAAGTGCTGAGGAACTAATGGGGAATGCACTAGTTGACCTGAACAAAGCTGTACAAGCGAATATCCTAAGAAAAACAAAGTGGCCAACAGGCAGCCTGCTGCAAGAGGAACTCCTTACCAGGAACAAGATGTAGAAGTGGCTTCATCGGTTGCATCTTTGCTGTGGAAAATGGGATTGAGTTATCAGGCAAGTGCAGGGAGAGGTGAATTTGACAGTCTGAAATGCATGCATCAGTGCATCCTGGTTTATGGATGTGGCCTGGAAAGGCAGTTCTGCAGAATCGCCATTCAATGAACAGCATCACTACAGGTTAGGGGAGTACCTACTGGAGAGAAGCTCTGTAGAGAAGGACCTGGGGGTCCTGGTGGACAATAGGTTGGCCATGAGCCAGAAGAGTGCTTTTGAGACCAAGAAGGCCAATAGTACCTGGGGTGCATTAAAGAGTTGGCCAGCAGGTGAAAGGAGGGGATCCTCCCCCTCTACTCTACCCTAGTGAGGACACATTTAGACTACTCTGTCCAGTTCTGGGCTCTCCAGTTCAAAAAAGACAGCCATCTCCTAGGAGCCCAGAGGAGGGCAAGGGAGATGATAGAAAATTAGGCCAGGCTCTTCTCAGTGATGCATGGCGATAGGAGTAGGAGCAGTGGCCTAAAATTTGAACATAGGAAGTTCTGTACTAACATGAGGAAGAACGTTTTTATGGTAAGGGTGACAGAGTACTGGAACTGGTTGCCCAGAGTTGTTGTGGAGTCTCCATTTATTCAAGATATTCAAGACTCATCTGGACACCTACCTCTGTGACCCATTGTAGGGAAGCTGCTTTAGCATGGGGGCTGGATTTGATGATCTCTTGAGGTCCTTTCCAACCCCTGTGATTCTCTGATATTCTGAACCATGATTATATGTCCATTTTATAAGGCAGATCATAGCACTAGTCCATGTGTGAAGTCTGGTTGCTCGCACAGGTACTGGAGTGTAACTGAGACTCTTGTAACAGCTGCCAAATATCAAGGAGAAACATCCACATCACTACTGTGTGCCCAGGAGGTGCTGTAATCATGACTGATGGAGACAGTTACATGGCAAAATGGCACAACTTTCCACGTTTTTCCTAGTTTACAAAACAAGCTGGAAATAACATTCTTTTCAGTTTTGATATTAAAATCTGATTTTCATGAAATGCAGAATAAATATCTTCAGAACTGTTTGTAAAGGTATGCTTAAAATGCATTATTTCTTTTTTCTTCTATGTACAAGTTTCTAACTTCTCATTTTAATTATTCAGAAACATAACAATATTTGAATATGTTCGTTGGCTTTTATGACACTTTAAACTCTCTTTTTCATTAGCAGCATTGAACTGATCACTATAACTGAAACGCATTTCGATTTTCAGTCTAGTGAGGGCAAATAAAACAGCAAGTAATTAAAACTACTTTTCTACAGTAAAATTGTAAATTCTACTTTGAGTTACTTTTGCCTAGAAATTGAGAAGGGATAAAATCTGTGATGATTTTATGTGGGGAGTTAAATAAAAGAAAAAAGAAAAAAGAAAGAATTTATACTAGGAAATTCCAATTGCATCAAAAGAAATTGAGATTACATTTCTTCTTTTTAAGAATGTGTAGTATTCAAGGAGCAACAGGCAAAAATTGGAGCACAGGAAGTTCTACACAAACATGATGAAGGACTTTACTCTGAGAGTGATAATTGCTACATAAATATCGATCGTGTTTTTTGCTCTGCAATCTCAGTAGAAATAATTTAATATTATCAAATAGCTGAAAATAAATTATACATAAATATTCTATGTTATTGTGCAAGGTGTTGCGCAAGCGCAGATGAAGACATAATTCCTGAACTTAAGACCTTGTTTCACTGGGAACATTCTTTTTCTCTATAGTTCTATAGTTACATGAAGTCCATTACTGGAAAAAAAAAAAGATATTCCATGAATTGGCAGAATATTTTTTGTGAAATGCCATCTCAGCTGTACACTTTGGAACTTCTGAATTCCTTAAATGAGTAGACTCAGTATGTGTACAGAATTTGGGAAAGAAAATATAAATCAAAGATTAGAGTAGAAAAGTTCTCATTTCAGTATTGCCTACACAAATACATGTAATGTTTTAACATATTTTGATACAATCTAAAAATACTAACAAAGAGATTCTGTTCTGCACAAGCACAGTATACAGCCCGTACTCTTCATGACAGACACAAATATTTGTCAGTAAATCCTTTTACACTCTGTCTAATAAGTAATTCCATGGAATTAAGCAGAGTTAAGAGTGAACCACACATCAAATACCAAATATTCACAATTCTCATTATATTATCACCTGTAAGAGCATGTGCAAGAGACTATTATTTCTTATACGTGTTGAGATACATTATGACTGAACTGAATCTGTAGCTGTAGATAATAATTATTAGCAAATACACTTACATAATTCTTGAGAAGAAAAAATAGGATTTAACTGTGTATACAAGATGAGCATATTCACTTTTTTGAAGTATACTCATCTTTTGAATTTGCAAGTTGTTTCACATCAACTTCTTTAAAATATTTCTTGTTATATAGTGGTTACAGAAGCATCTGTATACATAATTATTGCAGATGTATATCTGAAAAAAGCTGAATAGGTAATTTGCATTATGTCTTTTTCCACTTATTAGTGGCTAATTATTCTAATAAAGAACAAAAGCCTGTCAAAGCATAGAAATCATGTTCCTCCGATGAAAATTATATTAATTGGTGGAATTTTGACATCTATTCCCTGACAGTGAACCTTATTTCTAGATTTTGAACAAGATTTTTTTAATTATCTTGTTCCTTACAATATCTTATTCAGCCAGGTATTCAAAATAAGAAGATGCAAAACAAGATGAAATACAACAGAATTATTAGAAGGTAAAATGAAATAACTTCTTACTAGTGAAGTGTATGTAAATGAAGTCTGTCATGCATTCTTTCAATTCAATTTCAGTCCTGTGTTGTTTTATTCATGTCATCGTTATTCGTGTAAGACTGTTATCTCATAGGAAGTAATACAGGTGGACCAGAAATGTCAAGTGCAAGGTATTGCACTTGTGTTTGGGCAATTCCAGGTATGTATACAGACCAGAAGAAGAACTCCTTGAGAGCATTCCTGCCAAAAAGAACTTGGGAGTCTTGATGGATGAACAGTTGGTCATGAGCCAGCAGTATGTGCTTTCAGCCTGGAAGGCCAAATGTATGCTGGGCTGCAATAAAAGAGGGGTATCCAGCTGGATGAGGGAGGTGGTCGTTCCTCCTAATTTACTCTGCTTTTGTAAGGCCCCATCTGAAGTGCTGTGTCCAGATCTGGGGCCCCCAGCACAGGAAAGATATGGAGCTGTTGGAGTGGATACAGAGGAGGGCCATGAAGGTGATTAAAGGGCTGGAGTATCTCTCTCATGAAGAAAGGCTGTGGCAGCTGGGCTTGTTCAGACTAGAGAAGAGAAGGCTTCATGGAGACATCATTGTAGCCTTCCAGTACCTGGAGGGAGCTTATAAATAGGAGGAGAGTTGACTTTATATGATCTGATAGTAGTAGGACAAGAGAGAATGGCTTTAAACTAAAAGAGGGTAAATTTAGGTTAGATGTTGGGAAGAAATTCTTACTCAAAGAGTGATGAGGCACCAGACCAGGTTGCCCAGAGAAGTTGTGGATGCTCTATCTCTAGGGGCATGTAAGGGAAGGTTGGGTGGGTCCCTGAGTAGCCTGATCTACTGAGTCACATACAGTTTTCAGCAGTTTTAAGCGCTGGATGACTTAACCAAGAATTGAAATCACCACAAGTTATTTTAGGCTCCTGTTTCTTTACTGACTCCTAGGTAGTCCCAACTCTAAAATAGACTTGTATTGTATTTCAAATTTGAACTTTTACACCAATAAAGCAAATTTGTGTTTTCTGAATGAACCTGAAGGCATGCAAGTGTATGATTTCAAAGCCTTCTCCTTAATGTTAATCTGTGCTCAGAGAAAACTTGCTTTTAATATACAAAATACATATGTCTATGAACATATTTGTTTTTGCATGTACAGTTTTTGAGCTTATGCATGTTGATAGGAGTATAAAGATGCAGTACTGTGAGCTACTGTGTGCGAATGGAAAAGGAAAAATTATTAGCGAAATTTTGTCCCCTCAACCTTCCCCCTCAAATATAAAAGTGTTCTTCTAAACAGACTTCTGAAAGTTCTGAAGAATTACAGTTTAAAAACAATTTATCTCTAATAACTGCCTTTCTTTCTATAGCTATATTGTTATATTGTTATATTGTAATATGTTATATTGCTATAACAGGTGGTGAACATTTCTGCTTGGACCAGAAAAAATTTTAAGGTGAACTTCCATGCAGTTTTTTAATTATGCTATTTGCAAATAAATCTTAATTTGCATGAACAGAAGATTTATACTGAAAAGTGTGACTCCCAAGCCCTAACAATGAGAAGGGTTTGGATAAAGATAGTACTTTGGAATGATTATTTGTGAATAATGGTCATTTCCAAAATATTCTCCAAACTTTCCAGCTTCCCCCACCCCAAGCTCTACCTGTTCAAATCCCTTAATTTTTTTGACAAACTTTAGTGCCCACAAAATGACTAACAAATACAGAAAAATCTTTTTAAGGAACACTTTCAAGACAAATCAAACAGCCAATCAGATACTGTGTGCTGTAGGTCAACAGTGAGTAGGTTGAATTGCAGCCCAGTGATATCCACAGTACTCTGGTGTTTTTAGTTGTATACCACTCTGCAAACAGCTGCCTGTGTGACAGAATAAGAATGTTCAAATAAACCATCTGGAATGTCTCGAAAGCTGGCATGTAATTTAAACCAAAACAGCTGTCTGTCCAAATTATTCAAATTCATTTTTCATAATCAATCTTTTCTTTTTGTCTAGTGTTACATCCTTTATAATGCTCCGGCAATACCACATGGGACAGACAACCATTATATATCGTGGAAAGTTATATTATAGTATCTGGTCCATCCCTTTTATTCCCAGTGTTCCCCGTAGGAAAACAAATTTGCCACCTTGCAATTTTCTTCTCTTTCACAGCAAAAAATGTATGTCTGGAGGAAGAAGATTATCATTTAATTTTAAAAACATCCAAATCCTGCTGGTGACAAGTACTGTGCTATTTCAGAGAAACGGAATTAATATGAAAGTATTATCATTCAGTTTTTTGATTACTCATATATCAGAGATGATGCTATTGCCATCTCTAGGCTTTATTTTGAAAGCACCATCAAGTGATTCATTGTTTGAATACAGATAAGAATAGATAAGTGACATTTACCAAAAGTAAGGTTGGCTACAGTATGGCATGAAGGTCGTTATATTGCACCCAGTTCAATGGCATATGAAGGCTGATAAATGCTTGAGTCTGTGCAGCCTTTCCACCAAAGTTGTGTGTGGGACTTAATCTCGAAAAGATAATATCTCCAATGTGCTGGTAATTGTTATTCTTGCAGTTATTCTGTCTGTGTCTCTCTCGTTTTGTTAGCACAGCTGTTTAGGCAAGCCAATTAAACACCACGTCCTCTCTTTACTAAAGCTAGCCTGCTAATATTCTTCTACTCATGACCCAGTCTTGCACCCATTTTGCCTACCTGTGAGTAGTCAAGAAGTGGAAAAGATGGTTGCTTTTTCAACTGCCTTCTTTCCTGACCATTTTGACCAACTGCCAATGCATTTCTCCATTATGTGGATGCAAGGTCCTGAATGCCTGTTCCCTGAATTTTCAAGCATTTCTGACCAATGAAATGGGTCTAACGTTACTCAGGAAAGATATCAGTTGGAAACTGGAGTGTAATTGACTTTCATACTCTATAGTTACTGGAACTTTTGCAGTTGTAGGAAACTTTATCATTCTGAATGGGCTTCCAAACTGCACCAGAATGAAGCATGCAGCTTTTGAACTTACGGTCTGGGCATAAGTACCTGTTGGCCACTGGACCTCTGCAAAGCAAGACAACTAGAAGACCTCCATCACTTGAGATTTTACTTTCAGAAGGGAGAATAGGACATAACATGGAAATACATTCTAAACTAAATAATTATTCTTTCCTCTTCCTCCTGTAAGCATTAGTAGGTAGGCATAGTAATAGAATGTACAATTTTTTTTTGAAAAAATGAGTTAGGCAAACAACAGTCTTTCTCATAAGTAGGAAAAGAATAATGGAAGAAAATAATATATTCCTGGTGATGCTACTTCCAAGTTATTTCAATATATATGTTCTTGATATAATCTCTGTTCAGCAATTTGCCTGCGCCTACATGATTTCCCTGAAAGAACTGTGGTTTCATTTAATCTTTCATCTGTGTTTCTTTCTCCAGTTAAGAACGAATCACTGAAATGGAATTTCAGACACAACAGTATAAAAGAGGATAATCATTTAGAGAAAAAAAAAAAGCACAGAGAGAAACTATTCAAAAATCTCTTTGTAATGTCAGTTCAGATCATTATTGGGAAAATTCCTTACACTGGCCAGGACTCAGTTCATCATGACAAGAAATAAACGCTGTATAATATTTGAGCTCTAACCTTCTGTTGAAGCCCCCTCTAATTACTTACATATGTCAAGTGGTAAGACTTGCCACTCTGAATGAATCTGACATCAACAGATTTCTTCTTAATTTTCACCTTAATAAGTAAGCCATGCAGCATCTGTGAAGTTGCTGATAATGAAAGTTAGGAAATAGGATTACTCAAGTGAGCTAAATCCTTCTGCCTTTTTATTATACACTATAAAATACTAAAAATTCTCATCCTGAATAGACAGAGAACAAGTAACTGGAACTTACAGATTTGTTCCCCAGGCCTCAAGCTGACTCACTATATAATTCTCAGGCAGCATGCACTTATAAACATAGGCCACTTTATGAGAAAAGCTGAGTAAACAATACCTATAATGTGTTTATAGTGCATTGCTGCATTCAGAAATGCTCAAGCAGCTTGCGGATATTTTTATGTGTATGAATACTTCATTGAGAGTAGATTGATCTTGCTTTGCTTTCATGTAGGCTACCTTTAAAATCCAGACACCAGTAGTTTGGCAAACCAAAAGTCCTTGAGATTTCTCAGCCCTGCTGAGACCACATATGGAACCACTTCATACACTTTCCAAACTGGTTAATTAACCTTCTCCTGTTAGAAATTTGCTGCTGGTGGCCCTTTCTTCTCAAAGATGTTTAATAGTATTCCTGATCTGGATCCATTAATAATGTAATCTGAAGTTATATTACATAGATAAATAAATTTACATTGTATTGGTGAGTCTCATTCAAATAAAACCACTGATCTGTTTTCCTGTAATGTACTGGTAATTCCTCTTTCTATTAACAACAAAGAAATCAAAGAAATACAGTGTAAAGATTTCAAACCTTTCACTACCTAAAGAGAGAGAAAACATAAAATAAATGTTGTATAATCCAGTTTCATAACAATTACTTATTTATCATTGAGATTGCAGTTGTTTGTTAAAAATATTTACCTTGATAAAGAGATCTTTGTTTCAGTATCATACCAGATCTTGATTAAAAACTTCACATAGCACATTATAAGTGATTTAAAAATTGCTTATTGACTTGCTTGAGGTTCCACATATAGCACATTTTTATTAAGTGTCTATATAAGCCAATATTGTGAACTCCTAGTAGATATATTAAGGGATAAAATCACAACTAATGAGAAGGACAAGTAGTCAGTTAAGTTGAGTCACTCTGAAACAAATGGTCACCTGCCAAAATACGTTTTAATACAGTCCAGTAAGGGTAGTGCCAAATGGAACAAAGAGCTAGATCTATCTCTACAGAAGGGGAGACTGCTTCAGAAAGCAGTGATTCATCAAGTGACTTGTAATCATCACAGAACTACCTTAACATGACCTTTCAGTTTCATACTGGAGCAAAAGGGCTAATACTGTTCATGAATACATAAAAGAAGAATGTGAAGTTGAAACATGGAAATGGTTTATGTGTGAAATAGAAAGACTTCTGTAAGGATGTATCTACTTCCTGTGTCCTCTTCCAGACAAATAGGGAATTACCGAAAGCAATTCAAAAAAGCGACATAAAAATGTTCTGGGAGTCAGAAAACTAGTCTGATTATTTGAGGTTCTTTAAGCCTTATAAAGCTCAATCAACTCAGCATATCTGCAGAGAAGGTTAAAAGGTGATTTGATCAGAATACAGGTGCTCATTCAAGTAAAAGAGATGTGCTAGTGGGGTTACTGTGTCTTGCAGACAAAGGCATAAAAAGCTCCAACACCTGGAATCTGAACTTGGATGAATTCAGGTTTGGAAGAGAAGAATTTTAGAGCAGTAACAGTAATTAGTACAAAAATAGATGTGAGCTAGAGACACACCTGTGCATGGACTCTTTGAGGTACAGTTTAAAGGCTGTGCTTAAATCCATTCAGCTTCTAGGAAAAAATGAGCAACAGATATAACGTATATATATATGCACACATACATATATAAAATAGTATTTGTCCTTTCCGTGCTCCAAGTCCTAAACACTGTATTATTACATCAGGGAAGAGAAGGAAGTCTGTATTTTGAAGGAAGCAGATGACAAAAAATGCAACAAGTAGGAAACTTATTTCTTTAAAGTATACCTAATTTTATAAAATAAAATAATTCATCACAATATTAAGAAGTTATTTTTCCCAGTACTGATGCTTAGTCAAGGGAAAATGTATTTTGCTTGAGGAAATATTCTCCTACTTCAGTCAAAGATCTCAGGGGAGAGAATGAAGTGGCTGCCCACCTTCTCCAGTACATTTTATCAATATTGAGAAATGTCAAGCTTGCATTTAAGAATCTAGTTCACTACTTCTTTTCAATTTCATGTTCCAGCCCTGGGGATTGGGAAGCAAACATCCTAAACATGAAGTGAGTGTGAATTGATGCAGTATTTTGTCTGTTGAAAGCAACCAGTAGCAGTAAGAGATGAAAAATCATGTGGGAACACTAACTCTTGAAAGATTTTCATAGGAAGACAAATTAAATGTCACCACTTTGCTTCAGAGGATGGTTTATAAATCACTGTTACCACACTGGGTCTGACTGGGTTAGAGTTAGCTTTCTGATAGTAGCCACGTAGTGATGTGCTTTGCATTCATAGTTAGAAACGTGTTGTCACTGCACAAATGTTTTAGGTGTTGCTGAGCAGTGCTCACATTGTTAATACTGTCTCCAGACTTCCCCACAAAGGCCAGTAAGCTGAGAGTTGCTTTTCATTCATCAAGTTTCTTTCATCCCAATCCATGAGGTCTTTTTTTCATCTTTTTTACTCCCTCTGTCCTTCTGAGTAGAGGAACTGAGAGTCCAGCTTGTTTGGAACCTGGTGACCAGCAAAGGTTAACCCACTTGAGTTATGAACAGAGTATTTCCTGTACAAAGTTTTAAGTGGGAGAAACAGACAGTCTTCAGTCCGACGTAGTAATCATAAATTTCCTTATGATTCAGCTGTGCTGGAAATCTTTGTGTCATTTGGATTTGTTATTTAACTCTAAGGGACCTATATTAATGTGCCTACGTTGTTCATAGCCTTAATTTACTCCAGATTTTGATGAATCTCACAAAAAAATGTAGCGATGTAACTGAGAGAAAAGTGGATTCACAGAATTTCTGTAATTTGATCAGTCACTCATTTCCCATATGTACAAAACATTTACCTGTTCTATTTAACTTGTGTTATAGCTTTTATGATACGGGATAAAATTTTGTTTTGCAGATCAAATACGGGGATACGCCAATATATGACATTTTCTTTCAATGCAAAGAAGTAATATCCAAAAATGAATAATGGATAGACAAAGGAAAGATTGCTCAATCATGGAATAATAGAATGGCTTGAATTGGAAAGGGCTTATAAGATCATTTAGTTCTAACCCCCCTTACTATAGGCAGGGACATCTCACTCTAGACCAGGCTGCTCAAAGGGAAGATGTAAACTCTGGAATAAAATAAATTAGCTTTTGGTGAGAAAAAAAACATGGGGAGAAAAAGGAGGTCCTAAAACTACTGGAATTTTCTGTAACTTTTAATAGTAGAGAGTACTTATATATAGCATTATAGGAGAAGACGGACCAACTCTATCTTCTCCAGTTGCTCAAGTAGATACTCAATTTGACATCTGATCTCTGCTAAATCCCGAAGGGACTGACATGTAAATTCTTTCTTGGGTGTGAAATACCATGTACTTAGCTGAATCCTGCTATGAATCTAATTATTATCTAAGGAATAAGCAATCTTCTTTGGTCCACAGTGAAACCATATAGCTTCCCAGATGTCATACTGGTAAAATAAGCGTCAAGATATCCTACCTGTCACAGAATCACAGAATCACTAAGGTTGGAAAAGACCTTCAAGATCATCCAGTACAACCATCCACCTATCACCAGTAGTAATGACTAAACCATGACCCTCAACACAAAATCCAAATGTTCCTTGAACACCTCCAGGGTTGGTGACTCCACTACTCCCGTGGGCAGCCCATTCCAGTGCCTGACCTCTCTTTCAGAAAAGTAGTATTCTATATGTCTATCCTGACTATCATCAGTCTCCAGAAGTCTGGTTTCAGGGAAGCAAGTATGGAAGTATGTTCTTCCTAAAACTGAATCTTTTTTCACGTATATCTTTCTATGGAAAAATAGTGTTTAATTATTTTTTTTTTTTTAATAATTTTAGGATATAAATCCAAATAGAGACAAGGTAACAAAAGCCAAAATTCAAAGACGACTACTACAACTGACAAAAATGCTCCACTAAATCAAGGAAAGAGTGAAAATGTTAAAACACAACAGCTCATGATCAAACTTAAATGCAATAAAATGTGTGATCTTCTGATCTCAAAAGAAGTTCAATTTGCAATACAGCTGTGTCTTCTGATTGACTGGCACAGACTAGTATCTAAGAAGATAGGTACATTTCCCACTCCTGAAGAATTTATCCTCTTTACAGATTCTGTCATGCTGTAGAGGGTATGAAATCTCCCTTTGACCTTTCTATCAGCAAGTGCTACAGTCCTCTATCCCTCTACTGAGTTTAGCTGAAATTTGCAAAAGGTCAGGAGTTATTGTTGAACATTAGGACACAGCAAATGCAGCAATAGTATTAGGAAGAATCAGAACTCAAAGATATTTCCATGTTTTTGAATGACAGTGTTGAGGAAACCTAGGAAAGATTTTTTTTTTTTTTTTTTAATAAACCAACAATATTAGAAACCCTGTGCAGTTTATTAGAGATTTTAGCATTGATTTTATTCATGAAATGTGACAGTGATGTACAGCCATATAAAAGGCTAAGAATCATCATATTTCGTTTTTCTTGAAAACTAACACGTTTCCTGAGCAAATATGTTTCCTTTAAAAAGTAATTAATTAATTAATGAAACCAACTAAACCTAGATTTGGAACTTATAATAAATTCATCCTCAGTTTTATTTCTGTGCTTTGTATTTCGGCTATGTTAACTCCAGTCATTTGAATAACTATTTAGTAATACTTATTTGTTTATGATAAACTTCACCTATTTGTTCAGTTTCTGCAAAGAAAGATACAAGCAAGAAGAGTAAATTTTCAGGTAAATCACTGTTGTAAGCAGTGTTCATCTGACAGTGAGTAGCACAATGATTTTTTCAGGACAGTGAATGATTGATTGTTAGAGTAGGTGTTTCACATAATCTGCCGTAATTCCACAATTACTGAATATTTTCAGAACCACTTGGCTAGATATTGAAGGTATTAAATACCATGCCTAAGGATTCGAGAAATCTAATACATTGCTAAGTTTGTTTAAATTCCTAGACATATATGTATATTATGATTTTCTTGTTCACACATACTAAACCTAGGAAATTCAATAATCTATTTGTCAGTAAAAGATTACCCAGAAAATCTTTCTAAAATTACCTCTAGGAAAAATCCTGTATGTTTTGTTTAGAACCAAGATTCAAGAAACAAATAGCTGAGATCCTCTTGTTTTCCTTTGCAAGGGCAAACCAGGTGGTAGACTGCAAGCCATTTTTCTTTTGGTATTGCACTTGCAATTCATTTATTTTCTCTTAATCATGAATAGCATTTATGAGTTCCAAGTCCTAGAACTGTGCAGATTTACAATAATAAAATACTCACTGTCAGCAGTGCTGGGTTCTTTAGAAAAATCAGTGTCAGTATGTAATTTTCTGATTTAAAAAAAAATAAAAAAATCACTGCTGCTTCAAATGAAAATAAATATTGTGCTAGTGTCAACGGTATACTGAAATAATTATTCATAACGGAAACGTTTTAAAATAGATGAACTGTGAAGAAAAGGAGAATTCTTCTTGAAAATTCAAAGCCAATCATATCCAAAGGAATGACAAAGAACACTTGTAGCTTTGTGTTTGTTGTTTTTTTTCTTTTTAAATTGACATTGTGTATGTTAAAAGATATCTTCTGTTATGAAATATGGGTATTATTTTCCCCTTAAAAACATTCATTTTTCTAAAATGTACCTTCAAAAGAAATACCTCTAAATTGAAATTGGCCCCAAAGACCACTAAAACTTTCAAAAGTAAAGTTGTTTCAATATCTCTTAATATTTTAGACTGCTGTTTTTGAGCATAAAACACATTAATGCAAATTATTGTTTTAAGGCATTTATATATATGGATAGCTTTTTCAATAAGGATGAGTCAAGGTAAAATTGCCTCTCTATGTGCAACTACATAACTGTGCTAAATAAGAGCAAAGTTAGTGATCAATACTAAGATTCGGGTTTGCTAGCATTTTGCATTAATTTCATACGGGACCAAAAACTTGTATTTTTGTCAAGGAATATTGGCTCCAGTGCCAAATTTTACTGATACAGTAAGTTTTTTTTTTTTATGTAGATATTCAGAAAGAATTAATTACATCCGTAAAATGACCTGAATGCTGAACAGCTAAATGTAGTGGAGGAAGATATGTTTCCTCAGAGATATTAGTCATTCCAATCCAGATTAAAATTTTTAAAGATTTATTTATTTGTTTGTTTTTTTTTTTCTTTCTATTTTTTTCTGATATGGATTTGGTAAAGATTAATATTATCTGCAATGAAAATAAAATTTGTGCAGCCATAACTGTTATATATATCTGAATAAATAGATGTGATTTGCTCTGTTTGCTTCCTTAATTTACCCCCCCTTTCCTATTTTGGAATGCAATTGAATATATACATTCAGATTTGTCAGAGAAGCTCATTTTAAAAGTACATTTTCTTGGTAAATCTGGATAAGGATAGTTATTGTGAAATGCCTCATAGAGTTTATACACAGGTCAGCCTGGAAATCAGTACTGCTTATTAACTTGTCAAATTAACATGAGCACAACTGGCATTCTGAGAAAAGACTACAGAAGAGAGATGAAAATAATGTGATAGGAGAATATAGGAAATGTGACACAGTAAAATTTAACATTGCAGTTCATTATAAAATGCACAAAAAAATGAAGGCATACTTCATTATTTCTTCTGTTTAAAAAGTTTCTTGCTCACTTTGTATGGCTGCTTATTTTCTGAAATACAAGCAAGTTACACTTACGAAGCTTTTCTGATGCTATCAGGAAATGTATTTAGAAAAAGAGGTGTTTTTCTACTTATAACATTGATTATTCCTGAAATTGTAATAACTTGTTCAAGTGTTCTTTGGAACTTAGTATTTAGAAAATAAAGTTTTATTTGAATCTTATTCAAAGTGAAATTTTATTCATGAAAGGTGATAGAGAAGTATGAGGCAGCTAATACACAGATAACTTAATTCAAAAGAGTTTAGATATGATAAATGTTACTTTCCTGAATTGAATTTCATGTGATAACAATTAATTAAGTCATTGCTTCCAGTCTATTTCTCTTCATGTCTTCATTGATACTAATGATGTATGCAGGATCTGTCATTGATACATTCTATTGTAAACCCTAGGAATTATTGAATATCATTTTTTTAACAATACTCATTTGCAAAGAAACTCTATCTGCCTCTGTGGCAGAAGTTGGTGCATTGATATAACACCTGCAAGAGATGAGAAAGAGTATGGGAATTTAGATGAATCTAGTTCAGCATATCCAGGCTGTGTACATTGATGACTCTAGTATGTGTTCTTAACTGTAATATAATTCTACATTTTCTGGCGAATCCTACAAGAAGAATTGTACAACTAAATATGGATCTTCATTTGAAGAATGTGAATGCAACATGCATAGATTTGGCAAGTGCTGAAATACTCTTCAAAAACATATAAAGATGTAGAAATGGAGATGTTGGATGAATGCACTGTTTGTGAAGTCATTTTATAATTGGAAAATTACTTGCGCTGTTATCTTACGTGCCCATGCTTAAGAAAACAGGACAGCAATAGCATCAGTTTGGATTTTAATACTGTCCTGAGTAAATAAATAAATAGATAAATAAATTTGTTTTTTATAGTATTGGTAATATGATAAATGCAAGGTGAGTTTATCCATAACGACTACTTACCATATGAAAATACAATTGAGTTATTATATTTAAGATAAATGTTTTTTTCAAAATCAACTGATGGCGTCATGTAGTCATATTACTGTCCCTTTCTTAGGCAGAAATGCCAGAAATTTCTGATTCCATATTTTATTTAGTGATTTAATGGATAGTATAAAAGATATAGATGGTCACCAAGAAGAGAAAATAGATAGAGAGCCTGAACTTAATCCCATGAGAGGGCCGCTCTGGAGATGGCCTTTCTAAGTTGGAGAAAAACATCATTTCCAGATAAAGAAGACAAGTATCTTTATTTCAAAAGGTTCTCATTTTTAGATATTAATAAATATTTTGTGCTGCATCAACTGCTGGAGTGTCAAACAGTTGCATTTTGAGTATTATCTTATGAAAGGAATCCAATAATTTTTTCAAGTAAAACTGAAGTTAGCAGCATAAATCTAGATAAAAAGTTGACCTGTGAGCAGAAGAAATTTTTATCTGTCAAAATTATGTGTGATTTTATGCGATTTGATATCAATGAATAAATCCTGTACTAAAACATATTCTGAACTTGTAGTCTTGATCTGACTGAAATCTAAGATGGAACAACTCTAGAAGTGGAAATCAATTCCTCCAGATGATGTGAAATTGAAATGTTTCTGGGAGAATGTTTACACATTCCTATAGTCAATCTCTCCTCACAATGGTTGAAGATCTAGAAAGTTAATATGACTAATCATTATCATCTAAAGACATGTTGCATGCCCTAGAGAATGTAAACCAGCAGAAGAAAGATGAGATCTTTGGCAGGACTAGGCCTTTATGGAATGATGGAGTCCAAAACTCAATTTAATGTAATAGCAGCTTGGCTTATGGGTGACACAAATGTCGGTGATTAATTCTGACGCTGAATCCCAACGTGTGTTTGCAGAAGAATGAGATGTTCTCTCTCCAAAGGGATTCCTTAATCAATTTATCATTTCTTGAGATACAAAACAGTGAAACGCATACAAAACAGATAAACGCTAGCAAGATAATGGTTAACTGAGAGTAGTTTAATTGATTGTTCTGATTTATATGTGACAAAGCCAGCACTGGATTTTCATTAAAATTTACTAGAGAGCCACAAAGGTTACTTACAGTTCAGAGCAATAACACACACTCATTAACAAATTCCTTTGGCATGTTTAACCATATTCATTTAGTATTCAGTTAAAAAGAACATCACAGTTCTCTTGAACCCGTCACTTGTGATTTATTAAGTTCAGTTTCTATTCATTTGTTTATAGATCAAATATGGGAAGAAAGACTCAACAGTATTGAACATATTTGACAACAATAACTAAAAAGAGGACTAGGTATTTAACTTTGCATTGTGATAGGATGTTTTTAGGGGAAAGACGATAATTAAATTTAAGCAACTAACTTGCTCAAGAATAAATGCTTTCTGCCTCTCTGAAATGCTTCTGAAATCAACATGCCTATTTAGAGCAAGATACTAGTCTCTGAAAAAAATAGCGTCATCTCACCAAAGTTTTTCTTAGTACATGCCTTGCAATAGTTAAAAGTTGAAATGACTGCATGTGCTGAAGTCTTCTCCTGGCTAAAGAAGCATAAATCAATGTATAAATATGTAGTCTTACACCCACCAACAAGGAACTTATGTCTCACCAGAATCATTTGTAACTTCAAAGCAGAAGCTTGGAAGTCTGATAAAGTATTATTTAAATATCAACATCAGAATTTATGAAAATTCTTGAAAAGCTGTTCTTAATTTTATGAAGATTTGCATGTCAATGAAAAATACATTTCTGGAATATTTTATAGTTTTCAATAATATGAAAATATTTTCATTTGGAAAAAATATTTATAATTTGAAAAATAGTATACATTTTGATTTGAAATGTCTGATAATCTGGACATTCTATAAGGCTTTAGTAAGAAAAAAGTATGTAAGAAACTTTTATTTCCTCATATGCTTACTTCCTCAGTGTTCCATCTGCTAGCAACTTCAGCAGTAAAGAATGAACCTGCAGCTACAAGGAATTAAACCCTCCTTTAGGACAAGCAGACAATAGAAGCACTACTACAGAAACATGCCTGCAATTTTTAAGTAATGTATTGATTGGATAGTAGCACACTATTTCTTTTGCAGTTCACAGGTAAACTTTCCTTTTATTTGGTTTGATTTCAGATATGTTTCCTGGTTAAACTGGGATGATAGCAGTAATGTAACATCAGACCAAGCATTATCATTATGAGACTATTTTACCTAGTTGGAGTTTGTTTTTAATTTTCCCACGTTTCCTCTTAGCCATTAATACAACCACATGTACTCTTCTCAGCAATGACCAAACAACACTTTAAAACAAATACTTTCAGTAAGCTAAATTGTTTTAACACACTGCCTTTCTTATAATCCCATCTTTACTGAACTTCTGCATTCAATTAGAAAGTAAGTAAGTATTCTAGGATTATATGGTATAACATGGCATTACTGGACAAGAACAATAGTTCATTATGAATACCCTTGATAACTGGCTGCATTAAAACTTGATCGTGTGGGAGTCTACTTAAATTTATATGTTTCTGTAAGTTCTGGGACCATAACATTCTTTAAAAATAAGTAAGAGCATGATCAATTTTCCATCATGGACAAAATTAGTCCACAGTGAATGCCAAAGATATTGAAATTCACCTACAAATAAAACAATTAAAATATTCTTTCCAGAAAACTGTCCAGCTAAAACTAGATTCTTTTCATACATAAACATGGCAACTGCTCATACTGTGTGCCTCAGCAACTTTGCTGTTCATTTCCACATGATAATGGCCATGTAAGGAGCATAGCAGCTACTAAGAAGAAAGGCAAGTTAACTCTGAATTTATGTTCATAACTTACACTGATGGTAATTGCAACTCATGCATTTGAGACTTGTTGAATCCACTTGTCTTTCAGGGCTTAATTCTGCAATTAATTTTGTTTGTGGAGTTCAGAATTCAGTTTTATGAATGACATCTTTGCTAAGCCTGTGGAATTCCATTATCTTCTTTTTCTCATTGGAGGTAAGATGTGATGAAGGGAAAAGCTGTCACTTCCCGCCTAGCAAAAGGGTTCTTTGTACTCGAAACAGGACACTGAGTTCAAGCAATTAAAGACAGAATATTTTTGAACTTGCTGGAAAGAAAATACTGCATTAAGTTTACAGTTGATACTGGTGCATATGTAGACTTTTCTCCTGCTCTATGCAATGTAACAAAGGGGAAATTACCTGAAAGCCAGTCTCCTTGAGAAATTCTAAATCATTTTGACAATGATTGCCTATTGTCTTCATGTTACACTTATGATGCATTTGCTAACCCATCAACATCTCTCTGATCTTTCAGAAACCTCTCTCTCTAATTATGTTTATTCTGATTTCAATTGCTTGCTTGCTTGCTTTTTTTTTCCCTACAGAAACCTGAATATATGGAAAACAAACAAACAAACAAACAAAATAAAACAAATGAATCAGTTTTAGCTTCCACAGGTTCTAGGCAGCAATATTCAGCAGCGCCTGCTTGGGGGTATATTAAATAGTATTTTAAAGAATAACCATGTTGCTAACTCAAAAACTCACTCTATGAGTCACATTTAGAATTATTCAGATACATCCTTGTTTGTATGTATACTTGTGGCTTTTATCTTTCAATTTCAGTGGGATTCATAGCTCACAGTGCAGTCCTATGTAGTGTAATGCTTTATTAGTGTCATAAATTTTACAAACAGGGAAATATGCTTCAAAGAGCAACTGCTAATAGCACAGAAGAATAAGAAAATATGTTATGTGCTCTTGCTGCTTGTCTCAGTTTGAATTGCACTGTGACAGAAAAGAATACTACGTGATTAGTGAATCTTCCTGGGGAAAATTTATTTTTACTCGCCCAGTGGCAAGATATAAAAAGAAAAGAATGTAGAAGTAAATAGAAATACAAAATTTATGCTCTTCAAAATACACAAAAATGCAGAGAGCAATGCTATGAAAGCAGTATTTTAAAAAGTATTTTAAAAAAGAGATCATAAGAATAAATGCTTCACGGTAAGCGAACATGGGTTGAATTTGAATAAAAGCTCAAGTTAGATTCAGAGTGGAGAATATTAAGACATCATAAAATGTAACCATTAGAAATAAAGTGAACTTCAATAGATTATAAATTCAAATTCAAAAAGGAGTAGCCACAAAAGAAACTAGATAAGATTAAGTAAAAACTTTTAAGAAATATAAACTTCACATATAGTGACTGAATGAAATGGGAAACATGATTATAGCTTCTCAGATTATAACATGTAAAAGAGATATGAAACATGAAACATTGTAAGATCTTTTGTTGCTTTAAAGGTTACTGCTGAAGTCAGTCAAATGCTCAGTTCACAAGCTTCTTATTAAGGAATATTAAAAATTGCCGGGCAACAGTACTGGTCTTTACAACTTCGGCTGTATTGTACCAACAATGGAGTAGTTATTTTTAAATTCAGCAATTTTTGCCTGATTTTTCACAATAGTTATAGGAGAATTCCTTTAGCTGGAGGAATTAACAGTCTTGGTAATACTTCAGAGCTTCTGATGACACAGTCATATATAATCATCTTTGAAATACAACTTAGCTCCCATAATTCCATGTCAGAGAACCCTTGTTGTATTTGCTAAATTGTTAATGAATAATCAGTAAAATTTGACCTTGCATTCATTTGTCTTCTTCGTTTCAATAACTAAGCACTGATGATGGGATAATAATTAGAAATTTTGGCAAGTATCTTCAGGGATATATGTTGTTTAAAATAACTTGCTGCACAAAAGGAATCTTGTTTCCTTGACATTTTTATTGTGTATTTTGGAACTCTGTGTCCAAAACATTTAAATCATTATCTCAGAAATAGTTAAGAGTTGAAAGTGGGAATCCATCTGTTTCAAACTTCCATTCATCCAGTAGGATTCAATCCTACTCAATCCATACAACACATCCATACACATCCATACTCAAAGGGAGATTCTGTCATGCAGACAGCTACCATGCAGAAGCGTTTAAGTGTGGTCTTCATAAATGTTCAGCAAGTGTTGATAAATGACAATGTGTTCTATTTCATAAAATCATAGAATGGCCTGGATTGAAAAGGACCACAATGATCGTCTAGTTTCAACCCCCCTGCTATCTGCAGGGTCACCAACCACCAGACCAGGCTGCCCAGAGCCACATCCAGCCTGGCCTTGAATGCATCCAGGGATGGGGCATCCATAACCTCCTTGGGCAACCTGTTCCAGTGCGTCACCCACACCTTTGCTTCATACACACTTCCATATCAGATATTATTTTGTCAGAACACTCCTCTACTGCCATCTGTTTCCTGGCAATAAAATCTTACTGAATATTGGCAGGAAGATTCACTTTTCCTGTTATACAATCATCAATCTCTGATGTCATGGACCAACATAATAAAATAGGAGGCAATACTTTCGGAGCATCTCTCTTATTTTGGTACATGCTCAGTTTGTCTGTTTGAAAAAGATTTCTGATTTTTATCTGTCTTAGCAAGTCCCTATGAGTAGTACTTTGCTCATTATCTGACTTAGACAGGTCTTATGTGTAACAACCAAGCCAAAGGAGAAAGTGGACGGGTAAAAGGGGATCACACACTCACAAATATGTCACTTCCAACCCCAAACATATCCATGCCCCTCTGAATCTTTGCCCTGTCCTCAAACACATTAACTACATCCATGGTTTGCTATTTGGGTCAGGATTTCAGATGTCACAAGACACAAGATTTGGGCTTGTTTAGCTTGGAGAAGAGAAGGCTCTGGAGATACCTCATTGTGACCTTCCAATACTTGAACGGATCTTGTATCAGGAGTGGAACCAAATTTTTTACACGGTCTGATAGTGATAAAACTAAGTGAAATGATAAACCAAAAGAAGGGAAATTCAAGTTAGATGTTAGGATGAAATTCTTTACTCGGAGGGTGGTAAGACACAGGAAAAGGCTGCTCAGAGAAGGTATAAATGCCCTGTCCCTGGAGGCTTTAAGGGCAGGATGAACGGGGCCCTGGGCAGACTGATGTGGTGAGTGGCAATCCTGTACATGGCAAGCAGGTTGGAATGACATGACTTTGAAGATCTCTTCCAATGTAAGCCATTCATGATTCTGTGATTCTATGATCATCTGCAAATCCAATAAAAGGTTGTTCTGTCTTCTCCTCCAGGTCATTGGTGAAGTGTCTCACTCCAGTTTATAGGAGGGAAAGGAGGTTCTTTTAATATGTGTATACCCGTGAGATTTAGAAACGGTTAAAATACTGGTCCGACCAGTTTATTACAGATCTTAATTAGGGAGATAGGGAAGGGGAGGATGGACAATATTATGAATTAGAGTAATGGGGAAGGGAAGGAGGGCGATAGAAAAGATAGTAAAGAAGAAGAAAGGAGTCTTTATAGGAAGCAAGAGGGAGATAGAAGCAAGAGGACCATGGATCCAGCGTGGTCTGTAGTTCAGTCATTGGTCTTCAGTAGTGGCGGGTCATCAGGCATTGCTGTTCTGTTGACGATGTCGATGGCAACGGTGACCATGACAATGATGGCCCCTTTCCAATGATTCCAAAGTGGTTGAATCAGCTGTCTTTGGAGGGACAGCTCAAATCCAAAGTGATTGAGTCAGCTCTCCTTGGAGTGGCAGCTTCTAGCTCTGGGATCTCAGCAGAAATTCCTTTGTTCCCACCTTCTGGGCCTTGCCAGCAGATAAGAGGGAACAGGGATGCCCATCTGCATCCTGTTTTTCACAGGACATGATGGTATCACTCCCCAATTTTCCCATACCAAGCTGGAGCTATTTAGTCACAGGCCAGACCTTCTGCCAATAAACACTCCTGAGCACTCTCTTCCAGAGGCAAGCAACTCTGAAGAAAGGGGCTTTCAAATGTTTCCAAAGTGATGTCGATTGTCACACGGTAGCACCCATCACTTGCCTCCTCAACAAATCAATCAGAGTCTTATCACAAGAAATACCTCAGGAAGCAAGCTTTGAGCCAAAAAACAAAGAAGGATTCTCACATGAAGACAATAAAGCATAATATGTTTAATGATAAATAACGCAGGATTTTTACCAATAAACAACACCAGCCACAGAATGAACGAGTGATTAAATATTACATTTCAGTGATCCATCTTATACCTATGAAGTAATCTACCCAACTGGACCATAATGCGCCAACTTGATAGCAAAAGGTGCTGTAGAAAGCAATAGAGAAAATTTTGCTTCACTCAAGGTAAAGCCAATGTTCTTTATCCACTGATCCGATTATCCTATCATAGAAGGCAATCTGCTTCTTAAACATAACTGCTGGCTGTCCCCATTCACTTTCTTCATATTTGAGAAAGGGAGAGATAACTTCCTGGCTGAATTTTCAAAGGACTAAATAGAGGCTGACCAAGCTATACTTTTCCAGATCGTCCTCTTTGCCCTCTCTGAAGAAAGATGCAACACTTCGCATTTTTCATTGAGGATGTCCTCCTGTCCTTTAAGGATCATTAAAAGTGACCTCGCATATTACATCAGCCATCTTAGCATTTTTGGATGCAGCCTGGATTTATATAAGACAATATTTCTCAATAATTACCTACTATGCTGGCTTTCCTTCTTGGACCCCGTTTCCAAGCACAAAGTACTGGAAAACACAGATGACAGAAGAGGCAGAGATGGCAATAATAACTTCAGATGTGTATGTGTATTCTTTCACTAAATCGTCGTTATTCTTCAACAAGATCCTCACATTTTCTTTGATTTTTTTGTTTGTTTGTTTCTGATATATTCTATGATAGAATAGAGTTGGAAGGGACCCAGAAGGATCATCGAGCCCAACTCCTGGCTCCACACAGGATCACCCAAAATCTCAGACTGCATGACTGAAAACATTGTCCAGATGCTTCTTGAACACTGGCATCTTGGGGCTGTGACCACTGTCCTGGGGAGCCTGATCTATGTTTACCCACTCTCGGGTAAAAGAGTCTTTTCCTGATATCCAAACAGTATTTCAGTACATAATGGATGTGATTATGAATGTCTTATTGTATTTATGCTAAAGTAATAGTAGTATCAGAAATACTTTCATTGAGAAAATCAAAGTAATTTAATAAAACTACAGTAATGTTTACACTGTACACATATAGAAAGATTTTAATGTCCAGGAGGAGTGTTAAGGAACTATATGGTGACTAAGAATATGGGAACAATGTTTTTGAAAATATGTGATCTAAGAACACTATACTGGGACTTTATCCTTTCAAGAAGACAAGTTTAAAGACATGTGACCACAAGTAATATTACTGATGACTTTAGCTGCATTTTTAATAAGGATAAATCTGTTTATGGCAGTGAAATCAAGGCGAAGTGATACAGTGTACGGATCATACTTTGGAAGAGCTAATTGAGACAAGCAGTGTCAAGACTAAAAATATCCCAAGAAGTAGTGGGAGAAATCAGTATCATACGTAACAAGAAAATCCATTCACAATCACACATCTTGGGAACTTCAAGGAAATGTTTGTACACATTCAATTAAATCTCTTGAGAGGGTACTAGATCCTTCACAACAAATTACGTAGCAGTTTGTTTTTAATGTAGTAGTAGAAACCCTTTTTATCTTTAATGTTATTGGAAATGTCAGATCCAAAATTTTATCTTTGCAATCACTGTCAGTGAATACATGGGTAATGTTTCTATATTGCTCCTCTGCAGTCCACCCTGTTTCCACATTCTTTATGTTGTCTTTTGGCATCAAGCTTTGGTCAAAAGCTCTTTTTTAGCTATTCTTGCCCCATGATAATACTTATTTTCCTGAATATCAGTCTGGACCGTACCTGTGATTGGAGGAGATTACTCTTAAAGATTTGTCTGTTGTACTGAAAACTTTGTCCCTCAGAGCTGCCTCCACATGATTCCATCTGCCAGTTCCTTCAGTAAACCAAAGTCTGCTGCCATTCTGGCCAGTAAAACGTCTCTACAATTTACCCTAAAAATCTGGTGATATGTTAAATATTATTTTTTAAAATGTGGGAGAATCTCCTCGCGAAAGTATTTCTAATATCTTTTGACTTTAAGGAAGTTTTGAGTCATGAAGCATTTTTACTCTGAAGTTTGTCCTTTTGGTCATCTAAACTATGCATAGATGGATATGCAGGAAATTGTATGCAACTGAAACCAATCGTCTCAGGCAATACAGTCTAGTGTGGAGTTAACGACTGGCACAACAAGATTCTCTTTCCTCCTCCAATAGAAAAATCAGGTCCCGTTCATGTATCATTTAACATCTGCGTGCAGAGATAAAAATATTTTAAGCATCTCTGAGACAAAATCTTAAGTAAAAAACTTATCATTTCAGACAGCTTCAATTTCTCAAAACTTTCATTACGCTTATTTAATTCTGGTTACTATTGGCATCTGCAGGTCAGAAATAATTAAAATAAGACTCAGTTACTTCCAGTTCATTAAAGCTACCAAAGTACTAGAAAAAATGTTTGTGTTTTTCAGAAGGCTTAGCCACTAGTAATTTTTTTATTATCATTTTTTGCTTTGAACTTCAGTTAGTATTAAGAAACTGTGAAACAGTCCCATTAGTTGTTCATAATTAATAAAATGTGCATAAATGTCCTTTTATTTACATGCACACACATGCATAAATATGAACATGTATCTTGGTAGCCCTCTTCAATTGGCTAACTGGTCCATTGGAAGGCAGCATTCCTTATAATCTCTCAACTAACTGGACTCAAAGCCTAAGGAAAACTTTCTATATTCTCTGATGTTATCTGTGCCATCATCAGGTTTCTAAACTCCCAGCATATTATATGACAAGGAAAAGAGTAAGAGACGTAGAAATACAAAACCAAAGATGTATGCTTGTGCAGTAATTATTATCTTTAGATCATATGCATATTGTAATGTTAATTTAAAAAAATAATGTTAGTTTAAAAAAAATAAATAAGGGTTGGTAGGATCATTTCATTCAGAGACTCTAAAGCATGTATTTTCAAAAGTGTGTAGTAAGCTTTGAAATAAATGAACTATTCAGGTAAGCAGAGAGCCATAATTATGCCACAAAGTAATTCCTGCAAGCAAGAAGAAACTTGCTAGGTTCTCTTCTAAATACTAAATGCAATCTTGATGAATAACTTGCCCCTCTGTAATTTCCAATTTCTCTGGTTGAAAACTTTTTTCTTACAGGATATATTCACACAACAACAACAACAAAAAACAACAAAAACAAACAAACAAAAACCAACACAACAAAACACAATTGTGAAAATTAGCTATTTAACTGCTATTTGTCCATTCATGAAAGTTTCATTTGAATGTAAATCAAATGATTAAGTTGTATTGTCAACATATATGTTGAATATGGTGAATATGGTGAGGGATCTGGAGTGCAAGTCTCATGAGACTGAGAAAACTGGGATTTTCTTATAGATTAAGGAATAAGCCATTTACTCTGTAAGAGGTCATTACATCTCGAGAAAAGTGTTGAATTCATGGTCATATAATACATTATTTCATCTCTGCACAAGAAAGAATCTCTTTTCCGCTCTTAAGTTATCAAACAGAAGTGTAGGAAAAAAGGCAATATGATATTACATGCTCTATTGCTAATACTGAAGTGTGTCCTTCATTGATAGGTTCACAAGGTGTATAAAAAAAGAACAGAAATTGTTCCAAAATTATTCCTAATAATTTCAGAACTTTTAGCACTATGAAAATTAAGGTAAGAGAACAAGCAATATTTTCTTTTCATTTCTCATCAAAAGTGAGAAAATTTAGAAACATATCCATCAGATATCCTCAGTATACACAAACACAATAAATTTGTATTTCAGATCTTGTATAATAATGAAACATAGAAAAATAATATTTTCAATTTCAAAGGTTTTTCACTAGTTTGTTACAACATCGGAGGAATCATTCAATATGTCAATCTTTTTGTTCTTATACTAAATATTAAAGATGATTCAGTTGAATCTTCTTCAGTAGTCTCTTCATTGAACATGAACACAACTGAAGAGTTTGGCCTTATCTCTCATCTTATTACTATTTTCTGTCTGCTTTATTGATCATCTCAAAAAACCTTCAGAACCTTACAAACAAAGGTGATCTGCTCCTCTCCACAGCTGTAAAGTACTTTAAAGAGCATGTTTCTATACAAACAAGTAATAGAGAAGTGTACATCTCTTTTCATCAGACAGGCTACGCAGTTCTGATTGAATTTAGTAAGTTGAATGCAATTTCCACCTTTACTAACGGGCATGTTTATCAAACCTGGATCTCCTAAATAACTGGACAGCTGTACTGAGCACCTTATCTGCATCAGACCTGGATTTGGTGGTTGATGAAAAGGCTGACAGGGCTTTTTACCTTTCTCCATTCACCACCATCTGCTGTTTCTCTCCTGCAGCACGGTGAGCTTGTACATTCTCCATACAGCATACAGTCACTAGCCAACTGCTTAGCACAGTGTGCCATTTACGGAGTAATAGAAGATGTGGCACCATGCAGCACTCTCTTAATTCCATTTGCAGTTCTGTCAAACAGTAGGATAGTTCAGCTCTTTCATTCTACTGCATCCATCTAGCCTTAGCACTGAACAGCTGGCAACTAGAAGAGTTTACTACCCTTTTGCCCTCTACCTGTTTTGCCATATCATTTTTAATTTTTAATAATGATTTTTGGAACAAGTTATTTTATTTTTCAAAATTTCTTTTTTCCAAGAGTCTTTATTTTATCTCTAGAAGAGAAAACAATTCTTCTTTTCTGTCATTTTTTTTAATTTTCTGTCTTTAATTTGTCTTTCAGGAGACTGAAGAAAGAATGTTAATAACAGTTAATAATAAATAAAAACGATCGTATTTGATATAAAATCAAATCGTATTTGATTTTAAATAGTAACTCAGTATCTTCCAGTATCCTGAAACATACATCTAATGCATATATTCCTTAATTGTATTATGGAGTGACATTTCAAGTCTTCGTTTCCAGACCAATTCATTTAATGCAGACATACATGGGTATGTGTATTGATGTTTTCTAAATAATCATAAACCTCATCCTGTAAATTACAGTTCTCATGCATATCTTCTCTGGGTTCTGCCACCTCTGCCCTTCCTAGCAATGTTGGTGGAGATGGCAGTGTCTGGCATTCACACTGAGGCAGAAGGGAAATTACACTTTACTGTGTAACAATTGTTGCCACTACTGGAACATGTTCTGTAGTTTGTGAAATCCCCTATTAGGGCTAGCCATCTGACAGAGGAGAAATAGTGCCAAATTTGATTTCAAAGGGTGTCATGCTTGATAAGCTATTCAAACTTCTTTTTACTAGTTCATTCAATCAGAGAAATTTTATCCCTTCACTTCTTTTAGATATATATATACATATATATATATAGTTGCTAATGCTAAACTATTTATTTTAAATGCAAAAGGAAATATATGATTCCCTGTCCCTTCTCTTAAGTTTTTCCTTGCACTTAAATAAGCTTCCAAGATTCTCCAATTTGACTGTCCATTCTCCCAATAAATATAGAATAAGAAATATAAAAGTTTACTTAGTAAACTTGTATTAATTTTTATGTAAAAAGTGGTTCATGTGATAAAATATTCTTTTCCAAGAAAATTTAAATTTTGATGAGGAAAAAAATTTAAAATTTAAAAGTTGGCTTCTGCAAAGAGAAAGTTCATATTTTTACTTTTTTAGAAACCAAAGGGATGTTGGTTTCTAAAGAAAATTAGAATAAAAACAGAAAATTAAAATAAAGACTTTTGTCAGCAAAGTCTTTTCATCTTTTTATGTTTTGAACTTTGTGCAGTCATCATGAAACTCAGCTTAAGAAATTATCCTGCTAAAATATACTGCCTATTTTTCTTCAGATAAAATTGTAAAATCCTGAAATTGGCTGAAATTGGTGTCCGCGCTTTCAAATAGTGATGTCAACATTGCTACATGCAGTTAAGAAGCCAAAACAAACAAACAAACAAAAGACACAAAAACAAAGAACAAAAACTAACAAAGCAACAACAAAACCCTTAATTTTAATTCCTGTCCTCCCCACCCCCAACCAATTATGAACAGATCCTGGAGTTAACTCCAAACTTCAAACTCCTCCTTAGAGAATTCAGCATTCATTTCAGTTACAACATAACTTCTCTTTACCTGCTGTAAACTCTGAAAATACAGATACAAATAAGTCAGACTTTCAGAAAATAATCTGGATGAACTAATCACCTGCTCTTCCTGGAAATATGAGCTATACTTCAATTCTATTTTGACACTTAGGATGCTAATTTTCATTTCACTTTATTCATCTGAAAACAAACAAAGGAAATGAAAACAAGCAACAAAACTCAAGATCATTAAGACATAAGAAAAAACACTCCAATGATTCAATTACATACAGAAATAAATTAAAAATAATTGAATATGCTTCTTTAACAAGACCAAGAGCACTACACAAACAAATTGCAAGTAGGGTTAAATCTAACCTTATTTTACAATTCAATACACTGTAAATAAAATTGAAGATTTTACTTTCATATACTTTCAGTATTCAGCATGTGTATTTCTGTCTGATGCACCAGTGCAATTAAAATGAAGTCTTCTGGCAGAGGCATGGTTATAGAAGTTCTATTGTGACTCAGTGATGAGGGAAAAAGGAGCATGGGAATCTTTTTTAAAGATTTGTTCTTCTAATTGTGCCATACATTTATCATAAATATAGACACTGTCATTCTCCTTTATTCTTTCATCAAACTAGGTTTTTAGTTCAGAAGTTACGTTCTTTCTCTTAATTTCTTCTCAATGCAAAGGTGTACTTCATAGCATGTATCAGGAAAGACCATGAGAAAACATACATCAGAAATGAGATGAGGCTCATGATCTGCATTTAGGGATTTCAGAAATTTCTCCCACAGGTAGATGACATGGGCAGGCATGAAAGCATCTTCCTCCAAATCTTGAGTCTACAGTAAAAGAAACAAATAAAGAACTAAATAAGCCAGAACAGTAAACTTAAATATGTACACCACACCACTTGGGCATCAGTGACAAAAGAATGTCTCTCAGGAATGATAAACAAATAATTTCACAGAATCACAGAATGGCCAGGGTTGGAAAGGACCACAAAGATCGTGAATCTCCAGCCCCCCTGCCACATGCAGGGCCACCAACCTCCTCATTTAATACTAGGCCAGGCTGCCCAGGGCCCCATCCAATCTGGCCTTGAACACCTCTAGAGATGGGGCATCCATAACCTCTCTGGGCAGCCTGTTCCAGCACCTCACCACTCTCATAGTAAAGAACTTCCCTCTGACATCCAACCAAAATCTTTCCTCTGCTGCACACTTAATGATTGATATCTATGTTCACCTTAGCACATGCTGGAAAGAGCTTTTTGCACACACACAAGAGAAAGAAAAGCATATGCTTGAAATAGGTGAAGACCACAAACACAGCATTGTGCTTACCTTGTATTTCCAAGTGAAAGTTCCCCTTTCATATACTTGAATGAGAAAATGAATAGTCTCAAATCTTAAGGGGAGCAAAAAGTTCATATCTGAAATCCCCTTATGTTCAGAACCGAGAAGAATTACACACCTTTAAATTCAGATTAATCAAAGAAGTGTTTGAACACCGTCTGTTAAAAATTCAAATCCAAATGCCATAAATCAATCCCAAATAATTGTTATATGCAATCGTTGATCAGTCCAGTTTCCAGTAAATGTTACAAGCTAAAATATTGCCTGGGACTATAGCCATTGCCAAACATATTGCATGAAAATACAGAGAGTATAAATATTTTTATGGCCTTTTATTTGAAGTCTGTAACCACAAAAGAGCTTTATAACACAAATGAAAATTAATTGCACAATTACTTTTCTCCTAGGTAGGTTCCAACTAAAAAAAAAGAAAGAGAGCTTTAATGCCATCAAAAACTTTCATATTTTGTATCGCTTTTCTGCTTGTCTTATAGCCAAGAAAAACAAGAAAACATTCATAAAAGCTTTTGTTTCCAATTCATGTGTCCAGTTGTATCTTCTGAATCACATTGCTGAGATAACTTACTCAACATTGTTTTTCTTATGGCAAAACTTACCTGAAATCTTCAGCAAACAATATTAGAAATAAATGTTCTTTTAAAAACTTCAATTTATTCTTTTAGAAGCCATAAGAATTAGTTTTGGGTTTGTTTCTGTCTTTCACCTTGAAAAAGTCAGCATGTCCTCAAAGTTTCACTTTCTTAACCTGTCAATTAAAAAATCTTATTTTGGTGATACTGCATCAGGGAGCAGGCAGTTCCTCACAGTTCTGTTCTGTGAGCATCAGGTAAGACCAAGGATGTCAGAGTCCACAATCCCATTGATCAGTGTGCAGTCTCACAGCGTGCAGTAGAATGCAGCCTAGTGATTTCCTGACAGATTTGGCACCACACTTGGGAAGTCACTTCCACTGACCACATCCATGTCAGCAGCTCCATGGCCAGAAACATGCATGTCTATGGCATATATTGCACAAAGACTAGGAGGCAGTTTCTGAAGAAAATTGGGGAGGTCCTGTCTCCCACAGCTCTTTCTCACTACGCTGTGATCCAAGGCTACACAATTGTACCATTTGTCTATGACATAATAATTTTAAATTCCTTCTTTCACCTCTGTAAATGTGCTCAACAGAAGTCCACATGTAC
The DNA here is from genome assembly GCA_037305975.1 of Chrysolophus pictus. Lineage (NCBI taxonomy): Eukaryota > Metazoa > Chordata > Aves > Galliformes > Phasianidae > Chrysolophus > Chrysolophus pictus. Next base: position 168,458,946 of record CM074576.1, read on the forward strand.
TGAATATGTACCATACCATGAACCCTCACATATCCACTAATTTTCACTGATTTCTTTAAATGTTTGTATTTTCAGAACTTACTCGGGAACCAATTATCTGTGTTCCATATTATACTTGCAAAGTTTTTAAAAAATCTGGAAAGCTTATATTGCCTGTTACTTGTTCTTGCCTAATAGATTACATTTTTTGATACAAATGGAATCATCTGTTAATGCATTGATGTTTATGTGACAAATTTCATGGAAAGTCATACAACGCTGCAATAGCTTTGCCTCATACTAAAGACATTATATGTTTATTTCATTATGAATAGGCATGTCTCTGTGTCAAAGCACTTCTTCATATAGTAAATGATATTAATTTCTTCATGGAGATGCACTGTAAATGCTCTAGTGCACTCTGCCTCAACTGCAATTGTTTCTCTACATGTTCTGTGCACCAAAATCTGCATGCTTTTCTCCAGTACCCTAGAATGTTAGAAATACAACTGTGACTCACGTGACAACAAAACGAAAGTAGTCTCAAAAAAATACATAGAAAAAAAAGTGAAAATATTGAAAGGAAGTCTACTTAGTAGTCTAAGACTACTTAGTGTTCAGTTGAATGTGTTATTTCTAGATACAAAATTGTCACACAGAAATGTGGTCAATTTTTATTTTCACATAAGCACTGCTTTATTTTTCCACCTTCTCTTGAAGTATCTAGTATTTGTCTATTTGTGTGAGGGAACGCATCTAAACAGAGCTCAAATCTCATTCAGTGCAAATGTTTCCATACTCTGTTTCTGTTCTGTTTACTCTACTTGAGATGCATATTCTAATTTCTTGCAAGCAAACGATCTGATCTGCCATCAGGATAGGAAATAACTGTAGCTCTTCATCTTCTGAGTGACAGTAGTGAAGGCTAGAGAAAAATTCTATGTGTGGGCTTGGAATCTGATATAACCAGTATACACTTACACTGAGTATCCAATAGAAGAGTGACATTAATCATGTGCAGTCTTATCTAAACTCAGCAGAATCTCTGGGGAGACTCTCGTGGATGTCAGTAGCTAAAACAAGCTTTTCCCAGGGGAAACAAAACGATGTAAATAATGACAAAAAAATATTTTTCAGCTTCTTTTTTTGTAACATGATTTTTAACAATAGATCACACACTTTGCCATGATACACCAGCGTAAACTTGCTGTGAAAACTGTATGGTACTCTATCTACTATAATGTCCTGCATATAATAAAACTGTGTAATTTTCTTAGCTTTTTTTCATAAATATATTATATGAGTAGTGGAAAGAGATTAATGTGTACATATTAATTATGTCCTTCTTCCACAGGACATCCAATCTGAAATAATTTTGTATTTAAAAATATCAAATAAAGTACATTTTCTGTCATATACTGTTAAGCTTACAAATTTTCAAATGCACAACAGATTCTGAAAGCCAAACATATTCACAGTTTAAAAATCTGGTTTATAGGATCTAAGATAATGACGTGTGATGGGATTCACTTTCAGATTCTGACACTTTTAAATTTTGAGGATGTAAGGCTGAGATAAGTGACATCATAGTTGAGGGCATCTATTATAGTCAGTAGTACTGTCATAACAGCATAGAAAAGTGCATGATTGGTCATCAGATGTTTTCTTTCAGATGATGTAAATCTTCTCAGCTGGCTTAATTGTATAGACTAATGAGGCAATTTGGTTATGGCCTATGACAGATGTCTAATAATATTTAAGGTGACATGATGTACTCTTCAGCTGCCACACCAAAAAAAATAACAAGATTTGCTAATTCCTATTAGTCCTGTGTCATATCTGCCAACTCCATGCAAATATCTCAGAGCAGCACAAACATATCTAGTGGCTTATATTCACAAAACCAAGAAAAGTTCTCTATACTGACAACTAGGATTGGTCATCAGTATGAAGTACTAGAAAAAAAATAGACTACATCAACAGTGGTGCATGATTGCCATGATGTCTCGATGGTTTAATGATGTACATAATTGGACAATCTAGATCATCTTGTGATGGGTGTTCTGTATCTGGGGACAATGAAGGATAAGGAAAGATAGAAAGAAATAATCCCTGAATGTGTTTAAAAACCATGTGGATGTGGTGCTCAGAGACATAATTAAGTAGTGGGTTGTTAGAGATAGTGTAGTATAGTCAGGCTATGGTTGGACTTGATGATCTTGAAGGTCTTTTCCAACCTGAGAAATTTTATGATTTTATGACAAGATGAATGCCTACAAAAAATTGATGTCACCCGTTCCTTTCATATATCACAGTCACCAGCTAAAAGATCAAAGATAGAATCTAGCTTTATATTAATTACCTATTTGCAATAGGTACCTCCAACATCTACTTACTAATCCAGAATATTTTATTTGATATACCATTTTCCTCTTTCAAAAAAACTGCCACTACCACCACAAACTGACAGAAAATTCAGAGAATTGAGTCTTTTGAATGTGAAGACCAAAACAACTTTTGCAGGAATACAAAAAATGTTACATCTATAAGGACAACCCAACCTGAACTTTTCACAGGAAAGCAGGCTGAAAGTTTTGTTTTCACCGAGTTTGAACTTAATTCTGAACTGAAACAGTAAGCATCATAATATCTTAGATGGGTGTGCATTTTGTAAGTTGGCTAATACTTGTGAAATGCAAAATGAAAGTATTAGATATATAATTTTACTGAATGAAGTAAAGCCGAAGCAAGAACTCAACTGGTAAGACACCTCCACACAACAGGTTTAAGTGGTATGAAAAAAAATTCTTCACAGGAAAAACTACATTGATTTCTCAAGGAGGAATCTTCGAGTTACAATACAAATTGTTTACTTGGTAACTCATACCCCTGGAAATTATAAAGTCAAACAAAAAATTGACAGAGATGCAGAGCTAATGAACAGTTGGTTGAGAAACATTATATTAGAAGAATAAAGTTAATTCTCTTTAGAATTCATGGAGGGTAATTTAAACTTTTTCAGAATACATTAGAGGTAGATGAACTGTTCATAAATGCTTTTAAAGCAAATGAGATTTTTTAGATAAAATAAGATGCTTATGATGTATAGAAACCATGCCAAATATATTTTGTTATTCTGGTAATGATTAGCTAGCCTTTACCCCTAGGGCTATGAGTTATTGGCTCACAAAAATTCAAAGATATTGTTCCAAAAATCTTCAAGAATTTAGAGAAGAGAGATAAGGGAATACAAACAAACAATAGCCATATGCCAAGCCATATGCCAGGCATATTCCCTGGAAGAGCCTAATTCTAAATATATATATACTCTGAAAAAAAGTAGAACTGATCTAGCTGGTATTGAAGTGATGCTGTTAAAAAAATGTAGTCTTCAAGATGACTTGAATATAAATTAACATTGAAGGAAAATGGTATTCATAGAAAATCATTTGATTCCTGCTATATTAATACAATTTATTTCCCAGATGTACTCCCTACTTCACTGGTTAATTGATGCACTTAACTTGTGTTACCTCCTAATTAAAATACTGTATTTGTTATTTCATTCTGACAACCAGAAATTATTGTCCCAGACTGCAGCTCAAGAGCAGAATACATTGACTTTGTTCAGATGCTCCTGACAGCAAAGTTTACCTAAATGGTAACAAAAACTATACAAGATTTTTTATACCAGACTCTGAATCTTTTTTATACCAACCTAGTCTAGCTGTAGATGTTCCTATTCTTTGTAGGGGAGTTGGACTAGATGATCTTTTAAGGTTCCATTAAACTCAAATGATTCTATGATTCTACAATAATCCCTAAATATTTTAGGAAAAAAAACATATATAGTAAAATTTATTTTATTCTCTATTTAGAAATGCAAATTTAAATAGTATTGTGACTATTATCTTTATAAGTTTATAACTTTATACAATACAGTTCAAACTTCATTAGTCAGAATTCACACTATCTTAAAACATTTAATCTCTGTTTGTTTTTGCTGTTCTCAGTGAAGCATGACTCCTCTCAGGATTAAATGCACAAGCACTGCAGATCTAATCATGAGAAATAACATTTTTTAATAACTAAGTAGCCATTAGGTCATCATTAGCAATGCATTCACTAACATTATTGTTCTGGACAATTCATGATAATTTGAAAATGTGTATAAAATTCAGCATATTTTAGCAAAACAAAGATGATTTATTATCTACAGTAGGCAGCTTTCTTTTTTTTGTCTTCCTGTCTTCAAAGGAAAATATCTACCTAAAAGCTTGTGAGTCTGGGGAAGTATCTGATTACTAAAAGCTAGCTAATGTTGTCTCAGTTTCTAAGAAAGACATGGGAGATGACCCTGGAAATTCAAACCTGCTAGCTTATCATCCATAAATGGAAAAATTATGGAGATTACTTTGGGCTCCATTGAAAGGCACTTAATAACAAAATCATCAGGCCCAGCCAGTGTGGATTCATCAAAGGAATTCCTGTCTCATTAATTTAATCTTCCTCTATAAGATCACTCACTTAGTGGATCAAGGGAAGACAGTGGATTCCAGTAGGTATTCTGGATTATATTAAAGCTTTTGGTACAATTACTCACAGTGTTTATCTAGACAAATTGCCTAGTTGTATGCTGAATGATGAAATGTCTTAAAGATAGAGCAGAGGGATTTAATTGGAAGTACTGGGCAATCAGCAGTAGAATAAGTACAGGATTCTGCACTTGGAATGGAGTAATGCTGGATGTAAGTGCAGTCTGGGAGATACACAGCTGTACAGAAGTCCTTCAGAAAGGCATCTGAAACTGCTGTTGGCAGCAGGCTCAACATGATCCAGCAGTGCTCTGGCAGAAAAAAAGCAAACAGCATTTTGGAATGCATTGAAAACAACACAGTCAGTTGGTAAAAAGAAGTCATTCTCCCATTATATTTAGTCCTGGTGTGTCCTCACTTGGAATATTGTGCGCAGTCTGGGCACCACAGTTTAAAAAGAGAATTAAGATACTTGAATGCATCCAGAGTAAAGCAACAAAACTGTAAAAGTGCTGGAACACAAGCATCTCCTGAGAGGAGTAGCTGTGGACAATTAGTTTGTTAAAACTGGATAAAAGGAGTTGAGATGCAACCTAACTACTCTCTACAGGGAGAGGAAGGGAATTGGAGAGGGGGGTGCTCATCTTTTCTCCCTGGTGCCTAATGACAGGACGCATTGAAATGCTGCATCAGGAATGTTCGGACTAGACAGCAGGAAAGACACTGTTGAAAAAGTAGGCACTGAGACAGACTTCCTAGAGAGATGACTGATGCCTCTCATTTCTCTGTGCTTATGAAGAATTTAAGCGTGAACCACAATTAAGTAACATGTAAAAAAAAAGTTAAAACTCACATGGGATTAGTGGATAAATAATTATCTCACTTCCCAAAAGGATATGCAGATGTGGTTTTCTTTCTTTTCATAGAGGTTGGCTTCTATTTAAAGAATTTAATATTCTGTGCAAAATGAAAAGGAATCAAAATATGCATCTTACCTGCAGATTACCTTAGCTACATGGGTATGAAAGAATTATCTTTCTGACTTTCCAATTTGGAACACATTAAAGTATTCTGGAAAACTTAGTAGTAGTTATTTAGTATTTATTTAGGAAGCTTCTTTTCTAGTATTTATTTAGTAAGTAAATGCTAAAGTATTCTTACAGCTTTGACTGAAAATTCTCATCCCAGAACATTAGTCTTTAATCTTATACTTCTGTGACAAAAGACAACTGAATTCTATTTCTGTTCTAACTAATGGGAAATAGAGGATCATAACCCTGAATTTTTCTATGAGCTTGCTTCAGTTCAGTTGTTCACTGTAAGGAAGTATCTTTGTCTTTGATTTGAAGAAGGGAGCAGGAAAAAAAAACAACAATTCTGTCTACTAGTTCATTTCAAAGCAGAATAAAGTGAGAGACATTTACAATCTGCCCATCAATATTAATTTCCATAAAAGGTATTAGTGTCTTGCAAATCTTATGGAACATTTACTAAATGCATAACAGGCAGATGAATGTGAAACTCATTGAATTGGTGAGATTCATGCTCAAAACCTTAATGCAATCAAGCCTGTACTATATCTTTAGACTGCTGTTTCACATCCATATACTAAATAAAAGTTCAAAACTAAGCTTCATTCTGGAATATACAGTCTAAAACATTTTTAAATTCCCGAATTTCAATAAGTAATGTGTATTTTCTTTAACACTCATTTGTTGGTGTACCACAAAATTCAGGCCAATTCTTGTAGGCTTTATTCACAGTACAGAAAATGCTAGAAAACTGTTTATGAGAGATCAGGTTTTCAGCATTTTTGAACTTTCAGATAATATTTCATTTGTCTAAAATATGTCACAAAGAACATAGAATGGACAGTATCAAGTGGGCCGGTCAGTTTCCTGATAGTACACAAAATTATGTCTTTTAAATCCCTAGCATCACTTTATCACAACCCACTTAAAAGTTGGCTAATTTTCTCATTTCACTTTTCTAGTTGAAGGGCTGATCCATAACTGTGTGCTATGACAGCTGTTAGTTTTATTCTAAAGATACTTACTTTGCCACAAATATAGAAGAATCTATTAATAAAAATATATTTTGGAGAAGAAGAATGAAACGCTCATTTGTCTACTTTTTTTCTTAAAAGATACGACAGCCTTCAATTCGTCTCAACTTAGATTTTTATTTTATTATATCTTTCCAAAAGACCAGGAAATCTCATATATTTCTTTATGTGGACATTTGTAAACAAAAGAATATAAAGTAGGAAAATGAAGCATTTTCATAAAACTTATATGTGAGGGCTAATTTTTATTTTAGTTTATTTTGCTTTTGCTATTTTGATATTGCATCTAACATTATGCTATCCATTTATGAGAAGAAATTACATTTTCATTCTAAGACACTGGGAAACATTCTAAGTCAAAACTTCTATTCTTTCTGAATAGGAGATTGAGAAGGTTCTTTACCTATTATTATTCTTGTATTTAGATCTTTGTCCTTGACAACAAAGTGATCTTGTTCCTCTGTGCCTAAGAGAGTAAACACAGAAAAGATCTGTAGAGTTTGAGTCCAATAAAAATGCTGAACAGGAACAGCTTGGAATATGAACCAAGAAACAAATCCTTTAAAATATGCTTGCATGGAGTAAAAGATTGAGAAAAAAATATGCAAATATTTTTCTTTAATAAGTTATGTAAATGAAAGTTCAATTTTGCTAAACTGGAACAAATAGGAAATTCATTTGACATAAAACTTCTGAGAAAAAAATTATTCTACTATGATAGCAGTGAAAATGAGAAATTCATGAGGGTAATGACAATATAATTCTCTACATTCTTGACTTGGCTTTGTGAGGCAAAGTGACCCTGTCACTGTGCTTTTCCTTATGATGAGCTGTATTGGCAGATGGCAGCCCACTGAGACAAGGAAGATTACATCAGGGTAGATCACACCATAGGTTTCCAGGCCTGATGAACCAGAAAAGTGTGCAGCGGCAACACAGAACCAAGCCTGTGATATTATTCCACCATTTATTGGTTTGTTTGGGTTGTTTCTTTTAAGTTTTTAAAGTAAAACATTGTTGTATGCTTATGTTTTTATGCCACTGGGGATTGAGTTTTCTAATATGGACTTAAGAAATAACAGAAATGAAAAGTAAAAAAAAAAAAACAAAAACGTTCTAGCTCAGTTTTTAGAGCAATTATAGCAAAGCTGTTGATGTGAAAAAGAAGTACCTATTCCTATATTCAAAGAAGACTTGATACATTCTTCTTTATCTGTACTAGTATTATGACAAACTCATTCAGTGTTCATTAAGGTTAGAAGAGATATAATGCTGCTACAAGACACTGTTTGAGAAACTGCAAAGGGAAAATGTGCCTTTTAATTTTTGTAATAGTAGCATAATATTGTTAGCATTACTCTCTGTTCACTTCTGTGTAAAAAGCAGTACTGCATTTCTTCTTTTTTGATTGACATTGGTGCATTAAGCTGACATTTTCATTGTACTAACCAATTACACTCCTTTCTTTCTCCTTCAGTGTTACAAGATACTTGTTTCAACACTTGTTCTATTCACAGATGGCCAGAATTTTTCTGATGAAACCACATATAATCAGAAGATGCCAATACATTCAGAGAAATTTGAAGCACAAATACTGAAGTCCAAAATAGTATTATTTGAATATATGCATTCTGACAAAACAGGACTTTTTCTACAAGTTTCTTATTCCTGTATTTAGTATTTGAAACTTGTGAAGCACCATCATATTAGAACTTCCAATTAAATACTTAGCTAAAGAGATAGCATAAGTTTTCTTAATTGTTTTCATTATCTGGAGTTTTGTTTGTTTTTCATACCTCGGTAAATGAATGAATCTTTCAAGAGTTTGTGTATGTTACACACACATACACACATACTTTAAAAAAGGTATTATCTGAATTTAAGGGAACTTTTTCAATTTCCACCTTGAATAATCTAAAATGAACAAACTGAAATGCTAAGGAGAGAAATTCAGACAAGTAAGCAGAGAAATAGAGACTTTGGAGGCTCTAAAAGATCTAATAAAATGGCATTGTTCTTGGATTAATAACTGACATGGGAGATTATTTGGCCTTTTTCTTTTTAATATGGATCTATAAATATGTATTTACCCAAGTGTTTGATTTTTTTTTAATTTACTTATATGCAGACATTTTTACAGCTTAGGTAACTAAGAAGGTGTAATAATGATTTGTTCAACAGCTCACTGGCTCTTTTGAAAGTACATTTCATGTTTTCATGCTTTTGGACCACACAGTGTCATTTCACAAAGAGATTGCAGTGCAAGGCATAAGATTTATCTCTCTTATTTTCAGAAGTTCAAAATACAGTTGTTGAAGCCTAAGCTTTAGCTTCTGTTCCAGAAGACAGAAGTAGACACCTCTAGAGAGCGACTCATCAGCATTTGACATGTGTTTCAGAAGTGAAATGGATCACAGCTGTACATATTTCTTCCTCGTTTAATACGAAGAGACAATCTAGTGATTTTTATTTGCCAAATAATGGGCATTGCAAGTTCTATTGAAAAGTTCTTCTTTCTGAAAGTCCAGATTTTGGATTTGATTTATCTCACATTTCACTGTTAGCTGCATACCTTTCGTGTTTAACAACAAACACATGGTTCTTACCTGGCTCACTCTTAGTAACTAGATTATATTCCAGTTCCACACAAGAACACAAAATTGTTTTTCTGATAGTCTTTAGCTATAACAAAATGTAACACTGATGCAGCCCTTTGTATGGGCTGGAAGCTTTTGAAGATCTGGCCATAGATATACAACTGAACAGTCTTAGCCTCTAAAGTACGGAATCTACATCCACACTGATTTATTGAAATAAACCACATTATAAAAACTCCTAAGACACTCCTGGAAATTTTGTGATTATCCCCAGACAACTGGAACAGGAAGGTATTTTTTAGAAATCAACAAGAAGCCAATCTCTTCCTTGTCTCTTCCTTGGATATCCAACACTAGCCACGTTTCTGCAAGTTCCCTATATAGACCCCAGATGTAGTACGCAGTGACTGTGGCTGATGATGGAACATTATCATGGCTGAGCACGGACCCTATGGGAGTGTGCTTTTTGGTGAAAGTACCGCATGAGAGTAACACTTGTTTTTTGACTTATATCCACAGTAGGAGTAACCCTGTTCTTGTTACTGCCTGACATTTGCTACCAGTGTCAACCTGTCTGCTGTGGAAATGGTCTACAGAGAGAGTGGTTAGGTGCTGGAACAGGCTTCCCAGAGATGTTGCAGATGTTCTGTCACTGGAGGTGTTCAAGACCAGGTTGGATGGGGCCCTAGGCAATCTGTTCTAGTACCAGATCTGGAGGTTGGTAGCCCTGCCTGTGGCAGGGGTGTTGGAACTCAATAATCCTTGGAGTCCCTACCAAGCCAAGCCTTTCTGTGATTCTACAATTGTATGAAATGGGAATAATTCTGCAGTGACGAAATTCTGCTTTTAAAGAGCAAGCCTTCACAGCAATAGAATCTAGGAGTTACTACCTATTTCTACATAGTAATTCTTATGTCTGCCTACAGTGATTTTTGTATTCTCTTTTCCAAGTGATAGAAGTAGAAGTCTCAAAATACAAAAGTAATTTGATGAATGTGCAAGGTGGTGAGTGTATAAGAATACAAAAATATTTCCTTTTAACTTCATGAATCATTAAATAGATAACGAGGCTGATTTAGAACAAACCTAAATGACTGCAAAACTTATGCATTCTTGAAGCTTGTTTATTCTGCTAAAGTTGACTCCAAGTAAAAAGTGATGCAGTTTTTCAGTCCCATATATTTCTTATGATCACAAGTTTATGCACTGTTTTAACTCAGAAGAGTGTTGCTGTCAGCAGTGTCTCAAGCATAAAGACCACCTAACATTTGAAGTTCCATTGATAATGCTGATGCTTAAAGAGGAGGCTGTCCCAAGCGCTTAGTCTATATTCATCTCTTCTGGTGAACAGCTTTCTTCTAGTCTGCCTTACTTTCATCTTGATCCAAAAAGAGTTACATATGAAAAGAGAGCTTGAATAGAATAGCTTAATGATTCTTTCAAAGAGCTATTCATTCAGCCCAAAGACTGGAAGCAAAACTGTTAGATGTAAATTAAATAAAGAGAATCCCTCCCGTACCTATTCTGTGATAGAATTTTATCAGCATGAGGTACAGTTACTGCATTTGGCCATCAGATAGAACATTTCTAAAGAACACAATAATCAAATTAGAGAGAAATTTTGGATGTCTTTAACCCTAATCCATCAATACAAGAGCATTTAGCATGTCTGTCAATTGTATTTATTCTGCAAAAGTCAGAATATAATGCTCAAAAATACATTTCAACTTGAAAATCTCTGGAACACATTGCCTGCTGTGAATACCTCCCTCATGCAAAGTTTGAGATAAAATGTAAACACATATATATAATTAGTCATTGCTTGCTTTGGGAATCAGGGAATACCTTGTGTTGGAAGTGACCTTAAAGACCACCTAGTTCCAACCTCACTGACATGGACAGGTTTACGAATCACTAAATTAGGTTGCCCAGGATTCCATTCAGCCTGACTTCCAGAGATTAGGCATGTGGCATCTGCAGTGTCTCTGGAAAATCTGTTTGAGTGCTTCACCACATTACAAGTAAAAAATTTCTTCCTAACATCTAACCTTAATCTCCCCTCTTCTTGCTGAATGCCATTCCACTTTGTCCTATCACTATTTGCCTGTCTCCCTCTAGTTTAACTACTGGATGGCCTCAGTGGCATCTCCTCAAAGCCTTCTCTTCACCAGGATGAACAAGCCCAGTTGTCTCAGCCTTTCTACAAAGGCATTTAGAAGTCCGGTTAGATGACATCAGTTGCTCTCCCTTTGTTCACTGATGTCATCACTTAAATGTAGAAAGTCAGCAGATTGGTCAGGCAAGATCTGTTCGTAGTGAAGTAATGCTAGTTGTCTCAGATTTCTTCCTTGTCTTGCATGTGTCTTCACATAGTTTCCAGGAGGATCTGCTCCATGATCTTCCCGGGCACAGAGGTGAGGCTCACCAGCCTGTAGTTTTCTACATCTACTTTTCTATCCTTCTTAGGAATGGGAGTGATGTTTCCTTCTTTCCAGTCACTGGGAACTTTACCTGGCAGTCATGACTTTTTAAATATGATGGAGACAGGCTTGGCAACCACATCAGCCAGTTCCTTCAGGACCTTGGGATGTGTGCCATCTGGCCCCATAGACTTGTACAAATTCAGATTCATCAGATAGTCTTGAACTTCTTTTTTGCATATAGTGGGAGGGATTTTGCCTCTGCCCAATTCCTGTATAGAGATTCAGGAGTGTAAGAAACTTGGGAAGTCTGACTGCAAGTGAAAATTGAGGCAAAGAGCTTACTGAGTACCTCAGCTTCCTCCATATCTGTTGTTGCCAGTTCACCCATCCCATTTACCACAGGGGGTACACTGTCTTTGGCCCTTCTCTTCTGACAGGTGTCAAAATCGCTTTGTCTCTAAGGACAGTTTTCCAGGGGATCTCATCCAATAATTCTTTAAATAGATTGATATTCATTCTTCCGATGCTCAGAGTACTAACTTTTCTCTTTGTCAGGCCCATATTCCTAGAGGTCAAAAGCTCACCAGGGAATGGTTATCAGTCTTAACCTCCGTAATGAACTCATCTGCATTTGTGAGCACCAGGTCCAGTAACAGTAATGCTTCTCCTCTGGTTGGTTTCTCTAATAACTGGGACAGGATGTTATTCTCAATATACCCCAGGAATCTCCTAGATTGCTTAAATCCTTCCATATTGCTTTCTCAGCAGGCATCTGGGTGGTTAAAATCTCCCATCAGGATGGGAGCCTTTGAGTGTGGTTTCTTCTTGCAGCTGAAGCAAGAAGACTTCATCAACAGGTTCCCCTTCACCAGGCAGCCTGTCACAGACCTTGACCACCAGAGGTCCTTTACTGATAAAGTCCCTAATTCTTACCTGCATGCTCTCAACCTGTTCATGGATGTTTTTCAGATGCAGTTCTTTGAAATCTATCCATTTCTTAACATAAAGGTGGCAAAGCTTCTGCCCCTCTTTCCCTGACTATCCCTTCTAAAAATGTTGTAACCCTAGATTGCAGCATTACAGTTGTGCAGATTATCACATCACACTTCCACAATAGCAATGAGGTCATAGTTTTCTAATTGCATCATGGTTTCCAGCTCCTTCTGCTTATTTCCCATGCTTTGTGCATTGATATAGAGACACTTAAGATGGGGTATCTGCTGCATTACCTTCTTGGAGAAGTCCTCCTTAATCAATCTGGGACAAATTTGGGGCTTTCCCCTGGTGCTTCCTTAAGTGACTATTCTTTAGCTTTTCTCTGTCATTTGGTAGTACATTCTCTTCCTCTACTGAATCTAGTTTAAAACTCTGCTAATCAGTCCAGACAGCATGCTGAGAGCACTACAGTTTAAAATAAGCAGACATGGCAAAAGTTTGCTTTCCACAAGTCTTGTTTGGTTTGTAACGTCCGTACTTTAGTATTTTATTCCACTCAAAAACTACTCTTTGAGTTTTAAAAAATAAAAAAATACTGTTGTCCATGTCCTTTGAAACCAAGCTTACTGGTCTGCAGTTTGGGGAGTTGAATAATAACGAAGGCAGAATTTAAATTAAGAGTTTACATCTGATTGATAAGTTCCAATTTAGCTACATCTTTTACTACTGTTTTAAACTTCAGTGATTTTTTTTTGTGGGCTTTTAGTATATTTTATAATTGAGTCTGTTGCCGTGGAACACTTTTCTAATTCCGATTATGTCATTATTCAGATCAGAAGAAATAAAGGAAAAATGGGATTATAATTTTGCATTATCTTGCAGGAAGGTTTTGTGAAAGCATTCTTATCAGTGTGAAACATGCAAGATTGCAAGCAAGGCAGCATGCAACTTTTGAAAAACTATTATCTAAAAAAATACACCTCTATTCTAGCTATTGTCCTGTGTTACATTTTCTTAGAAAAATGAAGATTTTTTGCTTTCTGTTTTGTTTTCAATTGTATTTTGATGCAAACAAAGTAACATGTACTTGAGTCTAATAGCAAAATATTTTTTGCAGTCAGAAGGCATGCTGATATTGTGAATATAATATTATTAAGATACATTATAAAATTACCATGACAATTAAAGTCAGCTGTGAAACACCAGTTCAGGAGTAACTCATTTTAAAATAATATCATTAGTTTTTGTCATGCAGAGAAATGTAATTAATGTAAATTTAATTTGCATATTCCCTGCTTCTTTTCTTTTCTTTCTTTAATCTTGTAATCACTGCAAGTAATTTTTCAAAAAGATGACCTTAATAAGTGATTAACATTTTTCTTAAACTCAACCAAACAAATCTTATTCTTTTTAATGCTACTGTAAACAAACAAAAACTCTGTTCTAAAAAAAAGATACTGAAATATCAGAGTACCTGAAGATAATGCTGAAATGTGCATTCTTTCATTCAAAAAGCTGGAGATAAACACATTAAAATACACCTATGTAAACAAAGGCACACTGTTCAAACCTGCTGTAATTCTCCTTAAATGGTTCTCATTAACCAAAACTTGCTGTCTTAGATATTTTAACTAATCAAGCAGAAAACTCTGAGTCTGGGATTAATTATTTGCATGAGACGTATGGACTAATTTATCTTCCTTTTTCTGCATAAATTATTCATAACAATATTTCTCAAATATAGTCATTATTCAGGGACTATTTTCTGGAGATGCTGGTGAATAGTATGTTCCCAAAATTGTGATCTTATTTTATTGTGATTATAAAGATAAGATCACAATTCTGTTCTAATTTCCATGGGTGCAAAATTACATAAAAAAATCTTAGTGAGAGTGGAAGACTGAAGCAACAGAAGTAGTTGGAACACACCATAAATTCTGTGAAACAACAAGAATTTCCAGGTTCAGATAAGCTCAGAATTGACAGTATAAACATTTAAGCTGCTGAATTCATTATTCATTTTATTTGAATATTCTGTGATTGCTATAGAAAATTATTCTTGTTGGCACATCTTCCTTGCAGCAACTCATTTGACAAGTTATTCATGAAAAGGTTAACATAAAACAGTGAATTTAAGTGAAAGGCTTCACTGAAAAGCGAATATTCACAGGAAATTATTTTCCCAGCTGGCAGATAGAACTCCATGGCAGGTAGAAACAATTGCTGGATTTCTGGACTACATGTTTCAGAACCAAAAAGTTTTCTGTATGAATGTAAATCACGGAACTTGGAATATTTTAAATGAGTTTTTGATATGTCTTCTGTCATTGTGGCATACAACATGTAGGTCCATTGCTAAGCTTAAAAAAAAAAAAATTCTGGATCCTAATCTGCTCTGGTATTCCTAAATGTTGAATTTGGGAATGCAGTAGGGTATATTCTTAGATATCCTCTAATGCTGACATCACTACTCAAACCACCAGCTATTGCATTTCTATGACAACGGAGCCTCAGAGATTTTATGCCTTATGCAGCTGTCAAAAATTTATAGTACAACCATAAATATCTTTATTTGTGACATGGTACGTAATGGCAATTTGATAATAAGAAGTTAGGTAAAATAGTCAGCTTAGTCATATTCTTATTCAGCAAAATTCACATGCTAATTTGATTCTATACTGAAATTTCCCAACATCAAAGTTTTCTTGCTTTTTCATTATTGTTCTGAAAGATATGGAGGTTTTTCTTGTGATCTTCCATGCTATTGATTTTGAGTTTCTAGTTCTAATGTTATATTATCATTTAATTCCTCCAATGTTACATCAGTTTTTTGTTTTTTAGTTTGTTCACGCAAATTTCAATAGAATTTTAGACTTGAAAATCTTCAGTATTGATAGTATTCTGCAAAAACATTTCATAATGCAGTTTATTGGACTAAGATCTAAGTGGAGAAAAAAAGCTTTTGAATGGATTGATTGGTAATACATTACAAGGAAAAGAGATATACAATTCCTTCCATGTTTAAGAATTAGACTTTTTTTGAACTCGTGGTTAAATATATGTATGTATTCAAGAGCTGGTCCAAAAGTAATGTATCTTATTTTGTTATGATGGACCATGGCAGTAAAGGTGGATGTTGGTGGTGTGGCAGTAGAGCTTAAATCCTCCCACCGATAATCCGTTAACGTTTTATTTCTGTGCAACAGATGGCAGCAGAGTGGCACTCTGACAGAATGGTATCTGACATGGAAGTGCATATGAAGCAAAAGTGTACCTGAATTCATCCATATGGAAAAAATGGCACCCATTCCTATTTATCAGTGCTTATTGAGTATTTATGGAGACCAGCAAGTGAGTGTGAGCAGTGGATGTGAGATGGTGGGTTTTGTTCTGTATGATAGAAATGTGGAAAAACAAACGTAGAAAACAGCCATGTAGAATTTTACATGCATGGTATGTAGACTCCTGTTCAACTTTAGCAAAAATGCACAGCTAATCGTGGTGACTATGTTGAAAAACAGTGCTTTGTAGCTGACAATTTGCTCTATCAGGTAGAGTTATTGTGCTTTTCATATCTATTGTAGTTTCCATTGAAATAAATAGTATTTGAAATAAATTGCATTACTTTCAGAGCAACCTATTTACATTTACATATAATTAAATATTAGAGTAATATAACTTGTTTAAATTGAGGCAAGGCAAGAAGCTTCCCCACGTCTTGACCTCTCTGTTTCATATCAGCCGTATTCTTATTGTATATTCTGGTTGTTTTAATGTACCTTTCACCTGCTGTGTGAAATGCTAAACCAAAGCAAGAGAGACACCATTATCATGCTGTGCAAATACTACTTTACCCAATAATCACTGTAAATTCTGTAGCTCTAACAGAATATTTGTTTTCAATAACCCCCATAATCATTAACAATGTCCTACACTACTGAACACTGGTGTATGTCCACCAATGTCCTGTCACATTTTAGGATGGGATGTCTGACATTCCAGACAAGTCAGGAGTATCTCCATGGGTGTACATTTATGGCAGAAATTACAAAGGAAAAGGAATGGTAATATGATACATAAGATTGAAGATCCCACATCATTCCATTCATAGAGGAATACTGACTTATTGCCAGACCTTAACAACAACAACAACAACAAAAACAACTACAAACTAACACAACAACAACAAAATAAAAGAAAGTAAAACAAAACAAAACAAAACCCTACACAGTTACAAAATTATATTCATTACAGATGAAATAGGTCATTACTTGTTTAGAACCTAGTTTTTTAGTTTTCTAGTTTTCTAGTGTAAGGACAGGGGTGGGTGTGTAATGCACAAACTTTTTTACTCCTGTAAAAGTAGTTCCTCCTTACTCTCTGTTACCAAATAAATTTTGCTATACCTTTTATTCATGTGTCATGGGGTGAGTTATGCCTCTGCCTTTTACTCTTGATTTATCAGTATACATTATCACATCCACTGTGATGAAGTATGTGATAACAGTTACATCCCTTAAAATGCTAACATAGAGTCAAAAAGAAGGAGAGAAAATGCAATACCTGCCTTACCCACTTAAAAAAAAGCATTCACAGTGCAAATGATCAGCCACAGTTAGACTCAAAAGAAGTACCATTTCCTTACAGATCTAGAAAATAGCTTTTTGGATACATGTCCAATCTGACATTCAGTTTTAAACATTAGAAGAAAGAAGTTTGAAGTTTAGGATTCTTAAGTGAAACTTCATGGACTTAATCATCATTGTAACAGGGAGGTTAACATTATTCCTTTTGTGCATTCCTTGGGACAAAGACTGTTGTTCTAAATACAGATAAACAATTTTCTCTCTTACACATTTTGTATGCAATGACTAATCAATCCTGATGGCTCAATTTATGGAAATTTTAGTAGACTCAGAATAATAAAATATACATATTTCCATGAAACTCAGACATAATATAGAAGAACCTCATGTAAAAATTTAGAGGGAGCTGAGTCCACAAAATCTATATTAAGAAATCATTTATCATTTCCCTTGTTCTTCATTTTACACCGTATCTGCTCTGCTACAACTATATTATTATTCCAGGCTGCAGCTGTGTTCCTACATTCTTAATAGTGTATCAACATTGGTTTGCATTTTCAGGCACTTACTTTTAGGTGATTAATTTGTGTGTCAAAAAACCAAACGGTGGTCTTCCAGATACTATTCTGATCAGATTAACTATGTCATTATCCAAAGGTATGAAGTATTTCAATTCTATCCCATTGTTCAGTCTAGATAATTAAGTTGTCACTCCTTTACACAATTTATTACAATGCAATTTGCAATTGTTTTATTATACATAAGAACTTGTAATGGACAGGTTCACATCAATTGCTTGCAACTTCACTAAGTGTATGACTACCAAAAGAGTAAAATAAAATGAAAGATACATGACTAGGAAAAAGAATGGAAAGGAAAAAAAAGAAAGCAATAATTTATTTTTATCCCTCAGGTGAGAGCTCACCACACCGGTACTTCTTCAGCTATGAATGAACCCACAAGCCAACAGCCTTGATAGAGTGCTGCTTCCTGAAGAGGTGAGGTGGCCTCCCTGATAGCACTTGCATGCTTGAACACCCTGCTCGAATTGCCCATGCCACACTTTTTGCCATACCATGCCCTGTTTGCACACCCTGTTCACCATGCTCTTTGGTCACCATGTTACCTGGCAGCTGCCTTTGTACACACAGAGTGTGACTCTGCTCCTTCTGGCCCTGCTGTTGTGGTGTCAGAGCGCTGTTCCATGAGGAGGGCTAATGGCCCAGAGGCTCCTCAATGAGGAGATTCCCTGCTTCAGTGCAAAATGCATCCACTCAGAGCCAACAATCTTGCAGAAAATATTAGCCAATGAAATACTAACCACCTTACTTTCTAAGATTATGTTAAAGAGGGCTGTTTTTCTTTGATTGGTTTTTGTTCAATAATGCAAATCATTATTTATTTCAAGAAAAGTTTCATACCACATTTTATCATACTTAGGAATCCTCAGAAAATTACAGTTTCATAGTTTACTTTATATCCTACCAAAGAAACATATTTGTTTATGTTTTTTTTTCCTCTGTCTTCTGACATTATCAACTACAAAATGAGTATCATTCATTTACATCTCTTCAGAAGTTGATCGTCTTCCTACATAATGCTCTCCAACACTCACACAAGCTTTTCAAGAGGAGAGAATGTCAAGGATGAAGTACTTGAAAATGTGTGACTTCAGTGAACCTAAGTGGTCCACAACATCTGCTGAAAACAATCATGTACATAAAATATATACATCTGTGTACATTTGAAACGGTGCATGTGTATATATATGCTATAGATAAACATAGATGGTATAAACAACCAAAAATTCTGCCATTTGGATGACCTCCAGATTTTCTAAAAGCTGTTATATTAGTAAGGAATCATGAAAGTGAAAAGACATAGAAAACACATTAGAAAAGAGTGCAGTTTGAAAAGACAAAATGAGAAATGCCTCAAATGAAAACAGTCACAACTAACATGAGACCAAACAAAGCAATGAAGAAAGTTGGCGTTAGAACTCAGCAGAAGACAAAGAGTTCTTAGTGCTACTATTTGTTCACAGAGAAGCAAACAGAAGGGATGGTGAGGAAAAAGTGGAAGTATTCAGTGCTTTCTCACTTCACTCTTCCTGGGAAGAAAAAAAATCCACAGATTAATTGTGACAAAACTCCAAGAAAAATTAATTTAACATGGTAGCAAGCATAAGTAGTATTTGTAAAAAAATCTTTAAACATGTGTATAGATCAGAGGAATTAAATCCATAAAATTCTCCCCAAAAAGTACTTCAGGAACTAGCTAATACAACATTGCAATCATTAGTCATTCTCTGTAAGAAACTACTGAGCACAGGGAAAGTCACAAGGTATCTAAGAGGGCCAAACATAGTATTTATCCTTAAAGAGGGAATAAAAGAGGAACCAAAGTCACAAATTACAATCTTATTTTAAAACATGGAAATAATCTGTACTGTTTTTCTATCAATCATTTTGTAAGCTTCTGGCTGAAAATAAGATCTGAAACAAATAACCAATGTGTCAATAACAGTTTAGTTTTCTCCTTCATCAAAACGGCTACTCTGGTGGAGAAAGGGAAACAGTACATTGTTTGATTTTTTGAAATTGCCTATGAAAGAGGGCAGAAAATGAGAGAAATGCTGTTCAAACTAGAAAATATTTATTTAAATCTTTCTCAATTATTAAATAAGTAAGCACACATTGTGCGAAGCAATAAAACCAAAATCTCACATGGAGTTGTTTCAGAGGGTTCAGGTAAGGTAATAAAGATTAAGTGCACTTAAGTTACCTCAAAGTAGAAGAATTCAAAACTAATACACTTCAACTGAGGATCAGAACTGAAAATGATCTTTGCAGATTGGAGCTACAGCAAAAACTCAGTAGGAGACAATTCAGTCATGAAAACTGCAAAGTATCATTCACAGGAAGAAAAAAATCCAAGGCATCAATGCAAAATAGAGACAAATTGGTTACAGGTAGTCATACAGCAGGAAAAGGATCTGTAGGTCCAAGCCAGTTTGTGTTAAGGCTATGTTATTGTTGTATAATTATTGTCAGAGAAGTTTTCAGTATAAAACTCAAGAAATTATTTCCCCTAGTTCTGGGAAAGCTTCATCTTCAATATTATATTCAATTTTGAAAACTAAACTGATGCAGACAGACTGGTCAGTCCAAAACAGCAAAAGAAATTTGAAAGATATGATCTGTGTTTTTCGCAGGATTTTTAATTCCAAAATGGACTGTGTGGTGAGCTTAATAACTGTCTATTTTTGTGTTGTACATTACAAACAAGATTATGATCAAGGGTTCTCCATTTCCCTTGTGGCAAGGACAAAAAGAATAATCTCTCTTCGGTTAACAGTAAAAAGATATGGCTGGATTAAAAAAAAAATAAATAAAAACAACTTTCTAATACTGCGATAAGCAGTGAAACTGTCAAACCAGAGAGAAACTGCCTTTCTTAAAGATATTCACGGTAGACTGAAGGATCTAAGAGTATAAGAAAGGCTGAAACAAGTTACTCAACAGCTCCAGCTATCCCAGATTCCTGACAGAAGGGACAACATGATCAAGGAGGTGGTTCTTCTGTAGGGAGTTGGGTACTGTGTTCACATTGTCCTGAAGACTTGGAGGAAAGCAATTGTGAGGCAGTGGAAATAAATGTTTTCTGCAGAACTTGCATGGAACTGCCTGTAATTTCTAACTCAGATATTCATAAACAAAAGATTTTGCCCATGTTTAATTATTTTGGATATGTTTTTCTTCTCTGGATTTTATTTTTTGAACCTCTTTAATGCTTTTAGCTTAATGTTCTATCTAGTGTGAATACATTTCATTTTAGGTGGACTACCTCCTAATGATCACTATGAGCTTGCCAGCTGGCAACTTCTTTTAATGCCACTTGGCAATTCCACTTAATGTCTCTCAGTTCTTCTCCTGAAAAAGGCAATGAACAGTGTTTCAATATTCAGCATCTCAGTGCAACTCTCACTCCTCTCTGATATCTCTCAGTTATCTCTTTTAGCCAGAGTCATTAAGTCACTAAGTCATCGGTGTTAGACAAAATTTTGTTGAGGATATTCTAAATCATACTGAACCTTCTCATAAAGCAAAGGACTAGAATAGGTGCTTGAACTGCTAGGAGCTGTTTTCAACATCATAATAAAAGGTGGTAATGACATGTATGTTGATTATTGTTGATATTTCATATATATTCTCTTTTCTGCAGTACAAATAATCACTTAACTTGGATGTGTATAAGCTTTTCACTGAGATGTGGTTAACAATACTGAAATGTTACAGAACAGCAAAATGGTCTACATGGCAAATAAATGTCTGTGTTTGAAACAGAAGCATAAAATATATCTAGAACTTCAATGTTTTTTAAAATAACCCAATTTTTTGAACAACTTTAATGAGATATGATCTTACTATAACATGAAAAAAATTAAATATAATTTCAACAGGAATTACATTTTTTATATATTTAAGTGCTTCCTCCCAATATTTCCATCAATATTTTTTATAAGATTTTTTGAATGTGTAAGACTCAACTTCAAAAGAAGTTTCTATTTCACAAAAAAAAGAAAAAAAGAATTTTTAAGAAGTCCGTTAAATTGTGACCCACAAACTAAATGGAAGAAAAATATCAGTTTCACTTATGATAATAACGTATTCAGTCTGTATTTCCTGCATTTGGATTTGCAGTAAGAACTATTACGTATCTGAATATCACAGAAGCACAGAATCACAGAAACACCAAGGTTGGAAAAGACCTACAAGTTCATCCAGTCCAACCATGTTTCACCAATAGTTCCCACTAAACCATATCCCTCAACACAACAGTCCAAGATGTATGTTCCTAATTGATTAACAAGATATATAACACTAGAACTCCTTTTTGTCTCCATCTCCCATGTTCTTCTAAAGCTAAACCACATAATTTACACACAATACAGTTGATGCATTCTGATGTATGTGGCCGTGACACACTTTATTCCGTCAAATGAGTTGATTTTGAACAGGCTACTGGCCATAGTACACCAATCATATTATTATCTTTGTGTAAGAAAATACCGATACATTAAAGCACAAGGCTGAGCAAAGAAAAGCCTGCTATTCAGTTTGTCTAGGAAAGAATTTGTTCTAGCTGAAAAAATATATGCATATGCAATAGCATCCCAATAGTCTTAAAATACCCAATACATGATGTATTTTTCTTAGGAAGAAAATGATGTCAACCATATACCAGTTTCAGAATGTTCTTCACACATTCTATGAATGCTGTTATTACAGAAAATGTAATATTCTCTTCTTAGAGGCCTTTGGTTTTAAGACATGGAGAGAGGTACAAAAGCAGAGCTCCACAATCAAAACTGGGCTGTAGAGGTTTGCACATAAGTTTTGAAGTCTTATGATTATCTGTAGGCTAAGCTGTAGTTAAAGAGAATACTAAAATGTTTTGATCATCATACTGAAAACTGGTGAGGTTAAGGTATCTTTGAAGATCAGGTTGCTCGTTCTTCCACAGGGGAGAAAAAAAATGTAATGCGATAAACAGATTATAAAATAGTCACAAAACAAGGCTTTGGCTCTAAAAAAAATAATAATAAAATAAAGTTTAACAAATTAAAATAGTCAGTAGAAAGCTTGCTGTTTCTCAGTGTTTCTAGAAAAAAGCATCACAACTTCTCTCATTAACTCTTGATTATTTAATTTTTCAATTTACTGCATGTTTTATAATGTATATTTAACTGATATCATAAGGCACACATACAGACTTTAAACTGTCATTGAAAGCCTGAATTAGTGTTTACCAGACTTACCCTTTTATGCATTTCCTTTTGGTAACCTCTTACTAAACAGACTATTTAAAAAATGCTTTAAAACTATTTATGGCTAAGTACCTCATACTCACTAGATGTTTAGTAACACCTATTTATTAGCATATCGAATGATAATAAAAGTTAATTTACAAGAACATGCAATAAGAATTGTCTTTAAAGTCCTAGTAGGAAAATGTCTGTAATACTTTTAATTTCTTTCACTGCTTTCATTATTTAAATTGCATATAAATGTTTGTTTTTATTGGAAAACTATACTACTGGAAACTGAGAATCAAATTTTAAACTATTTCTCTGCAGTTCTCACTCTCACTATTTCTCTTTTAAGAAATTCAGACTATCTTTGCCATTTGTACCTTCATCTAAGAGATTCTGCTCTCATTTGTTTTGTTTGAAACCTCAGCTTTGAAACAATGCAAATGAGATCAGAATGTGACCCAATGAAAATGGTTTGCCATCAAAGGATTCACACTTCAAGCTGTGTTATGTAGCTTTCCAAAAGTGACATCTGGCCTCTTGGCAGGTTCCTGCAGCAGCTGTGCTGGTGGCTCAGAAACTGCTGATGGATCTGCCATATGCAGTACCTGCAGTTTGGCTGCTTCAGACTTGCTCCAATTCATTACCCTACTGAATAAAATTTGCTTTGAATTATCTTCTATCTGAAGATACTGGCACACTATTCCTTTTTTTCTTTTTTTTTTTTTTTTTGCCCCAATCAGAGATTTGGTCAGAAAGGAAAGTTCCAAGTTCTGCTACATTAGCTGAGCTAGAGAAAACAACTCTGTGATGTAAGAATATTCCTACACTGTCAGCAGCTGCTCAACAGACCTCACAAATCTGATCAACAAGTCTGAATAACTCACCTAGTCTATCGACTTATAGAGATTAATCTGTTTCTCTATTTCTCTGTATCTATTCTATCATTTCATGAAACTTTAGAAATTATTACAATTTCAGAAGTCTGAGAGGCATGACAGAAAGAGCATTATGGTCCTTTACTCAAACAGATTTTCTTCTTTGTCTGTACACCTGTACACAGAAGCATTTAAGTTTAGGTTAAGTTGTATTGCATTACCAGCTAGAGATACCAACTTACACTACAGTATCAACTGTGTTAAATTATGCACATATAGAAACAAATAATAACTGCAGCACCTGGTTAGTGTCTATTGTATGTTAGGATTTTCTCCCCTCATTCTCCATTTTAAGAATTATATGCCATGTTCAGATTAGCACAGCAGACAAGCAGGAAGTGACACACAACTGTCTGGCAAATATTCTCAAAATGAACAGTGTAAACAATGAAGTAATCTTTCTTATCATTATGCTCTTGGAAGATTTTAAGCATTGTTACATACTTAGCAATAAATGTATTAAACACAAAGTCACTCCTCATATGTCTTGCCCTCTAGAATCTCCATAATCTTTTTTGTCTTCCTTTGGACACACAGGAATAGTTTTATATCCTTCTTATATTGTGATGATTAATTGTTAATTAAGCTATGTATTTATTGACTTGTATAATGTATAATGTATTCCACAAATAAAAAAAAAAGGCAAAAAGCCAAGTTTTGTATATTACTTACCTCATATCGTATATAATGTACATATATAATTGCATGAGTGTTTCTGGATATATGGAAATAGGGACAGGCCCTCTTGAAGATCCTCACAGTGATCTTTCTGCAGGGAAGACAGTTCACTTTCTTGAGAGACCCCCTCACTGGCCATTATCTTGTTGACTACAGAGGAAATCTTTATGTCTAACTTTTAGATAACTAAAATCAGTCAAGATGAACATCAGCATTAGTTTATTGCTTATTTACATGCATCGTTTGTTTCCTAGGAAGGCTGCCTTAAGACTGAAAATTCGTACTTTTTGATGCAAGTGATTTTTACCCTTAACCTAGTGCCAATGTAGAAACACAACTCATTATTTCTGTATGAAATACAACTTAAAATGGATATATAGGCCTATCTTTTCTTTAAATGATACATTTCTAGTTTGCAAGCAACGTCTCAGAAGTGAACATGACAGATGGAAATAAATGTAACCACTCTGAACCTGGCGTCTCATTATTTTTAAACAAATCTAGCAATGTCATACTGAAGAGTTGTTTTCCAGCAGATCTTGCAATATGGGAGAAAAACGAGTTTAAATCAGAAGAATAGGATTACTTATTAGCTAAGAACCTTGCCTTTGTTACTGAGTATTTTTCCTTTTCATTCTGAAGATGCTAGCTCTTCAGTAAAGATAATTGTCAACCATTAAGCTTAACTACAACAAGTATTCTCACAGAAGTTGTCTAGTCATTGAAAATCTTCATACCACTAGTTTTATCAAAAATGAGAAGACAATTTACTGCAAAACATTCTCCCTTATGAAAAAATATGATTACACAAACGTGAATATCTGAAATATCACTTGGTAGCAGAAGGAAAGTTAGTAACTGAGCTTAGTTGAGAACTCCCTCAGGACAATGCACAAAAAATATTCAGCGTGCCAGATCACTTATTCTGCTTATCCAGTGACTGTTTTGATTGCTACAACCAGAAGACTGGTATAGTGCTCAAGAGCAGCAGGAATGTTCCTTTCAGGAACAATAACTGAATATGTCCTTGCACAGTTGCTTAACCAAAAGTCTTGGTCTCTGAAGAGATCTTCCAGCTCTTAGCCCAGCTCATGCTACTTCCCTTCTACTTTACTGCTCTCCTCTGGTAGGAAGAAGGCTATTCCTGAGGGTGACTCAGGGTCCCAGCATAGCAAATGGACTTACTGAACTGGAGGAGATGAGGGGAGAGGGACACAAGAATAATGCCCGAAATGAGTCTTTTCCCTCATATCCAAATACCTTGACCACAAACCAGAGAAGGAAATCCTGCATGGATTTCTGTATCCATTCTGGATAAGCTTTTGAATTAAAATCTGATTTTCTAGGCTAATGCACAAATCATGAGATTTTATTCAGAAGTAGTAACAGCAAAAACATTTTTTTCTTCCTTTAGACAGCGGGACACTTATCACTCCTAAAGAGGGAGACTCTTTGCTGTTGATTTTCATAGTTTTAATATGTAGTCCAGAATCAGACATGTAAGTCATATTGTCATATTGTCTACTTTTTCCACTGCTCTTTATTTGAACACAAGTTTTTTATGTAGCTCCTCTTTCCCACAGATCGAAGATACAGCAATAGTACTTTACATTTTTTCCAAATGCACAAGCATTATGAGCTCAGTGTCATCAGCTGCAGTCAGTTTTCTTGCTGCTAAGATTTACATCTTAGTCATCCTTGCACCACACAGAAACATAAAAATTAAAACCCCAGTTCTTACTTATTTACAACCAGAAAAATCACAAGCACAAATATACTAAATCAACTATGTCACTTAAGTCACTTTCTTTTTACTGCACTTTGGTAAAGTAGAAATATCAATAGTCTGCAAATTAATCTTTAACTTTTCAAACAAAGATATGTGGATAACTTAACATTAAGGTCTTAAAATATAGCATTGATTTCTTATTAACATTCCCTTTTTTCTTTCTTGGAGGAACTGGAGATCTCTTTGAAGAAAAAGAAGCTTTTGATTTAGTCCTTGGTAATTCACATTTCATTCTTCCAGAATGTTCTCTTTATAATAGTGTAATCACAGTTTAAATGTCAACAGAAAGATAGCTTGATCATTTCTTGATAGAGGACAAGGGCAAGGATGTACCACCTTACAGTGCTTGGTAGATGTTAAAAAAAATCCAGGTTCAAAAATAGACTAAAATATACAAATACAAGTAAATTAAAATACTGCTTTTCCTTTCAAATAAGAAAAAAAAGAAATATCTATGCAAACAACGACAAATGAAAAACTCAAATTCCTTTGAGAAACAACTAGTAGCAGAAGGTTACCAAGTATACTTTTAAAATAATATGCACTTCTAAAACAAAGAGTTAAAATGAGATCCTAAGGGAAAGTCATTTCTTGTCTGACTTATTTTTAATTAGACATTGCTAAAAACAAACAAAAAAATCAGATTAAATGTACCTTTAGCAAGGGTCACTGAGGTAGTTCATTGAGGTAGTTTTTAAATCTCAGATTAGACCAATACGTGGAAAAGTCCTCAACACATCATGCAAAAGTCTGACCAAAAAGAATAGTAAGGTCTGTATTTCACATTTTAATTTAAAATAAATAAATAAATAATAATCAATCAGAACAAAGTATCTCACTAGTAATAAGCTTACTGGAAAACAAAAACAAAAACAAAAACCAGAGATGTAAACAAGATGCTAAAAAGCTGTGCAATTCAGAACAAACTCAAACATCCAAAAAAACTTATGCACCCTAACTCAGAAAAGTAGCTTTGATGCTGTAGTATCTTAATGACCCTACTATGATCACAACAAATTGTGTTTATAGCACGGCAGAGCCAACAAAACTTTTTCTAGAATTTCTGCATGGAGAACTGGCTTTTATCATTATACAGCTGTTAAATTGGTCTCCAAGAATTGTCCTCTTCCTTAGGAAATTAGTTATTGTGCATTATCATAAAAACAGTGTCTCAGTTCCCAGAGTATACTTGCTTTGAAAAAGTAGCTGAATGGCTTAGAATGTCTTGAATACTTAATTGAATGAATACTTCATAAAAGTTCCCCGTGGTGCAATGATTTTCCCTGATAGCTACCAAATCTCCAAAGCAAATACTCAGCTTTTACAGAATAACAAAGCAGGCAAAAATGATATTGACATTAAAAATATATCTATTTAAGTAGTGCCTCTTTCAATCTTCTCTTTATGATTTTTCTTGTAAAACTTCTTTAGATAATCTAGTAAAACATTATGTTTTGCATGTTGAGATTTTTTATGCTAAAACATATTTTTGAGTAAGAACTCTATCTTCAAATCATTAAAGTTATACACAGATTCAAATTATTCAGATATTCAATTCAAGTCCAACACAGTTGTTATGAAAATCAATATATTTTTTTACAGAAACACTGAATATAGTACAGTGTGGACATTAGGTACATTAAATTGGTAAATACTGAAATGGGCCTTTCATATGTTGCACCTTTCATATGTTGCAGAAGTAACACATCTTCTTCTTTCCTTTTTGGTCCTGTTCCCATTCCAAGAGTTAACAAATTGTGTGTTTATGTTTTCTGCTTTAAGTAAAAGTATATTATGAAGGTTCATCTCAGGCTCTTCATGCTCAAATATTTACATGTATGTATTTTTGTATGTCCACTAAAAATATCTTAGCTTTTTCCCTGCATAATAAAGGCAACATAGAACATATTCAGCATTGAAAAATGTGTTCTTGATATATTATATCACTCACTGCACTGTTTCAGGCCACTCATATAAAATGTTCAATTTCACTTTCTAATTTTGTGCCTTGGTTTTTATGACGTGTTTCTGTTCAACTGCTAATGGCAGTACTATTCGTTGCTACTAATAATGTATTGACATTTACAGTATTAGTTAGGCAGAACTACTTACCACACATGAAGGTATCAGTATCCAGCATAACTTCAGAACTGATATCCATTTGAATGTTGGGTTACCAAACATTCAGATCTAGGAAGGTGTAGTGGAAACTAAGTTCAGTAACTCAGATACAAAATAGGTGCTATTTAGCTGCATTTTTTATATATTGTTTTCAGTGAAATTAACTTGAGTTACTAAGTAGGGCCAGCTCTGGTTCTTGGAGCTTATGTAGATATCAAATATTTTGATCATAAAATGTGTATGTAGTGTAGCTAGTGTAGCAAACAGATTTGGTCTTAGAAGACTACGAACAAAATCCTTCCAACACAAAGTCTTTGGCATTCTTCTGCTTAAAGTAATAAAATGTTGAATGCCAACTATTTTCTTCACCAGTATTTCCTTCATGGAGATTTCTGTTCATCAGAGAAGAAAATTTGTGCCTGGGATTAAAATAAATCTGCACTTCCATTTTTCAAATAAGATTTTCTGTCATGTTTCTCTGACTTTTAAATGCTAGTGAATTAAAAAATAGAATATCAGAGGATAGAAACATACATCTGTATTTTTACTGTACTTCTCTGCATATACAAGAAAATCCATTGAAAGTGGGAATACAGATGAAGTTGCCGTATGTATTTGCATGTGTATATATTGATATATATATGTGTGTTTCTGAAAAAATTTGTTTTAAAAACCAATTGCCTTTCATCTTACTTGAATAAAACCTTCTATCAGGAGCATTATCTCTTTTAGACTTAAAGATCTTACTTACTACTGAGACACCTTAGTAGAGAAGAAAAGAGAAGAAAAGGAAAGGGGAAGGGGAAGGGGAAGGGAAATGGGAAGGGGAACAGGAAGGGGAAGGGGAAGGGGAAAGGAAAGGGAAAGGGAAAGGGAAAGGGAAAGGAAAAGGGAAAGGGAAAGGGAAAGGAGAAAGGAGAAAGGAGAAAGGAAAAGGGAAGGTGTGGAGGGGTGGCTTGAAGAGCGAGGCCACCTCGTGAATATTAAGGACATGGTGACTTTGTGAGAATTCAAGATAAACAAGTGGTTGCTGAGTTGTGTCCAATGAGGAGGTTGGCGGGAAAAAATAGGTGGTTCCAGGGAATTCCGCACTGTCACAGTGACAGGTTTTGCCCTGTGATAGGTTATGCACGGTGGTAGGTTACGCGCAGACTCGTATAACCAATTGTACGCGGCCAAGTGTACTTGTTGGCATATATATTGCTGCGTTAACCCATTAAAGTTGGACTTAGCTGTTAACTCATATCGAGTAGTCACTGAGTTCCACAATCCTGCTCCTGCAGGAAAGGGAAAGGGAAAGGGAAAGGGAAAGGGAAAGGAAAAGGAAAAGGAAAAGGAAAAGGAAAAGGAAAAGGATCAGTTTCATGCATTAGATTTCAGCTTTAAAGTGCTGAATTCACCTTCAAAATGAAAAAGAAATAAAAAATGAAACTATTGTTCAAGTCAGAGTGTTTTATATGGAAAACTATGCCCTTAAACGAAAGATGCAAGTTGAATCTAGATGAAAAACAACTGCCAAGCAGGAAACTAAAAAAATGGAGAGTATATAAAGAAGTTAATCATCTTAAAAAATAAAAAATGGAGGGGGTGGATCAAAATCTGCAGTCCAGCTAGAAACTAAACTAAGTTCAAGCTGTTGATGGCAGTATGTAGAAGCAAAAAATAGTAAAAATGCTACAGATCTTCCCTGAATTCCTGATAAGTCTGGAGCAAGGAGGTACCTATATAAAACAGAATCAGACATAGATCCAGAGGATTTGGAAGGGAACTCTGGAGATCGAGTCCATAGTAGTAACTGAAAAGCAAAACTAGAACTTAATGCCTGAGGGTTATTAGACATCACCTAGACATTTTTATTTGGAGGATTAATTTTCTCAACAGAAAGATGGAATGAGAATGCAGTCATCCCAGAGCAGGCAGTAAGAATGGAGAAAGTGAAAAAAGATAGAAATGGACAGCTCTGTAGAAGGGATTTCATTCTGTAAGCAAGTTTCAAGTCAGTAAATGAATTTAATGTATATGTAATATTCATTTCGACTTTTCTCAGTCTCCTTATGATCGTTTTAGAGAATCACATTTAAGTGCCCAGCAAAGATTTTTTCACTGCATTCACTGTGTAGTGACTGTGTAGGCATCAAAACAAGCCTCTACATGGCAGAAGCAAGCAGTGGGGTGTGAAAAGCAGCGTATCAGCAGCTGATAAGTAATGAGATGATCCCAAGAGTATCCACTTCCCAGCACTGTAAATAAAGCAATTTGCATGTTGTTCAATTAATATGCCCTTCCTTATTTATGTTTGCAGTCTTTACGTATTTTACATCCATGACTGATGATATAGATACAACAGCACAATAAACATATTAGAAATAGCAGATGTGTGGGTAGATTAAATTAGATTATCATTGCTGCCATCGCCATCAAAGATCAAGTAGAAATGGATCAAACAATAAATCCACTTCCAATTAATTAGCACATCCTCACTCATCTATAGTTTATCAGGAGGTACTGCCACAATTTAATGTTATTAAGATTAAATACTATGCTGAAACACTCTGAGTGCAGACTTTATCTGCTCTTCTTTTAGTCAGCCAGAGAACATTTGTACTTTTTTTGTCTCCAGATAGTCTGTGCCTGAATAAAAGTCCGTCAAACTCCTGATCTGTGTTAGTGATGGCTTGCATCCACACAAGACCAAAACAAAAATAATCAACCCATCCTTCTCTCCTGTCCCCCTTCAAAAAAAAAAAAAAAAGAACTTTCTCCCAGAAACAACCAACACACATCAAACAAACAAACAAGCTCTACCTTCTTCTAAGAAACTTAGAGATATGAAAGACTTCTCCTGGCTCACTAGAAGAAAGATGTCAAAATTCATATCAAGCAGTGTCTTCCTAATGGAGATAATGACTTCTTCAGTTTTGTTGGGTTGTATGTTTGTATGCTTTTGGGTCCTAGTAAGAATACAGTAATCTCAGCATCTATGCCTCTTTTCATAAAGCAGCTGCCTTCTGCTAACTTCCTGCAGGACCATTAACTAGATCAAAGAAGTGGATGCAGAGCTGTGTACAAAAACCTTAATAGAACACAAGGTTCTAGCCTTGTGTATGGTACCACAGGTGTTTGTCATGCTTTAAATCTAAATCTCAAAAAATGGAAATAACATACAATCGTTTCTCAGGTTATGTCATAAATTTCCCCCATGCAACCTTATTTTGTAGCTCTATAATTGTTGATACAAGCTAGAAATAGAGATTTCTTTAATAAAAATTTTTGTGTTCCCTTTAATGCTTTAATCTTTTTTTCTTCCATGATTTCTTCTCTACTGCATCTTCCTGTTAGAAGCTTGTCAATGTGTCTCACTCATTTCATTCTTACATTTTCTATGATGTGCTAAGATCTTATGTATGCTTAATAAATGGGTTATATGAGAGTCAGATATCTCACCAGAAGAAGAGGAAGAGAGTTTTTGTATCAGGCAGAAGTTTATTTTTGTCTGTCTCTATGGCTACTAATATATACCTTCTATTTTCTATTAGTACATTTAGGTAATGTATTTGCTTAATACAAAATGATGCATTAAATTTATCTCAAATATTCTAGGAAACTTTCCAATTTTACCCCTTTCCCTTTCTATCATAAATATTGATGCATCAACTTATCTGAAACACAGATCTACTTTGAGTCAAAACTATCAAACTGTTGATTTAACTGAGGATTTCTGTATTAAAAAGGTATAACAGTTTTTGCTTTGCACTGGTTATGCATTTGTGATAATGTATTTAATAGTGTGCATGTGTAAATAAATGGTTCATATATAGATCAGAACTGCTTCCTCTTCCTCAGACTCTCACATGATCAGTTTTCATGTTAGAAAGCAATGAGAAAATGTAGATTTGATACTCTGAATAATGAGCTTATGACAAGTGAGAAATTTAACGCTAGATGCAGTGGACTCAATCAGAGCATCAGCTGC
The DNA here is from genome assembly GCA_037305975.1 of Chrysolophus pictus. Lineage (NCBI taxonomy): Eukaryota > Metazoa > Chordata > Aves > Galliformes > Phasianidae > Chrysolophus > Chrysolophus pictus. Next base: position 168,491,381 of record CM074576.1, read on the forward strand.
ATGCTATTCAATTGATTAAGCAGGAGCTACATCCATCTCTCTAAAAATCAGTAGGAAGAACAACGCGTAGAGAAAGACAACGTTTTTCTGTTCAGAGCAACATGATACCTAGTGAGATACCACCAAGATAAAAAGAATAATATTTTTAATATTTTTGGAAAGGACTTTCTGCTGTATCTCTAGAGTATTGAAGGTGTTGAAACTCTAATAAAGAAATAGGTCTTACAGGTTTTCTAGGGAAGATGTAGTACCAAAAAATCTTCAATATTAACATTAGCAAAGCCAGCAAGAGAGCTCTACAGTGAAATTGCTCCAGGTAACTTTTCCACTGTGTACACATCTGTTCATGGGCTTAAAGAGATAGATTCAAGTGTTAAAGTTACTGCAAGTGAAAACTAATAAAATAAATATCAACATCAACAAAGAAAGGTAGGTTCCTGTTGTTATTACACAAAAGGTTATTTATACTTACTGAATCCAGATACTTCTTCAACTCTTCATTGTAATCCTCCTTCATTTTGCTAGATACAGAAACCTTCTAAGGTTGTTGAATGAAGTGATACAATGCTCCTTACTATTGTTGAAAGGAAAAAAAAGGCAGTTTCATCTACACACTGCACTGATGATGCTAGCTTAATCCAGCTTACATGTTTACTTCCATAGCTAGATGTCTGAATGTCAAAAACTTGATGTAATTCGTCAGATTTTTCTTTCCAAATTCCCAGAAGGTTGGAAGAAAGCTGAGGAAAAAGAGGACAAAAACAACGCAGATTCTTATTTGGGTATCCATTCCTCAAATGTTACGATACTGCTGGTATTTGAGTTAAGTTTGTATAAGAGCATCAAGATTTAAAAAATATGAATATTCATTAGAAGATGAGAACCACATATATAAGCTTTGGAGGCTTACTATAACTTCATTGCTGAAAAAAAGAAAAACAGCATCATCACGACAATCCGTATTTTCACTCAACACAATTAAATTTAACTTTTCAGTGCCTGTGCTTTTCCAAGTTAATGTTTTTTTGTCTTGTTTGTCTTGTGTTTTTTTTTTTTTTTTTTTTTTTTTAAAGACAAATAGATGATTCTACCACAGTGAGGTCACTCTTTCTCACTCCTTTTTTGCAGATAGTATCTTTTCCTTTGCCAGAAGCATACAATAAATAGAAGAAAAACAATGCACTGAATTTGTTTATCTTTCTTCATTTCACTGTTCCAAAAATAAAAAAGAATGGAACAGTACAAGATGAAGAATTCTCTTTCCTTTATTCAATAATTCAGCGTCTCCTACAGATGACTCCTTTTCTCCACAGGAATTATAAACACTTCTATGAAATTTTTAATAGATTTGATAATGATGATAATTTCAATAACAAGTAGATTGATGATAAAGAGGACATGCCCTACTAGTTGCTAATTCAGCACAGAAAAATGCAATCATAGATAAGAAACCAAACTTCATTCTATCCACAACAGCACACTACATAGCTGTCCATTAAATAAATAAATAACTGCTCTAACAAATAAGTACAGAAGTAAACTTAACTCCAGAAATGTTTTGCTGAAGATATGAGAAAATACTATATGCTTCATGAAGATTGTTCAGTTAACTTAGTGTCTCCTTAAATTCCTACTTTTTGAGTAAATCCATAAGCAAGATGATTAAGTCTGGGCTTCAGACAAGATACTCGTAGGTTTTTCTGGGAATATAATTTACTAATTCTGAATGTACAATGATGAGAGCAATATGTCTAATTTCATTTACTTTGAACACCATACATTGGATGCTAAAACAGTGCTGAAGTTTTAATTCAACAGTCTGTCATGAGCTTTATGAGTTTGGGTGTGTGGGGATTATATTGCTTGCTATATTACATCTCCTGAATTGTAGGGAGTACTACATAAATTTCTTTAGTTGTACCTCTCTCATTCCCGTTTCATACTGGATTTATACGCTTTCGTCTTCCAAAAAGCTTTGTAGTTAAACACTCCTGCCCTTATTTATTATTTGCAGTTCAGAAAGTTCTAAAATATTTGAAATTCTTGTATTTTCTTTTGAGATAAACGCTTTTGAATTATCTACAACATCACAATAAAGAGTGTAAGTTAATATACCAGAGCATTTCTACAGCACTTTGCGTCCAGCTCCTAGCGATTACTCACTGGCTAAATTCAGTTGGTAAACAAAGGCTGGTCAGCATGAATAATGGCAGTGAGCCCAGGCCATAATTTTGCTATCCTGACTCCCAATGCAAATAAATGATCACAGAACACAATTAGATGTGTCAGGATCAGGCTTTTAATGTCTGTAAAGCTCTTTGTAGATGGCTGTTCACCATTGACTGTGTTTTACTGATTGAAAGAGTACTATTAAAGTACAAACACTGATTGAAAACAGTTTGAGTGTAATTACTCCTGGTCAAATATTGCCATAATGCTCAGAAGAGAAATATCTGATGTCTTTCAAATATTATTCTGGAAGTAATATAATTTCTGTAAACTTAATTCACTTTCACTAGTTAAGTGTGGGCTTCTCCCATCTCAGTGTGACAGAATTTTTACAGCATTTAAAATACAGTTCTGTCCCAGGTCCTCATGTAAAGAACTTCTTCAAGTTAGAACTCTCTCCAATACTATATAAACATATTCCTCTCATCCTCCCACTTCCCCAGCTGTTTCATCTGAAAGTAGAAGACCATGATTCCTAGCAACAGTACTTGGATGACAAGCTGACTTAACTGCTTTTTACCACAAAAATTGAGGGGATTTTTAGTCATGCTTCTACTTTTTCTCCTTCTTGTTCTTATTTTATGAAAGTGGTACTTGTCAGACTTCCTTAAGGGTTAATCTAATGATACAAAGAAGAAGAGAAAGGGAGAAGAGGAAGAGGAAGAAGGAAGAGGAGGGGGATGAAGTAGAATGCAGAGCTGAGTAAGTTCATGGAGATTTCTTATATTTTCCAGAGCTGATTTCACTGAGTTGACAGGATGGGGTCAATTGGGTAATGTTGCTGCAAACAGGTAAGGCTTGTGAAGAAAGATGTGTAGCTTTCCCTCCTGCATGGTAGAGTGATCAGGTTGTTTTGTGTACTCATGAAAACACAGCTCTTGATTTCCATGACTTTTTTCTCTCACTTGCCACCATCTTCTTCCTGAGAATGGGGGAAATATTTAAATATCTCTGTAATAGCCTACATACTAAGCCAGAAATTAAACTGCATAAAAGAATGCTTATTCTAGCTTTCTGAGCATGATAAAATAAGTGTATAGTCTTTCACAGAAAAATTAAGGTGTCTATTATTCTACACCAATTTAATCACTTTTGGTGCAACTTTCGTGCACCTAAGAGCAAAAAAAGAAAAAAAAATCCCTTTTCAATGTAATTATTTTTATTCTGTAAGTCATTAAAGTCAGTGAAAAGACCAAATCAAACACATCTCCATTTGGAAGTCCAGGCATCAGATATGTCATGACAATTGAGTGTTTCTCTTTATTCAAGAGGAAGAAGTGTCTTCAGGCTATGATTTTTTTCTCCATCTTTGGGGAAAAAATCATCTCTGGAAAAGTTCATCTCTTCTCAATCAATATATCCATCTATATTCTACAATCAGGTAAAAAAAGTCTAGTTTTTATAAGGACTGAGCTTATTATATTTGACTTTTCCAGCTTCTTCTGTCAAGGTCTTGGATTTTTTTTGTGACATTCAGTTGGCTTAAATACATTCAGAAATTTGGCATCAGCTAGAATTCATAAGAGGAAAACTGACATTCTCCAAATTTCCAGACTTTCATATTCTCCCTAACTGCTATAAGCTTTGGATCTGGCCAGAGAAATAAGAAATATTTTGAGAAAATAAGAATGAATCTCTTAAGCTCATTTTTTGTTATTTTGATTTTTTTCCTTCTCTTGGTTTTGGCTTTAGATACTAAATAAATAGACATATATACATTTATACATTTGTATACATATATACAAATATACATATATAGATTTTCTGTACCAGGGTGGAGGCCAGTCACAAGTGGTGTCCCTCAGAGGTCGGTCTTGGGACTGGTGCTCTTCAACATCTTCATCAAAGACATGATGCCATTTAGTGCACCCTCAGCAAGTTCGTGGATGACACCAAGCTGAGAGGTGCAGTCAATACATTGAAAAGAAGGGAAGCCATCCAGAGGGACCTGGACAGACTGGAGAAGTAGGACCATGAAAATCTAATGAGGTTCAATAAGGCCAAGTGCAAGGTGCTGCACTTATGTCAGGGCAATCCCAGGTATTTATACAAACTGGGGGAAGATCTTTTGGAGAGCAGCCCTGCGGAGAAGGACTTAGGGGTCCTGGTGGATGAGAAGCCGGACATGAGCCAGCAGTGTGCACTTGCAGCCAGGAAGGCCAACTGTGTTCTGGGCTGCATTAAAAAAGGGGTGGCCAGCAGGGACAGGGAGGTGATTGTCCCCCTCTACTCAACTCTTGTGAGGCCCCATCTGCAGTACTGCATCCAGGCTTGGGGACCCCAGTACTGGAGGGATGTGGAGCTCTTGGAGTGGGTCCAGAGGAGGGCCACTAAGATGGTCAGAGGGCTGGAGCACCTCTCCTGTGCGAAAAGGTTGAGGGAACTGGGATTGTTTAGCTCGGAGAAGAGAAGACTCCAGGGAAACCTCATTGTAGCCTTCCAGAACTTGAATGGAGCATTTAAACAGGAAGGGGAACGGCTGTTTACAAGGGTGGATAGTGATAGAACAAGGGGGAATGGTTTAAAACTAAGATAGGGGAGGTTTCGTTAGATACTAGGAGGAAGTTTTTCACTCAGAGGGTGGTGACACACTGGAACAGGTTGCCCAAGGAGGTTGTGGATGCCCCATCCCTGGAGGCATTCAAGGCCAGGCTGGATGTGGCTCTGGGCAGCCTGGTCTAGCGGTTGGCAACCTTGCCCACAGCAGGGGGGTTGAAACTAGATGATCATTGTTGTCCTTTTCAACCCAGGCCATTCTATGATTCTATGATACATTTTGATACCCAAATGTCTTCAATATGTGCATGTTCTTCCAGTTTTAAGAACTATATGGCAAAGTAGTTGTTAACATTAAAGATTATACCATAAATGTCAAATGCTACTCTATATCAATTCATAATAATCAAGAGTTCAAAAATAATTTAAATAATATTGACAAAAATTTTAGTTGAATTGTGGTCTAGAGGACATATTTAAAGAATATGAGATGCTGGCAAACACAATGGAAATCTGGCACTTCACAGTGATTACAGATTGAACCAAAGCCTTTTAACATGCAGTATAGGGTAATTAACATTGTTCAGCAATGGAAACAAATATTACTGAAACATTATGAGGTTTATGAGGTATTTAAAGTCATCTACACATGAATTTTCAGCTCTCTTTTACTGTTCATGAAAAAATAACTAATCAAATGTACTGATACACAAAACCAATAGCTGACATTTTTATGTATTGTTTAGAAAGATACGATTATAAATCTAGATTGCAAAATTAAGCTCTTGGCTTGGTCATTGACATTTTATGATATGTTGTTTGGTTTGGTTCAGGAAGTGTACAGTACAGTGTTGATGTGAAATATTATTATACCAGTGAGGTATTCCACTGACTGATGGTAGCATGCGCAGTCATGGAGAGCTCTTCAAGTCAGTGCCTCCTCTGGGCAGTAAAATGGCCATGGTGATAATGACTATATTTTTTCAGATCTCCACTCAGCAAAACAATTATGTATTTCCTTTTCACACACATTTATTACGATTGAGATTTTTCCTATTTCTGGAGCAGATGACCCCATGTAAGAAATTATTATTTTGCATCATCATTATCTCAAAGCTTGCTGAGGACACAGACGAACAAGTTTAGGCAAGTCCTGGTCAGGGGTTGAGAGATCTTTTGTCTGGAGAAGTTTGATGGACAAGTCCTGGGCAAGGATTGTGAGATCTTTTGTCCAAGGGTCACAGATGGACAAGGGTGAGTGCCACGGGAGAGAGATAAGCTGCAGCTTAATAGCTGTGAAGTGGTCTTTTGTGTGGGCTTATCTCAAGGAAGATGGCCATCTCAGGAAGTACTCGCATGACTCTTGCTCAAGTGTCCAGAGATGTCACGTAGGCAGGAGAAGAAGCAGGATAAAATCGAAACCATGAGGATAGGGTTTCTGCCATCAGATTCCTCACCACGGAATGCCTGCATACTGACGGACTCTCCTGGGCCTGCTACCTGAGTCTTGTTGCTTCTTCCTGGACTGGCTCTGTGACTTCTTCCTGCTATCTGTTGCTGCCCAAGGCCGGCCACGCTGCTGCTCTCCCCCCCTGCTGCTTCTGCCTCGGACCTTTGAAACGTTGTGCAACGGGACCGCTGCTGGATCCTGGTGGTGACTATCCCCGCTTTACGGCATTCTTGCTCTTTCCTATCTTTTCTATCGTCCTCCTTCCCTTCCCCGTCTCCCTAATTAGGACTTATAATAAACTGATTGGACTAACATATGAACCGTTGTTTCTTAATCTCACGCCTGGTATACGGATATTAAAAGAACCTCATCTCCCTCCTATAAATTGGAGCGAGACACCCCAACATTCCTTTTCTTACACTAACACACAGTAGTCAAAGCTATGATCTGACAAGCACTGTGGTGTTTAAAACTCAGGAGAGATGAGACTGATTCTGAGAAGGTTCAAGTTTCCCCTGGACTACAGTCCAGAGTATTAAGATCAAGCCAAGAAATATGAAAAATACCAAAGTTAGAAAAAACTTTTTAAGTATCCTTGATTTCTCTCTTCTTGAAACAGTGTCAGTTTCCTAATATATATATTTTTGTACAGTAAATTTTTCTCATTTTCAAAGGTTTGTGGAAGGTGGCTGCTATCATAGGACTTTTCCAAACTCATTTACTGATCTTCTGGCCAACTAATGCTGTAACACTACAAATAAACAAGAACAATAAATAAGCCTCTTCAAAAAAAGATTACCTTTGAAATGCATCTAAACTGCACAGTGTTGAGTAGTGTTGAAACACCCCAGAGTTTTTGGCAATAGAAACAGCTCCAGAGAGAGTTATTTGTGGAAAAGAGAACTCTTTGAAGCTAGTAATCCATAGATAGCTCTTTATTATAGAAAAATTCTGATGCTTAAGTTATCTTTAATGATAGAGTTCAGGTGTCTCCATGAAGTATTACGTGATGTTGACAGACCAGTATTGAAGGTCTCATATTTTGGATGTATATCAGGATCCTGATACATGTATATGACAATATTAAAGTATCTACATATGTATGTATTGTGAATAGGCAGTTTATTAAATTTTTACACACCTAAAATTTCAGTGAGGGACACTGTAAACAGTGTATTACTTTTGAAAATATTTTATGACTTTAAGGGACACAAACCAATGCCATTCATATTTACTATGTCTTCTTTATTGAGACTGTAGTTCCTTTTCTTTCAGAATTTTACTGACATAGGAGTTAATATGCACCGAATACATCAATGGAGTGTGAGCTCAGGTCCACAGAATAAGTTTTTACTTGCTTTACTTTCCTGAAGCTTACTTTTCTGAAACAAACCGCTTTCTTGTCAACTATGTTTTTTATGGTTATTTGCACTGGAAGAAGAGGAGAAAAAGCATTTAAAAATAAATCTAGAAGGACATTTCTAGATAGGAAAAGGATTTTGGTGTTAAGTTTTAATCCAAAATCTATGAAGTTGGCAAAGATCTTTTTAATTATTCCCCTAGTTATTGATTCAAGCTTAGGATGAACAAATAACAGAATTTTAAAAATGACAAATTGATCTAAATAAAAAAACAAAAGCTAATTATTCTAGCCATGTAATATTAACACTGTTTCTTGCAGTCATGTGTCTATCTGTAACATTAGTGTGAAATATAATTAAAATAGAGCTTTGATCAGTAAAGAAAAAAATAAAAATTAGCTTACTACTTATTCAACTACTTACTAAAAATATCAGAGAAAGGTTTTTAGACAATTCATCACTAGAAAATTGGCTGTCAGTGAATACAATAATTTCTTTCAACAAGAACAATGTAGTTATTAAAAAGTGTAAATTGCTTCTACATCAAATAATTCTATCCATGTTGGTTTGATAATACTAATCTTTCATGGGTACTTTTCTAACAATTACAAAATTAACTTTACATAATATTTTCAAGTCTAAAAAGGTTTTTAAAAGAAACATTTTAAAATTGGTTTTTAAGTGAAAAAATATATTTTATAGTAGATAGTATTTCCTTTATGAAGTAAACTCACAACTTGCATTGTTTGTGATTCATGACTTCCAATTGCACAACCCTTATTTAATTACTCAGAATCTACATCAAAGTAATTAATATGACCTCTATAAAGTGATAAAATGAATCCCAGGATGAAAACAAGATTCTTCCTTAAAAGGGAGTAAGATGCAAAATGATAGAAATTCCTTTTTCATATTTTCACCCAGCCACATGGTGTAGGAGAAGCCGAAACTAGCACAGGTGAAGCCAACATAATGGGAGTGGAAGATGACTTTCAACAGTAGGCAAAAGTAGCTGGAACAGCAGAGGTGATCCAAGCTCATCTGGGACACCTTGCTCCCTTCACAGCTGCCTCCCACAAACAAAACCACTAGCTGGAATCTCTGGAAGTTAGTTTCCTTCCACTGTTCTCTTACCTTGTACCAATTCCTCCTTCACCTCCTTGGCTACTCTTCCTTCCTTAAGATGGCCTATGTGTTACTCCTTACAGCTTGCATAATTAGTAAGATAATTCACTCTTTTCTAAGAGATAAAACTACTTCCGAACTTTAGGCCCAGTGTTGCCACATATCTCTTTGTCAAGAAAAAAATAACTACAGCTCAATTAAATACAAAGACTGATTGTGTTTATCACCTGGGCCTCATCTGTCCTGTACACTCTGATCTGTAGCTGTGTATTGACCTACTAAGCTGAGAAATGTAGAGTTTACATTTCTCATGTAACTGTAGTTTCTTGTGTAACTGGTGATAGGACTAGAGGGAATGGCTTCAAGCTACACTGGGGAGATTTAGGCTGGAGATTAGAAAATACTACTTTTCTGAAAGAGTGGTCAGGCACTGGAATAGGCTGCCCGGGGAGGTGGCGGAGTCACTTACCCTGGAGGTGTTCAAGGAACGTTTGGATGTTATGTTGAGGGATATGGTTTAGTGAGAACTATTGATGAAACATAGATGGTTGGACTGGATTATCTTGTAGGTCTTTTCCAACCTTGGTGTTTCTGTGATTCTGTGATTCTATGATTCTGTGAGTTTATATGCATATTATTTACTGATATGACACAATGTGTCTGTACACAGAGGTACATAGATCTGTCTGGGATGATGCAAAGCTTATTCAATCCATGGGCATCACTGTTTTAGGGGGAATTTCACTATTTCTTGTGCATACTCTGCTAAAAATATCAATTATAATTCTGCACAGTATCTATTTCTAAAATAGATCTGCACTTCTCTGAGTTTCCTTGCTATTTCTGCTCTTCTGAATGAAATTCCTTGTTCTGGATCACATAAGATAAGGATCAGTTTTTCTTCAACATATTTCCTTCTCTTCTATCTTTTGGCTTCTTTCTTTACATGCTGAACTTTAACTTTTTAGTATTTTGTTTATGTGCTTATGTGTTTATTGTGCATAACAGATAAGGTTTATAAGCACTAGCAGAAATGAAAGTATAAGAACTATTCTGCAATCCTGGACAGAAAAATTTAAGTTCTATATGATTCACATCCATTAAAGTTAGATGTCTTCCTTAGGCACATCCATAAACCCTTCTTTTACAGTATTTCTGTACCAAGCCATAAAAGGAACTTGCCTGGCAAGCAACTAAATGCATACCTTGAGCAGCCTATTGATAAGAAACTGATAATGAAAAAAGTACAGGTGATACAAAATGGTTAGGTATCAGTTATGTAGCAGTTCATCAGATATTCAAACTAAAGCATATTTTTTGTGTGAAATGCCACACCACTAATAGTCTTAGCTTTAAGTTCCAAGCTCATTTCACCTTAAGAGATTTACTGGCAATATTCCTGGTTTTGTTTCAAGTTACTGGACTTCTGACAAAGGTTTTTAAAAAAGAGAAAAATGAAGTAAAAATTAGGAGACAACCTGACAGGACTTGATGGTCTAGTTTCAATAGGGACTTAGTGAAGGACTAGATTCTGATGCTACTTCCTTAGAATTGATAAGTAATTTCCTCTTCAGAGAAGAATTTATGTGATGGCTGACAGTGCAACAATTGTAATGGAAAATATGCTCAAGCCTCTCGGCGCTTCTGTTGGCTACTTCCCATTAGTGTTCATTCAGACACTATCGTATTAATTTATTGATGATTTTTGAAGCTCTATAACTTAAATATTGCATCTACATTATCAAAGTGTTTTATACTGAGGAAATCTCTTTGCTCCTTACTGAACATATATATGTGATGAATAACTTAATCCTTTTGGAGGTAAAAGGCTGGAATCCCTCCTTTTGTAAATGTTACTGGCATAGAAACCCTAGTGAATAACATACTAAACTTAAATGAAAGAAGCAAACATATTCTGCTTCAGGGGAGAATGACCAATTTTGTCTAAAATCTACAATTACAGAGTAGAAATATTTTTCTTTACTTCCTATTCTTTCTCATGGTCCAGCCCAAAGCCTTGGAAAGTTTGGAGTCATAATTTGATTTTGTTTCAAAGCTTATGACTAGTGAGTGTTACTACTCAATAGCAAAGTATGAAATTGAGACTTTTGCCTGTAGCATTGCTATTCTACAAGGTTGGACTCAAACCAGGTTCAGCTACAGTCAACACCACTATGATGAGTAGCATTGTAAGAACTTTTCTGCATCATTGCCTTGAGCTGTATGATAGACACTGGACAGAGATTATATTGCCATTTTACTACTTTGCGCATCCAAATTACATTTGAAGAAAGGTGAGAAGATGGACTGGATTAACTAGTTAGATGCATGCAGATTGAATCTTTCAGACAGTTGCCTATTCTGTCCTTCTACACAACTAGATGACTTAAAGGGATGATATTTGGAGGGAGTTTGGTATTCTTTTTAGTATTTCTTTCTGACAGCTGTCCAGTAATCTCACAGCTTCTGCTGTGCATCACCTAAGGAACATCAATTGCCTCCAGAGAAAACGATGTAAAATTCTCATTAGCCAGACAGAGTAATCCAAACTGGAAAAGACATAGAGCTTTAGGATGATCAAGGGATCAAAAAGGCACCTGAGAGAAGACTAGAAAATATAAATATATATAAAATAAGTATATATATATAATATAGAGATATAAAGTATGCTATGAAGATTACAGTGTAATCACTGTGCAAATTAAACAATAGTGAGGGAAGCTGGGAACAAAGTATGCATATGCAATTGAAAAGAATGGTTCTAAATTTCAGATGAAAGAGGTCTTCTGAAAAAATCTGACAATAGTAGCTCCGGGGTTAAAAAAAAAAAAATCCAGCCGAGTTATAAGGTGTATTTTATGACTGAGATCATAAAAATGCTTCTGTTGCTAGAAGACTGGTTTCAGCAACCCAGGAGATTCCTAACTCTTTGTCTAGTGTTCTTGTGGCCCAAAGGTGAAGCTGTCTCACAAAGACTCAAAAAGGACATGATGTTGAACAGCAGCTCTTACCATGCTCACTGCTATGAAGAAATGTATCAGCATTAATGGGGGACTGCTCAGCCACCAGATGAGGTGAGATGAGTAATATTACTGATTACTGAGATAATCAGTAATAAAGCACACTGCTGAAGCATATTTCCCCTTCCCACAACCTGTAAATCTCTCTGGCAGATTATAGTCTTCATGGCATTTTTGAGAAGCAACAAGCAAATCCAGTTACTTCTCATGCCATCAACTGAGAAGAGAGATTTTTTAAATAGAGATACTTTTAAAGTGTTGGCTGTGTATAGGTCTCCATACATCAGAGGTAGCACTTTGTTATTACAGCCAAAGGCACGCTAATCAATTTATTTATTTATTTATTTATTTTTTAAGAAAGGAAAAGAAAAACCATACCAGAGCTTTCATGATCTGACTTAACGCAGAAAAAAAGGCAGATGAAAATACAGTAAATCAAATGATAACATTTGAGTGTAGTCATATGGAAATTTGAACTCTTCTGCTCTGTACTGAAAATCTAACAGTAAATGTACACTCTTGCAAGGGAAGAGGAAATCGTTGCGATAATCAGGCTTATCTGAGATCAAGATTCCCAGTAAAGTAGCAATAGTGTTTTGTGACTATTTCAAAGTGGAAGAGTACAAATGGAAAATTCCTTCAGTAGAAATCATGTACTTTCTCCATTTATTGATGATTACTCTCAGTTCTCAGGTGGAACTGCTCCGTATCAATTATAGAAAGTACTAAATAAAATGAAATTGAAAAAAATGTGGATAACTCTTTCAAAATATGTTTCCTGAAGCATTCTGAGCATTGAGGAATTATTATTTTTTTTTCCCTATGTTTTTGTTTCTGTACTGTTTTGAATATATATATTACAGGTTTTCAGCCCCAGGTGGGGGGATGCCCAGCTTATAATTAACATTTGTTGATATTTCCCAGACTTCTCCAATTGTCTCCTTATCATTCTGTTTTATGCTGATAATTTTGTTTTTAAAATTACCTTTACCTGCATTTAATGTGCCTACACTGGAGTGATTAGTTATCATATTTATCATGCCACAAGAATCAGGGGTAAATGCCTCTAAGAGGCATACTAAGATTTAAATGTTAGCCTGTTATTCAGTGCCAAATTCAAGAACACTGTGTGCTGCCCAGCTTAGGTTCTATCCTGATCACTGCTCTAATAACGTGAAACTGCCTCCTACATAGGCATAAATTGTGCACATTTGGAGGCCCATTTCTGCAATCATTCAAATCAGTGGCAAAGTCTGATAGATTCAGTGAAAGTGTGGGATAGATGAGAGGACAGTGAGGTGGATTGAGAACAGTCTGACTGGAAGAGCTCCAAGGGTTGAAATCAGCAGCTACAGAATACAAAACAGGCTGCCTAGAGAGGCTATGGTACCTCCTTCTGTGGAGATTTTCAAAACCTGCCTGGATGCTTTCCTATGAAACTTACTGCAGGGGAACCAGCTTTAGCAGAGGGTTGGAATGGTTGATCTACAGCGGTTCCTTCTAACCCCTATTTTTACTAAATACATCCCTGAAATTTTTGTGGGGATTGAAACTGAAAATAAAAATATGAATGCAATATGAAAGAATTAAAACAAAAGAAAGTATTTATAGACCTCAGAAAGATGACAGAAACCTAAGCTTACTCGTGTACTGCGGGCTACCAAGGAATGCTCAGCTTTAGATTTTGCTTTAGAACTGGGAGCTATAAACTGTCTCTTGTTTGAGTCTGGTGACTCTGACCTTTTGGTATGGAGTAATTTCAGTTAAGATTTTTCACTTTTCACTTACCCCACATGTGCTTTTACTGGAATATTAATGTGAACATTCTTTTTAAAACATTATTTTAAAAATAAATTATTTTCTTAAATAGAAAAAAGAGATGAATTAAACATTTCTGAAAGCATATCCAGACATGAAACAATCAAAGTAAGCCACTTAGAGTAAGAATGGGAACTAGGACTTAATGGTGGCCCATGACATTGTCACAGAGTTAACTAGATCAATAAATGCCCGTGACAGGGGGCAGTAGGTCCCTACCCCCCCATACCCCCTGGCCCCACAAAATGGGAAGGAAGGAAGGAAGGAAGGGAAAAAAAACAGCGGCAACAATCTATGGAGGAAAACTTATTTTACTATGATATCGGAATGCAAGATAACACAATATAATACAATCTAATTGAAATTGAGACTAATAAATAAGATAGGAGAGAGAGTTCCTGAGACCGAGTCAAACCTGAAAAGCTTGAAACGGCTAGGAAAGCACCCTCCAGCACCCACTGCCAGGCAGTAAGAGACCGCCCCACCCGGAAGGGTCAGATCCCATGACTTCTGTAATGTATAGGGATAGGTACCTGGAATTGGAGCATTAACACTTTAATTCCAGGTACCTATCTCTATACATTACAGAAGTAATACATAATGTATAATGTAAAAAACCATGACAGACATACTGCACAAAAAAATGGAACAAAACTTATTCAAGATTCAGTTTTTCTCACATTATAACATAACTAAATACTGCAAGACTTTTCTAGCTTTAGCCTACTGGGGTTGCCATCTGCCATTTCTTGAGGCATTTCAGTAGAAGTATTTCATGAAAATCCTTCCAGTAAGTATTTCTTTAAATTGCAATTTGTGAGTACCAGGAGATATGACCAAAAGCAAAATTGTTTAGTTTATTAAAAAATATAATGGGCTGTACACATAAAAAGGATTTCAGTGATGCCTTTAACTCAGGATTTTCCTGTTTTGTGCTCTCATGCTTCCATGGTGACTCACACAAAATAATGTTAAATCTAGTTTTTGTCTAAGACATGAAGTAGTAACTGAACTCTGACATTCATAGGTCAGGTCAGCAGCAAAAGCATTGGGAACAGTTCCCCTACAAATACTTATTGCAGAAGTTAGGTAGAACATAACTTTATCTCCATGTTTGGCTCATGGATCCTTTCTATTTGGTGCTGCTGCCTTTTCCTTTCTCCCATTGCTATTTTTCTACAGAAGCTGGTTTAGATGAAGAAACCAATCAATGATTCTGCTCTCACTGAAGACTCCTGATAATGTCTGCTACAAGAACCACTGATGATGGGTGTTTCATCTTTATTTTTGATGCTTATGAAAGATATTCATTATCCATACATATCCCGATTTCCTGTCAAGAAACTACGAAATAAGGATTTTTCAATATGACATGAGCAATTAGACTTTCTCCCACTGTAAGACAGTAATTTCTGTTCTATATCTCTTACAAACATATGAGAAACCATAATTTTCTCACTAAGTTAATGTTCTATTAAAAAATATCCTAAACTGTTCTACGGTAATGAATTATGTTCCTGATTAAAATAGACTGAAATTATGCTTGACAAAAGTAAATCAATTAATATATATTGTTTGCAGGTGGGTGCAAGAAATGAATATTATTATTGTTTCTTTTATTATAGGCAAACAAAACTGAAGTTAAATCAGACTGTGAAGAATGAAAATTAATCCTCCTATATGATGTAGCACTGTCAATGTATAAGCACAAGTCAACTTTGCTGTGTAAGAAGAAGTGAGAAAAAAAAAAATCAGCAAACCGGTGATTTAACAATTGCTCTTCTGTAAAAGTACATCAGGATATGAACAAGAATATGCTCTTTCTGTCAGGTAGCTGTTGTTAATTGCCAGGTCGTGGCTTGAACTAGTGGTTGAGCACCAGGTGAGAAAGTGTGGCTAACCCAGGGAAGCTCAGGGGCGAGGAATGCACCCCTTCTCACCCTCATTTAACGGTTAGCAGCAAAGGGATCAAAGTATCTCTTTGGACAGAGATTGAGTTGTCACTGGTTTTTGGAAGGGATGAACCAATTTTTCTTCTTTGTCACTTGCTATTGCTCCATGGTGTTTGTATCCCATTAGAAGGCACTGTCATCACCTTGTTTTGCCATACACTAGTCAGAATGGATGTAATTGTTAACTCTACATTTAAAGAATATTTCCCAACCATACATAGGAGTCACACTCCTACTACAATTACAGGAGCTCTTTCAGAAGCTTTCTAATCATTTCAATTGACTGTTAGAAGATAGACCTTGCAGAGACCTGCATTCACAAATTCTGACTTCTAGAAATTCTTCCCATAATTGTGTTCATCTTGTGAATTTAAAAGAGCAAAATGTGCATTTAGTTAAAGTAATATTTATAATGTTGTGTAAGCTTTATTTTGGAGAATTCTTTCATATAAACTTGGTAGGATTCTCTTTTTATTTTTTTCACCTTTAGTGCTGTTAGGGAGTTTAAGGAAGATTCAGAATTGCCTAAATCCTAATGAATTTGAAGAGGCAGCCTGTGACATCTTAGCACTTTTTGATATTCATTACTTTATTATTGAAACCAACGACAACTAGCAATCAACTTGAAACCAATAAGGACAGTATATGGGTAAAAAAATACTAAAGTTAGGAGAATTATTGTAAACATAAATGTTATACTGCTGTCATGGTTTTATGATCTTTGCTATCAGTATTCTGCATGATAGCATCATATAGTGCACTGGGAGTTAGAGTTAATGCTCTAGTTCTGTAGATTGTCAAAAGTCCTGTGTATACCTTTTTCAGAAGGGACAAAGAACTACAAATCCCAAAAGATTTCATTGTTCTGTTTCAGTTTTCTGTTTACAGGGAAAGATAAAACTGCTCACACGTCACAAGTTTGCTCCTTCTTTTATTGCTTGTCTCCGTGGTTGTGTGCTCCCTAGCTGTCTTGCCTTCAGCATTAGAGTAAGGCCTTCCGTTTTTTTTTTTTTTTTTTTTTTAATTAGCTTCAATTCCAATTATACTGTATTATATTGTTTTATCTCGCATTCTGCTATCATATTAAGTAAATCAGTTTTTTCCCTCAGCTTATTGCCGCTGTTTTGTTTTTAGGCCCACCTTTTATCTTTTCCTCCTTCCCCCTTCCCTGGGGCATGAGTCCATGGTTTCTTCCAGCCCATTATGCCATGGAATCAGTCCAGAACTGGGCTAGAAACATTGACAACTATATTATGTCAATTTGCATGGCAAAAGAGGCACTATCACAACTCAGAAACAGAACTTGTTAAGTATTGCAAAATGTTATATCTGAAAATTAATTGATTTTTAAAATTAACGTACTTTCACATCCTTTCCAAGTATGTTTACTATTAATATTCTAGCAATGAAGTTTGTTCAGCAGGTTAGAAATTCTTTGTATATCAATGTGTTTTCTATTCAACATTTGAATAAATAAACTGTTTTGGGTGAAATATTCATGGGAAATCCTTCAGGATTCTATTACAAAAATCAGACTGTTATTCTAAACATTCACAGAGGAAACCTAGATCTTGATCCTTTATTACGTCTATCATTCCATAGCATTCAACCTACATATAGTGAACAGAGCGCTGAACAGCAAAATCGTCACTTTCAGGTAAGTCAACAATGATGCATCCACTTACACATTTTATTTTCTCATCTGAGGAACTACAGCCATTGTAGAGGCCCTGAGTGAATCCCCATGACCATACCTATAGCTCATCCACCTGGATGAAGAAAACCTCACTGCATGCGCCCAGCTATAACTGACTAGCTTAGTCAATTAGGAGTTAGATAATATATTAACAATTCAGAAAGCAATCAGCAGTTACGCAGAAGGAAGATGTCACTCAGATCCCTGAGACCATGGAAAAGCTGATTTGCTGCACATAGTTGTTGAGCTGTCAACCACAGTTGGTGTGAGCCTCCTGTCCCCAGGTGTCGCTTGAACAAGCAGACATAAATTGCACTAGTGTGGCTGAGCTGTGATTTATGCACAGTCTGCAGGATCACCATCCAACTGCTATATTTGTTCTGCCACACAGGTCAGCTTTAGATTGTCTCAGTGACTGCACTGACTCTGCTCGAGCAGCCACCTGCTAATCTTCCTGTATTACCCCAGAAAGTTATTTCATGATAGAGGAGCAGGTGAAATGCAGATTAGATCTGCAAAAGCTGGACTGAGTGTCTTAGTCACAAAAGGCTTAGGAGAGGTCTGCCATTTAGAACAAGGAATCTGAAAATTCAGTCCTAAATCTTACTCAACTGCATATTGGCTTGCTAAGTATTGCAAACTGTTATCTCTGAAAATTAATTGACTATAGTGAGTTCAATGTGAAAAAGCATTCAAGCCCAGCTACTCAAAGGTATTTAGATAGGTAAGTAATCCTAAAATCAGATAGAGCATCCTTTGTGTGTATCCAGGATGTTTCTCAGACATGCTCAGCAGAAGAGCAACTTAATAATTAGTAATGCATTACTTATCTAACGGAAATGCATTGCCTTGAATACAATGTTATAGCCATTGGCTTAAAATAAGTATTAGCCATTTTACAGCTTATAATTTTCCTGGACATGATTAAATTCACTAAATGTTTACATTAAATAATGCAAAATAGCCCAAGTACAGTCACACTTTAAAGGGTTGCTGTAACACTGTATAAGCTCTCTAATGCTCTTAATACCTTCTCACACGTAGCACATGTAGGAGTTGGAGAGACTGAGCAATTTACCCAACGTCAAAGCATAGCCTATCTCTTTTGAGTTTTTGACAAAAAATACTTTTTTTTTCCAAAGGCAGAAAAATGTAGGTTTCTTGTAATGCACATTATTTCCTCATTTTGCCAGAAATTTGTCAGAAATAAAGATCAAGTGAGCTAATTTTGTCTAATATCAGAAACTGGCTGAAGAAAATGTAGGCATAATATTACTATGGAGCTGCGTAGCTGCACTGTTGTGAGCACTGTAAGTGAGCAGACTTCTGGTGTCAAAGAGATCAGGTCAGTAGCAATTGCTGGAGGAGAGAAAAAGAATTCAGGAAAACAAAGTGAGCACACATCTACAAAAGAAGATAATGTCTCAGACAACGTGAGAATAAAACCTACATATGTGTATACATCTAACCTTAATGCTAAGAAAAAGACAGCCTTTAATTTCTCCCCTTAAGTTTCTAACATCACTTCCAGCAAGAACACCTTGTATCTACAGCTATTTGCAGTGTTGTATTTCTATCTACTTTCAGTTGCTTAGTCCATTTATTAATTTTGTGCCCTATTGACAATCTCATCTTCTGGCATTCATGGTTCCTTTTGAGAAGACTTCTGTGATATTTCTTCTCCAGAACTGCCAGGCACTGCAGAGGGGGAAATTCTTTACAGAGAGAGTGGTGAGGCACTGGAACAGACTGCCCAGAGAGGTTGTGGATGCCCCATCCCTGGAGGTGTTCAAGGCCAGACTGGATGGGGCCCTGGGCAGCCTGGTCTAGCATTAGGTGGGATGATTGGTGGCCCTGCATGTGGCAGGGGGGTTGGAGATTCATGATCCTTGAGGTCCCTTTCAACCCTGGCAATTCTGTGATTCTGTGATTCTGTGAAACAGCCTTCAAAGGAAAAGGTAAGTGGTTCTGACCCTCATGAGAACAGGATCAAACACGGCTTATCTGATATAAAAGTGAAAAGAAAGTTTCATGAGAGAAAGAAACAAAGAGAAATAAATTAATAAAATGATTTACATGTTTAAGGGAAACTTCACAGATCATTCAGAAGTTTCTACAGTCAGAAGAATCACTGAATCATTGGAAATGTTTTGTCAAATCTGCCTAAATTTATTATTATTTTTTTAAAATTTGCCACAATTTTCACTATAATTCTGTTATTTTTGCTGCATTACAAAACTAAGCAGAAACTAAAAAGGGCTGCTTGAAGCATTTTCCACTTCTGTAGCTCAAAGGGAATCAAGAATACCAGTATTTTTTCAGGTTTTTCTGATGTTTCCTTGTCCTGACAGGGATAACATATTGGTCTCACAGTTCAACTTCATTCTCATCCATATTTAGGAATCCTGAAGATTGAAGATAATAAGAAAAACAGAACTCTTTAATCCTATGATAGCATACAGAAATCATGATTTTATGTTCAGACATAACTAAGTCATTTTCTTCTGAAAGAAAAATAGGTTTGGTGTATTGTATTTTTGAAAACAAATCCAGTGCTTTATTCACTAGCAACAGTTCTTTTTGTTTTTATCATCGACAGTTGCAATGCCAAATTATTTCAAAATGTACAAAGCACAGATATTTTAGAGAAAAACATGGGAGGGCCTCTTCATTTGATCCAAATGCAAAATGTCTGCTTTGAAATGACATTTCGTCCGTAACTTCTACAACAGCGGAAATCGAGAATGTCTTGTAATGCATCTTTTACACTTACCAGCAATTCTTGTCCTAAATTACCTCCTTTCAGTCTCAGTGAAGTCAGCTAAAGTATAACTCACATTAGGTCAATTAATAATGCCAGCTCAAATATTTGCACAGGGTAGCTGATTTTATTAAGACTACTTATTAAAAGCTGGTAACTCTTCACAGAATACATTTTCTTACTCCCTCTGCTGCTCTCACACACATTCCTCTCAGTTCAGCTGTGCAGAGCAGCAGTGGCATGCCAAGGACTGTGAGTTAGGAGTTCAGGTGTCTTCTTCCTCAGAGGCACATGTGGTCCTCTGGCTTCTGACTGTCCACAGCCACCACTGTCACCTCAGATACAGTTGCAGAGCCCCTCATGTTCTGGTGGCTTTACACATACTCAGAAAGCTCTTGGGCTTCTTCCATTTCTTGCAGATGCAACAGAACCATAAAACTCCAGTGCATTTTTGTGCATTTTCCCTCATTGAGTACTTTTCCTCTCTTTAGCTGACTCTTTCACACTCATGGGTAGGATCCATTCACACCTGCTCACTTAGAAGGGGACTTTAAGATACATGAATGTATGTATTTGCATCCTGACATCAGTCTGCTCTTCTCCTTTTACCAGAAAGGGCCTGTAAAGGAAATTGTGTCTTTGGTAGTATCTATTAGTATATTAAAACAGAGAGTAAACCTAACTGGGATTACATGTGTTTTGAGGGGGAGACGTCAGGCTCCTTACTTTATCCTTACATCCAAAAGAGTTGTCAGTAAATAAATCCCCAAATTTTGATGGCAAGCACTGCATTGCAACAGACAATTTTTTTTTTCTCTTTTGTGACATCGTACTATTTGTGATTAAGAAAATACGATCCTAAGCTGCAGCTGTTGTTTGACAGAGTTGCCAAAGAGCAGTGTCTAGTCCACTGAAAAATAAATATTACTGATAGATCTAGATCCCCACACAGTAATTTGAAATTATTGCCCTGAAAATTTTGGAGATGATAGTGTGAATTGAATGAAAAAAAAAACACTTGGCATAAAACAAAGCACAGTTGGTCCTCTTGTGCGAAGGAATGAAAAAGGGCCACAGCTTCACTCGTTAAGATGACTACACCTAACAACTTGGTACAGTAAGAGCCAAAGCAGCTCTTCAGCTTTTCCCTCTCCCCTACCCATCCACATAGCTGATGAAGTTTCACACACAGAAAAGTGGATTGGAGAATGAGCAACTAAATGAGTAATGTAATTTGGTGCTTATTGTCACAAAAGAGACAGCATGATGTTGGCTTCTTCCGTGTCAACAGCAAACAAAATTCAATTACTGTTTGGGTATGATCAATTATTGCCAAACTACCTGCCAAGTCTGTTTGCTCTGTTCGCACAAAAAAAGCAGCTCATCCAGAAGGGATGTAAAGAATTTCCATAATAAAGAGAAAAGGCAGAGAGAGGAGAAAGAGAACATTAAGAAAATGTACCGAATGACAGTAAGACAATTTTAGGTCATGGTTTTGCTGTGTAAAGACTTTAAATTGTGACAAGGAAGGTAGCGTCAGAACAGACCCCAGATGGAACTGTCAAGGCTATCGGTTGTGCTTCTCAGGCACTCTACAGTACCCAGAGAAAAATTGCCTTGCAGCTGGTCAGTGGAAAAATCACTGTGGTGCTCAGCATAAAATATCACCAATACTCTGTCACTACCACTGCAATTTGCATACACAACAAACTTTCTCTGAGCCTTTTCAATTAAATCAGAGAAGATAAGCCAACTGCCTGTGGAAAAAGGCATTCATGTGTACTGATGCTTTTTAGAGTCTGACTGTTTCTCAATTCAGTAGCACAGGGCTACAAGCTTACTCTACTTACCTATGTAAATATCTTTAATCTTTATTTGCTAATTGACATAAAGTAGCAAATATCTACTAAGGATATGATTATATATGAGTATATATTAGTAATCTTGTAATTGGTGATTGCCATGTAGCACATGAAGATTGAGAAAGTGATTTTGTTATGAGAATGATGAATGAAAAACATAGTCCAAAGATGGAAAAATACAGGTACTTTCCTATTTCTTATTTTGAAATTAGAGAAAGGATTTGATTCTGTATTATTCTAAGGTAATAAACCCTTGTTTATTGCCTAGAGTACATAGGTAAATCTGTACTTTCTTAGGTGGTTATAGATAAGTATATATGATAGTAGAATATCCCATTTTGAGAACTGTTTGAAAGCCATTGTAGTCTATGCTCACCTGTGTTTTCTTTGTCTACTAACGATCAGTGAATGTAAAAATTGTAGGCATATAATCTACTACTTTACCTGACTTCAATCTATAACTTATTAACTTTAGAAAATCACAAGGTTTATAAATTAGAACTCAGAAAAAAACCCACATTTATTGTAATGAAATTCTGCAGAGAGTAATGAGAGAAAAATGAGCTGACGGCATCATTAAGCAAGAGGTAAATAAAAAGGAAATTTAGCAAGATTGTTTATTTAACAAGTAGAAGTAGAACTACTGTTGCTTCCACTTTCTGCTTCCCACCAGCCTCCCAAGGTTGTCTTTCTTTTGCGCTTTAGTAGTTACTTCAGTCAGGTTACTAATGGGAAGACAGAGATGCTGCCAGGACTAGAACAATCATTGATATTTGAATGGATGATTCATCAAGTCCAAGTTTTCTCCTGCAAGCTTGGAACACCCTGACCATTCTCCCAACTGTAGTAACAGTTTTGATGCTTATTGTGTGGCCATAACAACAGTTTGATTTGTTTTCCCACTGTAGGCTGCAGTGGTCAAGTGAAGGGCTGCCCAACACCTACCCTAACACAACACCAAATGCATGATACTCAAACCTTATTATCTCTTTTCCTGCTTTTGGATCTTCCTTTTTACCACTCTCATAGTTCTGTTTTTCTACCTCCACTCATAGAAACAGCCTGATGACTACTGATGATTACTTTATCGCCATTGCTACCAATTTCAGTATCACTGTAACCTAGAAAATCTCTGCTTTACATGGCATGACTAATGCCATCTCATTAAGCATTGCTAGACTTTGAAGATTTCAGTCACCAAAAGATCACAGGTAGTCCTCCAGTTATCTGTAAAGTTTATCTGTCTCTCCCATAACTCCCTGCTAAGCGCCTGTGAACATAGGCACCACCTCTATTTTTTGTCAGTTTTTCACTGTTAACATGACATCTGTCAGTTTCTCATGTTGTATACAGTAATTTTTTATGATCCATTCAGTTACCTTAGCTACAGTGCTAATGAAGCACCTGGTACAGAATTACTTGTTAAAAAATATACTGTTTATATTGTATTGCAAATTTATATTTTATAATGTATATTTTATAATGCATTTCTGTCCTCAGAGGATGTCAAAATCCTTCATTGTGTGGAACAATGAATTCCAGTTTGTATTCCTGTTGGTTTTTTATTTATTTATTTATTTATTTATTTATCTATTTCTATTAAACATATGGGCTGAGGTTCACATCAGCTAAAAGATAATATAGAATAAACCATAATACAGGATGTAGTGAAAATTTGTTCAACTGTACTGCTGTATAGCTTTATCCAATGATGCTATTATTATTATTGTACATGAGTTAATTGTATTAATATAAGGTAAAAAGGAAAACAAACTAATGCTTTAACAAAGCATAAACACTTTTATGGAATCAGACTCTACTGTAAATATTTTATGAGTGAAATAATGCTATTTGTATCCCAGTGCTTCGCAGAAGAAAATTATACTATGCAGTGATATAACATACTTACCAAAATAACAGAACAGCCTTGCTGGGCCAGACAAAATATCTATTCAGAAGAGTTTTTTAATAGTAGACAAATAGAGTCTGCTTTTACAAAATAAGCTTAAAAACAGCACAAAAAAATGTCAGTCCTAATGCACTGTCCTCATTTACAGCAATTTAAAGCTTAGGGACTCCATGAGTTCAATCTTGTGTCTTTGTTTCTCTGCGCATTTGTATCAACAGGCATTTTTCCCCCTGAACTAAATCTTTAGGAGGTAGAATCAAATTCTGTCACCACTGCAGCGTGTGTATGATATGGCAACACCATATTTCTTTGCAGTTTTTGCAAACACTAAAGGAATTCTTAAATAGTGACAATTAGTAATGAATCAGAAGGAAAAAAAATTCTGCATAAATCAGTCATTTTAAAAAGAAATGGACTTGGAGAAATATCACTATTAAAGGGATTTTTTTCAGTTGTCTTTTTTTTTCCCAGAAAAGATAGAGATTCTGAAATAACATAAAGAATAAAAGGGGAAATATTCAAACATGAAGATATTTAAATGCTATGGTTTTATTTTACTTGCACATCTTGTTTTTCAAAAACAATAGTAAAAAAAAAAAAAAGGAATCAGAGAGAAACAGGGAGATAAAAATATATTTGTAGGGCTGATTTGCTTATCACAAAATGATAACTTTGCAGTTAGGGAGGCAGGGGCCTGTAGTGATAAGAAGGATGTGTTCACAGTTAGGGCAGCTGAGTAGTTCTTGTTAAAATTTTAATAGTCAGGTAGTAATTATCCAATCCTCTTTACCAGAGGTTTAACTTGAAAATCAGATCCAAAGTGCTCAACTCTTACAACTCTGACAAAGTCATAGCAACCTTGCTTTGTGTGAAG
This sequence comes from Chrysolophus pictus, assembly GCA_037305975.1. NCBI lineage: Eukaryota > Metazoa > Chordata > Aves > Galliformes > Phasianidae > Chrysolophus > Chrysolophus pictus. Next base: position 168,515,934 of record CM074576.1, read on the forward strand.
AGCTCTGAGGAGTCAGGTCCTAGGATGTCTTGCTTAGGGAAGAGCCTGATGATGTCCCATATGTAATAACAAAGCTGGTTAATTGAGGTCCCTGACCTTCCCTCCCTCTGACTGTTTGAAGACTCCTCCATAAGACATTTTACTACCCACTCTGTTAAGCTGATTCAGCTGTGTGTGTGGATTCATGCTGTGAGCCAGACATATGAAATCATCAGCACTGAAAAATAATAATACCTTTTAGGCAGTAATTCAGCTTTATGTGTTTGTTCCTTAGCCTGCCGATTCCCACCAGCGCGCTTACAGCACAGCTTCACAAGCAGCTGGGGATCAGGGGATTGGGATCAACTAGTTGCATCAGGGAAGGAAGCAAACCACTGCAATAGTTCAGCCATTACATAAACTGTGCAGCATGGTGACACCTCACAGACCAGCTCTGGCAGGGCTGGTGTTGACACTGAAGACAGTTAACCTTGCAGGGCTCTGATCAGTCAGAACAGCCACTTCTCCATCACATCCATCAGTGCTCCCACTTCCAAGGAGACAGTGCAGAGATACTCGCACCAATGTCTTGCATCACAGAATCACAAAATGGCCAGAATGGCCAGGATTGGAAGGGACCTCAATGATCATGAATCTCCAGCCCACCTGCCACATGCACAGCAACCAACCTCCCTGTTTAATACTAGACCAGGTTGCCCAGGAACCCATCCAACCTGGCCTTGAACATCTTTAGGAATGGGGCATCCACAACCTCTCTGGGCAGCCTGTTCCAGCACCTCACCACTCTCATAGTAAAGAACTTCACTAGCCCACGAAATGTGAGGTTGGTTTTCATGTATTTCACTCTCTGCAAGAGCAAATGTATTGCTGAGCCTGATTTTGCCATGAAATCAGCTCTGGCTGCAGCAAGCTCTCGTCCAGCTCTAGAGCCTGCCTGCACCCATGCTAGTGCTTATGTATTTCCACATCCATGTGATGATAAATCTGTAGTCTACATAATCCATATGTAGAAAACTGAGTGCTGATAGTTACTCAATTGTCATTTTTGAAACACTTGGGAACACTGTAGAGAAAGATATCATGAATAACTCAAGACAAAATTGATAGTTCTGTCCTTCAAATATGTAGACATAAGCAGGAGGAAGTAAGGTAGTGGGTACTTGCTTTTTTGGTTGTGTTGCTCATCCTGTACCCTGAGTGAACCAGGAGTCCTATTTTTTAGAAAAAAAAAAAAAAAAAAAAATTGACACTTTCATGACATGGAAACAAAAAGATACAAGTCAGTTTTTGCAGACAACATTAATTGTGTCATCCTCTAACTTTTGAGGCATCACCATGGCAACCATGATGAAGTTCTTTATGACGTTCCCTGTTTTTTTATATATATTTATATAGGCTGTGTCAGATTCAGTCATTATGCTTGTAGTCACCCAGCTAAGAGTTCATTACCAATAAAAATTTCATAGCATGGGATATGGTGGTCTGCCACACCAGAAGAAAAATGAAGAAAGTTTAAAAAACAATACAGAAAGAAGAAAGAAATCTTTATTTACATATGCATGAAGAGCATGCTAAAGCTGGTTATGCTGGCTGAAATGAGAATGAGGGAAGCAGATATGAAAAAAAAAAAAATCTAAGCACATACACAGGCTTGAATAAACTGTTTAAATTGATGCACTCCCAGAGTGGCTTAAGTAATAGCAACAGATAAAAACGATATGCACCCTGAAGGACAAGTACAAGACAATGTTTTGAGGCAGACTCATCAGGATTTGGAAATTAGTTACTTTAGATGAGATAGAGACGTCTATGAGACAGTGTTACCATCAAAGGAAAATGGGAGCAGGATTGCAGAGGAAGACCATTTCTAAATTGGCTCACAAGAATCTAGCTACTATGTTTACAAATTTCCTGTTTAATTTAACCATCTGATACCAGAAAGCAGTGTGCAGTTGATATTCCTACAGATCCCTGCTGAATCTCAGGACTCAAACAGGGAAAGTCTCTTTTGGAGACAAGTATTCAGTATACAATGAGGAGATGACCTTCTGTGTTGAGATTTCTGTGTCGGAATGTGCAGAGTATATAGCCTAAACAATAAAATATGCTCCTCTACCCCCCCCAAAAAAAGTAAAAAAATAAAAAATTACAGCATCCTAAAAGTAGAAGAAAAGTGGGAGAGGGGATTTCAATAGAAAACAATGGAAGCACATCTAAGCGCTTCTATGGAAGATGGATTGAAGCTTCATGCTTCATTTACATGAAGATAAATAAACATTGCTTTCTCCATACATTTCGTGAGTGTTATAAGCTCCACAATACTTCAAATGTTACACTGTCATGTTTCTTTCAATCAACATGTTACTGAGAGTAAAAATTTCCACAGTCTTTAGATGTAAGGTGGCTTACTGCTCAGTCCTGAGCCTAGCCCAGGTCACTTAATAATCAGTGATTAGCTTAGCAGCAGAGGTCCAAAAAAATAGCTAAGGCCAAAGAATTCTGATCAAAGCAATTTTTTTTTTTTTTTTTTCCCCAGTAGTTCAAAGTAAGGCTCATACATCATTCTTATTGCCTCATTTGTAGCTAATGTAGTTCCCAATTTTGGCTACTGGTGTTTGCATATCCTGCTTCTGTGCACCACCATTTACCTGTGACTTGTTGCTGTCAAGGATTTTGAACTCTTCCTCAAGGTCACATATTTTTGTTCCTAAGCTTCAGTCACATGTGATTAGAGAAAATTTTCTGAGATTTAACAACAAATTCTGCTATATGATAGACAGTCATCACTTCTCTTTCTTGTAACTAATTTCAGCACAGTATCTAAATTTATTATTTCTACAGCTATAATAAGTTCATCAACTATTGTGCCAGATATTGAAAGTTACATGTTAGTACTATCAACCACCCAATGTAAAATATATAACCAAGGGCACCACAGTGTGTCTTGCCATTTGTCAGTAGGATTTTGTTTACAGTCACATATACTCATAGCCAACACCATGTGACTCCATTTATTAATAACCTGGGACATTTTCTCAGTGATACCTATGTTAAATCTACTTGAAATTAATTAAGTATTTTGTTTTGAAAAAAAAAAAGGAATGATGCTGAGTGTGTGAATTGGATCAACTGTTGACAGTAAGCATTTTCTACAAATATTCAGTGACATTCCAAACTACATATTTCACAGAAGTAGGTCAAATTAAGCAGAGATTGAAGACTAACATGTCTGCAAGTATCTAGCCATTCAGATTTCATCAAGATAATATCAGAGAAGTGCTCTGCATACAGAAATAGGTTATTTTTTGTAATAGAGATCTTAACTTTACTGTGTGTAAAGGTCTTTTCTCTTGTGACCTCTTTTTAAATTTCTGCTCTTGCTCTTTTCAGGTCCTATTAATTCAGGTTTTACAGCATTAGGATAGAATCTTCTCATTCACTGAAGATTTTCATCAGGTCTGCATTAGGATGAGAGGAAAATGTCCTACTGAAAATAGAGATTCCTGAACATGTTGAATCCTCTGCACATATATTCCATGTCTCAGAAACTCATTAATACTATGCAGCTGTCACATCAAAGTGTCAGCTAATGAAAGTCTTTGGATGGCAGAGTAGCATCTACTCCTAATTTCTCAGCTCTTTTCAACAGGCTTAGTTTTCAGATTCTTTTTATTTTTCCCTTGTGTATGAGATCACAGGAACATATATTGTAGATTTGTTTTTACATTTAATATTCCCCTTCACAATATTCATTGGCCATTGTATTCTCCATACACATTTTCTTGTAAAGTTAAACCAATCATCAGTTGCCACCAGAAAATCAGTGCTTACTAAGGAAAACTTTAGCATGGAAGTTTATGTGTAAATACATATATATATATATATATATATTCCAGTAAACTTTCCATTAGAATACAACACAAGGAGAAAGAAAAGGTTTGAAATAGTACAGCTGAATGATCAGAAGATAACAACAGAACAGTGCAGCTCAGCAAATGAATTAGAAATTTGCAGAGCATTAGCTACTGAACAGCTAGAAGCTGGTTTTGATTTTTTTTTTTTATTAGGTATATTAAGAGGGGTCAAAAAGAGAATTCACATTCTGTAGCAAATTCTAACATTTTGTAATCTATTCCTATTCCAAGTGAAATGTTCAAATGTCAGCATTTTCTGAGGTACAGTTCCAGGGAATGTATATTTTTAGAAAAGCCAGAATTTCAATACATCTTTCTTGTTAAAAATATTGAATCATTAGATTACAAGAGATCATATGCATGAGGATATATCTACTGTTAATTAGAATACCGGGAACAGAAAAACATTAGTCAGAACAGTCAAAATAAAATTCTGATTCATAGCACAAATGAAAAATGATGAAATCACAGTAAAACAATTTTGTCACATTGAAGTGAGAGATCTTCCTGTAGCTACTTTAACCAGTTACAGAATTTAAACAGTAATGTTATTACTTTTAATGATATTCTGATATCACTGTGATGGCTAAACTTTGTAAATCCATCTTAATTAAGCAAGACCACAAGCACAGCAATTGCCTGATTTATTTGTCGTTAACTTCAAATATTCAGATAGCTTCATGATCAGTGTTTCATAAAGTACACAGAGACATTTAGAATTTTAAATGTCAGCAATTTGTCTTTAAGCAGGTGCCTACTTATCAATGAAAACAAGTTCTGATTCCAGTCAATGATACTAGAATTTAAATGGTATTGCAGTTAAATTAATTAAAATTTATTACAAAAGTGGTTAATTCCATGCTTTTAATGTGTTCTCATATTCATATTTTCACAGCAGTTCTTATGGGAATTTAACTATACAGCTCCCATTACTGCACTGAAAATTCATTCCTTGGTGTATTATTTTGTAGTCTACAATAAATAACAAACTTGAGTTTTATGGGCTACAGTATATTATTTTTTGTCATCTCAGAATCCAATTTTTTTGGCTGCTAGGAATTAATTTACAAAGAAACACTTCACAGTGTGCCTCATAGCGTGCTTAGATGTTGTCTTTTACTGTGGATTTCCTTGCTTCAGTAAGTTTTTAAAAACATTTATTATAGTTAGTGTTTCATTGAAGGAAAATCACAAGATACAAGTGACAGGAATCTGTCTCCCCTAGAAGCTTAAGTAGTACATTTTGTTAAAGTTTGCCCATGCTGTCACCCAGGCTTATCACTGATCTGCTAAAATGGTGAGGATCTATTGGATTCCTGGAAGAACTGGCTTAGAGCAGCATGTGGGTGCGTTTACGCAGGGATGTCATTTGCTTTATTACTGATTGCTGGGCAGCGTCCCCACTGAGTTTGTTCTTTCATGCCCTCATATCTTATAGCCTCATGTGGACAGTCTGCAGTTTACTAACAATAAATTAAAATTATACTCAAGGACTCAAATTAGATACAACATAAATAGACTTACCAACACAGTAGCCTCCAACTGTATTTGTTTTGTTAACAAATTCCATTTGTGTTATTTCATTCCTCTTATTTTCAGCTCCTGTATAGCACTGAATGTTTTTTGTTGGGTTGCACCTGTGACCTAGAACATCTAATTTCCTGAATAAACCACCAAAAAAGACACTTTTGGCAGCTCTGAGCTATTTCTACTAGCCTGTCTTGAGATGCACATACAGAGCAGTTCCCCAGTTACTTTTCAGTGGCAATTTCAGAGAGCTTTCTTAATCCTAAAGGCCATGTGTGTAATTCAATTCTTAAAAGATTTCTAAACACTGATCTTGTTATGAGCATCAAGATACAGGCAAGCATCTGCTGTAAGTACACCTTAAGCCAGCTCTGCTTCCTTTGTATCTTTCTCATCAGCTTTTTCCTTGGGACAGGTCTTTGGATCTCTGAGGAATGACTACTACCTGGAGAAACACTGCCGTGCCTGATATTCTCCTGACAGTGGAGAGAATCTCATCAGTGGTGAAGATACCTGTGACCGCCCTTCTCCTTTCTTCACTTTTTCTGCCTACAAATCTGTTACCAAGTTCCCCCCTTCACCTCCCTATTCTAAGTGATGGAGAGAAGCAGCCTGTGGTGGGATGATTCCCATAACTGGAATACCACCACTGAGGGCTATCGGCTCTTTAGAAGAGATAGGCTAGGTAGGAAGGGTGGGAGAGTAGCCCTCTATGTCAAAGAGTGGATAGACTGTGAGGAGCTTCCTCTGAGAAACAGTCATGATCAGGTTGAGAGCCTGTGGGTTAGAACTAGGGATGGGTCTAACAAAGGCCAGCTGGTGATAGGAGTATACTACAGGCCACCTGATCAAGGGGAGACTGTTGACAAGGCTTTCTTGATTCAGATGCGGGAGGCTTCATGCTCACGGGCTCTTGTCCTGATGGGGGACTTCAACCATCCGGATACCTCCTGGATAGACCACACGGCGAGTTGCAAGAGGTCCAGGAGGCTCCTAGAATGTGTTGACGATAGCTTTCTGGTCCAGGTGTTGGACAGACCGACCAAAGGTGAAGCGTTGCTGGACCTGCTGCCCACCAATGTGGAGGAAATAATTAATGGTGTTAAGTTTGGAGGCAGCCTGGGTTGCAGTGACCATGCTCTGGTCGAGTTTGTGATCTCAAGGGATGTGGGCCTGGTGAAGAGTGGCGTCAGGACCCTGAACTTTGGGAGAGCAAACTTTAAGCTGTTCAATGGACTGTTGGCCGAGATCCCCTGGGATGCTGTCTTTAAAAACAAAAGTGCTGAGGAGAGCTGGTTACTCTTCAAGGATGCCTTCCTAAGAGCGCAAGAATTGTCTGTCCTTCTGAACAAGAAAGCAGGCAGAGGAGGGAGGAAGCTGGCGTGGCTCGGTAAGGACCTACTGAGAGTGCTGAGGGCAAAGAAAGGTGCGTACAAACTCTGGAAACAAGGGTGTGCCACCTGGGAAGAATACAGGGATGTCGTCCGGACTTGCAGATGTGGGATCAGGAAAGCCAAGGCACAGGTGGAACTGAACTTGGCGAGGGACTTGAAAAACAACAGGAAGACTTTCTATAGGTACATTGGTCAGAAGAGACAGGCCAAAGCGAGTGTACCTCCTTTGGTAAATGTAAAAGGAGAACTGGCTTCAACAGATGGAGAGAAGGCTGAGGTACTGAATGAGTTCTTTGCCTCAGTCTTCACTGGCGGCCAGGTTCCAGTACTTCTCCCGTCCCTGAGCCCTGCATCACTACACCTCTTGGTGGGGACTGGGGTGGTAAATCCCCTCCCCTGTGAGGACAGAGCAGGTCCGAGACTGCCTCATGAGACTGAATGTGTACAAGTCTATGGGGCTGGATGGCGTGCATCCCAGGGTTCTGAAGGAGCTGGCTGAGGTGGTTGCTGAGCCACTCTCCATCATATTTGAGAAGTCGTGGCTGTCAGGTGTGGTCCCAGATGACTGGAGGAAGGGTCACGTCACTCCCATTTACAAGTAAGGGAGCAAGGAGGACCCTGGGAACTACAGGCCAGTGAGTCTCACCTCTGTGCCTGGGAAGATCATGGAACAGATCATCCTGGATGACATGCTTGATCACATGAGGAATGGGGATGTGATCCATGACAGCCAGCACGGCTTCACCAGAGGAAGGTCATGCTTGACCAATCTGGTGGCCTTTTATGATGGAGTGACGGCATCAGTGGACAAGGGAAAGGCGACCGATGTCATTTACCTGGACTTGAGCAAGGCCTTTGACGTGGTCCCCCACCACATCCTTATCTCCAAATTGGAAGGATGTGGATTTGATGGGTGGACCACTCGATGGATAAGAAACTGGTTGAAAGGCCGCAGACAGAGGGTGATCATCAATGGCTCTATGTCCAGGTGGAGACCGGTAACAAGTGGCGTCCCCCAGGGGTCTGTCTTGGGACCGGTGCTCTTTAACATCTTTATCAAGGACATCGATGATGGAATTGAGTGCACCCTCAGCAAGTTTGCTGACAACACCAAGCTGAGCGGTGCGGTTGACATGGTTGAAGGAAGGGATGCCATTCAGAGGGACCTCGAGAGGCTAGAAAGGTGGGCCCGGGTGAACCTGATGAGGTTCAACACAGCAAAGTGCAGAGTTTTGCACTTGGGCCAGAGGAATCCCAGGCATCCATACAGACTGGAAGGACAGGTCCTTGAGAGCAGCCCTGTGGAGAAGGACCTGGGGGTCCTGATAGATGAAAAACTTAATATGAGCCAGCAGTGTGCCCTTGCAGCTTGAAAGGCTCCATCAAAAGAGGGGTGGCCAGCAGGGACAGGGAGGTGATTGTTCCCCTCTACTCTGCTCTTGTGAGGCCCCATCTGGAATACTGCGTCCAAGTGTGGAGCCCCCAGTACAAGAAAGACAGGAAGCTGTTGGAGAGGGTCCAGAGGAGGGCCACAAAGATGATCAGGGGACTGGAGCACCTCCCCTATGAGGACAGGCTGAAGGAGCTGGGCTTGGTCAGCCTGGAGAAAAGAAGGCTGCGGGGTGACCTCATTGCAGCCTTTCAGTACCTAAAGGGAGCCTACAAAGAGGGGGGGAATCAACTCTTTGAAAGGGTGAGTGACAGCAGGACAAGGGGAAATGGTTTTAAGTTGAGGGAAGGGAGATTTAGGTTGGACATCAGGGGGAAATTCTTTACAGAGAGAGTGGTGAAGTACTGGAACAGGCTGCCCAGAGAGGTTGTGGATGCCCCATCCCTGGAGGTGTTCAAGGCCAGGTTGGATGGGGCCCTGGGCAGCCTGGTCTAGCATTAGGTAGGATGATTGGTGGCCCTGCATGTGGCAGGGGGGTTGGAGATTCATGATCCTTGAGGTCCCTTTCAACCCTGGCAATTCTGTGATTCTGTGATTCTGTGACAGGCTGGACCTAACAGGCAGAAACTAATGGCCTTTTCTCTCTCATCTCTGCTCTGATCTCTTGGCTACCTCCTTGTACTTCAACACTGAATTCTCATTTACACATGTTTCACAGCAACTCAGCATCACCTTCACATTTCTCCCATTTCCTGTGCTGAAATACATGCTTCCTTCAAGACAGGAGAGCAAATATTTACATTAGGGCTATAGTCCTTCACTCTGGTCTGTGCATTCATCATTACAGTTGGATAATAATAACATGCCCTTTAGTTCAGTGTCTCAGAAAAATACACGCATTCCTTGGTACAGCCATATGCCACTGATACAGTGAGTCTTCTCTACAGTCCTCTTGAAAATATAGATCCACTCATTTATGTTAATCTGACACATTTTGGCAGATTTTCTCAGTCAAGGCTTACCTATTTGTGGAAATCCTATCCTCTGTTACTGTTCCTGTTTGATGTCAGTTTTTTTTTTTTTTTTTTTAATTGTTTTCATGTTCATTTTTATAATAAATAAACAGTATACTACCAAATTCTACTTTCAGGTCAGTGTCTTCATTTTCCTTAAATCCTGCTGAGTGCAGCTTGGATAATAAAATAGATCTATTTTACTTCACAGTGCATAACTGCGTTAAATAATCCCAAATATTAATTTGACTATTATAATACTGGATGTAGGCATACTAAGTAATTACACCTGAATTTTTCCAGGTGACATAATTATTCATAGGTTTTTACATAGCACAGAGAATTATTCTTTGTCAAACAGATTTTTTATTTGCTAGCTTTAACCAGTCTCACTAGATCTGATTGCTACCATGCAGAAAAGTAGAAAGAAATAGATAAGTGAATGAATTTCCTTTTCATCCTAAGCTTGAAAATTCTTCAGGCAAGGCTATTCAAAGTACAGATGACTTAAAGTGTAATTTGCTCTTTTCTTCCACTTCAGAAATTAATGTCTGTGTTCTTTGTTTAGCCCCTATTATTCATATAATGGCAAGTTCTAGGTCACTGCCTACAGTCAGCTGATATTTAGCAACTATCTCAGGGCTTAATTGGTTGTCTTATGAAAATTATATGTTTCCTGAATAAAGATCAAAATGCACTACTTCTAACAAATCCTTATTTTCCATAAAAACAGGGTGAATTTCAACAAATAAATGCAATGATTACTGATATTGTTTCCTGGTTTATTTTTTCTTTGGGTACGATTCAAGTTTTAATAAAATATGTGGAAATAGATGCTATGGACTTAAGGCATAAAATTTCTATTCCTTTATTTGGAACTTATTTGCCAGATTCTTTTTCTTTTTTTTTTTTTTTTTAGTGTATTTAGATTCTCTATTGTGATGTGATCATTTGAAAATTCCAGTATAAAAGTGTTATGAAAAAAAGAAAGAAAGAAAGAAAAAGATATATATATAAAACATAGGGGCAGTTTGATAGCTCAAAGCTAAACAATCCCAGTTTTCTCAGCCTGTCTTCATCGGTGAGGTGCTCCAGACCTCAGATCATCTGTGTGGCCCTTCTCTGGACCTGTTCCAACAGCTCCACATCTTTCTAACAGAGATACCTCTGTGCTTATCTTGATACTCCCGTCTGCTGCATGGGAGGACCTAGTTGCACAAAACTGTATTTGTCTTTACTCTCTTCCAGTAAAGATTTTTTTTAAATTCAACTGACTGAAAAAAAAAAAATAAAATAAAAATTGACAAAAGTCATGCAGCAGAAGATATGGCAGCAGGACTGAATATCATACCGACATGCATGTTTTATGTTGGTGCTTGCAGCTATCTGTTGTTTCATCCCATACATTTAGAATACTGTTTACTTGCAGAAGAGAACTTTTGATATTTTTTATTACCTTCTAATACAGTTACATTCTAGCCTGTGAGCTGGACGGATGGTAATATAGATAATAACCACAACAAAATCAACAACTTGCTTTGGGAAATGATTGTGAGCAGAATGCTCCTATTACTGAATAACTGCAAACATGAACTTCTTGCTCTCTTTTCCTTTACAGTGAATTCTGATCAGACCCCATTTTATGGCATATGAACTGCAATATTAGGCTAGATTGATCCAGTAGAAGCTATTGCATGAATGCTTATATTATTACATAATGAAACCTATATGATCTGTTTACATTCTTCATGCAGTCTTTTCTACATCCCACTGATCTTGTATTCAGAAATGAGACATTGCAACCAGTCATTTCTGCTGTGACTGCGTTATCCAACAGGAGAACCTGCACTATGGAAGAAACTTGTGCAAAGAGTAAATAGCTCCAGTAGATCAGTAAGCTGCAAGTAACAATCAGTGAACTCTTTCAGTGTACATCTGGAATTATTTCAAATGACTCTCTAAGGTAATATGAAATGTGTTAATTATCACATAACAAGCTGCAAGCATTATGGTGAAGTGCTTCCTTACAATATGTTACAACTTTTTGCTTATTTCTTTGCCATCAGTACAATTGACTGTGAATAAAATTATAAAAATAATGGAAATCTGTAGTCTTGGGTTACTTTCTGGGATCATTATATACAAGACAGGAAGATGGCATAAGATTCACAAGGTGAACTAAAGCAACAACTCAAAGAAACCTGGTAACTTAAGCACCAAGATGCCCGAAGCAGACAGTGATTTAGAAACATAGGTGGCATTTATTTCTGGAAGAGTAAAGGGCATTTTACCACTTAAACCCTCTGAGTCTAATGAGGAAAGTGAAACATAAATCAAAGTATGGGGGTTCTCCAAAAAAATTCATATTCTTGCTAAGTGTCTCATGTCTCCATTGTATAGTATGTTTAATCCTGAGCAATTCCCCTAAAATCATTAAGAATAAGCTATAAAAAAAGAACATTTCAGTATCTATAGTGTGTTTTAAGTAGAAGTCAGAAGCCTAAATCCAAATGAGAGATTTTAAAGAACAATGATTTAACCAAAGAACAAGTGTCCAGGAGTACATGTAGGATTCATGTTCTACATTCCTAGTTATCTACTGTGTCCTTAAAGGTTCCATCTTACAAAATTTGGGTCTACAGTATCAGCATTTACTAGTCATTCAAATTTCTTTATCAGTGAATAGTACAGTATACCTTTACTATTTCAGGCGTTAACATTAGGATGAGACCTAATGTGGCATAGAAGAATTTACTTCATTGACCATAAAAATAATCTACACTGTATGCATACATATTTGCTCCAATGACTCAGACTTCAGTTCTGCTAGGAAATTTAATTTGATGCCTATTGCATGTGTCCAAATTCTGCTTCCTAAAGTGGTTCAGCAGATTTTGAGTGTCTTACTTGTACGGCAGGCTGTTTCTAATTCAGCATTAGATCTAGATATCCTGAGGTGAGTAATCTGCTAGGCACAGCCTGAAACCATCTATACCAGAAGGACAATGAAGAACAAATTGCTTAGGATATAAATCCATGTTAGATTACGCTAATATAAAGGCATGAGTAATGTACACAAGAAAACTGTTTCAAACTCTGAAGTTTTGTCAAATTTAGCAAAAGAATTTCCTGCTGGATAAGTGTAGTTCTTCCTCAGAATGATTACTGATGTGAACATCCTCTGAACCACTGCATTTCTTTTGGATATCCGTGTATTTCATGTTCATTTGTGACTTTCTTACCCAGAGCCTAGTGTGAAAGTAAGACTCAAGCTTATACTTTGTGGATTTCATTGATGAAGTTTCAGTGCTTAATGTTATGTGAAAAGGGCTCATCTGTTACAAACAAACCCATTCATTTAGAATTACAGAACAGGTGAAATTATTTGAGAGATCAGAAAGGTCCTTGTGTCAAATAACATAAGCCAGTATACTTTTTGGACCTATGAGAAAGATCTGTTATGCCGTGTGCCCATGTGCCTATAAATGTATGCTACACCTGTGAAGAGTTATCTTTACTTTAAAAGCATTTATTTGACAGAATGGTTCCCAATTACAGTATGCCCACCTTCTCTCTATGGTTATAGTACTTGCCTGACATAATACTTTGGCACTACACATGCTCTAATAGCAAAAATATACTTTTTGTATGCCACAAAATGAATACAAACCCAAACCTAGAGGGATGCGTTTTCTTTTCTAAAACCAAAGATATATCCTGTGAACATTTCAAGAATTGCAATGTATTTGAATTTTTTCTTGACATCTCAAAAATCAAGAGATAGTAACCCAGGCACTACAACGATAAAGTAAACAGCACATATCTTATTTCTAGAAGTGTACTGCATAGAGAGAGTTTTGCCTGAGGGAGCTCTCGATTATTGTATCTCTATCAACTCCAAGTGCCAAAAATGAAATCTATAGATATGAGTGGATGAGGGAGTAGTATGCACTACTTAATCCTGTGCCTAATTATGGTACTGTGATACAGTATCACTGTGGTAATACTGGCAATACTGTTGAACATAGAATCATAGACTCCTTAGAGTTGGAAGGGACCTTTAGTCATTCAGTCCAACCACCCTGCAATGAACAGGAACATTCACAGTTAGATCAGGTTGCTCAGAGCTCGATCCAGCGTGTTCTTGAATGCCTTCCACCACTTCTCTGGGCAATTTGTTCCAGTGCTTCACCACCCTTACTGTAAAAGACTTTTTCCTTATATCCAACCTAAATGTCCCCTTTTTAAAGTTTGAAGAAATTTCCCCTTGTTCTGTCTCTACAGACTCTGCTAAAGAGACTGTTCCCTTCTTTCTTGTAGCTCTCTTTAGATAGTGAAAGGCCACTATCGGGTCACCTTGGAGTCCTTCTCTTCCCCAGGCTGAACAGCCCCAGCTCCTTCAGCCTGTCTTTGTAGGAGAGGTGACATTACTTTGCACTACTGGCAAGTTACCTATGAAATGTCCATATACAGGGAACAAATGCATTTCCATTTACAATCAGATTTCATCAGTACAAAGCCGTAACAATCATTCTTAGGAAAACACTTGATCTTCACCACTTACCTCTTTTAATTTAGTTTTGTATTTAGAGGAATGGAAAATAATATGTTCATCATCACTTAACAAAAATGAGTCAAATGTATCAGAAAATACAGAATATATTGTTCACATAAATAATACAGCATGTTTCATCTTCTATGTCCGGATCAGATCATTATCCCTGTGGAATTACTGTTTACAGAGGAGAACCTCAGAAATTATTTTCCCAGGATACTTCTGCTCTGAGAACAATACTTCCTCCTGTGCAATTGAATTAAAAATTCCAGTGGAAAAGTAGAATTACAGAGGAAGCCTTATTGTTACTCACCCAAAATATTAGAGATTTCTTCAAGCTATGGGACACCAGAACTACGGGGAAAAAAAATAAAAATAAAAATAAAAATAAGTCCTTGCAGTCTAAACACAAGAGCTGGATAAAGCATCTAAGGTACTGCTTCCTCCAGGGTTTTGCAGACCACCAGTCATTTACGAGGCCAAGAAATGTGATCAATATATTGTCAGTTTGAATGTGTTTTGAAATAAATGTTTATTCTGTAAGTTGTTTAGGAAATAATTGTTTGATTGTAGACCACAGTCCCAATTTTTTGAGGGAAGGAAAAATAAAAAGCTGAGACTCTGAAGGAACAAAATATTGACTGTGGAGGTGCAATGATTTGAGAGAAAGTGAAATTTGAAAACTTGCTAGATAGTCGCCACTAGTGCAAGCTTGTAGGCATCTTCCATCTACTACAAAATCCCTAAGAAAAATTTCATGTTTTAGCATATACTCTTCCCTTCCACATAGCATTAACAGACTGAAACAAATCGACTTCTGAGTAACAGAGGAATGGACTAATGAAGGAAGAATGTCATTAATCACTAGGGAAATATTCTTCAGAAAAGTGATCTCCTACATCATTCATTTAAGTTAAAATACTGAAAACTTTAGATTGAATGCCTGTCAAGGTAGTCTTGTGGGATGTGAAAATTTCACAAAAATGTTGTCTACAAAAAGCATGTGTGGGAAGGGTGAAGGTGAGTTAACTGGATTTGAGTTTTATTTCATTTCTGAGGATACTCAAGAGAAGATGCTAATGCTCACATCCTTTATACTTGCCATTTGTTCTCAAAGTCATTTGTTCTATTTTCTAACTGAATTTTTCTCTTTTTGGTTAGATCATTTGACATTTACATACATATTGTCTCTGGCATGGTGGTGGGCTGGGTGGTTCCCATCATCAGTTTTCAGCTGAAAGAAAAAAATGAACTAGAGCAATGTAATAGGCACCCTGACAGCTATAATCTCATTTCAGCAGCTCATAGCCTTTGCATTCTACTCACAAGGTCCTATTTGAATTTGATAGTGAACAAGTACAAATGCATTCAAGTACAGTCCATTGCCTAAGATATATAATTTCTTACTGAGATCATTTTCTATTCTGGTAGACCGCAGAGGGTATAACTTCTGGATGGGAAGCTTGCCTCAGCAATGACATTGTGCTTATACCCACAGGAAACAAATATTGAAAGATTCCTCTAAGTGGAATAGCACGGTTATAGTCTCAGATTTCACTACAACAGCTTTGCATTTAATGCTTTAAAAATTCTGTTTTCTATGCACCTGCTCACTCTATGCAATGATTCAGACATGGAATAATCATGTCCTTAAACAGCCATTTTAGAAAAAAAGTAGTAACAGGCAAGAAATGTCTGAAGAACTTTATTCTGCTAGAAAGACTGAATTTAGTTCATACAGAGTGATACACAGTTTAAATGTTTAACATCCTGAATCTTAAAGTAAATTTCCTATTTTATATGTACCTGGGTTGCATACCAATATGAACCTCTTGGGTCATTCATCTAGAAATGTACTACTGAAGGCATTTATGAGATGGCATATACGACAGTTATCCAAATGCACCATGATATTTTTGCAACAACTAGAGACTAAATTCTGGAAGTTATTTTAGATTTTCCCATTAGGAAGTCATCCTGCAATTGTAAATTGGAGCTTCTCTGTCTTCTGTTCAGCTGTCATTCAAAACTGATCCACTGATGCCCTGCAGATAACCTCTCTTTCACTAAATGAAAAGCTAGCTCACTTTGTTTTGATTCTGTCAAGGTAGTGAGTCTATATGTTGTCAGGCACTGTGAGTGGGTTAACGAGTGAGTGACTAACTGTCCAATTGACCAATGCACTCCTTGTTAATGGGAAGTAATAAAAGCCCAGCTACCTCCTGTGGAAGGAGGAAAAGTTAGCTTACATTTACCACTGGTAAGGAGCAGCTTCTTACCATAGTGTGGTTATCCGTGATTTTATAACTCATTCATTTAATATGATTCAAAGTAACTCATCTTGATCTTATTTAAAATACTTTTATTAGACTGACCTTGTGAATTTATAGGCTTGTTCTGGATTTGGGTTTTTTTGGAAGGCACCCAAAGAGGATCACTGAGTCCAACTTCTGACTGTACACAGGGCAAACTAAGGGCATTGTCCTAACACTTCTTGAAGACTGATGCTTGGGACTATGGCCACTTCCTCAGGAAGCTTATTTCAGTACTTGGTCACCCTCTTAGTGAAGAACTTTTCCCAATATCCAATCTGAGCATCCCTTGAGGCAGCTTTAAGACATTTCCTTGTATCATCAGAGGTATCAACACTTCCTTCTCTACCTTCCCTATCATAAAGCAGCTGCCACGAAGTTCTCTCTGTCTCCTCTTCTCTAGGCTGAACAAATAAAGTAACTTTCATCCACTCCTCATATTTCTTTCTCTCTAGTCATTTACCATATTTGTTGTCTTCTTTTGGACACATTCCAATATTTTTATATTTTTATATCTGTCACGGAGTTAATTAGATCAATTTACGCCCGTGACAGGGGGTAGTAGGCCCCTGCCCTCCCCACCCCCCGCCTGGCCCCGCAAAATGGGAAGGAAGGAAGGAAGGAAGGAAGGAAGGAAGGGAAAAAAAACAGCGGCAACAATCTATGGAGGTAAACTTATTTTACTAACTATGATATCGGAATGCAAAATAACACAATATAATACAATCTAATTGAAATTGAGACTAATAAATCAAATAAGATAGGAGAGAGAGTTCCTGAGACCGAGTCAAACCTGAAAAGCTTGGAACGGCTAGGAAAGCACCCTCCAGCACCCACTGCCAGGCAGTAAGAGACCGCCCCACCCGGGAGGGTCAGATCCCATGACTTCTGTAATGTATAGGGATAGGTACGTAGAATTAGAGCATTAACACTTTAATTCCAGTACATGATGTTTTGATGTGGAATACTGAAAATCAAAAAAAACATAAAACCATGACAATATCCTTCTTATTTCATAAGCTCAAATCTGTATACAGCGCTCAAGGTAAGGATACAAGAAGTCTGGGTATATTAGGACAATCACTTCTTTTGATTAGTTAACTAAATTGTGCTTAATGCACTCCAGATTACAGTTGGCCATTTTAGCCTCCAAGATAATATTGTTGACTCTGATAAAGTTTACAACAGTCTGACTTTACTACCTCAAAGTGGTGATTTGTTTTCCTTTATTGGGAAGGCTTCCTTGAAGCTAGCTCTCTGATATTTAGACAATTGTTTTCAAATTTCCACTTATATTTATTCACAGTGAGTTATCCTTGTTTGTTCTTGATCTAACATCGCAAATCACAGAATCATAGACTCACTGCTGTTGGAAAAGACCTCCAAGATTATCCAGTCCAACCATCCACCTATCACCAATATTTCCCCATTAAGCCATGACCCTCAGTACAACATCTTAATAATTCTTGAATGCCTTCAGGGATGGTGACTCCACCATTTCCCTGTGCACCTGACCACTCTTTCAGAGAAGAAATTTTTCCTAACATCCAACCTGAATCTTTCCTGGTGCCACTCAAGGCCTTTCGTTCCAGTTCTATTGCTAGTCATATGGGAGAAGAGACTAACCTCTTCAGATAGTTGTAGAGAGAGATAAAGTCTCTTTTGTGCCTCCTTTTCTCCAAATTAAACAATTGCAGTTGCTACAACTGCTCTTCATAAGATTTATGCTCCAAATCTTTCACCAGCTTCATTGCCCTTCTCTAAATATGCTCCAGGGCCTCAATGACTTTCCGGTAGTGTAGGGCCCAAAACTAACACAGCACTCAAGGAGTGACCTCACTGGAGCTGAGTGCAGAGGGATGATTGCTTCTTTGCTCCTGCTGGCAATGATATTTCTGATGCAAGACAAGCTGCCATTAGCCTTTTTGGCCACCTGGACACACTGCCATCTCATGTTCAATTGAGTGTTGACCAACACCCCCACTTTCATTTCTTTTACACAGTCTTCCATTCACTCTGCCCCAAGCCTACAGCATTGCATGGAGCTGTGACCAAAATGCAGTATCCGGCACTTCCTCTTGTTGAACTTCATCCCATTGGCCTTAGCCCAACTATTCAGCCTGTTCAGATCACTTTAGGGTTTTTCTACACTCAAACAGTTTGACACTTCCTCCCAATCTGGTGTCATCTACAAACTTACTGAGGGTCCACTCAGCATCCCCATTGGAGTCATAAAGATATTGAAGAGAACAGGCTCCAAGGCAGACCCCTGGGGAACACTAGTCATGGCTGGTCACCAGTTGTATTTAACTCTATTCACCCACCGTCTTGCCTGGCCATCCAGCCAGATCTTTACCAGCAAAGTGTACCTAACTGCTCCTTTTGTGCTGTATTGCATGTCCAACATATATCAGGGAAGTTGAAGTCCCCCATGAGAACAAGGGCTGGTGATTGTATAGTTTCTGTCATGTGCTCAAAGTATGCCTCATCTATTTCTTCATCCTGGTTAGGAGGTCTATAACAGAGACCCAACAGGAAGTCAGCCTTGTTGGCCCTCCACCTGGTCCTTACTCATGGAGATTCAGCCTTACCATTCCTAGACCCAAGCTCAACAACATCAGAACACTCTTTAACATAGAGAACCATGCTATCACCCCTCCTTCCTTGCCTGTCCCTTCTGCAGAGCTTGTAGCCATCCACTGCAGCACTCCAGTCATGGGAGTGATACTACCATATTTCCATAATGGCAACTATGTCAGTTTGCTTTCTGCACAATGGCTTCCAGCTCTTCCTATCTGTTGTCCATGCTGTGTGCATTGGTGTAGATGCACTTCAGCTGAGCAACTTGCCTCACTGCCAGTCCTGTCATCATTCCCCTAGGCTCATTTCTAGAAGGTCTGGTTTTATCCCCTTCCCCCTTCATACCTAGTTTAAAGCTCTTTCAATGAGCCCTGTCAGCTCCTGGGACATTACCCCCTTTAAGATAGGTGAGACTCTTCAATTTAAGTAATTTTTGTTCCCCTGTGCATTTGCAGATAATGATCTTGTCCTTTCACAATTCCTGTTTTGCTAAACAAGACAAAACTCATTTAGTCTACACTAGATTCCCGTCTCTGATACAGTTATCACCCTTTCTTTGTATCTGCATTCCAAATTCATCTGACTTGGACATGTATGCATTATTCCTGGTGAAGTTTCAATACAGTTTTTAAAAAGAATGATAAATCTCATGTAAGCTAGAACAACCTTCCTAGAGAAAATTCAGATAAATTTAATTTTTTCAGATATAGTCTGCATTGCTGATTATTTAATATACCTAGGTAATAGACTCGCTGTGTTACTGCTGACTGATCTTACAGTGAAATGCAAGAAGTCATAGGTTTTAATTTTTCTCAACAATTTCCAACTCATTTCTATTATGTCAAAACATCTAAGTTTTCTTACACAATAATCCAGTCCTTCTGCATTTATAGTGTTCCTGAACTTACATCATTGCTGAATATCAGTAATGCAAAGCAGTTTTCGTATCAACAACACAAGCTCAGGAATGCACCATGCTTTTGTCATTAAGTAGTTTCACACACATCCAGCAAATTTTTCTACCGACCTCTAATTTAATTGTTTTCTTAAAACACTATATGCATTTTTTTCTTTTTTTCACATTCTGCAAGTATAGGTACTTATCAAATAAATATGGAAGATTATCTTGGCACTTTTATCTTGGAAATCCTGGAATCTAATTGCTTTTATTCCATTTTAAATTCATGTAGTTACTTCAGTAAATTCTTCCTTCTAAATCTATTCTGTAGCCTGGTATACTTTGACATCGAACTAGTGGAGCCATATTTGTCATGGGTATCTCTGGAGACATTAAGACTTTCTTATTATTATTGAAAACATAATTTCTACTTTCTTTTTTTTTTCCTTTCTGATTATTAAATAAAAGAAAGTTGTATTTGCTCTTCCTTGGCTTTGCAGGAAGACCTAAATGTCTAAAAAATTTAGGTTAATTCTTTACCAGAAGAAGCTCCATTGCTGACATTTTAACAAAGATTTTGTGTCAGTCAAGGATGCGTGGAGTGCTAGAACTAAATAGATATTAACACACTACAAACATTTTAGTCAGTGTGACTTTTTCTTTCTCAGTCATGCAGGATTCTTCTTCCTTGTGATTAGAAAGGTAACTCAAAGACGTACAAGATCTGAATATATAACAAGAAGAACAAGTAAATTAATTAAATATACCTAATTTGGCTAAAACAACATTCATAGTGCATTTAAAAGAAAGTCAACTGTTAATTTTTCATATCATCTGTAGTAAAAAATCTGAACAATAAATGAGATTTTATTAGACGTTAACAAAAAGCTCTTAAAATTTCATACATACTCAACACTATGACAAGATTCTATCAAAATACTCTAAGGTTTGTTAAAGCTTTTAAACTTGAAAGAGATGTTCAAGTTAACAAGTCTATTTTAAGTTCATAAAATATATTTTTAAAATAAGGTTTATAATTGAAAAGAACTTGAATGGCCTGGCTTTTAACCTAACAGAAACTAGATTTTGTCAACAATATAACCCCACTGGTATACTTGGTTTCCACCGTCACATGCGCAATCAAAATCAAACTCATACAATGCCCCTGCATCAGTGATGAAGTGCCCAGAAGGCTTAAAGATTAAACAAAATCATAAGAGGTCAAATAATCACTTTGTGAAAAGAAAAATATAGGAGAGCCCAGAAAAAAACTAAAGATGAGTATCTGTGTTTTATCTCTTTATTGATTGGGTATATTAAATATGAACTTAGTGTCTATAATGAAAGCTACGGTAATACCGTTGTTAGACACAGAAGAGGTGATTTTAAAGAGAGTTTTGAAATTATAGAATCATAGAATTACTAAGGTTGGAAGAGACTCCTCAGATCATCTAGTCCAACCATCCATATATCATCAATATTGCCCAGTAGACCATGTCTCTAAGTACTAAATCAACCCTTTCCTAGGATGGTTACCGAGCTTACAGTGTGCCACAATTCAAATAAGTGAAGTAACTTTTTGCTTAATACAGAAAAACCAGTAATTTTGTCACTGTCAAAAATCCGGAATTTCTTTTCTCATCTGATTCAGACAGAGTGTCAAAAGAGATATTGGCCCTAGTTATCCTTTTTGTTTAACTTGATATAAATCAACTCAGTAAGGCAAAGGTTTCCAGTGCTAATCTGCTCAGCTCGGTCTATTCAGACATGCAAGAAAGCTGTTTATTTCCTGTTTGCAGCTACTTCACTCCTAGAAGCATAACACAAATTGCAAAGATGATGTTCTGGAAAAGCTACTGTATCCCTCAGTTATCTCCAGAAAATAGATCAATGTTTCAATATTAATAAGAGTTGCTTTATAAGGTTTGAAGCAGTCTCTTCCTCCACCTACATTAGTGGTCTGTTGTGCTAACATTGCTCTCTCTTCCAGCGTGGCATCTGCAGGTACTATTCTATATTCCTTGGTTACAGTAAGTTAGGCAAAATTTTGGAGCAGATTCATATCAAAAGCAAAAGGATATTTCTGAGCTTCACTTAGGCCACTTGCCTTTATAGGAAAATGTTCAAAATATTTTGTTGGTGAAACAGAATATTTTGTATGGTTGTCAAGAGTATCCAAGTGAAAACTTCTGTCACTTATCTATTCACTTCTGTCACTTCAAGTTATTTATTGTCAAAATCCACAGCACAGACAGATATATACTTAATTTATTGAAATGTATGTATCAGAAAATATTTTGCAGAAGAATAAAAACATCATTCTTGAAGCATATACAATAAAAATGAGATAATTTCCTTTCCATAAAAAAATAAGAATATAAAAATGCATAACAGTATTTATGTCTGGAAAGACATTATATAAATAAAAAAAATAAACCATTTTGAAAAATCTATAGTCATGGAACATATAAAACAGAAAAGAATTACATCAAATTTAACTTTCCATTAGCTTATGTTGATGATTAAATTATGCTGATGTGAGGATTATTGTGCCCTTGAGCCAAAGTTTAACAGTCCACTTACAGTCTAGTAATAGAGATTTAAGAAATGATGACTCTGTCATAATGTGGGTGCTATAATAGATATATTCAGATGGCTTTTCACATACAAATGTATTTAAATAAAATGAACATCACATCAATCATGATCTGCAACACACTTCAGATTTTTTTTCTGGCACTTTATCTCATAAAATTATAGTTAAATTATAAATACTGTGGATTAGCAGTTAAATAATATCAGCCTAACAACAACAAAGATGAAGAGGAGAAATATTTTGTTATTTCGCTGTGACCTATAACGCTATTGCATTTGGTGATATTATTGCCAGAAATTGTCTTGCCATTTTCACTTTTTAGATTTTTTTGCTCTGTTCTTACAATGCAGAATACTGCAGGACTTCAGACATTCATTGAGAGCTGGCATATCATGTCCATCAAAACATACAGTTACTGATTGCATGGACTATGAGGTTCTGAAACAATGTGCCCAATGTTAATAATTACCAAACAAAACTAATTTAATTTTAATATTATAGGCCTTTTTTCTTTTAAAGATTTTAATACTGTAGACTTAAGGCACTTTGTTCAATTTTATGATTTTATTAATTCATTTGGTTTGACATCTTGCTTGCATCCCACCTTTGTGATGTTTCCCTTAAAAAAAAAAAAAAAAAAGAAAAGCTTTCTGAGGCAAAGCCACAATGACTAAATATCAAAACTCTATCCAGCAACAAGTACATGCCTTGAAGTAAAATCTCCTCTTTTCCAAAGGACATTTTTGTTTTCTCCTGATTCCAAAATTATGATAAAATTTAAAAAGACCTTCAACTCAGAAAGACTTTATTAAGAAAGTCATTGATAAGTAACAGTGACTCATTATCTAAGCTTCTGTAAAATGTCAGACAATGAAAATAAGAAAAATGTTTCTGCACAAGAAAAAATCACAAAGTTTACAGAATAAGCCATGCTATTCTTTGTATTAAGTGTAAAATTTTCTATCTGTGCAGTGCAGCAGGGGAACAGGGCCAAAGTCATTATAAATGTGCTGAATGGCAAAGGTTATACATTGAAAAACTGTGCAGGTCTATGATTTCATGTCAATTTGACATAAGAACAAATATATGGAAGTGTAGCTATGGATTCCAAAGCTCTTCAATTACTCAAACGTACCCTAGGAACATGAAACATGTCAGTCCATCTCAGTATTCTCCCTCTGCCAGAGGAAGATAACAATTCCTGGAGAAGAGTGCAGGAAACATAAGTTATACAAAGCGATCACTCCTAAGTAAGAGTAATTTACCATCTTGAGCTAGAGGTTGTGTTAAATATTTTCCAATGGAATTCTATCATTTTTTTAAACCCATTTATACTCTGACTTCCTTGATAGCTGTTGCAATGAGATCCACAGTTTAATAATGTTGAAACAGTGACAAATTTTTTCCAGATTACCTTCTCCACACAATTCTCTCTTATAAACTTCTACCATCTTTCCCTTCAGTTTGTCTCTTACAGAGTCTGTAAACTCTGAGAATGTTTTGTCTTCTTTTACACTTAAACTTTTACAGCACCCTGTAGCAAGGAGTTCCACAGTTTAAAAAATGAGAAAAAAAATATTTTTTTTTCCCACCTTTCTTCTCTACATGGTTACAGACTCCTTTGTTATCTTCCTTAAAGTATCTTTTCTAGTATGAAGAGTTTGGGCTTCTTTTATAAGTAACTTTCCCTTTTTAGTAGGAAGCTGTGTCACATCTTTCTTTGACTTTGTTAAACTTACCTTTCTCTGTTCTTCTGGGTCAGCTCACATGACTGGAATGCTTTCATGGATGGTTGTGTCCTCTTTAGAAAAGGTACGCTGGTGAGGCAAGACAGTGGAGTTGCTCTTTATGTGAGAGAGCAACTAGAATGTATTGAGCTTAGCTTGGGGGGGAATGATGGACAAGTGAGCTTGTGAGAATTAAGGGGCAGGTAACATAGGTGACATTGTTGTGGGTGTGTACTACAGTCCACCTGATCTGAAAGAAGGAATGGATGAGGCCTTCTACAAACAGCTGGAAGTAGCCTCATAGTCCTTAACTGGCTCTTATGGGGGACTTCAACCATCCTGATATTTGTTAGATAAGCAACAGAGCCAAACAAAAAGTCCAGGCAATTCCTGCAATGTGTTGATGATAACTTTCTGACATTGTGAAGGAGTCGACAGGGAGGAGTGTGCTACTTGACTTTATTTTTACTAAGAGGGAAGAGCTAAGAGGAATGTGAAGGCTGGGGGCAGCTCGAGATGCAGCAATCATGAGATGGTGGAGTTCATGATCTTGGGAGAAAGAAGCAAAACAATAAGTAGAATTGCTACCCAGAGTTGACTTTGACTTCAGCACATGCTGAGCATTTCAAAGAACTATCTAATAAATTCTTTTTTTTTTTCTGAGTAAATTTACATAATTTAAAAATTATCATTATGCATATATGATGCATGTGCATTTCTTCCCACTTACACACATTGAATTTCATCTGCTATTTTACACATAATCATTCATTTTTTTGAGATTATTCTCTCTCTCTAGGCAACCAATTTTAGTTTCTACCAAAAGACCATTGTTTCAGAGAAAGAGTCGATCATGCATACCAACTGTGATGAGAAAAGCCTGTTGTTGTCTCATTTGACATCATTCAAGACCAATGACAAGGTGCACACTTTTATCTACTTTAGATCTGTATATGTACCTTTAAGTTCAGAGTGATATAAAATAAAGAATGTCATAAACATAAATTTTAATTAAAACGATACTTTTCTATCAAACATAAGTCAGTTACCAGAGCTGGCAGAGGAAGGATTTACCTCTCACAGAGGCAAAATTG
This sequence comes from Chrysolophus pictus, assembly GCA_037305975.1. Classification (NCBI taxonomy): domain Eukaryota; kingdom Metazoa; phylum Chordata; class Aves; order Galliformes; family Phasianidae; genus Chrysolophus; species Chrysolophus pictus. The sequence continues at coordinate 168,540,934 of CM074576.1, forward strand.
TTTATTAGTTAGCAAGTAGAAGAAATGATATCTGATTTAACAAAGACATATTAGCATTTTCAAGGATGCAGATAATCCACTTCTTTGGATTAAGAGACATAACAGGCTGTCTGCTTCTTCTTAAGGAAGTCATAAAAAATATTTTGAGAAAAAAGATTATAAGTCCAGAGCCTTATATGATTTCAAAGGAGAGATTGGCTATAAAAGCTAATATATATCAACAGGACAGAGAGATCTCTAATAATGCAACTTGGAGAAAATGATAAGCAAAAATAGAAAATCCCTAATAATCACCTTGTCTGGGCTAATTATCAGCTAAATATGAAAAAAAAAAAAAACAACCAACCAAAAAAAAAAAAAGAAAAGCGCGTTGTTTCTCATGTTAGCATCAAAGCAAGTAAGTTTAGTTTTTCTTTAATTTAGTTTATAAACTTATTTATTATTTATAAACTTCAGCAGCTTTTTTTCCCTCTTTTACATTTTGTAAACAAAATAATTTGTTGTGCATCTTACTTACCGTGGTTTGAGTTAGATGTATAATAGAGAGAAAGACAACAGGTCAGTGAAATAAATCTATAGATGAACTTCCTCAAATGTCCAGGTTAGGACTTAGACATCCAGGATATTTTTCCAAGTATCCAAGGTAGAAAAAGTTGTTTGCATTTTTAGTAATTTAAAACAGAGGAGTAGCAACTAGGGGATAACATATTTCCTAGGACTGTTTCCTGGATGTATTTCTTGTAACCATTAGAATTCAGGATGGTTTCCTGTACTGGGGTTATAAATACCTCATGAAATATGCTTGGAAGTTCTCTTCAGCTGCTCTTTATGATTGTGTATGATATTTTTCTTCTTCATTATTTTTCTTTTTTTGACTTAATTTATTGATGTTCTTAACAGCAAGGATATAAGCACAAAACCTTATATGACTTTTCTACAACTGAGAAAAATGATCATCTATCTCCACTTCTTGTTTTTCTTACTCTTCAGTCATTTTCTAATCCTTACAAGAGGACCTTCCGTCCTCTTTATGTTATTTTAGGTTTGCTCAAATCTGAATTTACTGTCTCGTGGACATCAGCTGTCCACACACTTTGTCCTTCCAACATACCTATGTAAAGCAACTTACTTTCAAGTAACTTACTCCACAACATTTGAAACTTTTCCATGTGTCAATTTATCCTACTCATTACTGCAGTTTTTATAGACCTGACTGGTACAAAAATCTGGTTTGTGATCCTCAATTCTTTTTCCAAGCACTTTTCAAGCTTGCAGTGTTCCTTCCATTTCTCTGACCAGGTGCAATATAAGTGATATGTCATATCCCATTCAGAAGTTCACTAGTTCAATACTTGAATACCACGAAATTTTGGTTTAATATTATGAAATCCATTTTCTTCTGTAGCTTTCAGTTTTCATCAGCTTCATAGAGTCTTAAAAGGCTGAGTTAATTGTAACAATTTTTTTGTCACAGTAGAAATGTAATTACCTTTTCTTCCTGGCTATGTCTTTCAGACTAGTTCCCAACTTCATATGATAAGTGACAAGACTTTTCTTTATACTGAGTATAAAGTAAAGGTTTTCGTCATGATCAGTGATCAGGTTAACACTTTCATAAAAACTTAATGATGTTTTTACAAAATTAACTAGAGTTAGTGTGCAGAGAACATTTGTATAATGGCTGCTCCAAAAGTAATGTCTCTCATTTTATTATGTTGACCCATGATATCAGAGGTGCATGTTGATAGTAGGCAATAGATGTTTAACCTTCCTGCCTATATTCTATTACATTTTGTTGCTATGTGACAGATGACAATAGAGGGGCAGTCTGACAAAATGACATTAGACACTGAAGTGTGTATGAAGCAAAAGTGTGTTATTGAATTCCTCCATGCAAAAGAATTGGCCCCCACTGACATTTACTGATGCTTGCTAAACATTTATGGAAACTAACCAGAGGATGTGAGCACAGTGAGACATCCAGTAGTGTGTTTCAGCAGTGGTGACAGTAACAGTGGGTCACCTTCACTGGTGCAGACTTTTTCTAGCTCAGCGTACAGGCACTTGTTCATTGCTGGTGAAAATGCATAGCTAGTAGTGGTGACTATGTTGAAAAATAGTATTTTGTAGCTTAGAATTTGCTCTATCAAATAGTGTTATTTTACTCTTTCTATCTGACGTAGTTTCCATGGAAATAAATAGGAGGCTCTTTTGATGCAGCCCAGGATACTCTTGACACTGCTGGCTCATGTCCAGTTTTTCATCCAACAGGACCAATAAGTCCTACTCTGCAGTGCTGCTCTCTCTGAGTTCTCCCAGTCTGCACATGTATCTGAGATTGCTTCAACCACAGTGCAACTCCTTGCACTTGGCCTTGTTGAATCACATTAGGTTCACACTGATTCACTTTTCAAGCCTGTCCAGGTCCCTCTGGACGGCACACCTCTGAACGGCTCTGGTAATCTGCCCAGACAGCTTCTTTCAAGAATGTTCTTGACTCAACTGTTCACTTGTGATCCATCTGATGCCCTTGAAGGGTTTGTCCTGAACCCAAAGCCTTGATCATGACAACATCCATGCAGCCAATCATTCACCTGGTCTGTTCTCCTCCTTCTTTCTGGGTCCCAGACACCAGCCAAGAGGACTGAGAACACTACTTGTGCTCTTAATCTCTTCAATGTCCTTTTAAGAGATGTAAAGCCTACTTTAACATTCTATAGTTTCCTTGTAGCAGCCTCCTGAGACTTGAATGAGAATGAGAGGATTGTAGTCATCCAGCTTTATCAGACCTGGTAGCTTCTTCATGATAGTTCTAATATGGTTCCTCAGTTGGACCTGCTTAATGTGCTTTTTCCTTTCTGGGTCTTGACTGTTGGCCATATCCTCTCCCTTTTTTAGCCCCAGAGCCTCATATCTGTTGCTGATGGGCACTATGGAGGTTCTGCTTCACTGCAGAATGAGGCTGCATCAGAGTTGATCACATCAGAGATGGGGAGGCTGAAATGTCTATTAAGGTTCTATTTCTCTCCAAGTGTGTGAAGTTAGGTGAGACTAAGCATTTCTTTATTGACTGTTACACAAAGACATTTTAGTTAAATGAAGCAAACAGATAAAAGTGGGTCAATGGGGACAGAGAAGATAATAAGAGTCTCTAATCATTTCTAAGGTCATTTTACAAATAAAGGCAAACCAGAAAAAAAGTCCCAATTATTACAATTTCTGACACGGGATCTTTTCCCTCTCAAAACATTTTACACCCACACACTATTCTGCTTTCCTGTTACAGACTATTTACAGAGATAGGCATCCCTCCTCTTCACACCACCAGTGAACAGCAAGCCTTCTCATGCAGAGACTGTGTATTATATACATTGTGGTGGGCATATGTTACTGGTATGGGCTCCCCAACTCTGCTTCGAGGTAAAAAAACGTGGAAGCAAGCGTGATTTCCTAAGGCAAAAAATTTTCACTGCATTGCTTCTTTGTGGACAAAACTATTTACTATTTCATCTTGAGAACAAATTCCTGTTTCCAGGGGGATACTACAAAGCTGTTTCTTTATTACAGAACATTCATGTCTCTTCTTGTGTAATTGTATACTTCAAACACTAAAGAAGAAAATGTGTATAAATAGATTCTGTAGCTAGTGGTTTATCCACTGACCTTCATATTATCTAACACCAAGAAAATCTCATTCTTCCACCTGCAAAGCTACCCTTTTCTTTTGATCTTTGCTCATTATCATCTGTCACTTTTCTCTGCTTCTGACCTTCCACATTCCATTCAATCACTTACCCTTACAGGTATAAATTGATGGACACTGCAACTGGAGAAAGGATAGGAGATTTGTACTAAATATTACGTACAACTGGTATTTAGGATTTGCCTACAGCTAGTAGTACAATAGGTAGATCAAATTGGCTTGATATTATAGAGAATAGATTGATATTTTTAATTAGTGAGACTTGTGACTAGGAGAAGATAGGAATGCAAAAACGGGCTGAATGAGAAAAGAAAGGAAATAAAATATCACCTTGATTATGAATAAATATGAACAAATAAGATTACTTTTCAGATTCTGTATTGTAAAGCAGAGGATTATAATAAGATGAATATGAGAAGCTAACGGGAAACGTAAGCAAGACTTCAATTATAAGGTTTGAAATTACCCTTTTATCCTCGAGTCTGGAACAAAGAGTTATCTGTCAATCAACAAAGCTAATTTTGAAAAGATGCTCTGAGTGTTACTGTTATTTAATGTCCCTTGTTTAATATCTGGGTTTTTCATCAGAATATATTATGGGTCAGATTCCATTTCACTGCACATGCTGAGTAATCATTCCTTACTCACTTACTGGGTAGTCAGGCTATTTTCAAGGAGACAACTTAGCAAGATTCTAGTCAGTATATCACAGATCTGGCCAAATGTTTTTTGTCTTCCATCCCCATTTTGTCTCCCATCCAATTATAGAGCAAAATAATTATGAGTCATGCTTGAACACATGATAGTTACTAGTACTCTACTAGTCTGTTTTATACATAAAAGACTTTGGCATATTTCAAGATTAAATCATGGAGATCACAGAACTGATCATTTCTATCTAAGTTTAAGAGTGTACAGGAGGTGATTTAATGAAAAACTTGAATATCCTACATTAGTCATGGAAGTTTTCAAAAGGGGCTGATTCAGATCAAACATAGTTGTCTCTCTTCCCATTTTTTCTGTGTGATTACAGAAGTTCCCAGCTACACCAAAAGATGTCTTCTAAATGTCCATAGAGGAACATTCTTTCTCTTTAGTAGTTTTTGTGTTGATTTCAGTATGAAGTTTTCTCAATACCATTGACATTTTTAGTATCATAAACTTATTTTAAACTTTATCCATAGAATCATAGAATCATAGAATTGCTAACAGTCAAATATTCTGTTTCCTTAACTGGTTTCTTACAAGAAGACCCACTACATTTAATTGGTGTCAATAACAAATTATCAACCTAGAAATTCTGAAGGAAAAAATATTTTCTGAAGGTGCCTATCACACTCACTACCTGAAGAAGATGATGGCCCATTTAACTTAAGCTCCTAACCTGCAGAAGTTTAATTTGGGTGGATTGACTGTTATTTTCTGAGAATTTTAAGACATTCAAGTTTGACAACTGTATAGAAGATGCATTGCCATATAACATTTATTACTATCTGGCAGATTTGCAAATGGACCTATGACAAAAGCCTTTATATTTCTGTAATGTGTAAATTTTGCAGGAGTTTTTTCATCTTGTCCTTTGTCATTATTTTCAATGCAAGCACAAATTCAGCTATCTTACCAAACAGGTACTGAAAGTGCCAACCATGTTCATTGTTTTATCTGTTTTTCCACTCCTTCTCTCTTCTAAAAATTTTTAAAATATTTATTTATTTACCTATGAGGTTGGAATCTTAAATTTAGACATTCTGCTTGAGTTAAAAGGTGAGTTAATTTTGACTCAAATTTTCAATGTCAACTCCACTAGCTAGACTGTAAGCACGACAAACTTTTCTTTGTGCCTTTTATTTAAGCAGGATTGAAATATTATAGTATATAATATAAAATATATAAAAATAATATAAAATATAAAATATAATATATAATATAACTATACAGGGACTGAAATATTTCAGGGACTTTTTATCTGAATATTTTCTACAATCAAAAGAAAAAACTTACTTATAAATAAGGTTATTGGTCTTTATTTTTCAAATGATCATTAACACTGATGTTAAAAGGAAGAAGAAACAGCAAATATAAAGATATAGCTACTCATTACAACCTACCACTATATGCTTGAAGATTCCTCTACTAGCAAATAAGCATATTTGACTATATAAAATAAAATGTGTTTATTAAGAAGATGTGACTTTTACTCATTTATTCATGAGTTTCCTAATCTTTGAAAAATAAAATAAAATAAAATAATAATACTATTTAAATGGATGAGAATAAAAACACTCATGTGCACTAATAATTTGTACTAAAAGAATAATGGCAACAATGTTTTTCAAGTTAATATACTTTTTTTTTCTCTCCACCAGCGTGTTTTTGCCCTTTTAATCTTGACAGCCTTGCATTGTGTTTGTGATCCTGCCTTATCCTCACAACACAGTTTCTATAAAAATCAGATACTGTGAAGTGCTAATGTCTTTCCAATTGACTAGCCTTCGAATCTTAACTTTTGAAACAATATTGCAAGTCAAAGTTCTGCCATCTCTATACAACAGTATTTGTGTTTATCCATGAGTGTGGAATTTTCTGATTTTTTTTTCTCAGTAAACTTGTAAGGTCTTAAAGTCAGAATTGTTGGGGTTTTTGTTTTGTTTTGTTTTGTTTTGTTTTGTTTTGTTTTGTTTCTGTGCATATCCTGAGAAATGAGCAAATTATCAAAGACATTTGTTTCAGAGAGTACCCCCAGCCCCTTTTCTAATTACAAAGTGGTTGCAGCTGTTTTCGACATAGTGAAACATATTAGTTCTATTAGTAGCAATAACGAGAGTGTTAAAAGTATTCAGTAAGCTCAAATGGGAGTAAGGCATAATGTTTTACTACTCCATAGGGAGTTACAACAAGTGTTTTAAATGTAAAGCTGTTAGCGGTTTAGCAACTATCTGAACTCTGGAGAGCAATAAAGTGCTTGTAAACTCACTTGAATAAGTTCGCAACCTAAAGGGACATACCAAAAGCAGAGGAAAAAATTGAATCATCACTCCAATTCCTACAGTTCTTAAAGGCTCACAGATACTACTTATGTTCAGAAGGCCAGGTCACCTTACTCATACCACCCAATACACTTTCTCATTAGATTCAAATGAATATAGCCAAATGTTTGCAAATACGTGAACAGCCGGAAATGTAATCTAATATATCATATTTCCATTGTGTTTAGATACAGGACAGGTACAAAACAGATATAGAATATTTACAGGGAATAATTGTGTTGGACAGATACAAAGAACATAATAAAAGGTAAAAAAAATAATTGTTGTGGGTTAACCCTAGTAAGCTAAGCTCATCTAGACACTCACTCACTCACCTTACCCTAGCGTCATGCAGGAGGCAATTGAAAAGGTAAAACTGAGAAAATTCATGGGATGAAATAAAGATAGCAACGCACAAAAGACTGCCCTATCTGACATCCTGCAAGAACTGCTTCTATTAACTATTTATAAATGTCTTACACATGCATAGTATGAACTCTTCTGCAGCAGGGATATTAATCAACATAATTGACATACAACTTGAACTAGACACAGCAGATGTTATATCAGGGAATTCTTAAAATCTTTTGAAATTCGCACATAGAGGTTTTCTGTGCGAATCAGTCCAATACATAAATACAAAGAATAACCTAGTCAGAATTTCTGTGCCCCAAGCTAACCTATTATTTCATCTGTTCAGATAGTTGATTGGGAAATTCCTGAACCACTGATGGAATTAATGTCCATTATAATTTGAGAACAAACTTGATTTAAATACTCATAACTTCAGTCCCACAGTTCTTGCCACACTTGCATTATCCAAACTGTATAGAAGATAAAAGTGACGTTTGTAGAAGCATAGAGTCAAACAGGTTAGAAAGGGGCATGTAAAGACTGCCCAGTTAAACTTCCTATTAAGATCAGGCCAGCTAGAACAGGTTGCTCAAGGCCCTGTTCAAAATAATTTTGACTGTCTCAATGGAGGATGCATAACTTTTTTGTCTAATCATTTGCTCATTATGAGTATTTTTTAATGATGTCTAATCAGAATTTTTTGAGTTGCAACATTTGAAAATTGATTCTTCTCATTGTTACTTTGTACTTCTGAGTTGAGTCTGGCTTGTCTCCTCGTCACCTCCTGCTATGTGGTCAAACATAGCAATAAGATTAATCAAATTTTCTTCTTAAAATGGAATAAGGCTCCAAAACTTTTTGGTGGCTCTCCATTCCTATGTGCCAAAGCTCTTCTCATATCAAAGAGCTCCAAACTGGATGGAGAACAACAGATGTAATTGCATAAGAGGCAAAGTGATAGGAATAATCACTGCTCTTCATCTGCTGAATACACTCTTGCCCAGCACTACTTATTAATGTAATTTACTCTCTGCCGACAGTTCACAGTTCTTCCCTACAAAGCTGTTTTCTATCCAGCCTATTCACAGTTGCTTAACAGAGTTACAGCTTCCAAGGGGCAAGATTTTATATTTGCCTTTATTGAACTTTCTGAAACACTGGCTAGCCTGTTTCTCCAAACTATAAAACTCCCAAAATACAGAAGCCCTGCCCTCCAGTGGTATAATCTACAAACTTGTTAACATCCCATATCATGCTCAGGCTGCTAACAAATACTTAAATGTCATCAAACCCAATATGAATCCCTGAGGGATTCCACTCATCATGATGAGACACCAGCTGAATTTTGGATCCTCTAGCTCGGTATTTTGATTCCAGAAGTCCAACCAGTTTTCTGTCATGTTATGCAGTTAATATTTTGTCAGGATGGTTCTAAGGATGCTATGGGAGAACAGGCCAAAGATCTTTCTAAAAGCAAAGTAAACAGCATCAACTGCTGTCCGCATATTCACAGTGCCAACAATCTAATTATAACAAGTTGTTCAGTTCATTAAGCATGTTCTGCCCGTTTAAAAGAAATAAATCTGCAAAGCCACGAGGAAATCCCTGGATTAGATCTTCAAACTTATTTTTTGTGTTCTCCAAAATGATAGGCAGAATCTGATGAAAACACTATTTTTTTCAGTTTCTATTCATTTTGTATTATTTAATTGCCCTTTCGCACATAAGTTCCCACTATAATATTGGCAATTATGTTCCTAAAAATATTAAAGCAGATTAAGATATATGAACTATTAATTTTAAGTGTCTAATTGAAAAATATTATTATTTCTATTAATTATAAAATGTGCAATTAGTCCTATGAAACTGATCAGTAATAAGTAAGGAAAGATTAATGTGTTTCAATATCTTGAAGCATGAAACCAATGTGACATTAATATATTCAGAAAATTTAACTAAACACTTGTGAACATCTTGGAAATATTTCACACCAAGCATTGATGTGTTATCACATTTTAGTGAATAAAAAAAAATTTATTTTTTTCTGTCTGTGTGTGCAATAGTATATTCTCATCCTTTTGTTAAATACTTCATCACTAGAAAAACTTATGTGGATAAATCTGATCTTAGGATTAAAACTAAAAATTTTCTCTAAGAAAAAGGATCTTGTAAATAGTCAACTTGCTAAGCTTCTGTGTTATGTTGGATAATTATATAATTTATTTTATAATTTATATTGTCAAGAGAAAATGCTTGTGCCTTGGAAAGACAGTCAACCAGCCATCAAACAATGGTTGAACTGAATTCATAGGTCTTTAAAATTTGACTTTTGATATTTATTAAAAGCAGCTGTAACCATAAAGATCCAAGCGCCTGAACACTTCAGAGCTAAACAAAAATTGAAATATTATCAAGAGGAATTATCTAAAAGCCTATTTAACAGTGACAGGCACATCAACCTCCACTTTAAGAAGCTTGTTCCAGTGTTCGACCATGCTCACAGTAAAGAAATTTCTTCTTCTGTCTAGTCAGAACCTCTGGGACAGCTTTGTGCCATTCCCATGCATCTTATCATTACCATTACCAGAGAAGAGATTGACTCTCTTTCCATTTCCCCCCACCCCACATAAAGTTTTAGAGTTGCAAAGATTAACAAAGTCTAAAACAGGAGAGCATATGGATGCTTTTGGTTTTAATGAGAATGTTAACTGTCATTATATTGCAAGGTATGAAATACTTTATTCAAACTACTATTTTCTATGAACTTCCGTTATTATTTCTTTTCATTTCCACATATCCAGATACTATTTTTATGCAAAATGAAAGAGAGAGATTCTGGCACTGAATTGATCATTGCCTTGTCTTTATGCATGTGGTGGTTTTGTTTTCTTTTCAATAAAGAACAAATCTTTGTTACCCAGTCAGCTTCTAAATTGTAGAAAACCAACATGCAGTAGCCAATGACATTCTTCATTCATTTCCCATAATTTTTTTAATCTCTTCAGCGGTATTAACTGTTTTCAGTAATGTCACTGTGTATTATAACTGTTTTTCTGGTATAGGAAGGTTTTCCCCTTGGTCAAGGTGGATGATCAGAGAGTGTCTAAGTAAACTCAATGCCAACAAAAGGCCCCAGTAGAATGCACCTATGTGTGGTGACAATGCTGACAGAGTGATTGCCAGACCACTCTTTATAATCTTTGAAAGGTCTTGGAGAATGGGAGGATAGCAAATGTCACTCCAATCTTCATAAAGTACAAGGAGCATCCAGGCAACTACAGGCTAGTCAGCCTCACCTCCCATCCTTAGAACAGTGATGCAACTTGCTCTAGATGCCACCTCCAAGCAATTGTAAGAGAAGAAGGTTATCGGGTGTAGTCAACATGGGTTCACCAGGTGGAAATCATACTTGACCAGCCTTGTGGCCTTCTGTTATGTCATGACCAGAGGGGTAGATGTGGGGAGAGCAGTGGATGTTGTGTACCCTGACTTCAGCAAGGCATTTGTCAATGTCTCTCATAGCTTCCTCATTATGAAACTTAGAAAGTGTGAATTAACAGAGTGGTGGATAGAGAACTAGCTGACTGGCAGAGATCAGAGGGTTGTGATCAATGGTGCAGTCTAGTTGGAGACCAGTAGCTAGCAATGTTGCCCAGGGGTTGGTACTGGGCCTGATCTTGTTCAGCACCTTCATCTATGGCCTGGATGAAGGGATAGAGTACACCCTCAGCAATTTTGCTGATGATACGAAGCTGGAAGAAGTGGTTGACACACCAGAAGGTCTGGACAGGCTGGAGATTTGTGCAGAGAGGAATCTGATGAAGTTCAACTAGGGCAAGTGTAGAGTCCTGCACCTAAAAGAGGAATAACCACATGCATCAATATAGGTTAGGGACTGACTTGCTGAAAAGGAGCAGAGAAGGACCTGGCTGTTTTGTTGGTCATGAGCCGGTAGTATGCCTTTGTGGCCCAGAAGGCCAGTGGTAACCTAGGATCCATTAAAAAGAGAGTGGCCAGCAGGTCAGGGGAGGTGACCCGTCTCTACTCTGCCTCAGCGTGGTCACATCTGGTATACTGTGTTCAATTTTGGGCTCCTCAGTTCAAAGCTTTATGAGGAATGGCTGAGGGAGCTGGGATTGTTTAGTCTGGAGAAGAGGAGGCTCAGGGGTGGTTTTATCACTCTGTACAGCTACCTGAAGGGAGGCTGCAGTGAAGTGGGAGACGGTCTTTTATTCCATGTAACTAACCATGGATTAGAGGGAATTGCTTCAAGTTGCACTAAGGGAGATTCAGGTTGGACAAGAGGAAACACTTTTTCTCCAAGAGAGTGGTCAGGCACTAGAAGGGGCTGCTCAGGGAGTTGGTAGAGACACCATACCAAGAGGTATTCAGGAAACATTTAGATGTTGTGCAGAGGGACATGGGAAATATTTAGTGGGAAATATTGGTGATATGTGGACAGTTGGACTGGATGATCTTAGAGCTCTTTTCCAATCATGGTGATTCTATGATTATGTGAAATAAGACAGTGATCTTCTGTAGGGAGTCCAACAGAGGGTGACAAAGATGACTGAGGGCCTGGAGCATCTTCTTTATGAGGAAAGCTGAGAGACCTAGAACTGCTTGGCCTGGAGAAAGGAAGACAGGGGATCTTTTCAGTGGTGCCCAGTGCCAGCACAAGGGGCAATGGGCAACAACTGGGACACACAAAGTTCCAAACAATCATGAGAAAGAACTTCTTTACTGTAAGGGTGATAGAGCACTGAGGCAGGCTGCCCAGAGAGGTTGTGGAGTCTTCTCCTCTGGAGATATTCAAGTCTGGATGCTTTCCTGTGCAGTCTACCATAGAAAACCTGCTTTAGCAGAGTGTTGGAGTGAATGATATCCAGAGGCCTCTTCCAATCCCTAATATTTTGTGAAGAAGCACTCTTGAAAATATGTCCTGAATTGTTCTATGTAACATCTACACAGATGCATAGTTCATCATTAGATTTTATCTGTGAAAGACAGTAGCTGAAGATATTAAAATTTAAAAGACCCATTTGCAGAGGATATGTAATAATTCAAGAAAGATGATTGCAGTCAATCGTTTTACAGAACAAGTAAAGAAAAAAATCAGGACATATTTCAGGAAGGGCTGGAAGAAGTGGAATCTTTATTAATACTCATAACATCTAAATGTCAGAAAGTGGCACAGAAATCAGTGAGATTAAGCAAAAGAAAGACAAAAAAGATAGATGTAAGAGATTTCAAATTCATATATGATAGTATAAATGGAAGAATGTGCATATTTTTAAAGTAAACAGTGTAATTGAACTGAAAAGGTAGGTAGTGGAAATATATGGCAGCTGAAAATTTGCAAGCAGGTGAGAACAGAACTAAACACTGTTCTTTCCATACTTAAGAATTTTCTATGTGGATTGAAGTGGGGATGAGAGATCAGGAGAACATGGAGGTAATTAAGAAAAAGACATATAAAAATAGAAAAAAAAAAATCCAAAGATAAAAGAAAAAAGATTATACATAAAATCCATTAAACTAGACCTTTAAAAGTCAATAATATTCAATTACTTACTTTGGATGTAGGCCTTGACATGGAAAAGCTGTGGTTAGAGAAAGAAAAAAAGAATGTCTTTACCCACTAAGTGAGACAAAGCACCTGCCATCTTGGTGGCACAGATATAAAATGACACCTTTGTCTGCTTCATTAGTCCACATTTGTAATGATATATTGTTTATATCAAAGGATCTGTTAAAAAAAAAAGAGAACAATAAAATAAACTAACAATTGTATGCATCCTGAAAATATTGTGATAATAGTAAAAAGAAAATTACTATATATGCATGTGCTAAAAGATTTGGGGAAGAACTTTTTTTTAAAAAAGCTCAATAAAAAATTATCAAAATGGTAATGTCAAAAAAACCAAATTATTTTTTTTCCAGAATTGGTAAGAACTGATCAGATTTCATCACTTTTTATTTTCTTTACTAATCAGAAGAATAGAGAAGCTCAGAATTTTCCCCCAGAGATCTAAGGCAAATGAAATAATTTTGAATGAAAAGAATGAAATGAAAGCTAATGTAAATATATGTAAATATAAGCTCATTAAAATAATAATATGTTAAAAAACAAACATACAAACAACGAATTCATGAAAAGGATAAAAATGTTACAAAACTATATTAAAATCATACTGCTTTTGGTCAGCGGTGTATCCCAAAAGCTCTGCCTAGTCATAAATACTTCAACTGTTTTTGCTTCAGTGTGATACTTGATTTGGCTGAATAACTGAATGCAGTTCAGCTGCAACATAGGTAAACCATAATATTCATCCAGATTACATCCCAGATTATATATTCAAGGACAGATTTTAAGTATGGACATGCAAGCTTGGCTTTCCATTTTTGCTAAGGGTATCTGTAAGATTGATAGACTGGTTTAGACTGTGCTCCAAATGAAATCAAATGAGAAAAGTCCTGAATGCTCAACAGACGTGAGATCAAGTTCACAGAAAGCATGCCATAACTGTGTCTGGTTCCATGACAAGACAGTGAAGGGCTCTACAGATCCACACCTCAAGGAAAGAATGGGGGGAGAAAGAGAAAAGGTAGGGAAATGGGCCTGGACAAAGGCAACGAGCTAAGGGGAAAAAAAAAAAAAAACTTAGCTTACTAAATATTGTAGCGGAATTTGAGCTAGTACAATATAATTGAAACTGAAGCTGATATATCCAATAAAATGAGAAAGAGAATTTCCAAAATCAAAGTCTTTACTGTTGCTGCAGGCAAAGTGACTAGGGAGCAAAGAAAGAGGGCAGGCAGTCTCGTGACTGCCAGTCCATTTTATCTTTCCTTCCAAATGGAAAACAGAAACAGAAAAACAAAGTATTCTGGGAATTGTACTTCATTCTTCTCCTCTGAGACCAAGAGACCAGCTCTCAAGAAGCCATGACACGTCATTATGTCAGCTGAAGCAGAAGCTTTTTCATCCAGTTTTGGATGAGTTCTCCACTTTATGGAGGAGGTTGAAGACATGACAAACAGTTTTGGAACCAAAACAAAAACAAACAAAATACCCCACAATACACTTATTATAGACATGCTCAGAAAATAAGTACAAATTTAAGCATAGCTAGAACAGGAGAGGAAAATTCACTTAGTTTCTTTTAAATAAACAGAATCTTCTAGCACAGATAAGAAGCATAGTGATGGCATGTACAAAGTTGTAAATTTTCACCTTACTGACAGTTTTAATTGTTTCTGCCCTCTTCACTGTCAGAAGACTAGCAAAATCTCTTTAGCTTTCCCTGGCTTTTTTGGCTAGCTGATCAGGAGAGCCTACAAAGATGAGCATACAATTTCTTTTCTACAAAAACAACTGATAGGTGCAATTTACTGCAATGCTAGATAATGTTATTGCACAAAATTCACAAGTTCATCACCAAAGATTGTTCTATGTCCACGTTATATTGTAGATATAATGCCAAGGAATGAAGGATATGTGTCCTTCTGAATCTACACTTCTAGATATATGAAGATAAATTATCAATTTTAACTTCAGATTAGCTTAGGAAGGGCTCTAGGAGGTGAAAATCAGCTTCAGTTTAATCTTGTATCAGGTTAACAGCATTATAGGTAATGCTACTCAGTGGATGGGCATAAATGATGTCTTCTGAAAGGATGTGTAAGCAGTAAATTCACACTTGCAAATTGCTTCAGTGAGAATGTGAAATGTCAGGTTTCACTAAGTTCAAAACTGCAGAAGAGGGAAGATTAAAAAAGTCTGCTCTGACCCAGCCAGAAGTCCAATCTTAACATACTGTGAATTGCTTATTTCTGGGGAGCTGTGCTCCCTAATATAAAAAATTGAGGTCTTGAAAAATAAATTGAACCTATGGCTTGACTTGGTTTGAATGAAATACAGTTAATCTAGTTATTCTTAAAGAATAAGTGACTTACATATAAAATTCTGGTGAATGGAAGTAATCTTTAACAGAATGGAAATCCATTAGTTCTGAAACGACTGTTCACTTTAGTAACAGCCCCTCATCAGCCTGCTTTCAGAGATTAAAATCAATGGAAAATCCCAGCCTTCAGTGTACAAGTTGCAAGCTTTTTCCACTCTTTTCCTTTTTTTTTTTTTGGGGGGGGGGAGGGGAGCGGGGGGGGTAGATTTAGTTTGTAATATAAATTGGATATAAATTCACTTATATGTTTTGGTTCTTTCATGCTTCTGCAGAGACAGTAAATTTGAAGCAGTCATACCCCTGGCTTAGGTGTCAGGCTGTGGCAGGTTCACACCTGTTTTTGTGCTGCTGAAGAACAGTGATAAGCCTGACTCCATATTTCCATCAGCACCAGGAATTGTATATCAATAGCTGAATAGTATATGTTCAACAGACATACATGAGTTCGTGATGCAAAAAAAAAAAAAGAGAACATGAAAAAAACAACAGATTTTAGACATGCCTTTTATATAGAAATATTCTGTCAAGTCATTATGAGACATACAAAGATTTTCCTTCTTCTTTCTCCAGTTTTATCAGTACAAATATCTGATGAGTTTCTGTTTCTTCAGAAGAATACAAAGTAAGTGGTACAAAAGCGTGCATCAGGAAAATGGCAGTGAAATCACTCCTTGATATCTATAAGAAAACTTACTGAGAACCTTTGAAAAGTTTTCTATGAATCAGTGTTACTTCACTGATAAATATAGAAACTGCTATTCAATAAGCAATTTGTAAAGTACCTTTTTTATAATGAATCCTTAAACTAAGTTAGCTTTATAAGCATTGCATTAATAATGGTTCCTAGAAATAGGATTCAGAATAAATTATTTCTGTTATAACATATTGTAGGGAAAATGACTCTGAAATACTCAGTAAATGATTTAGTGGCTACCTTTAACAATGTAATTGCAGAAATGACTTTTAAACAACTCTCAGTCAGGAAAAGTTATCTGGAAGCTTCAACTTCTCTGATTATCCATCTCCCTGTTCTCATACCACAGAGACAGTGTGATTTGAATGCCTAGAGCAGGCATAGAAGTTTTTGCTAGGTCCTCGGAGAATCTGCAGCACTGCCCTAGTTCTGGCCACCACACAGAGCATGGGACAAGATGATTATTACATGTTAAAACATCTTCCTTGCCTGAGATATCTATCTATACCAAATGAACCCAGAGACATACAGTGGACATGCATGAAAACTATGTTTCATCCCGTGCCCTTCTGGATCACGTTGGATTGTGCATGCAATTAGCCTCTCTCAAAACCAGACTCTAGTTTGATAAGGTTTGCCTCTTCAGTTTTGCCAGTGGGCAAGGTTATGCAGCAAGACGCTCTTTAAAATAAGCAAAGCCTGCAATCAAATTTGTGCATGAATTTGTATTAGTATTTAATGTTCATCTAAATTTTTATGTTCACATGAAAGACATGAAGAATATGAAATAATACTTGTAATATGGATGTCTCATTTTTGCTGCTGACTTAGCAGCACTGTTCTGGCTATATTGCCCTTTGCAAGATAAAATGACTTTTTTTGCAAAGGTTCTAGCTTCTATGTATATGATGCTTATGATGCATACTATGTGTGTGCACAACTAACATCTGCACACACTCGAAGCTGGTAAAAAACAGATCTGCACAGGATAGCATGGCACCATGCCTGCACCAGCTGAGACCAGATGCAGTGCTACTCTATTGCTTTATGAACAAGATTTTCAGTTCCAAGTGCTGCCAGGATGAGATAATACATGTCTGATGTATAGAGAAAAAATATCCTTTTTGCTAGACAGAAACCATATTAGATACGCTTTTCCATATCCTTATTACATTTTTTTCTATTTGAAATAATACATATTAATTAGTTAATAACTTAAAATTAATTTAAAACTTGATCCCTTTAAGAATTTAGCATCTGTCAATCTTTACTTTGTCCCAGATGATCACAGGAATTGAATAAAACAGATGTTCAGACTTTCCATCATTAACATGCATTGAAATTTAGTGCATAAGCTATATATTTTAGGAAATTATGTTGTAATTTAGCTTCTCTTTGATTGTTATTACTACATAGACTGTAGAAAGGTCAAGCTAACACTACATGTAACTCATCAATGTGACTACTATGACAACAGAGGTAGTAGCTAGTCACCCTTATCCTTTTTTAAAACTAATTTGCATGCAGTAATTCAATTGGCTTAAATGAATGAAAGCTATTAATATGACAAGAATCCTGATTTGTGGGCTTTTCATTCAACTGCTACCACTTCTTAAAGGTATCTGGCCAATTTCTTATTGGGCATTTGGACATGAATAACACTTTACAGCACTGTTGCCTTGTCAATACTGCTTAAATAGTCAAAATCAGAGAAGGAACTGAAACAGGAGCACAGGAAATTCTTCAGTGCAAAAGATGATAATGCTGTTTGCAGATAACTATATTTGCCCTCTCTGTAAATTACAGACTACACTACCAGCCTGGAGAAACAATATGAGGGCAGTGGAAGGAAAAACAAAACTAAACAAAACAACAACAACAAAAAAGAGAAACAAAACAAATTAATTCCAATTAGAACTGCAAACACTAAAATCAGCTGATGGTCCTTTTTCTCCAATATCACAGGAATTAGTTACCTAAGTACTGCCAGGGTATAATGTATACATTCTTCTTTAAAGGTCATTAGGTTTTGCACAATCGTAACAGTTACCTACTAAATTAGAAATGTGTTTTTCCATTCTGAACTAAATTTTAATTAAATTTTGCTACTTGAATGGTATAAATAACACAATATGCTTAGATTCTTCATGTTACATTTATATTGTTTTGAGGACTTTTCTCTGTATATTTATTTTATCTATACATTTGTTATACCTTATGTGCAGCCATTTACATTGTACATGTATGACTCTATAGGAAAAAATAACTAGATGAATTCAAGCTGCAGACAAAAAATCATTTAATATTTTGTTTCTATTCATTGTATATGTGTTCTTTTAGGGAAATTTTACATTTAATTGCATCTAGAGTTAATGAAATAGTTATCTGGGAGACTCAGTTGAAAGGACTGATTCTTATATAGCTGTTACTGTTTGATAGTCCAGATGGTACTATTAATTATTATTAATCATTTATATAGTACTCTGAACATAATTGCCACTGTATAAAAGATAAATTCTCTATGCTGCCAAGATCATAATAACAAGCTACATAAACAAAACAAAAGCAAAATGTGGGGTGCATGGGAAGGTGTGGAGGGAATGGTGATGAGTAATATAGGAAAGACTGACTAAAATATGAGCTCTCCAACAGGGTTTGAAGGAAGAGATAAAAAGCATATGGTCTATTCACAGGGCTGCCAGAGTCCTCTTGGGTCAGCTCCCTGCAGATAAATCAAACATGAAATCACTTTCATAAACTCTCCATGTTCTATCTTTAAAGCATTTGGGGGTGAATTGGCCTCAGTGGTTGCACCTGGAAGGCTAACTGAGAACAGTGCTCTGAGAGTTAAAATCTGTCTTCCCATTCCAGGTTCAGCTTTCTCATAGTCAGCTTATAGTCATTTGTTCCTATGCCTTTTACTTTAAAAAATAGTTCTCTGACATGCTTGCTGCTCCCAACATACTCATATACAGTAACAATATCTTCCCTCAGGTATAATTTTGCTAGATGAATCTCTTTAACTCTTACTCTGGGAGATATGCTCTTCATTCCTCTGCTAGACCTTCCTCTGCAGCTGTTGAAATGTCAGTTCATCTTTCTTTAATATGTTGACCAAAACGAAATATGGTGTTAGAGATGAGATCTCATTAGGGTCTTTTAAATAACAGAGAGGTTTTGTTGTGTCAGTTCTAGTCCTGGGATCATCTCTCCCGATATTCCATACAAGCACCACAGAATTTTCACAGTCATTTCTCCGTGAAAGGAGATAGCCATCCTGCAATCCTGTCATTAGCTAGTACAACTAGTTATTTCCCAGTGGAAATATCTCCTTGCAGCAATTTCTATTGTAAGGCTGTACATCAGGACACTACAGCAAATGAACAAAATCAGCCTACATGAATGCTGTTTGTCAGTGACAGTATAGTCCCCAGAAAAGCCCTACAATTGGGCTGACAGCTCTACATAATTTGTGGACCTACTCCAGAAAGATGGAGGACTCTGTTGCCTAGTCAAAAAGCATCACCATCAAGGGGCAGTAGGAGTGAAGAGACAAACAGAATAATAATTAAATGCAAATTTTTCTATCATTCCGATCTGGTTTTCCTGGCTTTTTAATATTGGATTTTCATTGTTTGCTGGAGTCCAAGGTCTGAATCTTTCTTTCTATCACAAGTCTGGATTTCCTCTTTTCTTTCTTAATAAAACATTTATTTCCTCCATTGCATCTCCATTTCTTGCTTACATTCTTCTTTCCATAGCTAAGGATAGATATTTGAGAAAATTGTTGCTCATATTTGTTGAAGAAAATGATTCTCAGATCCCTTATCTGTTTCGCTTCAGTAATACGTACCCTCAGTTTATCTAATTATCTCAATTTAATATTGAATTTTAGTTACTGATATGCTGTTCCAAGTCTTTCATTTGATTTGCACTCAAAAACAAATGTGACTAGGTGCTTTTAGGAGTCATTGCTTTATCACAGTAAAATTTCTATTAGATTTTTACTCTGGCTTCTTTCATTCTTGGCTTCTCATATTTTAAGCCTGTTACTCACATCAGCTCAGCTGCCTCATTTCAGGGTATTTGTTAGTCTGCTCCCTGTGAAAATATGGAATCTGACTATAAACAATTAACCCTCTAATGAGATCAAGATTTAGGCAGAGTATTGCAGGAAGCTGTTTCAGCCAACCTCAGAGTTGTAAGTCACATCTACACTTCTACTTATGCATCTGCATCTCTGGTACATCAGAGCATTTCTTGAACACTAATGAACTTACTTTCTGCTACTTCACTGTAAAGCCTCTCAAGTCTTAGTCCAGTGCATTAACCACAAAACGTGTGACAAATTAGGTTAGATTTTAAAGAACTTTCAAGCCTTTGTTTACAATTCAAAATAAACATGTCATTTTAAAAGCATAAAAATGTAAATATTTAAATATTTATTAGCTTTCTTGTTTCAATTAAGGTTAAAAATGGGAGCACTAAATTTATGAAAGAAACATTGTAATTTTATTCATCAAAAAGATTCCTGATATTCTGTATTTACATTGCTCATTTCTTCCTATTAGAAAAAAAATTAGTGTTACATGCAACAGTATGTAACACCACTGTAGAGTAGAATACAATAGTGTTCTGCTTTTCTGCCAGAACAGCACTAAATACTACTTCCATGGAAGTGTGTATGAAGCAAAGGTGTGTCACTGAATTCCTCCAAATGCTTGCTGAATGTTTGTGGAGACCAAATAGTGGATGTGAGCACAGTGTGACAGTGAATGGTCTGTTTCAGCTGTTGCAGCAGCAACAGTGGGTTGTGCGGATTTTGATGAGGGCAGCCTGCAGACTCCTGTTCATTACTAGTGAAATTGTTTGGCTAATGATGTTTACTACATTGAAAAATAGCATTTTATAGCTGAGAATTTGCTGTATCGAATAGTGTTATTGTGCTCTTTGTATCTGTTGCAGTTTGAAATAAGAGGCATTAGTCTCAGAGTGATAGATGTATGTGTGTCTACCTTCATTTGTAGATTATGCTACCACACCAGGCAGTTGATAAATTCAGTTAGACCACTCTCTAAGATCTTTTCAAGGGACACTCCTAGGAACGTAATCCCTGAAGAATGTCTTTCTTTGTTGGTATGAGATTATCTTTCAGTGAAGAGATTTCTTCTACGATATTTGGGAAGAACACAAGCTCATGGTTTAGGCCATTGTGTACACACTTCTGGATTTCTTTTAATTTTACATTGCCATCTGTACATCTTTAGAAATTAGCTTGTATATGATCCTTACTAAGGAAAACAGTGGCTAAAACACAACTGCTTCTAAGATTATGCTTTAATTTTTTCATGGCAATAAGGCATTGATTCTATATTCATGGTCCTGAAACAAATGCAGAGATTATGTAGTCTCTGCTTGCTTCAGAGAATCAAATGTCAAGTATTAAGACATATCACCAACACTAATTCTTCGGTGTCTACTATTAGCTTTTATGCAGAGTAGTCCCAGAGACTTGTAGACCAAACTAACATACTTTCAATGTTATTGCTGGTCCAAAAATTTACAAAGAATGTTTTTGTATGCTTTAGCATTTTTGAAAATGTTAGTGAACAAGAAATTTTCCAGGATAGCTTACCATGGGAGACAATATCATAGCTAATACAGTTAAAACATTACAAATAATCACGAGCTTGGCACAGCTTGGCCCTAATGTCTGAGGGCATTTTTAGTCTGGTAGCTAGTGATCCATCTGTGTTTTCCATAGAATGCCAAGGAAGTGCTACCTCTGTGAATAAAATTGTTGGAAATGCATGGCAATAAAATTTTATCATCTCAACTTTTATTTCTGTTTTGATATATAAAAATATATTTACATGAGCAAATACAGTCACACAATTTTAAAGCCTTAGAAGAAAAGTTTACATTACCAATGAAAGGGAAAAGTTGTGATATTAATTAAATTTCATGTTGCTGTGCTGACAAGCACATGATGGACTATTTTTATTGTGGTGCTAATATATTCTCTTGCATGACAATAGCTTGCTTGTAGTTATCAAGTACTAATTACCATCTGTAAAAAAAGTAGTTCTATTTTATGGAAGGATGTGTTAGTATATCATATCAAAATCTGCATTTCTTAGATGTCACCAGCTTCTAAATTGTTGGAGAAGATCAGGATAAATTTTCTTTACCATTAAAACAATGAATCTCTTGTGTCATTCAAAATCAAGTTACTGAAGTTACTGAATTAAGCTATTCAGAGGAACTGGAGGTTTCAATCTTGAGACATTTTTAGGAATAGTAATACTAAATATTTTGTTATTACAAGAAATCAACATCAGTACAATTTTGTAAATAATAATTAAAAAAAAATAATGACAGCACAGTCCATGAACTTCAAATTCAGGCAAGGTGCTGTATGATCATAATAAATCTGTAATTACTTCTAGAAATGGTGTGCTGCTATACATTTTTATAGCAGTGTTTCAAGGAAAAAGACAGTGTGTTTATTATACAGTACAATTTAGTATAAAAAGGATGGTCAAAATTTATAGATCTATTTTCCTTCTGCACTTAAGAACAAAAAAAAAAAAAAAAAAAAAAAATTCTCCATAGAAATAGAGTTTTTCTCCACTTAATCTATTCTTATCCTTTTTCCAGTAAGAGCTGCCATTTTAAAATAAAACCATGTAATAGAATGGATTTACATCTGACATAAAACCTATTTTTCCATTTTTTTTTTAGAAAAGTACAAAGCCAGTTAATTTTTGCAAAGCTCCACAGTCCTGAAATAAATTTATTATTGTAAATTAAACTTTAAAGCTCTAAAAGTTTGCAAAATAGTAAAGGCAAAACTTTGCTCTCCAGTATTGTATTCTTCAAACATTCATGGGCATAATTAAGAAAAGTTTCAGAAGCATCTCATCTTGAAGTCTGTATTTGCCCAAACTAACTAATATTGCAGCTCCATTCAGAGCAGCTCTGTATGAAATACCAAATTGCTCTGTGCATGCAGTATATGCATGATTCATCTGCATGTGGGCAATAACCCTTCACTGTACACTTCTCATGTTGGACAAAGTTTTTAGACTTAGCAATATAGAACAAGAAATACCATATTTCTCAGGATAATTAGCAATTGCAGTAACAGCTGAGAATCTTGGGGTTCTAGAAGATCAGATTGTACCTCTAAGTTCGAAGTTTTACTCAGAAAAAGTCATGATGAAGTTCAACATAGCCTGTTTTCATTTCTCAAATTTATTTTCTCTCTTCAATTCATTTTTCTAATTTTGATTTAAGAATTCTACTGGGGGAAAAAAAAAAGGCAAAGATAAATCTGTGAAGCAAATTAATGGGTTCTATAATTCACTGAGTTAATTTCTTATTTGTTTCTTATTTGTTTGCATTATGTCCTAAAACAGAAATTCAGCTTTTATGAGTTTAATTGCTGACTTCTTTGCAGGCTTCCTGTTCAAATCACTAAACTTGAGTAATCTTCTGCCAAATCCTTAATGTATGTGTCTGAAACAACATTGAGGCATTAAGGGCTGCACATTTTTACAGAAGCACTTAATATTTCAGATACAAATGTAGGAATCTGGTATTTACAGAATAAAATGTTGGCAGATAAACCATGCTTATTAAAATGGCATAAGTTTTTATCATGGAAGACACTGCTTGATGGGAAAAGAGCGCAGCTGAGTGCTGTCCAGGGAGTGCAGCTTCAGCCCTCCTTCCAGGGAAAGCAAATCTGTATTTTTATCAGTTTTCTCTGCACCTATGAAAAGCTGGACTAGAAGTGATTTGCAGCACTCTTGGCTGGTTTTGTTTCTGACATCCTTCCATAGAACAGTAAACTATCTCCTTCAGAAGATGGATCTGGAAGAAAGTGTGGAACTACCAATTTAACACAAGTGGTTGTAGTTGCTATGTCATTGTTTATTTTGTTTGTTGTTGTCGTTACTGCTAGATTTAACTGCCCACTGTATTTTAAGCTTTTTTCTATTCTCAATTAGCTGTGATGGCTATTTTTTAGTGGAGGCATTGCTTCCAAATTCCCATCTTTCTCTAAATAATTTTTCTTCTAAAAGAGATACGTATTTTTCCTTCCATCATCCCCCACTTCCCTCTTACTGCAAAAAAAAAAATATACAAGTCCGGGGAATAAATCAAACAAGAAGTCTTTACACCTCAGCCATTCCAATGAGTATGGGAAAGAGACCAAAGAAATTTTGACAGTGTTCTTTTTCAGACTTCTTGACTAAAATATACAAAAGTATGGACCATTTCCAAACAATTCCATGGCCTGATTTTTTTCACTTGCACATAGAAGTGCACTCTGAATATATCTGCATAGGCAAGGAATATAGTATTTATAGAGGTAAGGAGATATTTAAGGAACCCTAGTAAACAGCCCCTCCAGGACGGTCTCTAGTGGACGTGAGCCATCTCAGGCTCACAAGAATGAGGTTATATGAGGTATGTCACAGTCAGAATAGCATTTTCAAGAATGAATGCCATTTCTGGGTTGGCAAAAGAGAAAACATTGCTTCCATGGGATTTTTTGCTCAATTGATATAAATGTTATTACTACACTGAATTAGAGAAACTGAATCAGTTTATTTTGGCAATGCTCCACCTGTGCCTTTATCATTTCTCCAAGTAGTTTAAACTACCTTTTTTCCAATTAAAATTGACAGTATTCCTCTTTATTTCCAACCTATACCTTTAATTCTGATCACAGTATCCCTTGAAATTGTTATATTTATACCATGATGTTTTTATGTAACTTTTTGGTTTAGTCTGGTCTACAGAGAACAAAGACAACTTCCAGACAAAGATAAAAATAATCTTTATTGACATCTCATAAAAACAAAGTTTATAAATATAATCTTTGAGGATTAGACTCATTCTTTCTTGTGTTGCTACAGAAGTTTGTACAAACCAGACCCAGTTTGTAATATTACTTAGAGTGGACAGTGACTTACATTATGCGTTTTTACTATGTTTTTGCTAATATCTTTTATCTCTCAAAAACAAACTATAGAACATTAACCACAAAACTGATTCTTCAGAAAAGTCACTTTCAGTGTCAAGCTGCTAAAACACTTATCTCACAATGTGACTCCTGTTGAAGTAGTCAATAATAATTACACTAAGTATGTTACTGCTTCTCTACAAAGGCTTCAAAGCCTTGTTTCATGACCCCCATGGGGGAGTTTGGACTTTGTTTCTGTGGGCACCAAATAATGAAGCCGTATTGCCTAATTCCTAGTGGGATATCACCAGCAAATTTTAATTCCTAACTTCTTTAGATATACATTTATTAAAAAGAGAACTGAACAAATCAAGGGAGACCACATTATCTAAAAATTCAATGAATTTTAATGTGGTCTAAACTTCTGCACAATATGCTCTGATCTTTCTAGAGCTCAATGATCAGTCCAGTCCAGTTCCCTAAACACTATAAACTTTCCATCCCCACCATCTCTTGCAAACCAAAGCAGCTTGCATTACAATTAGAGAGATGTATCAAATTGACACTATTTCTACTTAATTTCAGTATAATGCTCTTGCATCTCTTCACAGCTAGTGGGATTTAAAAAAACAAAACAAACCTGTTTTCTCAAATGTTTCTCTCTGAAGAGATCCATAATCAGACCACACTTTTGTTTGGAGTAGCTGCCATCAAATAAATTCCATCTTCATCATTAGTGATTTTCTTGTTGCATCTTCAGATCCAATTAAACCAATCATGCCTTTTCAATTAAGAACAATTACCTTAATTAGATGAGAATAACAACAGAAAAAAAGAAAACAACTTCCAAAGTTAATCAAGTTACATCTCTTTATTTACAGTCTGCAATCAAGCCTCTACATGTTTCAGTCCAATATCCAACTTCAGCACAAACTAACCCCCTAAGATATGTAAGAGATTAGTAGCAAGATACAGTCAGCTCAGTCTGGAGAGAGAAATCATGTGGTTTTCATTGCACTTAGAAATGAAACAGCCTTTGACAGGTAAATGTAAAGCAGAAAACTTTCTCAATGCAGCCAGGCAGAAGTTCCCAATATCAGAGCAGTGGCCTCGTCTCTGGAACCTGCTACTCATCGCTCTGGCAGACACTGCTGTTATATTCAGGAAGATGCCTTTTAACACTTCTGGCTTGGGTTATTTATGAACTATGAAAATAAAACTTATTTTAAGCCATGAAAATGAACCAAACAAATGACTGAAAGTGCTAGATTCACATTAAGTGTATATGTTTCAGTCACATTCAAACCCTCCCAGATCTTGGACACTTTCTCAATGAAACATTTTATCTGTCATTCACATTGTGTTAACTGCTACTTACTCCTCTCGTTTTAGTTTTCCTCCTATAGCTTGCATAATTTTTTTATTTACGCACCTGTAAACTACTGCAGTCTTCTCAGCTCTTATCTTCCTTCTTTTTAAATACCTAAAGCATTGTTTTTGCTGTTCTTGGCAGCCACTTCCCATGAAATACATAGCCTGTCTTCAATTGAATTGCCTGGATCAAATTCTTAGACTAACTGGCGCCAAAGAATAAATGATCACTCTACAAGTGCTCAATCAGCCAAAATTGATTCAGAGCATAGAGAATAAAAACCTTAAACCTTTTTTTTTTTTTTTTTTTTTTTTGGTCTTTCAAATTAGAGGAACCAATTAATGAAGTAAGCATTCAAACAAAATAACAAAATAAACAAGAA
Organism: Chrysolophus pictus; assembly: GCA_037305975.1. Taxonomy (NCBI): domain Eukaryota; kingdom Metazoa; phylum Chordata; class Aves; order Galliformes; family Phasianidae; genus Chrysolophus; species Chrysolophus pictus. The sequence goes on from CM074576.1 coordinate 168,567,409, forward strand.
AAATAATAACAGAAATCCAAGGCCTTAAAACAGACATAACTATAAGTTAGTACTATGCTAAGACTAGTGAAATCAAGGAAGTTAAGATCCAAATAATACTCAAAACATACTCGAAATAATACATTCAAAAATGTTGATGTAACATTAGGTTGATCATATAATACTAGGTGGAATTTTACATTCCTATATCCACTTAAACTAACAGAAACAGAGAGCTCAAAAACAAAGGTGGTACTATGATTTCAGTTTAGAACTTATTCACATAAACACATGTTGCTCAAAGCTGTTTAGCAGCATACTTCTTGTCAGCTACTCAAAAACCATGGGAGTATCACTTGAATGAGTATGTGCTTCTAAAGGCAGCAAAGCCTCTCAGCTACGCAGAAGAGTCTAGACAGAAAGAATCAGTAACTCAGAGATCCTCAGAATTAGTTCCTTGAATATATAAAACAATGAGATACTGATCAGCCAGAATTTAATTTCTCCTTCTTAGGGTGACATGGGATATGTGAAACAACAAACAAAAAAGTACATTAACTAACTTGGTGAAAGAAAAGAAGCCAACAAGATTAGTAATTCTTGTTTTTGACTCAAATATTCTCTCTAAGTTTGTCCCAGCCTCTATGTAGGTTTAATAATTCTAACATCTACCATTTCTATTTCTTTGCCTGTGTAGATGAAATGCAAGTACTTGTTTCCTCCAAGGACATACATATCATAGTTTCCATGGCACTGTTTGTTTAAAATCTAAAATGCATTTGGCAACACTTCAAACAGCATGTCACACATTTCATCTCTCAGCCATTCTGAAAAATTTAGTGCATGAGGTCTGGTAATGATGAGGATGTTTTTGTATATCATTCACTCAGGTGAAAACTGAAAAGGTGAAATCAAGTGTATAGCTATTAGAAAATGCTGTACTCGGTAGATGTAATCAGAATGACAAAATGTCACACCTCAGACCCTTTTTTGGGGGTCACTTAAAGCTCAAAGGATGATCCAGTGGATGACACGACAGACAATAAACTGAAGAAGTTTGACTAGTTTGGACAGATTTTGCAATTGCTAAAGATTCAAAATAAAATTTTCATTGTATTAACTTTACTTCTGATTCTTTTTTTTTTTTTTTCTCAGCATCTGCTATTTAATGCAGGCTGCATGCCAAAATCATCTTAGAAAGTCTGCTGTGCCAGATGTCACCCTTTTGCCCTTTTGCTCCATCTGCAAATTTTCTTGTAAGAGCGTTTGAATCTAAGTTAGTAAGCACACATTTTCCAGTAAAAGATGCATTATGAGTAACACCTTTTGTCTTTCTGAATATCACCCACAAAATGCAGAACACATTATGTATCAGCTACATCAACTATATCTTTAAGAAATGCTATTCTTAACACATAGCTATGTGTACAGAATTTTATGCTGTCATTTTTTAAAATATATTTAATAATTACAAAGGGAACTAATAAGGAGTGATAATAAAACAAAGATGTATTTTGCAACATTAGTTTGGCCAGTAGAGGACAAAGATGAGATATTGTATGTATTGTATTTTATTGTATTATATTGTATTGCTTTACATACTTCATGCAGGTTTTGAGCTACTTGTATGCAATAAGTCTACTCCTGCAAACAGGAGAATACTATTTCTATCTGAATTCTTTATGCAGGAGTAAGATTTATTTTCTAAGGTCTTATTCCCTAAGCTGTGAATTTCTAGTAATCCAAAGTGCTCTTTACATTTCAATTTGTAAGCATGAATAAAAATATTCTATTTTCATTAACAGAACATAAGGAACATAAAAACTAATTTCTTCAGGACTCTCCTCTTCTCCAAGTGTCTCTCCAAAGAAGGAATCAGCCACTTGAATATTTTTAATATTTTTTCTCCATTTCTATAAGAGAAAATTTAAAAATTGTGTATGATTTTTTTTTTTTTAAATCTCTAAATATCAGTGTATATTTCATCACAAATAAGTAAAGTTTATGGAGAAATTGGCTGCTATGGGTCACAATAATATGAAATGAAACAGAAGGAAAATTAAAATCCAACACCCAACTGCTGGCACACTAAGATGAAGAGGCTGTAGTTGGAAAACAGTATTGAAATCCTCAAATAAATTAAAGCTACTGAACCATAATCATAGTATTATTTCAATCAGGTCATGGTCTGTACTAAGTGTCCAGATGAATACGTACATTAAGGGGTAAACAGATACTTTAAGGCTTGCTTTATCTTATCTTAAAGTCTCTTTGGAAAACAGAACAATTATCTGTATGCCTTCTTACATCCATTCGTTAAAATGGAACCTACACTCGCTAGCTCAGATGTAGACCAGTTCCAGAGCAAAGTGTGAAAACCTGCTGTGGGACTCCCATGAGCAAAGGATAAGAAATCAACATCCTCAGAGACATATTCACCAATATCAAAACTCAGATGCCAGGGAAACTAGACTTCCACAAATATACGCACATGGAAAATTTAGTACATTATAGGCTTAAGAATGATTTAGTAAATTTCTGAAAGAGCACTTGAAATAGCAAATCACCATCAATTTCTCTGTATGGAAACAAAGGCTAATACTCTCCATTGACATAAAATGTTGTCTTTACATTGACTAAATCCAGGTAGAAAAATCTATACTGAAGGTGTCTATAGAGAAGATTAATTTAACTCTCGATGTTCACGTTAAACACAGTGGTTTCCTGAGGTTAAAAACCTCAGGAAATGTTTCAGTATTGACAACAGGAGTCTAGAGGACTTGCATAGACAAGGTGTAAAGAAAAGTGCATTTCCCAGAAGCTAGCATATTTGTGATTTATTCACAGAATTCTTGAGGAAATGGAATGCTTAAATAGGCCACCCAGTACTATCTAGAGCCAGTATTTATAATTTTTATTTAAAAAAACCCACAACCTTAAATGCTTAATGTTATATGATATTTTCCATAGACACTTATACATCAATACTCAGTGATAAATGCATTTTAAAATAAATATAAGACTTTGTCAAAAGGATTCATCAATTACATATCAATTATATAACAACAGTAAGATGTAATTTCTACTTAATAATATGTATGCTGTTCAATTCTGTTAATGAAATTAGACTTGGTGCAGAATGGTGCCCAACACAAGACCATCCAGAAAGTACCAGTAAGGGAACCGTATGAGCAGACAGACGTATGCAGGTTTGAAAACTGGGACTACTTCACGGAAACAGCAGAATACAAGTTCTAACTGAAAAAAAAAAAAAAAAAACTGAATATTTTTATGTTAAGAAAAAAGGTACATTATTGATGAAATTATATTCAAAGCAGTCTCTTTTCTACAACCTTCTACAATATAAAGTATCTGGAAGTTAATGTGTAGGAAAACTGACATGTAAAATTGGATGCATGTATATACCAGTACTCTTAGTTATACGTACCCTCCCTTATCTTGATAATGTTCAGAAATGTTTGTGAAAAGGTCTTGAAAGCATTCAGTGAACTCTGCTTTGAAAGTATATGTGATAATTGGCTCTTGGAATTCGTCTTTTGAATCACAAAAAACAGTTTAATAGAGCAACAAATTGCCGAAAATATTTTTGGAAAGGTCAGATCATTTCTGCGTCTGCTTCATCTTTCTTTCTGTAAGGATACTCTTAAAATGAAAGACAAAAGAACACTATTTACCTTGCTAAGAATAAATGTCAAAGTCATATCTAAAGAAAGAACACCAAACTTTCCACTGAAGGCCAGCTGCCAAAATGCAAATTAATACCTACAAAGAAATATTAGATAATTCTTTTTAATAGTAACAAGACAAATATTATCTTAAGGATTGATTTTACATGGAATTTTCATTGATATAAGCTGATGTATGTTACATGGTCAAACATGATCTCTGATAATGAATAGGAAATGGTTTCTTCTTGACTTTTAGTGCTATCCATTTCTTTTAATATTTTGATAGCCTTTGCCAGTGCTTTGTTTTCTGAAAACCTGACATATTCTAGTCATCTAAAGCTGGTCAGCTGCCAGAATGCTAACTAACATCTACAAAGAAATACTGGACAATTTCTCCTTCCCTTGTAATCTTATCACAAATGAACAAGATTGAATTTTCATTTGTACATCAAATCCCAGGTCATTACTGGACAGAAAAATCATAGTCTTACTTAGTCCTTCACATATCTTCTTCTCCTTTGAGACTTTTTCTGTATCAGCTGTAAATGAAAACATCTCTTATTGTGAATTTAAGGATTAAGATTTTAACTTATGTATAAAAATATTTGTTCTCATACAAATCCAGTAACAGATTAATAAGTACTATCATTTAATTATACTTAAAAAGAATAAAATCTGAACCAAAAAAAAAAAAAGCTTGAAAATATAGTTGTTTCCAAATTCCAGATTATCTTCAGAATAACAATTTAAATGCTCACTACTTTAAGTTTAATTTATATATTCTTGCATGCAATAACAACTAGTGATGGAGGTTTATCATTAAAATGTCATCACATGTTATAGTTCCAGCATGTGTTCATGTGTCATGGTCTACTATAGAATGGAAGATGGTCTCTAGGATAACCAAATCTCTTAATTCATTCCCTTACTGCATTGTCAGAAAAGCTTTAAGACAAAATTTGAATGTACCTTAGTAGGGATGTACTCATGTGAAGTCATGACACATTTTTTCTGGAATGTGCCTGAAAATGCATTCAGTGATTACTTCATAATCTCCAGTTCAGTAGCCTATTAAAAAGTCTTACTACCTAGTTCATTAAAAAAAAAAAAAAAAGTGATGATTTGAATAATTTATTTTTTTAAGGATTGATCCTGCATTTTTTAAATTCACAATTTTAATTACTAAAAAACTTTAGTGCCAGAATTTAGCTCATATAAAGGCCAAGTTTCAAGAACATACTATAATTGTGCCTACTAAATAATGGCATATTCTCATATCATTCTTTTTTCTCATTATGCTATCACTTTTGTTTATAGCATTCATAATTTTAAATCAAAATTATTGTTCAAATTTTGACAAACCTTGGCTGAAATGTAATTAAGCTTTTACTTAATAGCAAAACACAAGTACAAAAGATAATAATAATAACAATAATGAATACCAATAAGTCTTCAGCAGTTGTGCAAAGAAAGAGAATTAAATGCCTTGGGATTTCTGAAGAAAAAAGAAACTTATTTAAATATTTGACTGTTTAGTATCTTATTTAAAATCCAGATACAGTACTTCAAGTTTGTGCTATAAACTTTCACAATATCATGTGCTCAGTTACATACAAATTTTTAAATACTCTCAAAATTGACTAAAAGCGGAAAAAAAGGAAACACGTAACTTCACGCATACAAAGGAAAGTCATTAAAAATGCCTTTCCAAATAAAGGTAACAGATGAAATCAAAGACATTTCATCATGCTTTGTTCTTTTTTTGTGAGTGTTTTGGGATGTTTTTATTTTTGTTTGTTTTGTTATTTAGACTTCATTTTTTTTCCCAAAAAACTACAAATGCTGTATTTAGGCAGAATCTTGAGAAAATCCATCATCAGGATATGAGTTTTTAACCTTAATTTGTGTGAGATGTTACACGTTGTCTCAGAAACAATCCAAGTAACCAGGACACTGACTGATTGATAATCTAAAAGTATGATAATATCACTCCTTAAAAATATATACTTAATTGGAAATTAAATAAAGTAGAAAATATCTTTTCTAGAGTGAGTCTCAACTATAATGTTGTACATCACATTAATCATGTTTCCTCAAATTCTCTGGCATAGAAAGGTTCATAGAATGCTAAAAATGAGATTAATCATTTAATGTCTTAATGGGAGATATTCATTAAGCAACAGCAGAATTCTCCCAAAATCTTAATTTCTAATCTGTGCTCCCATAGTATATATGTTTATTTTTCTAAAACACTGCAAAGAAGCAAATAGTACTTTAATACTACAGACAACTATATTCTTGCAAAGAAATAGTAATCTTGCATTTGTTCCTTTTATTCCTTAAATCAGTTCAGAAGGAAATAAATACTGAGGGATTGCCACACTAAACCACAGACTTAGGTATTATTTCCATGTTGTTACTGAGCAAGCCACATAATGAAAAGCTATAATCACATTAGTGACTTTTGGAATCATTGGCATTCTCAAACTCCCTGCCTAATTTTGAAGATAAATACACATTCGGGGAAAATTCCCACAGTCAGTTTTATGTCTTACAGCTAAACTTTACAGTAACATTCTTACAGCACTGACCTGGCTTGTACTTGTCTTCTGTTTAATCATGGTCAGGATAACAAAGATGTGCATATTCATGTCGTCTCTTCTCCTAGTCCAGCAAAAACTATAAGACAACATAGATGGAATAGTCAGAATTGGCAATGATGCTTATGAAGGTTCATTCTTAGTTAATTCTTGAGTTTAAAGACAATGGTGTTCATATGGAATGTGTCCAAACCACACCTATGAAAAGAAATTTGAAACCTCACTCCAAGGAAGGGCTTCAAAAGTAAACATATGGCCTGCGGGCACTCTGTCTGTCCTTCCTGGTATTTTACCCTCCCTTTGGAAGGAGAACACAGACATTTATTTATCAAAATAGTAGGAGAAATCATGATGGAATGATTTCATAGCCTGATGGTAATGATTTTGTTGAGAAGACCTAACTTAAAGTCACAACTTCAGTGATTATGGACTATGTAACTCCTGACACAGAGATGATTTCATATCCTTACACTCTAAAAATATATCAGCTTGGGTCACATCATTTTCCTTGTCATTTCCACCAAATGGATTTCTCTTAACATGAATATTGTTGACAATCTTAGATTTAAAAATCTAAATTTTCTAAACTTATTGTAAAGGAAACTCAAATGCTTGACATTGATATTTTAGGGGGAAGCATATAGCAGCCATGTTTATAAACTTTGCCTACACCAACTCCATTTAGGAAATCTATTCTGAGGAGATTATCAACACAAAAATCAGGGTGAAGATGAATCATGGCAGACTGCTTCCTCTTCACAGCTTAGATAATGACCCTAGAGTCATATTACGATAGCAGTGCAAAGCTGTGCATGCTTCAGAAAATAAATGCTGGAGTCTTTAAAGGAGAAAAGATTCCAAAATGTAATACATAAAATGATTAGATATATCACATCATTAGTCTAGATGCCATTTGTGACTATTCTCATGCTCTGAGTACCTATTCCATTAGAGAAAACATCCGCTTTATATTTCCAATACTTTCTCTTCTCCGTGACAGTTTCATGAGGAAACTGAGGTAATCTTGGAATTTATAAGCCTGTCAAAGTCTTAAAGCCTGTCAAAGAGAGCCATCATGCACAAGCTTATGCCACATGAGAAATGCTCCACTCCCATTCTTACTTTGCAAGTTTCGTTGGACCTCGTGCAACAATTCAAGAAAAAATGCTCCATAGAGTCTAGAAACACAAAACAGATTTCAGTATGTTTTAGTATGTCTGTTCAGAATACATGGAAAAGGGGAAAATATTATATACAATTTTTCAAATTTGATAGTAGAACATGACTTTTTAAAGGTTTCACCCACAAGGTCTCTGGAACTCCAGGAGACAAAGAAAACCAGGACCTGAAGCTCAGTCCGCTCAAGTTTAAATTGTATGGCAGCCAAATTTTTGTTTGACAAAAGAGTCTTTGATAATGAATCAATTTCCTCTTCCAAAATGGAATGAAAAAGAAAAAAAGAAAGAAAGAAAAAAAAACTACAAAAAATATCTTAACAAATCACTGGTTTGGATAGAAATGGCTATTAAATTACTTTAAAATATTTTTTACTTTGAAAAATTTTACATAAAATACTGGAAGTACTGAAGAGTCAGATTTATTGCATAATACAATTATATACACTTTGACTCTTCAAAATTAATTACATTTTTAAATTGAATATTAATTTACTCATTTTATGTTTCTAGAGGTTTACTTTTCACTACAAGCATTCATATATTAGGACAAAATGAGCAAGTTACAGGTATTAAAAGTAATACAAAAGTATGCTTAGTTTGAAGCAATACAAAGAACTCTCAACATAAGTTTATAATTGGTAGAACGAGTGTCATGATACCATGTTATCATAAGATATTTCCTGGATCTCTTTTTAATGCCACTGGTTATTTTCCTTTTAATAAGTGTACCATGTGTACTTTCTGAGGAAAATGGGTTCAGCAAGTTTCATTTCTATATCTACCCACAATCACTACCAGAGCTTCATCAGATAAGAACTTATCTGTGAGAAATTAATAATTTTCATATTGATTGTATGTCCAGAAGTCAAAACATCTGACTGTTCCACTGTGAGCATTGGGAAGACTACCCTGTTTTATTTTCATATTTAGCCATAAAAAAATGTTCCCAAAGAGAAAGGTTAGATGAAGCACTCAGTGGCAAGAGCAAAGCCACTTGTAGTGTACAAGAAATACTTCAGCTCATCCTAAATGAAACCAGTGCAGCCACACCATATTTATATATATATATATATGTTTATATATAAAGCGCCTATCACCTGATTGCTAAACATTCTTTGGAACCATTTTGATGGCAGGGGTAAGAACAGAAGTCAGCCTGTTAGTACCTCAGCATTTCTGTTTCCAACCAATTGAAAAAAAAAAAAAAAAAAGCCACAAGACTTTGCTGCCAGCCTGACATGCTGGGGTTTAATACTGCTACTCCATCAGGGTTGGAGGGAGACTTATTGTGAATGGCAACAGTTTGCACTGTGGCAGCAGAATACAGCCATTAAAAAAATCATAACTCAGTATAGGTATACTACAGAATAAGATTTAGTGATTCTTTCATAATAAAATCTTCGGAATGAACATGAATCAATACAATCAGAGTTTTCTTGTAAGTAAATAGAACATGAGAGTTCAAGCAGAATTACAGAATGGTAAGCATTGACAAGGACCCCAGGATATCACCTGGTTTAATCCCTTGTTCAAAAAGGGATACTCTTTGCAGGTTGCACAGGCACATGTCCAGGCAGGAGAAGGCTCCACAGCCGCTTTGAGCAACCTGTGCCAGTACTCTGACACCTGTACAAGAAAGAAATGCTTCCTGATGTTTAGACAAAACCTACCATATTCCAGTTTGTGCCCATTGCCTCTTTTCGTGGCACTGAGCATTACTGCAAACATTATGGCTCCATCTTCACTGCATCCTGCCTTCAGGTATTTATGCACATTGATAAGATTCCCCTGGATTCACCTCTTCTTCAGACTGAACAGTCCCAGAAGGAAGAAGATAAGGAAGATGAAAATCCTCTAAAAATGTTACATCCAGCTTTCCTGCCTTTGACTTTCGCCATTTAGTTAAATGAGATTCAAAATTGCAGCTAACCTAGGCTGAAAGCAATCAGTGCAGTCTTTGAGTGTAGATTAAATATCATGGCAGAGATCCCCCTGGCATTATCAGTGAATAAATCTCCAAACCAACTTTTAAAGTTAGCCAATAATAGTGTGCAGCTGGATGTATTTACCACTGGTCTGAAAGATGAAAAAACAGTAGTACCTGTTTTGGCTGGAGATGTAGATGTTTTCAAAGAAGTGAATGTCAGAAATGAGTTAAGAAAATCCAAAATTCCCCATGAGATGCATCGCAGAGGACTGCCAGCTATTCAACTATAACTGCACTATTAGATCAAAGGTGAATTGGAGCCTAGCTGCAAAGTACTTTCAGCTCTTCACTAGCAATAACCAAGGAGGTCAGACCTATTCAGAGCAAACGCATTAGTGTCTTCATATGCCAAGAATGTGTTCTGGTAGAGTAAAAGAAAATTGCAGCCAAAAATGGGACTGTTGCTGTCAGGCTGTAAGTATCTCCCAGGAACCAAAACTGCTGATGACATTTGTTGCAGTGGAAATAGAGGTCAGGGAAGAAGCAATCCAGAACCACAACAACGAGCTACAATGTTCCAGTAACTTTCTGTGAGCTGACAGGCTGAAACTGAGGAGACCTGGTATGTTTAAATGGGCACCTAGAGAAAATGAAAGACTGAATGCAAAGAGACATCAGAAGAAATAAATGAAATTTCATAACTTGTGGGAGTGGTAAATTGCTTTTCCTTAGTCTGCTTATCTGTCATACTAAAAATCATCTGGAAAAGACAACTGCTGAATTCTCTAACTCAGCTTACAGAGATGTAATGCAGAGTGCTACAAGTAGACAGCACCATGCAGATCAAAACACAAATGTGTTCCAGACTGAGTTCTGTAGCAGACAAGCATTAACCATGAGTTGCAGTCACTCTGAATCTCTCTGAAAGGCCACAAGCAATCAAAAAATACTTAGCTGTGAAATTCCTCCATCCATTAAAACAATAGTTAATGTAAAATTTAGAATCTAGTTTTAAAGGTAGTTGTCACCTACTGCCAGTTTGTTTGTGTATGAGCTGCGAACGCAAGAGGGCCCTGAACTGTAACATAGGAGCTGACATAATAAAGCAAATATTTCATAGGTACATAAAACCATATGCATGGTGAAAGGCCAAAAGTCATGCTTCTAGGCCATTAATTAATTGAACATTTATTCTGAGCAGTATGAAGTACACAACTATTCAGACAACAGAAAACTCTCCAATCTCTTTAAATCACAGCCTGGCACTGAAATGGCCTAATTTTTAAAGAGGGGATTTCCTCTCTGTTTAGCCAATACTCTTGTTCCTGAAATGTAGACTCAGAGGTGGGAACTAGCTGAGAAACTTCAAACACATTTTCAAAGTGTTTGGCACACACAAGAGAGGAAACAGACAGAAACAAAACACAACAAACAAACAATCAAAAAAATAACCGATTCAGAAATCTGTAGCCATTATATATGTTTCAAGATAGCTTCACAAGTACTTAATATATATCAAATGAAGGGAAGCAAAAATGAAATCAAGTATACCTACAGAGCAAAAGCATGTCAAAAAACAGAGAAAAGCCGGTGATGATAACTCAGTAAGTTGTGTAAAAACAACAGCAAGATGTTTAAGAAATACTAAGAACAAATAAGCATGCCAAAGTGTTCTGCTTATAAAGGCCTTGTCCATATGGTACCATCTCTTCTTGCTCCATCAAGCTGGGCAATACTAACCCAAGATACTAGGTAAATATAGAAAAATAAACTCACACATACACAAAAAAGAAGGAATTCTGAATATATTACTATGGATAATACAAACATAGACACAGCATGAAGCAAGCTTAAGTTTTTAGCTATTGTAAGTTATTGTGACAGCATAATAACTATTTAATTAAATAGTATTGCTATTACTATACCACAAAGATACTTAGCAGTTCCTACAGAGATCACAGACAGGAACAATGTCATTCCAAGAATGTTGAAATTTACGTGGCTTAACAGCAGAATATTTTAAAATATATTCTTTTCTGGGGGAAGGGGGTGTAGCCAACAAACAACCCCACTTTCATATTTCTGTATTAACAGTCAGAATGGAGAATTACATCATCTGTGACCAGACTGTTACTGTAATCAGTGAATGTTTGCATACTCCCTGGCATCTGTACTGTGCAAGTCTCAAGACACTCCCTTTAAAAATAATGTGTGTGAAATTGCAGTGAGTAAATAGTCACGCTTAAATTTTCCCTTTTAAGCAAGGTTCATTAGGATTGGGTAAAAGAATGTGAAAGTATAAACTTGTGGGTTTAAGACAATAAAAATCATTTGCAGTCTCTCTGCAGCAGCTTGGAAATAACAATTTCTGCAATACCAAGTCATGTCAAATAATCTACCATCCATAAAAGACAAAGCACTGAATGCAAACTAATGAGGAATGCTGGATCTGGGAACAATTAAGCCTGTCAACTAAACTTTGCACTGCAGATATGAAAGGTACGCTCTTCAACACAGAGCAAATGTTCTGCAGCCTTTAATGTACTCCCTCCAGATGGATTTGGTCAATTAAGTAGAAGAAATATTCAAAAGCTTTCAAAAATTTGGTTGGTTCCTGGACTGCAACTACCCTATTGAAAAGTTCTGTGACTGATTGCTACTTGTTCATCATCAAGCTCTGTAAAAGAAATCCAGGGCTCCTGTAGACAAAATGTACTTAAGCTGGCAGCAATGCCTGAGTCTAGACAATGAAAATGAAGAAAAAGCCACTTCTGGGTGATCATGTTGAGAAGCCATGCTTCAGGATACTGAAATGGTAGGCATCAAATGGTCAGGAAAGTTTCACCAGGATTTAACAAACTTTGGTTAAAACCTCATGTAAGGATCTGATGAGTCGCCAATGGATTTTCATAATAGTATAGTTGAATAGTCATCCTTTCTGAAGAAGCTGTTATTTTCAGTAGTTTCCAGGCCAAGTAGACCCCTTACCACTCTAATCTGCTCAAGTTTTTTGATTGTGTATTGTTTTGTTTGTTTATTTTTGACAAGTGAAAATGGTTATGAAGTTGGAATAAGTATGCTTTCTATTATGAAGATTGCTTCTGTGCACCTGTAGCTTACAAAACTAAAATCACCTATTAGTTTATAATAGCAGGAGTCTAGAAATTACAACCCGGAGCTAGAGTCCCAAGCATAAAGTTTGATTCCTTCTTTTCTCTGACTGTTCACAATGCATCCCATGAGAACAAATGTGATTTGAATAGGTGGAGGCTGGCTGAGAGCAGGAAAAGAAACTATTGTTTCTGGCTTGGTGTTTTTAAAAGAAGAATTAATTCCTTAAGAATTGTATGAAGGAGTATTAAATCATAGCATGCATTTTCGAAATAAGTCATAGTACAGTTTAATGTGAAATGTTTAAAACCGAAAAAGCCTTCCAACAGCGTTGGCAAACATCAATCAGATATTAGGCTACATGGTATAGATGAGTAGCAAGTTTCAAATAACTATCTGTGTGCTTGATTTTTATGCAGAATAGTATGAAATATTTGAAATAGAAATTAAGTCATTAAAATTTTAGAGTCCTCCTTCAGGAAGGGTACAATCTTTAGAAAACTTAGTTATTGTTTATAATTTTGAATGAACTTTCTTTAATTAAGAGCATTTAAAATTTATAGTCCCACACTGATCTGATAAGAAGCTTCATTGCAGCTGACTGATGTGATTTTTGAAGTATTCCTTCCATTTAAATACAGAATCTATGTAGGTTACTCCAAAAGTAATACCTTCCATTGATTTCCATGGAAACTACAGATATGAAGAGCAAAACAACACTATTTGATAGAACTCACATCCACTCTTTGATCTTCGTAAGCACTGAGCAAGCATTAATGAATGTCAATGGGTGCCATTTTTTCCACATGGAGGATTTTAATTACACATCTTTGCTTCGTATGTATTTTTATGTCAGATGCTACTTTGTAAGACTGCCCCCCTGCTGCCATCTATTGCACGGCAACAAAATGTAATGCAATGTTGGTTGTAGTAGGCGTAGCGAGGAGACGGGATGTGACGGGGTCAGGCTCTCCCTATGCTCTGGCCTGTGCTTGCCAAGTATTGTCCACTGATAGGTAGATGCGCTCTACACGTATGTAGGGGCTGTGTATTTAAACGCCCACCACGTAGCAATTAACGCCATTTTGCCAGGTTTCCTGCTGAGGTTATTTGGCACTCGGCCCCGGCTGGTTTAGGTCGGCTTTGCTGAGTTGCGACTCCCGTGGCAGACAGAGATCGAACGTTACTCGCTTGTGGCGTACGGCAACAAGTGGTGACCCCGACGTGATCTGTCTGCCGGAGTGAATCGCCCGGCGTGCCCGTGCAGCGGATAAGAGCCTGTAAGGTGGTGGCAGGTCGCTCACGGAAGACACATCGCGGATAAGAGCCTGTGAGGTGGCGGCAGGTCGCGTGTGTAACTATGGACCATATCATTAAGGTACTTTTGCAGTTCTGTAAAGACTATTGTGGGAAGAATACTCCTTCACGTAAGGAGATTGCAGCGGCTTTATCGCTTTTAGAGCAGCTGGGGGAGCTGGACTCTCCCCGCCAAGTTTTGGACTCTAGCAGGTGGGACTCCCTCACCTCGGCATTATGCCAGCATGCTATGAGCAGCCAGAAAGCTGCGGAACTTAAAGCTTGGGGCCTGATATTGGGAGCCCTTAAGGCGGCCAAGGAGGAGGGCAAGATCGGAGCTGCTGGGGGTGGAGAACGGACTTCGGGGAGCGGGTCTGTGGAGTCTTGCAGGTCGGACGGACAGACGGAGGGGGACAAGATGGCGGCGAGGACCGAAGAAGACGGAATGAAGAACAGAGAAGAAATCATGGACCCCCTGAGTGACTCAGCGGTCGCGGCGACTCCTCCTGGACCCTCTGCACCACCCCCGCCTTATCTTAATCGGCCGTTATATCCTTCTTTGGTAAAATGCAGCAACAGGGGGCGGGGTCGTCCTCGAAAGGAAAAGAGGGGAGAGGGGTAAAGTTACGGATTGGGCAAAGATAAGAGAGGAGGCGGAGGATCAGGTTTCGGCACCAGTCCAGATATAGTCTGAAACTAAGTAGCTGAAACTACAGGCGTGCGCCACCGCACCCCGCTGCATTCCCAAGCAACCCGACTCCGAGAAGCCTCGGGCCCGGCGCGCCGGGGGGCCGCTACCGTATTCAAAAGCTCAGGTAACTCCTTACCTCCCCCCAGGGAGGCACACAACACTAAAGAGCTACCCGGGAGGCTGAGCCCTTTTACAGGTATGGCTTCTGGGCTGCAGTGCGCTATGCCGAGCGAGCGTCCGCGCTAAGGCCGGCATCAATATGGTGAGCCCCGTTCTGTTGGTGCTGCGGCCCCGGCTGGCGGGACTCGCCTCCGCACTGCCTGCGTGTCTGTGGCCGTGACGAGGGCCCGCCCCGCGCTCACCCGCTCGGCCCGGGAGCGTCTCAGCAGCGTAGCCTGGGCAGATAAGACTGGTCAGAAAGACTTTTGCCTTAGCTTGCAATCAGCAACCTCACCCTTTCGCACTTGCTTAGTAGGCATTCCACAATATAAGTTAGAGGCTTTTGCGGGATACACTACAAACCATTCTGTCTGCCGTAACGATGCCGATTTAGCCAGCCAGACGGCATGTCTGATAAGATCTTTGAATGTGTCCCTTCCATGGGATCCACAGGAACTAGATATCTTGGGGTCGTAAAAGGGCGTTCGATGGATCAGAGGGGGTAGAGAAACAGTTGCAGACCTTAATCACCCGATGGGCGGGAACGGATCCTTGATTGAAACCATATAATGAGACCTCATGGACAGTGGTCTGTCCTGCAAACACAGAGGCCTTTTCCATCCGGTCAGGTTACTGTGGGTACACTAAAAATGAAACGCGGACCTTTAGAGGATCCAATATAACTTGCATTTCAAAAGGTGGGGTCCCTCTCACTAGCAAATTTGGATATAGCTGTGCAGCAATTTGGGAGTTTTATGGGTATGGGTTTTCTTTCAAAAGAGGTGCCAAGGAGGCACTATGGAATAACAAAACAGCCAAGGCATTGCCCCCTGGGATCTTTTTAATTTGTGGAGACAGGGCTTGGCAAGGCGTCCCGCGAAACGCATTAGGAGGGCCTTGCTACTTAGGACAACTGACAATGCTTTCCCCTAATTTCACCACATGGATGCAATTCGGTTCAGATATAACAGGTCATCGCGTCAAAAGGTCAAATCCCGTTCCGGAGGACTGCAACGACGAGGTAGAGTTATGGAGCACTACTGCTAGAATATTCGCCTCAGTTCTCGCTCCTGGCGTTACAGCAGCTCAAGCTTTGAAGCAGATTGAACGCCTGGCGTGCTGGTCAGCTAAGCAGGCCAATTTGACGACATTAATCCTGAACGCCATGTTAGAGGATTCGAACAGCGTCAGGCATGCAGTTCTACAGAACAGAGCAGCCATCGACTTCTTGCTCCTAGCTCAGGGACATGGGTGCGAAGATCTGGAAGGAATGTGTTGCTTCAATCTCAGCGACCACAGCGTATCGATTCACAAGGCGCTCAAGGCCTTGCGAGACCACACAGAGAAGATCCGAGTGGATAACGACCCCTTTGGACACTGGCTAAGAGGCTTGTTCGGCGAGTTTGGCACATGGATCGCGAAAGTTGTTAGAGTGATAGCTTTAGTGTTATTCGTGTTAATCTGCATTGTAGTGGTAGCGCCGTGTGTACTCATGTGCTTTCAGAATTGCTTATCGAGAGTGATGTATCAGCTTATGGATCAGCGCATACAGTATCATCGGGTTAAGGACCAACTATAGGGTTTGCATTCGCGTTGTGACGGGAATTGTAAGCATAGGGAGGGGGAGATGTAGTAGGCGTAGCGAGGAGACGGGATGTGACGGGGTCAGGCTCTCCCTATGCTCTGGCCTGTGCTTGCCAAGTATTGTCCACTGATAGGTAGATGCGCTCTACACGTATGTAGGGGCTGTGTATTTAAACGCCCACCACGTAGCAATTAACGCCATTTTGCCAGGTTTCCTGCTGAGGTTATTTGGCACTCGGCCCCGGCTGGTTTAGGTCGGCTTCGCTGAGTTGCGACTCCCGTGGCAGACAGAGATCGAACGTTACTCGCTTGTGGCGTACGGCAACAGTTGGTGGGAACCTACATGTAGGTGGGAGCCTCTACTGCCATACCACCAACATCCTCCTCCGACATTGTGGGTCAACATAATAACACAGAAAGCATTACTTTCAGAGAAGCCCTTATAAAACATGAACACTGACCTGAGGATAATACTGGGAAATAGCAATGAAAATACTAGGGAGTCAGAAGTGATGACTTTCTCCTAACTCAAAGCCTAAAGTGATGTTTTGAGTTTAACACAACACAAGCATCTTTCATATTAAGGTTTAGTCAAATTTATGAAAGCCTTTTATTGCACACTAATAAATTCCTTTTTCTCAACATTTTAGATATAGAAATGCTTTGCAAGCTAGAAAATTTGATTTTTATTTAGGAGAACCAGATTAACATTATTTATGTCATGTAAATATCATTTACAGTAGACAAAAAAGTATTAGATGGATTACAGATATGTTAGTGCAGATGAAACGAAGCAACAGAGCTTTGCAAAGCGAACATAGTCATAACACAACTTTCACAACAGTTTCCGGGAAGTAGAAAAAATAAATATGCTCTAGGGATCTTACTAAAACTTACAATGAATAGATAAATAAAACATGTATGAGTAATACTGTTTTTTAGAGACAAACTCTCCTTTTATTCAGAGGAGTCATTGCATAGGATACTAAAGAAAAGAAAGATAAATATGACAGCTGGGGAAATAGCCCTCAACATTCTCCCATTATTAACATTTATAATAAGGAAAAAACATTTCTAAAAGACAGCTTTACTTAATCAGCTGCCAGAGTATATTTCGTCACTGTGTAAAAAATCTCCAATAAAATAATGCTTCAGTACAAGTCAGGAAAACATCCCCAGAGTCCTCACAGAAAACATTTGCTGGCAAGCCCTAATAGAATCATAGAATCCTTAGACTTGGAAGGGAGAACTGAGGGCCATCTAGTCCAACTCCCCTGTACTGAACAGGGATGCAACATCTAGATCAGGTTGCCCAGGGCCTTTTTGAGCCTCACCTTGGAAGTCTCCAGGGACAGAACATCAACCATACTACTAGGCAACTTGTTCCAGTGCCTCACCACCCTCACTGTTAAAGATTTTTTCCTTCTATCCAACCTAAATCTACTCTCTTTGAGCTTGAGACAAATTCTCCCTGTTCTCTCACCACATACCCTGCTAACGAGTCTATCCCCTTCTTTCATGTATCTCCCTTTTAGTTACTAAAAAGCTGCTATCAGGTCAACTCAGAGCCTTCTCTTTTCCAGGCTGAACAGCCATTGCTCTCTCAGCTTGTCCTCATAGGAGAGGTATTCCATTCTAAGGATCATTTTGTGGCCCTCCCCTGAACATGCTCTAACAGGTCTATGTCTCTCCTGTACTGAGGACTCTACATCTGGACACAGTATTCCAGTTGAGGCCTCACCAGCACAGAGTGGAGAGCAGGATCACCTCCCTCACATTCACTTCCCAAAAGAAGCTGGCCGCACTTCTTTAGATGCAGCCCAGGATACGGATGGCTTTTGAGTCTGTGAGGGTATATTGCTGGCTCATGGCCAGCCTGCTATCCACCAGTACCCCCAGGTCTTTTTCAGCAGGGCTGCGTTCAATCCTTTCATCCTCCAGTTTGTACTGGTGATGAGGGAGGTGAAACAAAGGTGAATGCATTTTTTAAAATTCTGATGAGTTATTTCAATATGTTTTTATGACTCTCCCTATAGTTGGCAGAATTCATGCATAATTTCCAAAAACGAAAAGTGTGCTCCTAAGACATCTGAGAAAATGAACTACTAAGGACATTTTGACAAGAACTTTGTGAGTTACAGCCTTTGGGAGAAAATAAAGGAACTTTTTTGGGATGTTAACATTGGAACTGACAGCAACATTCTGCAATATGGAAGTTATTAAGCAATCTTTGAAAGATTGGGCTTAGCAAAAAGAAAGTAGAGAATAAAATGTGATTTCAAATGATAGATCCCAATGAAAGCTGAAAGAAATAATCTATTTCAAAGCTGATTATGTCAAGTTGCTTTTGAAAGTCAGTGACATTAATATGTGTAAACAGTTGCTTAATCATTGCTGAATATTATTTCCAAAATATTGTATTGCCTTGTGCTTTCAAACCTTTCACAATATTAAATACTTTAAAGGGAGGGTATAGAACTAAAATATAAGAAAATCCACCCACATCCACTCTTTGGTCAATGTAAACGTTCATCAAGCATTAATGAATGTCAATGGGTGCCATTTTTTTTCTGCATGGAGGAATTAAATGACATACCTTTGCTGCATACCCATTTCAACATCAGATGCCATTTTTGTCAGATTACCATTCTGCTGCCACCTGTCACACGGCAAGAACATGCAATGGAATATTTGTGAGAAGATTCAGCCTCTGCTGCTATACCACCATCTGCCTCTGGTATCGTGGTGGCATAGGAGGCACTACTTTTGGAGCAGCCCTCATAACTAAAAATGAAACAAAAAAGAAACCACAAACAAGTTTTGCTTTTTGGGCTAACCTGTTTTCCCATTAGGCTGAACATCTAACCATAGTTACCTAGTCACGGTCACTTGGTATAAACCCATTCTTCTGCCAAGTATAGACACAGCTACACTAGCTGAAGAATGGGTGATCAGTGGAACATCTCATAGTAAATGAAAAAGAAAACCATAGTTATACCCATGAGAAGAGAATGGGAAATCAGGGAAAACTGTGGATAGCTGCTCATAAACTCACAGCAAGTTAGATTTATACAGAAAATTCACAAGCCTAAGCATTTCTTGATGTGAAATTCAAAGTATTCAAAGCCTTGGCAAGAACTTCTAGTAATTCAGTATTTGCTCAAATTCTTCCACTGTAATGTCACTACATCAGTTTTGCTGCTATTTGTTCACCTATGTGAATTGGTATCACCAACCAGATAGAGATCTAGCTTATCTGAAAAGCTCATCAGGATATATGGGCTTGGATTTTCTTCCTTTCTTTTTAAATCTGTAGGGTTTCATAGGTTAACCCCACTAAATGTACAATGGGGAAGGTAAACACACTTAGATAACAAAATAAACACCACTGAGGGATTCAGCTGTAAGAGAAAGGCTTCCATTCTTCTCCAATATGTATTTCATATTTAGGAGTGAAGCAGAATTTCAACAGACAAGATCCATATTAATAAATATATACATTTATATATAAATATATATATAAATATATATATAAATTCTCTCTTCACAATATTCAAAACATTGATGGCAAAACTGAAGTGTAACCAGCTATATATCCCCAAACCCCCCAGTTAAAGGGGGCTATAGGAAAGGAGGCAGATATTTTAGTAGTGTATGCTGTGATTAAAAAAAAAAAAAAAGAAAAAAAAAAGAAAAGAAAAGGTGAAATGGTGTGAATTGAATATAAGAATTTTTAATTATTATTTTTATTATTTATTTATTTATTTATTTATTTTTGTAATAAGGATAGTGAAGCACTGGAACGGGTTGTCCAGAGAGGCGGTTTGATGCGCTGTCTCTGCAGATGTTCAAGGCCAGGCTGAAACAAGCTCTGAACAGTCTGATCTAGCTGTAGGTGTCCCTGTTCATTGAAGGGAAGTTGAACTAGATGACCCTAATAGGTCCCTTCTAACTCAAATGATTCTATAATGCTATGATAAATCTGCTACAAATCAAACAGAGCATGAAGTTGTGCTGCATATTACAACTATCATATCACGGTTTTCTAATTACAGAGAAGAAAAAACACTCTACAAATATATGTATTTGTTAGTACTATGTGAAAAAGACAAAATACAGCTTTAAAAAATATTTTTGTTAGTAATCCCAATGTGAACACCCTCAATAGAATTTTTTACTGTTTTGTTCTCTGCGAACATTTGTTGAAGCACACATTTATCTCCCTAAATGACTGCAAATGAAAGTGGTGAAAAGCAGCACCTCTAGCAAAGCAAATTCTCAGCTTCTGTGTGTAAGAATCACTTCTGCTTTTAAAGACATCAGTATTCTCATTCTACTAATGGTAAGAAATTATTATAGAGTGAACACTATATTACAGGAAGACTGATTGAGTAGACCTACTGGAAACGTATCAGTAGGCAGCTGTGACTGTGCCATTTGCTCGTCTGCTTTTGAAGACTTTTAATCTTTTCATGTAATGGGAAAAATAGTTACCAATGTGCCATTGGTGCCTACACACAATTTTCATCTCTTTCTTAGTCTCGATCAGTCACATTTACATCCTCAAGCATACATATATACAGTTTCTCTATCCTTGCTCAAATTTGATTAGGACAGTTCTCAGCTCAAATTCTCTACAAGTATCTTTCAGGTTAAAGATTTTTTTGGTAGGAATTTGATTTCTACAGTCTGAAAACTGGCAGAAGCTATTGACAGTTGACATCCACAGAATTTTCCAGTCATATATTATTCATTTTTAAAGTATTGTTGTGAAACCATTTAAAGAGCTTTGAAATAGAAAATCCTGGTCTTTACAGTTCTCAACTTCTTTTTATCTAGTCATTGGTCTCATTGGCATTTTCTACTTGGAAATAACTGTTTTCATTAAGAGTGAGTCGATTTTTTAGCTGACTAGAATCTTTTACACAGTCATTTTAATGTACATCTTTATTCTAAGAAGTGAATTTCTTAAATAACATCTATTTACTCTCTGAAAGCACACTAACAGTCTCATACAACATACTCTATTAGCATGGAAATGGATTTTTTTGTGTGTAATTTACTTTTCTGCCACTGTATTACATTATAGCTGCAGTTATCAAGAAGAGACTGGAAAACCCTTGTTGTACTTTAAACTGTGTAGGAGATTCCAGCTGCTTTTTTTATTGTATTTCTAATGTGTGTTCTGACTAGCAACATACTTTGCAATAAATAAATGTATACCAACACAAAACACATTCAAGTTTTTCACTTTTTAGAAACGTTTTAAGAAATAAATTGAAATTGAAGTATTTTGCAAGTAGCATATGTGTATGTGAGCATATCTGATAGATTCATTAGCATAACGCAGAGAGGTTAAGAATTAATATTCCAGGATTGATGATAAAGTATTCATCTGGAGCTATTTCATGCTAGTAAATAGCATTTAGAATATACATATCATGGGGGAAAAAAATGGCAGTAATATATAACTACATAACCAAATGAGGTTTTTTGTACTTTGAGACTGAAAAAATAATTTCTCTTGCAAATATAAGTTGATATAACACAACACTTGGTTTTAACCATAACAAAGAAACTACTTGGAATAAACTTAAATGTGTTGAAGAATAAGTACTGAGCAATTGAACTTTTATATCATTGATCCTTGGTCCTGTGATACAAACCCTGGAAGCTAAAGTTGTCTCAGGGGCAGTTTTGGCCACCACATAGTTTTTAGAACACAGCAGTATGTCCCTTTTGTGGTTATTTTTCTGTCAGAGACATTAGATAAATCTGCCTGGGCTTGATGTCACCAAAGGAACTCCTTCTTACCAAGTTATTCTACTCCAAGAGTAATACAATCAGCCTTGCTGGCACCAAACTGAGACTCAAAAGCTGAGGAAATAAGCTAGACATGTTCTAGGAGCCAGACAGATCACAATTTCACATGCAGAACATTCACTAAACCTCTAAATAAAACATATTGTTCAAAGACTTAAAACAAATATCTAAAACAAATAAAAATAAAAAATAATTCTGCTCCCCAGTGCTGGTTGAATCGGCTTTGTAATCTGTGTATGAACGCCACCAGGCTCTTAGCAGAGGAAGTGTCTGACTATACCAGAATTTGTGAGCTTCTCAGTCTATACTGCTAGGTGGTTCTCTGCTTCAGGTGCAGACTGGTTCTGTATTTTCCGCTGCTGACTTTTCTACAGATACTGCTGGCTCTGTCCTCATGTTTACAGTGGCATCTCCTAACTGCAGCTATTCTCTGTGTCAGTGACTCCCTCTAATTTAGTAGCACCAACAAATTTACTGATGTTGCATTCTATTATTGTCCTTGTTATCAATAAAGATGTCTAACGGTGTGGGAACCAGTTATCACCTCAATATACAATGCTCATTCACAGCTACCAGATGGATGCAGAGACAGTATATCCTTTAAGCCCTTTGGAACTTGAGCTTAGATAATTTTCAAGCCACTTAATGATTTGTTCTTCTAATTCAGTACATTGCTTCCAGCCCCACTATTTCAGTCTAGTTTTCACCCCATCCTTATATTGCTCTGTTAGATTTAGGCATCTAAACTGCATAATAAGTGTGTAAGTATTATCTTAGATTTCACTTCTGGAGTCAACTTGCTGTTTAGGAGCTTCAAATTCTTATGTTACTTCCTTCTGACTCAGAGGCATCTCTGACTTCAAGAATTTCCCCACTCTTTGCCTTTCAAGAAAACAAGCTACTCCATAATGTCTGCTGAGAGCTTTGTGTTGTATTTAATAAAAGCAGAGTCAGGTTCAGTCAGTATGAAATTTTCAGCAGACAGTAGGAAAAAATGTTCCAGAACTGTCTGCTTTTGTTGACATTTCTGATATTTCTATTTCTGATACATATAAAGTTGCTGTGTATACATCATGTTCATGCCTCAAGCACTCTTGGGAGATGGATCCAGAAGCACATTCTCAAACTTCATATGCCAAAAAAATCAACTCAATTCCCAACACCTTGTAAAGATGCCAAGGTCAGGAATACTCAAGTTATATGCTGTTTTAAGTGACAGCTGCATGCATTAAAGATGTTTGTTATGACAATAACTGCTCAACAACAATAGGTTGTTGATATTAACAGAAACTGAGAAAAAAGTGTTATGTTAACCTTCCAATTGATCAATATTTTTGTTTTCTCTTTCTGTAACTTTAAAATTTAATTACCCTTGAGCTTGTTTGCTTTCAGCAATATGCTAACTAATAAGAGACAGAGGAAAAAAGAACAATTGTAACCAGAACAAAATATTGTAAAAGCTGTAACACCTACTTTTTCAGCTTGGTTATCTACCAAGTAGTAGTTTCAGACTACTGAGATCAAATAGTTCAGTGCAATGTATTTTGAGACTTGGAAAAAACACTAGTTTCAACAAAGTATATCCTTTACTATCTTCAAAGGTTGGGAACTGCATTACTAAGGAGAATGTGAGATTTCTTCTGGTTCCTCTGACACAGAGAGCACAAGTATTACCAGAGGAAAAATCAGAACTGAGGGAGCTTGGATGGGATGGAGACATCTTTATCAAAGATGTCCAAAAATATACATATAACTGTGGATCAAAATTCTAGATCCACTTGTCTAATCCATACTTCCACTCCTTTCAGGTTCAAAAGGATCTGCTCTTCCTTTGTACTTACCAGTCATTACAGCTTGGAAGAGCTCGCTGGCTTGGGTTCAGCTTTTCATGTTACAGTCAACCCTTGGAAGCTTCTACTGTAGGCATCAGCTATTCATCTGCAGAGGTGTCTAGAGATGTCTTACCAGGATCGTCCCAGTAAGTATTCATAACAGAATACCTGTTCCCTTCCATGAGAGTGAAAGGTTATTAGTAGCTCTGGAAAGACACTTCTCTCAAATGTCTCATATTTCAGGAGGCCAGACACTGGAACAAAGAGCAACTGAAAGAAGTATTGAAAACACTTTGAATCTCCTTTGCCTTTTAGCATACTCTCCCCATCATATGACACAGTTCAAAAAATGGATCTTTGCAGCCTATTTAGTAAAAGACTACAAGCAGCTCCATGAAGCTGAAGAACTATAAAACTCAACCAAAAGACACTTGAGTATAATCTTACAGGCTAATGCTGCATTAGTCAGTCTATCTGATCAAAAAAGAACCTCATCTCTTCAGTGCCTGTGGCTGGAGTACCGCCAGGGGCTCATTTGACAGTGAGTTCTGTCCTACTCCTCACAAAAGAAAATGGCCCTCATCTTGCAGTTCATGTCAGATCTGGCTTTGAGTTTACAGCACCATCTTGTGCAGGAACTAAGTAGACAGGTACTGCCAATAAAGAGCCCTCTGGCAATGGTAGAAAGAGTGAATAGGAAGCAATGGAAGAAGTCCCCTGTGTGGAAGTGACCTTAGCAGTGTCATACTGGTGACAGAGAGAGTAAGAGGGTCATATTTTGGAAGCTTTACTTTAGAAAGTCATGTAGCAAAGAGAGAGAAATTATCTTGTATCCTAAGGACATCATAAGTAGATGAATCATAGAATCACAGAATTATAGAACGGCTTGGATTGGAAAGGACTTCAAGGTTCAAGTTCCAACCCCCTTGCTGCAGACAGAGTTGTCAACTACTTGATCTAGTACTAGATCAGGTTGAACAGGACCACATCCAACCTGGCCTTGAACATCTCCAGGGATGGAGCATCCACTGCATCTCTGGGCAGCATGTTCCATCACCTCACCACTCTCTCAGTGAAAAACTTCCCCCTGACATCTAATGCAATCTTCCCTCCTTTAGCTGAAAACCATTCCTCTTTGTCCTATTATTATCTACCCATGTAAAAAGTTGATTTCTCTCCTTTTTATAATCTCATTTTAAATACTGGAAGGTCATAATGAGGTCTCCCCAAAGTCTTCTCTTCTCCAGACTGGAAAAGCCCAGCTCCTTCAGCCTGTCTTCAAAGGAAAAACGCTCCAGCCCTCTGATCATCTTCATGGCCCTTTTCTGGGCCTTCTCCAAAAGCTCCACAACTTTCCTGGGTTGAGGGCTCCAAACCTGGATGCAATTCTCCAGATGGGGCCTCCTGAAGGCAGAGTAGAGAGGAACAATCACCTCCCTCGCCCTGCTGGCCATCCCTTTTCTGATGCAACCCAGGACACCATTGGCCTTACGGGCTGCAAGCACATACTGCTGGCTCATGTTAAGTTTTTCATCAACCACAACTCCCAAGACCTTCTCAGTAGAAGGCTCAGACTACTCTCAAAGAATTCTTCTTCCAGCTTGTATACGCACGTGGGATTACCTCGATTCGAGTGCAAACCTTGTTGAACCTCATTAGGTTCACATTGGCCCACATTTTTGAGTTAATCAAGGTCCCTCTGGATGACATACCTTCCGTCTGCCATTTCAACTACACGACTTCTGCAAATTTGCTGAGGGTGCACTCAATCGCAGATTCTTTGTCACTGATGAATATGTGAAAGAGTATCAGTACCAAGACTGACCCCTGGAGGATGCCACTCATCACCTGCCTCCACCGTAAAGCCATTAACTACAACCCTCTGACAACAACCTTCCAACCAATTCCTTATCCACCAGCTAGTCCGCCCTTCAAAACTGTATCTCTCCAATTTAAAGGTAAGGATATGGTGTGTGAAGTCTGGGTGGATTACATCAATTGCCTTCCCTCTGTCCACCATGAAAACAATATCAGCAAAAAGAGCATATTCATTTGTGAAAGGTTTGAGGGCCAGATTTCTCAATTCTTTAAATCAGCTTGTCTATCTATATTTCAATGGAACCATAGTCATTTACCTCTGTTGGATATCTAGTTATTTCTACAGCAGAAAAAAGGCTTACTAAATATTATGGAATTATTCTCACCCTTAATAAATTGTTGCTGTTCCCTTTGTATCAATAGAGCTGAAATGCAACAGACAACGATCAATCTCAGCTATACCAAAGAGAATTCATTGAGTGCTTAGCAATCTGTTGTTATTCAGATTCCCTGTGTGGACACTCTCAATGTACAAACGGCTTTGAGTTGAGCTCCCTGTGTGAAAAGAGATGAAGGGAGTCTTCTAAAGGCATTTTAGGATCTTCAGGGAAGTTTGGTGCAGAATGGAAGCAATTTATTCATGCAAGTGTAAACAAGCCTTTTCCATGTAGAACACCATGATAATTGAAAAGTATATTACTTCTACTTAGTTTAATGTGCCTGACATTGAATTATAGGAGAAAAAAAAAAAAAGAGAGAGAAAAAA
The DNA here is from genome assembly GCA_037305975.1 of Chrysolophus pictus. Taxonomy (NCBI): domain Eukaryota; kingdom Metazoa; phylum Chordata; class Aves; order Galliformes; family Phasianidae; genus Chrysolophus; species Chrysolophus pictus. The sequence goes on from CM074576.1 coordinate 168,593,862, forward strand.
AGAAAAAGCAAAAAACTAACAGCAAGCTTTTTCTAAGTGAAATTTGGTTATGACTGTCAAAGTTTGAAAGCTACATCAGCTACTCAGTTTGAAAAAGCAGCAAAAGGCTATTTGCAATGTTCCTGGGCTCAAATATTCATTTCTTGTGACCTGATGTGATCCTGAAATGCACTGACATAATCATATTTGTCAATCTAACTTCACAGATACATGTACAAGCTTTACGATCATTTCTATAAACTTATGAAAACTCTGTTCTGTTTTCAGATATTTTTTGAGGAAGTCACTGATACATTGATTCCTGATGTTGCTGGTATTAGCAAGATAAGACTTTTAATCCATCTGCGGAATCTTTTTCTGCCAAAGATTAAACAACTTTCATGCTCTCTCCCCCCCGCCCCCCCAAAAAAAAAAAAATTATATATATAAGGAAAGAAAAAATCCACGTGTTGATGGATTAAGGTCTATATTTGAAAATAAACAAGAAGCAACAAGACATGCTGTTTTCTGTGTCAGTTCCAGCTTCTGAAACTTTAAGGACTACTTCTTTCTACAAAGAATAAAATGGAATAAAAAGGTTTGGGGCATCACTACCTACACAACTAGCAAAATTTCACCAAAGAAGGGCTTTACTCACTCTACCCTACCCAGAAATACAGGCTGTTAGCCTTCTATCCTTATCCTCATTTACTCTGAAAACAAGAACTTTACCAAGCATTTCTGAGCCCAGTTTGCTCTAATACCTGTGAAAATCCAGAACTTTTGATATCCATGTGGTTGGGTCACCCTGAAACTAGTATAAGCACAATTTTGTTTGTCCTTTCAAAAGGCACTGATGGAACAAAGATATTTTAAAAGGGATAGTAGGATCCCAAGAGAGAGAAAATGTTATTTGGGAACTTGAGCATACTAAGAAAACACCCTTAGCAAGGAAGGAGATAAATTTTATGTATCCAAGGGAGGTGATTATGGAAATAAGAGAATAAGGAAAAAAAGAAATGTCAATGGCCAAAAATGAGAGACTAGCAGTTTTTTCATACTTGTTAGTTAACCCAGTTACTGGAAAGAAACATAATCTGGTATCTCTACTGTAGTAAGCAGGTGAAATGACTTTGTATGATGAATTTGCAATAATTGTTGTGTATACATAATACACTAATATGTGCTTTATACCTTCATATTTCTGCTTTGTTGGCAGTAGTTTTATTGAAGTGAGATAAAAACACTGAGAAAAAAATAGAACTATATAAAATACATAAAAAATAATTGCAATAGAACAGGAGTTTCAAATCTGTTCTATAAATATAAAATATTCTTTTCCCACAGGTAAAAAATACATGTGACTATTGATATTTAGAGATATAAGTTTTGTCATCTAGACACTTACATACAATTGACATTTATTGCATGAGTATATGTGCACGTATGCTTGTGTACACACAGTAAGCACACTAACAAATTAGGGCTCCAAAGAGAAGGGAAGGGAAGGGAAGGGAAGGGAAGGGAAGGGAAGGGAAGGGAAGGGAAGGGAAGGGAAGGGAAGGGAAGGGAAGGGAAGGGAAGGGAAGGGAAGGGAAGGGAAGGGAAGGGAAGGGAAGGGAAGGGAAGGGAAGGGAAGGGAAGGGAAGGGAAGGGAAGGGAAGGGAAGGGAAGGGAAGTACACATTCCTGGGAATATTGCCTTTAGTCACTGATGATATCTACATGGAAATTGGTGAATGACTAGACAAGCCAATCAGACAAATGTACATGTTAAATCAGTAGAATACTTCCTACTGTCTTCAAAGTTGTGGGATGGATCCATAATGTTTGTGTATGAGAAGCCTAGCAACATCTTTCAAGACTTAAAATTAGATATTACTAGCTCTAGCTCACTCTGGCCTTTTCCTGGTTCTTTTTTTTTTTTTTTTTTGACATGTCAGAGATCCTTTCTAAGTACATCTTTGTCAAGAGACAGTATTTTTTAAAGAAATCATCCTTGTTATCAAAATCTGATCTACCTCAGAAATTCTGATGTAAACAGATATTACTGTGGATCCAGAGGAATGATCAGCTCTTCTCTCTGCTGCTTCTGAGGACATCTCAGTTATTAATCAGTTTTGCTCTCTATATTTTACCCCAGAGCAGTAAGCAAATATTTCACAGTCATACTGTAACAGCACAAAAAATCTGAGTGAAGTGCAAGCAAGCATCCTCATCCTCTTTCAAGTATCTACTGTATTAACTGAGTGCTATATTCTAGAATTTAGGCATCCTAGTATGGACCAAAATTTAAAGAAGTTCAGGGTGAGATACAGCTTTGACTGACTTTTAACATGCATTCCAAGATACAGCATTTTTAACCTCTAGGACCAGCTATGGAAGAATAGAAAATGCAAACAGTTATAACGTGTATGCTATAAATTAAAAAAAAAAAAAAAAAGTTTAATTTTCTGCAAGTTCTTCTGGGTTTAAAAGAAACAGCATTTAATGGAATATGTAAGCATAAGTAACTATGAGACTATACACTAATGAGTTAGAAATATCATACATGAAATCATTGCATTAATAGTATCACTTAACCTGAACATGTTTCATTCTCCCACTTTAACCTTCAGAAATGTAGATTTATTATATCCAGCTTTTTCAGCTATCTCTGAGGTCCTACAACAGATTTCTTGTAGAGTTTAAGGAAACTGCTATGACCTCTTTAAGTCATAAGACTTCCTTCGTAACACCATATTCTGAACAAATTATTATCTGTTTAAACATGAATAAGTTTAATAATTTCAGAGATACTGCACTGAAAATGGAGTGTAGCTTTTATAATTTACAGTATAATTGCAATTTCTTTAATATAAATTGAGTTAAAAATCTGAGGAAAGGTAAAAAGTTAATGTCTTCTTGATTTTTCTTCCTATATTTTTTTTTCCTGTTGGTTCAAGCCTAAGGGAACACTTCAGACTGTAGGGTACTTGAACATCTCTTTTGCTTGAAAAGGCAGCAACTCATCTTTCCCAATGATATAAAGTGATACAACAGTTTGCATCAGTGGAAGTCTGAATTAGTTTTGTGTTTTATAATTAGTCCTATTATGATTCGTGGAGTTTATATTTCCAGTTTTTGTTCTGCATTCAAATATAAAGAGCTCCAAAATAATACAATACTTCAATAAAATCTGTTTAAATAGTTCACTTGCAGCAGTTCACTTATATGGATCCTGCTTCAGGACTAAGTTTGATCTTTCCTACATTCATATTAAAAGACATTGATCAGTCAGAAGAATGCAAATCCTCTGGAACAGTCAAAAGCAATCCAAGAAAGACTTGTGGTGAGCATATTATTTCATACTATTACTAAGGAAATAAACATTCTCTCATAGCTGACATATGAAAGTCCAGCCTTCCAAAATTCAATGAAAAACTGTAGGATAATAGTGACTTCAGCTCTGGAAGGCATAGTATACCCTGTGGACAGGTCATAGACAAAACCTGGAATATTGTGAAAGTGTTTGTTAATTTTGTGCTTTCTGATTATTTGTTAGCTATATTGTCATTTACTTCTGCTCTACAGCAAAGTTATTTTCATCTGAGTGTATGGACAGCAACATGTACAAGGGCTGTTCCAGAAGTAATGCCACCTATTTTATTATGTTGGCCCACAATATCAGAGCTGGATGTTGATTGTATAGCAGTAGAAATTGAACCTTCCACCAATATTCCATTACATTTTGTTGACTTGTGACAGATGGCAGCAGAGGGCCAGTCTGACAGAATGGTGTCTGACATGGAAATGTGGTGAAGCAAAGGTGTGTCATTAAATTCCTGCATGAGGAAAAAAATGGCAACCATTGACATTCATTGATGCTTGCTGAATGTTTATGGAGACCAAATTGCGGATGTAAGCACAGCGAGGCTGTGGATGTTGTGCCATGGCAGTGTGGAGACAGTGATGTGAAAAACAAGTCTCATTCTGGACAGCAATGCACAGCCATCACACCACAAAATAAAAATCAGCTTACCCACTTAAATTCACTGATCACATCCAGGGAACTGCGTACATATCTGACTTACTGGTTTCAATGCATTGAAAATGATGGTGGCAATGTTGAAATATTACAAAGCTTGCACCACATGGGTCCCACAGATTTTCACACAGGAACAGAAAGAACACTGCTTATAAGCTTGCCAGGACCTACTGAATGAGGATGAGGCTGAAGATGACAGTTTTCTGGATTGCTTTATTACCAGTGATGAGATGTGGTGTCAGCACTACAAGTCAGAATCAGAACAGGAGTCGATAGATTGGTGACATGGGAATTCTGCTTTGTATTCTCACCAGATAGAATGATGTGCATTGTCTTTTGGTTAGGAAAGGTGTGTTCATTCTGGATTTCCTGGAATCTGGATAGACCATCAACTCTAACATCATGGCATTGACTACGTTGAAAGCTCAAATGTCCAGATTCAGGCCAGAAAATAAGATCATCTTTCTCCTGCAAAATGATGATATCAGGCTCCATTCCAGTTTGAAGACCATAGAATGCACTGCCAGCCTTGCCTCAACTATCCTATCACATCCATGGCATATTCTGGATTTGGTGCCATCTGACTTTGATTTATTCAAGCTGATGAAAGATGGACTGTGTGAGCAACATTTTCTAAGCAACAACACCATCAGAGTAGCTGTAAAATCTCTGCTGGTGCAGATTTTACTGTAGCATGCAGTTCATTGCTGGCAAAAATGCATAACTGATAGTGGTTATTATGTTGAAAAATAGTCTGCAGCTGAGAATTTGCTCTATCAAATAGTTTTACTGTGCTCTTTCTAGCTATTGTAGTTTCCATGGAAATCAGCAGGAAGCATTACATTTGGAGCAACTTATATGGCTATCAGAATTGCATATAATAGTTTTCACAAATATCCCTTTACTTTAGAGATCTGAGCTTGCTGATCTCCTCTAGAGGCTTTAATCTATATCCATACTAATGTTTTATGCCATATATAAACATGATAAAGTAATGGCATCTTATCCAAGGGGGTGAGTTTCAAGGGCACTATGACCCAAAACAAAGATCCAGCTTCTTTACGCACACAAGTTTATTACAAATTTTAGAACACTGGCAAAAGAAAGTCACTGTTTTGACAGAAATTAAACTGGAGTAGTTTAGAACAAATAAACAGATGCCCATACTGTCCTTTATTTGACCTTTCCCAAAATAAAGGGTCTATCCAACTGCTTGGTTTATGAAAGAGGGAGATTATCAGTCTCAGATGAGTGGTAAAATTCAGCAGGTGCCTGCCAATTCTGTTAAATTGTTTGCCTAGTGAATTTGCAAAGAAGTCAAAAGACTTGCAGAATACAGCATAGATTCCATTTTAACCATGCCACAACAGATTTTTTTTTCTACAAATGAAGCACTATGAAGAAAACCAAGACTTTTATTATGTGGTCTTTCCTAATCCTGCTGAAGTGTTGACACTATTAATTATTCTAACTTGTGGGCTGACAATCTGGTTGTCCTAAGTGAAAAAGAATTTTCTTTATCAAATAAGTTAAAGAGATTTTATTTTCCCTAGCAAAATTTGATGTAATGTTGATGGACAAATTTAAAGACAGTTATCAGCATGTGTTACTGCATACTTTTGAAACATGCAAATGCAAATGTAGTAAACAAAGAAAGAAAAAAAGAAAAAGCTTATCTCATACAGTTATTCCATTGACCACTGATTGCTTTACTACAAACTACAGTGAACTAATAAACTGTCAGAAAATCCTAAGGACCAGAACTTATGCATCCCAGAAGACAGCATATCTTTGTAACAGTTCCTTTAGCATCTAGATAATGTGTGACTAAGGCTGCCAAGAAGTTTTACTATCTTAGTAATGAAATGCAGCAATTGCTGATGATATCACAAAGTACATCAGCATGGCTAGCAATTCTTTGGTAAATTATGGTGCCAGCCACTAACTGAACTCAAAGTTTTTGAATGGGATTATTGTGCTGCTCTTGCCATAGTTTTATGGTTGAAATATTTGGATAGATTGCTATGCAAATGCTTCATTCATTTCCACCTGTTTCAGCAAATACCTAGTGTCAAGTGGCAAAATATGATAATGGGTACCGAAGCTTTGCAAGTCTGTAAAAACACTGACACTGACAGTGTAATTATATCTCAGATGAGACAACAGTTGCGTATTTCATATACCTGAAGGGAACATCTCTTTTTTTTTTTTTGATAGAAATACAAAAGTCCGGAACTGGCTGGTTGAAACATTGGGAAGATGATCTCAAAGCAAATCTTAAAGCATGCAAAGTAAATTTCAAGATGAACTTCTGCAATTCTAATAACCTTTTTATAACCTTCTGGTGTATACATAGGTCACTTCGAAAGTAACATCTCCTATTTATTTCCATGAAAACTATGATATGGAAAGTGCACAATAAGACTATTTGAAAAGTAAATTCTCAGCTACAAAACACTGTTTTTCAAGGTAGTCACCACCATTAGTTCTGCATATTCACCAGAGATGAACAAAAGCTGCATGCTGCACTTGTAAAAATCTGTACCAGTGGAGGTGACCCACTGTCACTGTCATCACTGCTGAAACACACCACTCACAGCCTCACTGTGCTCACATCCACTCTTTGGTCTCTATAAACATTCAGCAAGCATCAGTGAATGTCAATGGGTGCCATTTTTTTCCTCATGGAGGAATTTAATGACACACCTTTGCTTTGTCCACACTTCCATGTCAGACATCATTCTGTCAGACTGCTCCTCTGCTGCCATCTATTGCATGGTAACAAAATGCAATTGGAATATTTAACCTCTACTACCATACCACCAATATCTGCCTCTTCAAGGCACTGATTCATAAGACTACTGCAGAAAGGCAAATATAAATACTCTGTATTGAGGCTCAGAAGTATATTTTTACAAGGAATGAGGAGAAAAAGGATTCTTGTATGGAGTTCAAAACAGCAAGAAGGCTGTGTCTGTAGCACACAAGACAATAAATAGAAATCCTGAAGCTTTTGTGAAGAACTTTGACTCTTATGCTGCTACTTTTGAACTGTGTAAAACTTAGATACTCTCTTCATGCCTAAGGCAAGGGCAAACTCATGAGAGAATTTTGATTAATTTACAGAATTTTACAAGAAATTTTCACTGTATGTATATCTGAAATAACTTACAGAGTAAAACACTAGCTTTTCTACACCAAAACTGTCTCCTACAGTCAGGTTGCAAAATTTATATCCTTCCTGCTCCTGCCCAAATTTCTGACTATGAATTTTGTGTTCACGGCTGAATAGCAGTACAAAGAAAAGAGCTGTTCTCTTACTTCAGATAGTTTAAAGCCTATTACTGGTGTGAGAATTCAGTGTAGAAAGAAGCCATGTCACTCACTGTTATTTCCACCTTTTGAGCCCGAAGTTACACTGTTAATAATCAGTAGGTTGAGGTATCTAGGAAAATCATTGCTTGAAATATTCATAAATATTGCTTGAATTATTAAGAGAGTGTCTTAAGCACCTTGTCATTTTAGGCATGGGTCTTCTTCATTTCTCCTTTGAACTCAATTTCCTAAATTCCATCTAAATTTTATCTCCAAGGTCCTTCATAATTTTTGAATGTGTCCTGAGCATCACATCTGTAAAGATATCAATAAGAAACTTCAACAAATTAAGACAATTAAGTTCATTGTGTCTGTACTTATCTAGAAATGAGGATATAGATAATTCAAAATTAAAGGTTGAATGATATACTTCATAGGACAAATACTTACCTAACAAGTCTTTGCAGATTGAAAAGCTTGTAAATTCAGTCATATTCACTCCTTATGCTCAGTATGAAAAAATAAACTTGAGAACTGTACTGACTTGCAAGAATTATCTTCTAGGCCTTGAATACTAGAACCAATGCAGTGATTTCCTGTTCTGCTGAAAGAGGATAAACTAATGATCAAAGGAAGATCACTGTGCCTCCATCATGTTCTGTATGATGTGCATGAATGTCAGCAGCAATGTGGGCTTGGAGTTTCTTGTGCCCCAAGCGAAGTTCCATTATGTAATGTCCTATATACTGTGAAGTATATAGTGCTTATAGAAAAAGTTGCTTAATTTAATATGTATATATATATTTCACTTTAACATAAATATGTCATTAATAACCTCTTTTGACTTTTTATCTTGCAGTCAGGCAAAGATGCTAACACAAGTAATGTAAAAGCATAGAAAATTGCTACTCACAGCTCTGTTTCTAAACCCACACCAAAAGGCAGTGACGTTTCAATTTAAGGAGACAGCTATACTAACATACTGTAGGAGGAAAGAGGAGTTCTAGCACTGTTACCTGATGTGCAAGATTTATCTGTATTAATCATTTCATTTTTAGCCAATCAATGATAAGCAAAGTTCTCTAGGGAAAGAGAGGTTCAGTAATATAAAAACAATAATAGGCAAAGTCTTTGCTTATTTTTCTCAATCATTCTTACATTTTTTATTTATTTATGCCTGTGTGTTCTTGTATGAACTCACCATCCAACTGTAAATCCCAGATAAACAGTAGTAGCAGATGTTTAACATCTTGCAGGTCACATTCCCTACAGAGGAAGGAATATTGACAGATTTCAGTATTTTTCATGTGCAACCCCCTTATACAAGTCCTAGAACAGAGGAAAAAAAAACAAAAAAACAGAACTCAAGTAATCCTCTTTTACAAATCAAAGCAAAACACTTATGACTGACTTAGCCTCCATGGTTAAATTGTGACCTGGGAACAGACTAGCTAGCAACCAAAGCACAGTGAAAACCCTTACACGTATCATAGTTTCTTCTATTCAGGAATTTGTATCATACTATGAAGAAAACTATTTATAGATAAGATGTGAACAATGGTTAAACACCTACCAATAGCAATTCAGGCACCACCTTATAATACATAACAAAATGTATATTTATACCATTTCCTAAGAATAAAGTGGGTAAAGTGCAATTTCCTGAAAAAAGAAACAAATACACATTCTGAATACATCTGTTACTTGCTTTTGAGTTGTAATTCAAGTTCCCTGACAAAATTTGAATATAGACATTTAGCTGATAATAGCAAAATCAGCGCTGGAATAAAATAATTCACAGATGTTTGCAAATACTTTGGTATTTTTGCCCAATTAGTCTGTATCTGAGCTATTAGACTTCATACAGTCTAGATGAAAAGAATAACAATTCCTGAAATTTTGAAAGGAAAAAGAAAGACAAAGACTAGGATCTTTCCAGATAAACTTACATATAAACAGTCTCTTTACCCACACTAATAAAAAAATAATGTAAGAAAATACAGGTTGGTAGTGACTCAAAATGAAGAAGTATCTATAATTATAATTTTATTTCCAGATGCAGTTAATCTGGAGGTACAACCAGTTTCTTCTTCTTTTTTTTTTTTTTTTTTTTTTTGGTGAATGTGGATATATTGCCTTAACATTAATCTCCAGCCTCACTTTTTTGAACCCTAGCTTGAAGGATCTCCATACACAAGTCATTCTTGATGCTGTGCTCCATATAGAGTGCCCCCCTGCGCTGTTTGTCTATGAACATTTACATAGTCATAAATTAGGCTTTTTTGTGTTTTTTTTTTTTTTTTTTTTTAAGAATTCCAACCCCATAAAATAGCTATACTCTGTGTGAACTGTGCCTGTATTACTGCTTACATTATATATGCACTAATCACAGAATCACAGAATCACAGAATTGTAGGCGTTGGAAGGGACCTCCAGAGATCATCGAGTCCAACCCCCCTGCCAAAGCAGGCTCCCTACACCAGGTCACACAGGTAGGTGTTCGGGCGGGTCTTGAATATCTCCAGAGAAGGAGACTCCACAACCTCCCTGGGCAGCCTGTTCCAGTGCTCCGTCACCCTCACCGTAAAGAAGTTCTTGCGCACATTGGTGCGGAACTTCCTATGCTCCAGTTTTCAGCCGTTTCCCCTTGTCCTGTCTCCACATACTGCTGAAAACATTCTGGCCTTGCCACTCTGCCCCCCACACCTTAGATATTTATAGACCTGGATCAGGTCTCCTCTCAGCCTTCTCTTCTCAAGGCTAAACAGACCCAGCTCACTCAGCCTTTCCTCATAGGAGAGACGCTCCAGGCCCTTCACCATCTTTGTGGCCCTCCGCTGGACTCTTTCCAAGAGGTCCCTGTCTTTTCTGTACTGGGGAGCCCAGAACTGGACACAGTACTCCAGACATACCAGATACCATTTCTCCATAGAAAAATTTTAAAGCTAAATACATAGATTTACAGATATTTGTTATGACAATTCAATGACATTTCAGTGACAAAGGAAGTTAACATCATGAATATTTTTTGTGTGCCTGGTAATATTTTCTGCTCTGCATAATCAAGCATTGAGTATTGATCTCAAGCACTTGTAGCCCAGAGCTAAATATTTTCCAAAGAAACTGCTTGGTCATATTGAATAATTTCCATTCTACCTGCAGCATTTGATTTGCTTTAGAGGCACTTACAGCTCTAAGTAAAACTGAGCTTGATTAGGATCACAGCATAGGAATCCATAAGGCATGAAACCACGCATTACACTGCCTTAACCTTTTTATCCTTTACGTTGTTTTCTTTCACTTAATTTGTTTTCATCTAGATAAAAATCAAACCAATCCATAAGACTTCTTAACCCCGGTCTCATTCTGCCCTCCAATTAATTCCTTCTTCAAAAATTTATCCAGCTCCCTCTTCAGTTAATTTAAATTTCCGGTTAGAGTTCAGGTCTATGACATGTTCCATATTTCAACAATGTGTTTATAGACTTTCTTACAGGTCGATGTCCTGTTTAACTATCTGACCTAGTCACTGGTTCAAACCCTGTTTTTCTGATCAGGCTGTTCTCTTACTCTCAGAATTTAATACTCTTCCATTTAGTCACTGTTTAATTGAAATTATTATAGGCAAAATCTGTCAAACATTATTAAAAACAAAACAAAAAAAAATACAAAACCATAAATACTTGCATTTTTTACATTTGCCTTGAACAATTATGACAAGTTGAGAGCAAAAAATGGTGACTAAATATATGATATATCTATACACATTAATATATTATTATATATTATACATAATATTATATATTAATATATATTATATATTACCCATAATATATAATGTAAATTTATAATAAATAATAATGATATAAATGTATACTAAAATATGATATATTATTATTTTCTGTGGCTATTGCATGTTACTGAATCCATCGCTCTTTCTTTCCAGTGCAGTACTTATCAAGATGGACTTCTGTGAAATAAAACATCTTCTACAAGGTTCCTCAGTAATCTTCTCCCATCTCATCCACTTCCTAAAACTAGCCTACACAGAATATTTTTCTTTCAAATTAATCTGTCCAGATATTCGCCTTTGTCAAGACTACAGATTTTGCCCAGATCTGATGAAACAGGTGATATCTTCAATCCTGAGCTGTCTTGGCACAACAGACCAAAATGAAAATGAGATAAGAAGTCTGGATATCTCTCCATTCCAATTTTTTTAACCTGTTGATTTCTCACATGCCTTTGTTGCACAGTGGGGGGATTTAAAATTACTTTTCTTCTACGCAGGAGACATATTTCTGTCTTGAGGAGTGACTGCCACAGTAGCAATATGAAAAACATGACAAATTAAATGAAGGACAAGGAACCTAATACCAAACAGTGCATTGGATATGTCAATGTACAACTACATAACAAAGAAAAAGACAGCATAGTGGAAAGCTAATGACCTAATGAATACACCTTGTATTGACATTTTAAACAAAAACATTAGCTGGAACAATTTTTTTTTTCTTCTAAGGTTTTGAGCTAATAAATCTGAAATGTAGTTTTCAGCAAGAGCATTAATTCTTTTAGAGAACTATTTTGTCTTTTCCCCCCCCACTGGCTGTAGCAAAAGCTGTGATCTGGCCAATACACTGTTAACATAACTTATAAAAAGAGGATTTTACAAATAATTAATACTAAGACCTTATTTTTCAAATGCATGTCAATAAGATATTGTTAGATGTATTATGTAGAACAGAATAGAAGAAAATAATGTATATACAGATATATTAATTAGCCAGAGACTTCCCCGAATGTGAAAACCTGCTGACTTCAGTGATATTCAGTGGGTTGCCTGGGTGGTGTAAACTGACAGCACAGTCAATCTGAAAATGAAAGAAACAGCTCAGTTGAAAAGCTTGGTATGAAAAAAACAGAAACAAGAGCCATCAAATGTTGCATTCATGTTACAGACTCAGACATCAGTGTTTCACATGCTTCTGAGCCATTCTTTCCTACCAGGCACTGAGTGACAATCTATTTATGTTTTGTAATCTTTTGTCTCCGTATTTTTAAGTGGCATAAAACACTGCAATCTTTTGCCAAAGAGTAAACGTCTGAATATCAGTATTTGTATATTATTTTATTTAATTTCTAGAATTATTGAATGAACTTATTTAAGAGGGACAGAAAAGAAATCACTACACTCTTTTTTGAAGGACTCCAGTCATTTCCTCAGCTGAAAAATACACAAACAAATTAGGTTTTTTTTGTAACATTTCATAGGTACTGACTCTCACAGACAATTTTACTGGTAAACAGGCAGTTCTAAATACCTCTGCACAAATCTCTGGGGAAAATTTAATTGCTCAGAGTCATTAAGAATGTGAAAATCTGACTCAAATTAAATAATAAAGCAAACAAACTAAGAAGAAAACATCTTTTCATAAGAAATGTGTGCCTATAGTTTTCAGAAAATTTGTATTTAAAATGTTCTGTGCCAGGAAATATCCCAGTGACATCCTGAGCAAGGGAACTTTGTATATGTAAATGGTGTTACGTTACACTAATGAACTATGTGATTGCCAGCATATTGGTATAGTTGATCACGCAAGTTGCACTTGGGTTCCCTCTAACAGCCTGTTAAGTCATTTCCTTCAAAACTAAGATATTAAGAAAGCTAAAAATAACACCAGACAACACTTGCTTTAGGGTAAAAGATTCAAGAAGGATCAAGACAGATCTCAAAGATAGATACAATCATATAAATTATATTTCCTTACATTAAAATTGCACCACTGATGATGTGAGTTATCACTTTTACAGGAACAATTAGATAATATGTCAATAGAGTTTAAATGTTTTTATTTGAGTTTGGAAAATGATCTTTCCTTTCTAAATAAACTTTAAAAATTTTCATTATAATAGTAAAGCTACAATTCAAGGTGTTTATCAGAATAGTTACAAATGAGCAGACTGAGTTAACATTATTTGTTAAACCCTGATTGTTTCTTCAGCTGGAATGATGAGGTCAAACCAGGAATGATTATCCTCCACCTAATCTCACAATGCATTCAGTTGTTCTTGTACAGGTACAACTGGGACCCTGTTGCTGTCGATACCGCTGTATCCAAATTTAAAATACCTAGTGCACACTGTAAGGTGTTGCAAAAGCATTAGTATTTGCAAATGTAAATGTACATTCAGCCAGGATGGGATGAGGGTAGCTGTATGAACTCCCCTGTTGTTCTCAAAGTGCCATAGTGAATTTAAAGTTCAGCTCTGACTTGAGGCTCTTTGTAACCAGCGAACCTCTGTAAGAACACAGATTTGGTAGAGAAGATCAAACATTTATTTTCCAAAATTCCTGCTTAACATGAAAAATGAATAGTTGGAGGGAGCACATGAATAAAGCAACATATTTTCTCAAGTTTACATGATATATAGATAATTACTGCCAGAGGTTACAAACAGGTAAGATTACAGAACAGATATAGTAAATGGAAAAGCAAAAATGAGAAGATGTACATGGGTAATGATGAGACAGTGGTAAGCCAAAACGAGAGCAGTGAAAACACTGCTTTCCACTGAATACACAGCTTTCAACTGCTCTAACAACATTCTGATACATTTACCATCAAATATACCAAAGCTCCTGTGCATGTTAGCCCTCCCCGCATATGTGCTGCCTTCATATTGCCAGGGCTGGGCAGGAGGAGCTGCTGGATGGCAGTAGGGGCAGAGGACATGATGGCAGAGCCAAACACCAAACACAGATCTAGCTGCAGCAAGACCCTGGTTGCTGAATTGTTTTATTTCGTTTTGCTTTGTTTTTATAATGTTTTTTACAAGGAGATGTAGCTTCACTTATTATTCCAGCTTGGAACAGTTTTGCATTTCTTGAAGCATTTCCACCAGCCCGTTCCTCCAGCACTGCCATTACTCTTCCTCATAACACTGCAACAAAAGAGAGTGAGGCGGCTGTGATGTTGACAAATTAAGTAGGGAGCATTTAGATTATTTATCTAAATTTTTCTGCATTTGTAACACCACTGCTTTTTGATAATATTAAACAAGACATAAATATATGAAATTTCTATTACATAGCATGTAGCTCCCTTGGGGATGTAGACATAAGAGTTTCTAAATGAAACTCAGAAAAAAAGCATGAATTCTTTTTTACTTCATATTTTCAGCCATGGAGAAGTGATTTATTGAATATACTAAACAGAAATACTTACAGCTCTGTAAAACTGGAATGTTGTCCATAAACTAAATACTGAAAGAAAGTCGAAAGATGGGTTAGTAGATTATTATATCTTTTTTTTTTTTTTTCCCATGCAAGAAAAAGAAAGCTTATCTTTACTATCATTTCAGCTCTTCCTCTCTAAATAAAATACCACCACCCATCTGAATTAATTAAGGGAATTATTCTATTCCTGTTCAAGCATTGGCAGCTCTTGTAATATGATAAACCTTCGATGAGGCCCATCAGTTTTGATTGCAAAATAAAAGTGTAGTCTTTCCCTTGGTAACTAATTAGTTTTATTCATATAGATGTCTTTCATCCATGCAGATAAAAAGGAGTAAAAAGTGTATTTGAAACCATTTGTAGTCTTAGGGTTAGATTATTGTAAATAAGCAGTGCTTATTAGTTTAGTTTCTTCTATTTAATTAATTGGCTGATGTTTGAAGAGCTGGAGTAGCATCACTACCAAACATGTGCTTTCTTAATTAATTGCCAATAATTTTAAACATTCCAGTCCACAATTAAAGACTTTAAATCTATATGCAAATTTAAACTACATATATATTTCCATTCTGAAAAAATGTGTTTATGTTTCAGAACCAAATATACAACACACTGTAAGTTTTAAAAAATACTGTGTAATAAATTTGAAATGCCAAGAAACATCGGAGAGACGTCAAGTATGTAGTTTTGAAGTAGAGAAGAGGAAAACAGTGTAATTTACCAATGCATGGGCCAAACAAGCAACAAGCTTGTGTATTTCACCAGGAACCTCAGAAAAAATGCAGAATTGCTCCCTTGGCCAAGGCTCTTTTCCATCTTTATCATCTATAAATGCATAAGGAGATAAATAGTGTATCAATTTCCACCATATTTACTGATTTTTAAGCAACATTGCAAAGGCTTCCAGCTCTCATTTCAAGGCTGTGGCTGGCAATGCTGATGAGAATAGCTGTGGAGAGACTTGCCTTTTGTGGGAATGGGCAACAGAGGTCAGAGGACCCAAGGCAGTAGTAGGCAGAGGCCACCTTGCATTAAAAAACACTTGAATTCATCTTCTCTGAGGAGATGCTCAGGCTGTTTTTTAGTTTTTTAAAATTTTATTCCCCAAGGAAGAGAAAAAGAGAAGAATATCCCTAAAGAATGTAGGGTAAGACTCCCAGAAGGTGGACAAAACCTGAGAATGTGTACATCAGAGATCAGAAGAGGCTTTGTCAACCTGAAGAAACACTTTTTCAAAGCAAGTTATGAAGGAAAAGTAAGGACAATGTCATTGAGACTCTGGAAAAATAAGCAAAAATATTCTGTACTGATTTCTAAAAGTGTAGATACTAAGAAAAGTCTCAGGAAAAAAAAAAGAGATTTTTACTTTATGGTATAATACAAGGAACAAGTATTGCAAGAACAAAAATGGGTGGTAAGAAGACAAGATGAAATGCTCCAATCATCTAGATTATTTATGCTAAAATTCAAAAAGACAAAGGTGTTTTTGGGCCATATAGATTCAAATCCTTCCCGTGAAGTAGATACTCACTTTTCTGCAGCCTAGATAAAGTCTAACAAAGGAAAATGGGAGTATGAATAACAAGCACAGAAAACAGCTGTGCTAAGCAGCTGGGGCAGATAGGGCAATGAAGACAGTGGTGTCTAAGTCCCAAGAGCAATGTCTACCGTCTCCTTTATGTTAAATCTACACAGGCAAATGAAGTGAGTCTAGGTCCATTCATTGTCTGGCAGTGATACCAATGGTCCATATTCATACTGTTAAATTAGTTACTATTCTCCAAAAGAGGGGCTGTTCAAACTACCTGTAAGAATAGACACAAGCTGACATAAACTCATGAACTTTGGGAGCTGTGTGAATAAATGTTAAGAAGCGTTCCCCTGAAACCAAACTGTAAACCAGAGATGCTTCACAGGCAAGCCTAATTTATTAGTGTTGATGCAATCTTAGAGGCCAACTTTCCTATCTATGGACTGTTTGGACAGTTCAGCGTAATGCTGAAATCTCATTATTACGTAAGTAATTCATATTTATTGTATATGGAGACTGGATGTTTAGATTAAAGATATTAAGCCCCTAAAGAGGTGTACAGCACCTGAAATCTTTTGTGAATGTAGCTTTTAATCCCTTAGATAACTAGAGGATTAAGTAACATCTATGCATGGGTGTGTTTATGTGTGTGAAAGAAAGAAAGGGAGAAAAAGAGAGAGAGAAAAAAAAAAAACAAATACACAAGAAAGAGTACACTCACTCTGTATAAGTGATAGAGTTAAGCACTTGTGCTGACTGCCAGATGGCTAATTCACTCTTTGGATTTATCCCAAAATTATTTAAGTCGGAAAGTTCCATCATTTTTCAATTGAACTTGTACATTTAAGTCATTGAAGTATTCTTAGAAAATCCCATCAGAAGTACTCAGTGTTTTTCAAAAACATTCACTTGCTTACATCTGAGAAGGATCTGTTTCAAATGCAGATTATTTAAAAAGATACAGCAAAACAAATCATTCTCTATTTTTAATCCATTTACACAAAAAGCATAAATGTTCAAACTCAGTATCAGACCCTTGCAATGATTTTCAGTACTGGGCACTGATTCAGCAAATTAACCATGCCAAGTTAAGATGCCTTAGGAGTAATAAGATCTGCTTTTAAAAGTACTGAAAAATCAACCCCCGAAGAACAGGTGATTTCATGCTTGGGATGAAGTTATTGGGAACTCAGTGTCAGGTTTGGATTTGGAACTGTGCTATATAAGTTAAACCAACTGCAGAGAGTGAACAGAGATTCTTACTGTTTGCTGAACTTTCTAGGTACTACTGTGTTTAGCATGGCTAAAAAAAAGACTACACTTGTATAATTAATTTTGGACATATTTGCTAAGACCTAGAATAAAATTTTTGTGTGAACATTTACACATTCTTTCATTTGTTCACCTAGAACACCTACTTGTTTCTAGAGTATGCAATATGAATGAGATCTCAGTGATAGTTTACCATCAATCCACAACAGAGCTAACACGAAGGATAAGTTGTTTGGAATGTGAACATTTTTATTTACCTGTAGTGTTTATTCAAATGTTTTCCTTGTGCAAGATGTGACATAAACAGCAAAATTTTCAAACAATTTGATATGTGAGAGTTAAAGAAAAATGTCTAAAACTTCAATATTTCTGTGAATAAATATACATTAGATTTGTTGAAATTATTTTAAAAATCTTTTAGATATTACCTGCCTGAGTGCTCTGTAACTATGAGCAATCTGTCAAGAAAGAAATCATCACTCGGAGAAGCCTGCAACTATGTAGTTTTGTGGGATCCAAGGGAAGTTCAAGATTAATCTATGCAATAAAATTCAAGCAAAAGCAGGAGACAATTTGGCCTTGATTTTGATTTATTATAGCGTTCTTATGTTGTTCTGCTGTGCAAAGAACCAAATCATTTAAAAATCAAGTCCGATGGAACTTAACTGAAGCCACCAAAGGTTCTTTTTGACTCACTGAAAAGAAACTGAGACCTTTCATAGAAAGGCTCAACCCACTTCTCTTGTGGATTCTCAGAGTGGATCGATTAAGCAGGGCACTGACTATGCTTACAGCCTCAGTTAGTTGTCTGAAGTGAATCTGGACTTGGAAATTCTATGGAAGATTTGATATTCCTTCTTCACAAATAGCCCTAAAAATTCCATTGTGATTCTGAATCCTCCTATGAATTCTGAGGTCTTTTCTGTTTGCAGGGAAGAACTATCCATTAGGGACAATTATTATTATCTTAAAGGAGATAAAACATGTATTTATATATATAATAGCCAAAAACGTCACTGCTGTTTACTCACAGTGTTATATCAACTGATATTTGATACTGATAAAAAAGCAAGGGAGAAAAAAAGAGTTGAGAAATGTCTTTTACCCCAGCTATTTTCCAAACTTTAGGCACAGAAAGGATCTCTCCCTTTTTCAGACTGTAACGGTTTGAGAAGATAATTCCCTTAACACACAGTGTTTTCATGAAGAACTACTTAAAAGATCGTGGCATTGCATTTCCATTTACTCCGCATCATTTTACAGGTCTGGCAGGAAGAAAAGAAATCCTAATAGCTGCTGAAATAAAGTGTAAGGCATTTTGTTTAAAGCCTAAAAGTGGAGGCTTCCATCTTAGTCATAATTTTTGTCAGTGTTTGTGAGTTTCTCTATTTCAAATTTCACCTTGTTTCTATTTTTGGACATAATTGTTCTTCCTCTTTGAAGACTTAACAGCCTACTTTTCACTGAAAATAAAATGCTAAAAATTGGCTGACCTTTCTAGGAGGTGTTAGGTAATGCTATTATAGATTCTGCCAGGCATTTACAGAAATTTGTTTCCCATTGTGGATATTCTTTAAAAAGGTGTATATCTTATCTTGGTCACAAGCTAAGAGATTCTGTTGGTGAGAGCTCTGTGGCAAAAAGTATTTCAGCTTTTCTCCATCATTTTGCTCCTTATAGTTTTTTGTATTTCCCTGAATATCATTTCTTGTACAATATCCTGCTCTTCCCTCATCTACCAAGCCGTACATTTCATTGTAGCATGTTATCTGCCTGGTGTAAGCTTTCAGGCTAAGAAAAAGCTTGAACGTGTACCTCAATATTTTGTACGTGATTATATTAGCCATTTAGCTATCATGTAGAAGATAGTCTAAGCACATTTCTCTCAAGATGTATGCTGAAATAAAGCCTCAAGAGTATGGTCCCAGGTGATAGATTCCCTCATGGAACCATTCTAGCTTCAGAGTTTGTTGCGGATCTGTTTTCAATCATGTCTCCATCATCTTAAACATGGTCATTAAATACTGCCCTTCTCAGCTTTTTGACTCTGGCACTCCAGTCTTTCCATACACCTTTTAGGCATTCTAGGTGACATAAATGCCAGATTCTGTTTCAGTGACCAAGCCTCGTAAGCATTAGGTACTAATATATGTTGACCATAATCTAACTTGGCACACACATAAAAATCTACCTCTTGAATCTTTGTAATCTTTAATGGAGAAACTCCATTAACCACTCCTTGGTTTACAAGTGCAATCTGGAATTTAGAGGCAGATGCAATTCCATGTATTCTTAAATAGTATTTACGTGTCTCCTCAGAGAGAAAAAAAAAAAAAAGAAAGAAAAATGACTTAAAATGTCATATCAACATATTTCCTAATATCCTACATGTCCCTTATGCTAATTCATATAGCCTATCTATGAAGCCTGTTTCCTATTGTGCTGCAGACATGAGCAAGCACCAAAACACCAGAAAGCCTGTAGTTGAAGACGAAGGATGCTGATGTATCCTTCATTTGAGTCCAGGAAACTTTTGCCACTGATTTCATTAGAGCCAGGACAAGTGTGTTTCATATCTGAAGACTGAAAATAATATATATGAAATGCCTTGTAATACATGGTTATATGTTACTGCTGCTGATTGGTCCTTTCTGCTTTTGGTAAAACGGTCTCCTCTTCACGCTCTGGATAATGAATATTCTTTCTCAAGTCAGTAATACAGTCAGCTTTTTCCAGTATCCAACCTGAACCTCCGCTGGTCCTCTGGTTCAATTTAAGGCCATTGCCTCTAGTCCTCTAGACTAAATCACTAATTACCTCAGAGAAGAGGCTTAACTCCACCTCACTACATCTTTCTTTCAGTTAGATGTAGCAATAAGGTCCTGCCTGAGCCTCCTCTTCTCCAGATTGAACAATCCCAGTTCCCTCAGTCGCTCCTCATAAGATACGTCCTCCAGACCCCTCACCATCTTCTTTGTCCTCCTTCTTCACACATGCTTCAGTGCCTTTCTCATAGTGAGGAACCCAAAACTGAACACAGTATTCAAGGTATGGCCTCATCAGTGCTGAGTAACCAGGGGAATATTTAAGAAGATTGGACAGAAGTAAAGCTTTTTCACTATGAATGAACCCACAATCTAACTAATACACAGTTAGATATGTGGCTTCAAAGAAATGTGGTATATTATCATCTTGTCTGAATTTCTGATAATTGCATGATTTTAGCTGAAATGTTTAAAGAAATTTTGTGTGATTTTAAATTTTATAAGTACTATCCTATCTACAGTAAAATTCAATAAATATGAAAGTAAGCTGGCTCATTAATCTGCAACTGAAAACGTCATTTTTTCCCGTTCTCAACACTTATGTATGTAGAAGTTTTACTGCACATTCAAAGAAGGTATTTGCATTAATGTATTTATATTACTAACTGTATAGTACTCATATTAATGACATATTTTTAACTAAATGTGGCACTCAGTACTAACAATGATTTACTATAGTTGAGAAATGAATGAACTATTATATTCATGTACTGCAATATGATTGGTATATATTTTTTCTAAATATCTACTTCAGCAAGATATAGAAGGAATGTTTATATAAGCAGTCCCAAAAGAGACATTAAAATTAAGCAAAATTTACTCAGTTTAGTAATAAACACAAGCTTCATTAAAAGAAAAAATATCTCATTAGCTTTTTGAAAAAAATGTTATAGCATATATGATTAACTTTTCAGCCATAGAAATACTCATTATTCAGTATTAGAAATTACAGGAGACGCCCAAACATATTATGTTTAAATGCGTTGGTTTTTTTCATATGCAATCAACAATAATTATGAACAGTCTGTTCAGCTACTAAAGAAACAAGCTGAATGTAAAAGATTAAAATGTTTTATTGAAGTTTTTAATAGTTTCTTATCCAGAGAAGCACAGGTACAGACATAATAACACAAACAATGTAGATGGAACATTCAAACCTACAAGAAATGCGTAACTATTTCAATCCAAATATGCACAATGCACAACTGTTTGAGATTAAAAAGCAAAGAAACAAACACTTCACACTGAAGGCATTTTAACTTGAAGATATTGCATTAATTTGCTGATATGGTACTTGGGTATTAAACCACCCTTGGCAAAGCTTTTACAGCTGATAACAAAACCACAGCTTTTCTTGCTGGCTAAACTTCACTCCTTGTTTTTTCATCTAAATGTTTAGGTCACTCTTGCTCTCTCTGGAGAGGTTTGCGCTCTGGAGGTAGCATTGGTTGTAACTTCTGCCAGCGTTTTGGAGGCCAGAGGATATGAGTAGCACGAGCATGTAGAAGTCCAAGAGAAACCTGTACCCAAAATGAAATGCATATTATCAATAAAAACTGAAAATTAAATGAACTCTGAGAGGTATAAGGCACATGTTGACATGTTAGAACAATCAGAGAATACAAAGCAGAGAACTTTGCATGCACAAAGAACATCTATTGCATGTAACGAAAGAAAAACATACTGCTTCAATAACAACTTTTTGTTTTCTTTGGTAAAACATTTTGTGGAACCCAGAAAAATGGAATTGCGTGGTTTATAACAAACATGAACTAGGAGTGTTTTTTCAGGCTCAAGAAGCAGCAACTGGTCAGAACAGATGAGGTATTATATAACCGTCTGAAAGCTAGTGGTGATTACCTATGCTGGGCATGGCAGAAAAAGGTTAAACTATCTATTCTGAATAATTTAAACTGAACCTGTGTCTCAGGTTTGAGCTACACTAACTACACTATGATGTTGGCTTTTCTCAAGCATTCTGTACTTCATCACTGCCTTTCCAAATTCCATTTTGTCTCCAACCAAAAATGGAAATTACTCTGAACTATAAATATTTCCCTAGGATAAAAATGTACTTCTGGCAGAATAATTGGAAACACATTTAAAAATCAAAGGTTTTTTAACTTCTAGGACTACCTTACACTTCATTCATATGTTTTGTAAATATTTTACATCTTATTATCTATTAATGTATTATTTCAACAGTTTTACTTTACAAACCACAGAATCATAGAATAGTTGAGACTAGAAGGGATCTCTGGAGATTATCTAGTCCAAACTCACTGTTCAAACATGCTTCCCTAAGGCACATTAGCCAGAACTGTGTCCAGGAAGCTTTTGAATATTTCCAGGAAGGAGACTCCACAAACTGTCTGAGCAACCTGTGCCAGTACTCCATCACCCTCATAGTAAATAATTTTTTCCTCATGCTCACATGGCATTGCCTGTGTTTCAGCTTGTGCCTGCTGCCTCTCATCCTATTACTGGGCACCACTGTAAAGAGTCTGGCCCCATTCTCTTGAGACTGCCCCTTCAAATTTCACTTAAGAATTTAAATGAACTTCTGGTTTGAACCTGTACATTCCTGCTTAAATTTTTATGTAAACCCACTACTTCAATCCCATCTATTTCTCATCACAAAAAATAAAGTGATTTCAGTAAGCAGGTAATTCAGCATTTTATGCAAATGGACACCAAATAGCCCTCTAGGAATATCTTCAGCTAATTTTCTTGATTTCATTTCATAGGATTAATGTATATTCACCATTCTCTCTCCACTACATAATTAAATCAGTGAAGCTGAAGTGGTCTATATCTAATTCCATATTCTGTAGTTTGATGAAGCAAGTGCTGAATTACTTGAATATAATTTAGCTACCTAATAACCCACAATATCTAAAAGAATCTAGAGTAGATGACTGAAACTGCAGTCTAGCATTATATTTTGCTTGTTTGATCCTTTGCAAGGATCATTTATTTACCTGATCCACTGCCTCCTTTTCCTGCACTTAAGCAAAGGACAATATATAACCAGACTGACAAGTAACAACTCATTTTGATAGGATTTAGCTACTTTTTTTTTTTTTTTTTTTTTTTTAAGTCTTGACATACTTCTGTGTAGGTTGTTTGATATTTATAGAATTCACAATATCCTTTATCTCAATTATTCCATAAAGTGGCCTGCAAATGTAAAATTACCACAGGGATTAGTTCTCTGAATATACAGCATGATGGCACACACATTACAGGCTGGTGCCAAAATATAAAACTACTGCAAACATCACCACTGCATATAAAATGTGACAGCATTAGTACAGAGATAAATGTTAAAATACTCTTCTCTAACACAAATAACATCTCATTTTCAAAGCTCTGTGTTTTCCTCAGTGCACTGCTTGTTACTGATGTCAGTAGGAGGTCTGCACACAGACTGAGAATATAATAAATGAATCAAAACTTGTTTGAAGCTCAGACAGGGAATAATTTTGCCCAGAGGAATACTTCTACTGACCATCATCTGACTTGAAACTAATAAAGAAATATCCTTCCCATAAACCTGATTTAGAGGACAACATGACTAGTGCTAAAAAGGAAAAATGGATATTGTAGGGCTATGGAAGTCTTTACTAAATAACAAATGACACTGATGCTATGGGGCTTCTTTTAAAATAACTCAAAAGCTCACTTTTAAAGCACCTTGCTGTCTGACTTCTCCAAAGAACCTTAATAACTTTTGTCCATTGCCTATTATTATTCTGTAGTTACTACAGCAGCCATGAATTTCACTGAGGAAGAACACAATCGCTCGCAGAGAATAACTTGCCCCTGTTAATGGATTTACCCTCATCAAGGTTAGAAGTGGACAGAGGGTGAACAGAGAGGCTACACTTTCTGTCACAACAGTGAAATACTGAAATAATCTACTAAAGGAGAGATTTACTCCCTTAGGAAAATAACTTTACCCCCTTGAAATACTGTTTTAACTGTAAGAAAAATTAACCCTTTCCATACAACAACTCTGAGGACCAAGAGGTATCAGCAATCTAAATAGTAGAATCTTATTCTGTATTAAAGGCTAATTTTTAATCTTGCTGTTGCAACAACAGATGTTATTCTGAGCTGCATCAATATTATTCTACCTAATTTGAGCAGTTTGGGCATTAATTTTATATTTTTATTATTTAAATATGTAACTGACCAACTGATAAACTTTTTTGTTCTTTTTAACATAGAAGTTATATCTGCAAAACATGTTTTGAAAGAATAATATCATTTTGGCACTGTTACAGTGATTAAAGCTAAATTTCCTTGAAGTTTGCTTGTTGTTACTATGTTAGTTGTGTGGAAACTGATTAATTTTGGCACCACATTAGGAAAAGATAAGCCTAGCCTTGATAATGCTATCAGCAGTGGAATTTACGTCTTTCTTCCTCGTTGTGTTCTCACAGGTGGATAAATGCACCTCTGTGGGTAAAGAGACTTATATTACCTTTCTTGATTCCAAAATACGTCTTTTTAAAATGCTCATAGATTTACAGACTGTGCTCTCTTCTCTGGTATTTGAAATCTTCACTGCCTCTTAGCTTGATTCCTTTTCTAATCTCCAATCATAATGGGAAAAGCAGCATTGATACAGTGTCAGAATTCTTGGAGAAGAAGCATGCAGAGGTACACACCAAATTCCTTATAGGAATCCACGTCCTCAGTCCACATTTCAAAAAAAGAAAAAGTCTGGATAAGAATGCAACCCTAACAAGGAAGTGTATTTGCAGCTTTCTCAGGGTATGTGAAATCTACTTACGCTACTAAATACAGCTACTGCTGACCATCATTGGATTTGAAACTAATAAAAAAATATCCCACCCATAAACCCAAGTTAAAGCACAGTATGGCTAGTGTAAGAAAGGAAAAGTAGGTATTGTAGCTACCCCTGAACTTAGCTGCAAAATCACTTTAGGTTAGGAGGATTCACAGGTTTCTCTTTGCTTTTTTCTTCTCCTTGAACCTCTGGTGATTAGGATCTAGCTAAAACAGCCAAGATTTCAAATTCTGTATCAACAATGAAACAATGAAGTACAGCAGCACAGAATGTAGCCCGAGAAAGAGCAGTGTAGAAACAAAAGAATAGGCCTTCACAACAATTTTTAATCTAGACTTCCTAAGCAGTCGACTTGCTAATTAGAAGTAATAGGAAGACAAAGAGGTATAAAGTAATAGAAGAGTGTTTGTTCTGCTGTTTTTGTAACTTTGTAAGCCTGTATTGCCATTTCAAGTAACATGCTACCAGCTCTGTAAGAATTTTCTTCCCAGGCTTTGTTTGAATTTTGCCTGCCTGCCTGCAGTTTTGATTTAGCTTGTTTAGCTGCATTTTTTTTTTTTTTTCCTAATGATTAGGTAGCTATTATCTAATTTGTTATAATTTTGTTTATATTGATTATATTTCCTTGTATCTGCTATAAACTTTTGGCATAATTACAGGTTTTTGTATATAGCAAAAAGTCACTATTTTATGTAAAATTAAATTTTTATGACCTTATGTGGATTTCAGGACTATAGGCATGGTACAATAATAAATGGGTACAGAATGACACTGCAGACTGCAAGCTTAAAAACAACTCAGCAATGGTCACTTAAATGTCTGACTGGGGAGCTGGACGAAAAGGATATAAGGCTATCAAAATGAACAAAAAAGAGTTCAAAAGAACAAGGAAAAAACAACATCAATAAAACTTAGAATGTATAATAAATACAAATAAAAAGGAGTTGCCAATCAATGCAAAAAGAAGGCAAAAAACATGTCAGGATTTGTATTAAGAGAATGAGAGAGAAGAAACCATCATCAGCAGAATTCTTATGGTGAAGAATTTAGGATGGCTATAAAACTTGCTAAAACACTCTTTTCCTGTCTTTCTGTGGAGGACAAGTGTTCAAAAAAGTATAAAATAATGTAAGAAATTTTGGAATAGCTTTATCTGACACAGATAAATATGCAAAGAGAACAGGAAGATTATAAAGCACAGCAGCAATCTTTAACACTGGATCAACATAACAATCCTTACTGAAAGTGTATTTGAATAAATGTGTGAATACAAATACACTTCTTCTGAAGAAGGAAATACTATTTGAAAGTGCTGTCTTAAAATGATTTTGTTTCATACAGCTTAAGATTAGAAACATCTCAATCACTAATTCATATCTTGTCTCCTGTTCCCATTAATACCTAAACGTTTAAATTGTGCATCCTTTAAATTCCACTGAAGAGAACAAAAATGGATGTAAACAGAATTAAATTATAACCACAGCAGACTATAATCTGTATACCGGAGAGATTTTATTAACTGCTACAAAATCTCAATTTTTGAGGCATACATCAGCCTCTGATTTTGAAGAATCAGTTTTGCTTTACTCTTATAGGTTGTTCTAGCAGTATTCCACAGGCCTTCCAAAAACCATGCACACTGATAAATACGCAAACACAAAAACTGAAGTTCACTCAAATCAAAAAGAAAATATTACTGATCTCAGTGTTTCAAATTATGCTTTCTATTCTCTGAAGTACTGCATTCTCACTATATTTTCTTGTTCATATACACGTCAGCAAAGAAACTTCATACATAGCCTTTCATGCGCTCAGCACTATGGAACATCAGCTGTACTTTAAATTTTCTTCTCAAATTGTCTGCTTCATAATGCAAAATCATTGGGGATGGAGTTGGGGGGATTTCTGTAGCAGCAGAGTTCTATTCAGACTGCATTTGGAATATTTACTACTCCCAGAACCAGAGGTTCTGAACGGTGCTTATACATAGTAGGTAAAAGACCCCCTAATAGAGAGATAATTAGGGTGATTTACAGATAGATGATTTATAGACACCATTTGAGCAAACCAACAGATTTAACTAATTTTTCCATACCTAGTAATTCTTATCACTGTTACCTACATTCTATTAACCAACTAGCTGTAGCTTAACTAACTATACACAAATTCTGAAAGATAGGGAATGCCAAATTTGTGTGGAGCTTGAAAATTGTCTCCAAAGAGGCACGGTTAATGAGAAGAAGAGAAAAAAGTTCATGAGTTCAAAAAATCTCAAAGAAAACCTCAGGACGGAAATACCTGGGCAACTATACAGTATTTCAGCTATAATACTAACAAAAATATATAACATGGTATCGCTGTCTGTGTCAAATTAGATTGCTTGTCCTTAAGAAAGGTTGTTACACCAGGTTTTGATATTAGATTGTAGGTGTAAAATGGTCTCACAGAGAATTCTCCCAGTAAATTAGTCTCTTCAGAAAATCCATACTTTAATAGAAAGTAAACATGATTGCTATTACACTTCATTTTCTGTACATGGCTGAACTTTGAAACAACTACTATCAAGTGCAGTAGCAGGAAATAAGGCTCAATAAAAATAAATTCCAGTGGATTATAGTAAAATCCCAGAGAAACCACTTCCTCTGCTAGAAGTACCTGCGATAATGAACAATGGCAGAAGAAACAAATATCCTTGACCTCCTTCTTTTATAAAAGAAAGAATCACAGAAAGATGAGAATAAATAAATTATTTTGTAAATAAAACCATACCAGAACAGATTTTCTTTAATTTATATCAGCTTGCTGAAGGTTAGCAAATCAAGATGCTAAGTAGCTCATGAATTTAAAAACATGAAGTGATAGATTCCTTTCAGCTACACAGCAAAATACTGGCATCTTCATCATTCTTTCCTCTCATCCCTGAACAAATCAGACCTAATGGAGCCATACAGATCTAGTGACAAAGAAAAGAATGCAGCCCATTAATTTTGCTCGTAAGTGTTCCATTACAGTTCCATTAGTTTGATAGCTGAAGCAGCAGCTCCAGGTATAGATAAAGCATTCCATATGCATCTTCTTTCACAGAGCTACCGTATAATCAGAAAGGTCCCTATCAAGGTTATCAAATTCAGAAGTGTTCATTTAGCTAGATAATATACTATAAAAGTGTCTGGAAATATATAAATCACACTGTGACAATAATTTAATTTTGAGAATGTTTTAAACAGTAAAAATTGTGACACTCAGAAATGACGCACATGTACTACACGTATAAGCATAGACATGGTCACAAAATAAGACATGAAAGACAGGATTATGTTTCAAATGCAGGGACTGATTCCCAGAATGAATAATATTTGCATATTTGTCACAGAATATTTGTCTAAAATTCAAATAACAAGTGTGAATTCTCCAATCAAATGTGATGTTGCAATTTAAGCTATTCAGATCAGAAAAGGTGAGCACAGTCACTGCACTGTAAGAAAAGCTTGGGTTATTGACTGAAAATGTGACATACTAAATATTGAAAACAATGGGTTGCATTGTCTTTTGTCCTATCCTGTCTACACGCCTCCCTTAAGCCTTAAGATATGAGAGAGGTAAAGTAAAGGAAAGAAATGATCACCAAGAATTGAATATTTTTCATATATTAGTTCTTTCCATGATTACTTTGCAGATAGAGACTGGTTAACCTTGAACTATGATTAACATTCATAACAGTGGTGTAGATTTAAAGGAATTAGAATCAAGTAATGTATTTTTTATTCCATTTGTGAAGACATCAGTTGTCAAAGTCATTGACTAAATTAAATGTAGTAGCAGGTTTGGGACAAATATTGTATGAGCTTCTATCTCAGTTTTAACTCAGCGTATTTTCTTGGAATTGCCATGGATGTATTATTGAAAGGGACACTATGACTAATTAGCTTCTTTGATCCTTCCCATTTGTTTCTTTCTGTGTTTTCTAAAAAAGTACTTTAAAAAATATGTTAACATAGTGTGCTACTAGTCTTTCATTTCAGAAAGTATAGCATTCTTCGGAATTATTCTTTCTTCTCTATGAACAGAACCTTTATGTTAAATAGATCTACAAATGGCTTACAAATCAATCTATTATTTATTTTAGAATTCTAGTTACAAAAACAGTGAAAGAATTTGCTTAGTTCACAGTATGACATGCTTTGTATGCTGTACATAAACAAATATCATTCAACAGTTAAAGCTTTTTAATATTTCACTGGATGAAGCACAAAATTCACAGGCTATATGATTGCCACTAAGCAATGCAACTCAATAGAAGACCAACACATACTAATAGCATTCATGGCAGACCTCTACATTAAAAAACAGTAATGGATTTGCAATTCAATACTGAAAAGAATTAATAAATTGAGTTGCAATAAACAATTATTATAATATATTTATTAGCTTCAGACAGAAAGCACTAGCTATATCCCAAGTATTAATTACTCATAAATACATAAAAGCTTTCAAATGTGAATTCCTATTCAGCACCACATTGTGTTAGTGCCAACAGTGTCAGAAGAATGAGAGTACAAGTGACATTTTTCATCTTACTACACTGATATTGATCATGTGAACCATATTTCTTGACTGAATTCTTTGGACACTATGCAGAAATGCTGTACATCACAAATTAAGTTGCTTTCCATTTTTAATATGTTGTATGCCATTAATGCAAACACTGTAGTGCAGGAGTACAAGGGCAGGAGTCACAGCACAGCTTCCTGAACTCACAATTGCATTTGCTGTCTCACTACGCTGTTCCTCTGCAGACCCTATTCATTCCTCTGGGCTGATATTCATGCAGGTGTGATCATGATGTCTGTTTCATCACCCCATCTATGTAGCTCTGTGTGCACTCCATGGCATTGCTCTGGACATGACACTAACTTCTAAGCTCTGCTGCAAGATGGGGGTACTCCCACTCTGTTACCAGCATGCATGCACTTATGGAAGTGTCCAGCAAAACCTGTCTCTCACAAAGCTAATTATGAGTGGCTGACATTGCAAAGCTGCACAGAAATGCTGAGATGATAGACCAAATTACACCAAAGTTGCTCAGGAGAGCACCCACTCTCAGAAATCAGGACAGATTATTTATGAACTTGAGAGGTGCTGACACTAAGGGATGTCATGGAGGACATCCCATCCCAATGCTGCCCCAGCAGCACTGTAGGGCAGCTCCAGCATGGGTGACTCCATAAAGGATCACTTCTGGGAATCCTCATTATCTTAAATTCTACTTGGTAGAGACTTGCCCACCAGGGGAAATCACATGCTGAGGTAAGGAAAGTAGACAAAGTAAAGAAGTCCAGAGGAAGCAAGAAAAGCTGGCATATGGGAATACATGAGAAAACAGCTCTAATTTTAATAAAAGGTACAACATGTTACAATACTGCAACTATTACTGGGCAAGGCAAGACTTTTATAAAGTTGGGATAAATGTTCCAAAGTTTCCAGTAACAATAGCTTCCATGTTCAGCAAATAGATCTGTCAGCCTACTCAAAGGTTCTCCACTATTTGTCATACATTTCCCAAATTCTAATGAGGTTATTGCAATACTGTTGATTTTCTCTTATCTTAAAAGATCAATGTAAATAGACTATTTCACTTAAATATTTCAAAAAAGATTCTACTGTGAGGCTTGCTTATATTATCTTCCAAAATGGCATACAGAAACAGTTTGACTTACAGAGAACATGCTGTTGGCAATATGAGTTATGAAAAGCAATGGGGAGTAAATATACAATGAGCAGCTAGGATATCAAAATGTCATTAAATAGCTGCATGATATGTTATTAAAATTATAAAAGACTTTTTAATAGAGGTCTGTGTGAGGATGGCTAAAGCTCATCTAAAACGGTAAGTTTCATCAAGATAATTGTATATACGCAATCCCCTGAGCTAATTTACTGGAAGAAAAACCACACACCTAAATACTTAAATATACACAAAGATTTTTCTCCCTCTTATAGCTTTAATAATAGCTATGAATTTAAGAATGCTTAAATAATCCCTCTCTTGTCTTTATCTGATTTATTCTGCATTTTCTTTGAACTTACAAAGAGATTAAATGTACTAAAACCAACTTGTACTTTATTTGGAAATTTTCTATGTCTTATTATACTGTAATATTTGTCAAAATAGATTGCTTCTAGGTATAATCACGATCACATAGCTATCCTTTCACTTTTTAAGAGAAACTGTGATTAAATAATTGACTCTATTAATTATGAATATCATTTCCACATCCTACATAACATCTGCTTCATATTCAGTTTTGTTTTTTTTTTTTTTTAGTTCACTCCTGATCAGCTTAAGATAATGGCATAACAGGTTCAGCTAAGAAAAAAAAGTTTCACAAAAATAAACCAAAAGTATATTAACATTCATATCCTAATTTAGATGCTGTTGCAGTTCTCCTTTGCAAGCCTAAATCTACGAAGCTGAATCTCACATTAGATGATTGTTTAATTCTGTACAGAAAAATTCCTAACTGAGCTAACAGACTTCCTGTGTGCTTATGGAGAAGTTTAGAGAATTCACTATGATGGATCATATCACCAGGCCTGACATGTATCAGGTGGCCAGGAAGAGCTGACTGATGCAGGGGAATCACAGAATCATAGAATGGCTTGGATTGGATGGGATCATCTAGTTTCACCGTCCCTGCCATGGGCAGCTTTACCACCCACAAGATCAAATTGTCCACTCCCAGTGGAGAAGTAGGAGACCAGCAGTCAGGATGATGCAGATCCTCATCACTGTGGGGATTTCATAAAAAATTAGGAGGGAGAGAAGGAGGCCATGTATGAACTGCCTGGCCATTACATTAGAATCCAGTTCACTGGCCTAAAGAGAGGTACATTCTGCCATTGGGATGTCCTAGGAAACCTCTACTAGTCGCTGTATGTCTTCTTGTAGAGTGACACAGGATTCCTGAAAACCTGAAAAAGCACATGTTCACTAGAACGTAAAAAAAGCAGTTAGT
The DNA here is from genome assembly GCA_037305975.1 of Chrysolophus pictus. Lineage (NCBI taxonomy): Eukaryota > Metazoa > Chordata > Aves > Galliformes > Phasianidae > Chrysolophus > Chrysolophus pictus. The sequence continues at coordinate 168,625,885 of CM074576.1, forward strand.
AGCTAGTCCCAATCACTCTCTTCAAGGTCTATGGAATTATTCCTGGAACATATACAGTTTTGTGTGTTTTTTTTCTGTTTTCCCCTTGTTCTCCAGCTTTCTTTAATATACACTTCAGTAACATGACAGGATACTATATACTAAATAACTAAGACAGACTTTCTTTCAAAATAAAAAATTACCTTCCTGGTTAGACAAAGACAATAGCCAGACTTAATTCACTACTTCACCATCAAGAGCTATATTTATCTCAAGGAGATATTAAGAATTTTTCTTAAGCTATACAGCATGAGAGAGAAAGTAGTGGAAGACTAATGAATTCAGTTTCCTGAATATTTAATAAAATATTCTCTCATAGTAATAATCAAGCCATAGTTCAGCAAAGCATGTGCTGAACTTTAAATATTCAAGTAAAACACTTGAGCACACTATTAAAGTTAAGTAAAATAAAATAATAAAATGAGTATAATTTCCATAGAGCTGATGATCCAGATTTATTAACTCTTTCAACTGCATTATTTTTTCAGAGTATATGCAGCTAATAGGTTATTTTAGCTATGTATAAGCACATGGGATGGATAGGTCATCAGTATGGGAAAATGATTAGCACACTTAGGAGCTAAAAGATCTACATTTTAAAACTTAACACCACCAAAATTAATTCAGTCAGAGTAGAGCCCTTCCATTTCCAGAAAGAAAATCAACAAAATTAAAATTCTTTTTAAGCACTTACCTTTGTTACACAATAGATTCAAGAAATGTTGCAAATACAACATTTATTCTGTACCTCAGTGTTTTGGGGGACAGCAATCACATTTTAGGCCAGCAGCAGGCTGCATATCCATCACCATTGCTATAATGCCTGGAGATCCAAAACTGTCTCTGACATTAGCTGAGGAGACAGTAGTAGTGACATGTGCAGACAGCATAACTTGATCATCAGTCTGCTTTGGAAAAATATAGTTCTGTATGTTTAATGAGTTGATTTTTTCTGCTACAGGATTAAAACACTCAAAGTAAGTGAAGAATAAAGTGATCCATATTTTAAATGGAGTATGAGGTCATTATAAGTTGTTCATCTTCTATCTTGCTTTACTATCAGCTATGTATAAAGGCTATGGAATTAAGGCATTTACAATTGCTGTGCAGTGGAGATCTGGCAACATATCTCCAGAATCTTTGTTCTCTCACTATTGCACAGCTTAATCTGAGCATAGTAAGGGCAATGCATTCTTGTTTTCAAAATGAAAATTTGAGCATTTTCTTGTTCAATGAGTCCAAATCTTTTTTTTTTTCTTGAAAATAAAAGCAAAACAGAAGAATAAGCCACCACCAAACCTTGAGAAGACATGCCTGCATGCATTACTGTAAATTTCCTGTAGTCATCTAAGTCCCCATGTCACCCCATGTCTTCTAGAGTCACACACTGACAGGAGAAAAGCTAAAGCTGCTTTGTCTTCAGAAGTCTTACCATCTGGTGGTATGCACAATTTACCCATATGAAAAGTGAATCAATCTTAAACTGGAAGCTGCCACATTGTACGTTTGTGGACATGAGGACTTTAACCGTGAATCGAATACACATAATGAATCAAAATCATGGTACTGAAACATGATGCAGCAAGTAAGAAGATGGAAGTTAGTATCTATTGATAATAACATACACATCTAGAAAAGTGTGTTTTCTATCCAAAGCAAACAAATGCAAGGCCAGAATCTCAAGAGATTTAGGAAAAAAAAAAAAAAAGATAGGACAAAAACTTTGAATAGATGCTGAGTTGCTTGAACAACTCACACCATGAAATTAGACTTCCTTTCCAGACTTCAATAAAGATACAAATTCAGTGAACATTACTGACAACTGAAAAAGATTCTCAATAAATACTAATACAAAGCCTTCCCTGAAACTAATGGCTTCTATTTTATTTTGTTGGCCCAGAATGTCAGAGGCAGAGGTTGGTAGTATGGCAGTAGAAGTTGAACCTTCACACCAACATTCCATTTTGCTGCCATGTGACAGATGGCAGCAGAGGAACAGTCTGACAAAATGGTGGCTGACACTGAAGTATATATGAAGCAAAAGTGTGTCACTGAATTGAAGAAAAAAAAATGGCACCCACTGTCATTCAATAATGCTTCCTGAATGTTTAGGGAGACCAAAAAGTGGTCCTAATGGGAATTAAAATAAATTCAATTATGACTTACCACTCTTCAGTACATTACATATTCTCATTCATAGTAGTACAAAATACAGAATATTCCTTTAGTTTACTAATGTGGATGTGATGCTACTAAGAATCTGTTATACCAAAACACATCTCCTGAATTTACTGCTGTTACACAAACAAGGTTGAGTCTATTTGATTATTATCATTTGAGACTTTTTACTGAGTACCATGCCAAAATTAATCTGTATTTAATAAGTTTTTTTGAAAGGGTTTTAAAATATCAGAATTCTGAAATATACTCATTACAACTATTAGTAAGTAATTTAAAATGATAGCTTATAAATAAGTTGTGATTGGATCCTAAAGCCATATCAGAAACAGTGTTCACATGACAGCCTGTCAGATTATTTTATGCATGATACATGGGTCCAGTTGTACTTTTATTATTGTCTTGAAAAAAGAAAGCTTAAATTTCTGCCATCACAAGTATAATTTTTGCTTACTTTTCCTTCCTGTATCATAGCACACTGACATCATCCACTTGTACACTAGAAAACTGTGAATTACTCAATTTGTGTCCCTCAGCTTCTCCAGTATGAGACAGCACAACTATTACAACATAACAGCCATAAATCCATAAACTGAAACAGAAAAGGTAACAAAGATGCTCATGAAGCCTTAATTTCTTTGTATTTGACAGAGATACTAACATGATGAGTTGTGACATTTCCGTGTAAAATCCTTTTTGAATTTGGAGTGTGTCAAACTGCATCAGTCAGGACTCAATAAGTTCCTCGTGACATCTCACCCATAGGGAAAGCTTGGGTGTGACTTTTTGTTTTGCTTTGCTATTTTAAGAGTATGATGAGGACTGCAGTAACAGTTCTGCAAACTACTCAGCCTTCAAAGTGTAGTATAAAATACTACATCATAGATCTGTATATATTAAAAAACAAAGGAAGGAAGGAAGGAAGGAAGGAAGGAAGGAAGGAAGGAAGGAAGGAAGGAAAGAAGGAAGGAAGGAAGGAAGGAAGGAAGGAAGGAAGGAAGGAAGGAAGGAAGGAAGGAAGGAAGGAAGGAAGGAAGGAAGGAAGGAAGGAAAGAAGGAAGGAAGGAAGGAAGGAAGGAAGGAAGGAAGGAAGGAAGGAAGGAAGGAAGGAAGGAAGGAAGGAAGGAAGGAAGGAAGGAAAAAATTAACAGTATAAAAAAAAATTAAAAATGTAAAGTGTCCTCTATTTTTGACAATTAAGCCACTAGAGCTGAAGACTGTTGAAAAATACGCTAACAAAAATATCAGAAATACTTTTCGTAAAAATATTTATTTTCTTATCTAAAGAAATTAAATTAGAAAACAATAAAACAAATTGACAATAAACGTCAAAATAAAAGCAAAAGTATCTTTGTTAAAAAACCAAGGTCAGTGACATAAATATAAAAATGAAGATGTGGTAGTTTTTTTAATAACTTTTTGATTGTAATTATAATTCTTAAGAGTATTTTTGCCATTGGTGTTTCCTAGAGGAAACAAAGCTACTCAGAGCCAATAACATATTGTTCTATACTTTCTAAATAATGATACACGTTGCATTAAAAAAGTCATCCTCAGCTGTGAATTTCTTAATGCCTTAGTCTGAAATGTAATTTTAACACTGACTGCAGTCTGGAACTCTTCTTCAAACTGATTATTTGAAAGTCAGTTGCAGTAAATCCATGAGGACTGTTCCTGTAAACTAGTGATCCTAAGATTTATTTCATTTTCTAAGTAAAGTGGGGGGGTTAAAAAAGCAAGAAAACAAACAACAGCAACAAAACAAAAAATGGATATATGGAAGATTGTGAAAAATGAATGTGTCAAACTTCTCTTGAGTCTTACTGGTTTCAACTGTTAATATATAGAGGAATGTGAGCAGCAAAGCTTAACAGTATTATTACACTGACAAAAGCAGATGAGAGTCTAGTATTGTGCTGCATTTTGCTTTTGATGAGGGCTATTATTTCTAATAAGCATAATACGCAATGATATTACAGCTTGTCATGACTTTTCTGGAAAACATGAAAGCTTGCAGCAAATAGGTAAGAGTTATGAATATCACTGGTATATAGACACTGTCTCTTACACTACCTACTGAAGCGCTAATGGAAAGTACTACTAGTCACAGGGGAAACAAATAGGACAAAAAAATTTAGTGGAATACTTGGTCTTCCAAGCCAAAAAAATATAAATAAATAAAAATCCCCCTAAAATATTTTGAGTTCTACTACAGAAATGTGAATGCTGCTTAAGGTTCCTTCCAGCACTGACGAGCATTGATAAACTAACCTGAGGGACTTATTTGAAGAACTTGATTGTCAACCAGAACAAAGCCCTATGCAAACAAGGAGGAACGCTCATTCCTTCCAAAATTTCTGAATCTCCTGTCCATTTTCATAACACAAGATATGAGTAGTGAGAAGCCAATTGCCTCACAGGCATTAGACTCAGACAGCTATTAGAATACAGTGCAGACTACTGTAAAATTTACAATAAGTCTGACACAGAGCTTATTGGATTTAATGGATATAATTTCATATATAATTGAATTTGTTTCAGTGGACACTGGTTTTAACCCGATTGGTATGATCTAATGTCTACTGAAGCACATGGAAAAATACCCACAAAAGAAATCATATATGCATGCCCTATTATGAGCTCCTTGGGTGGATGAAGACAGAGATTCTAAGGCAAATTTTATTACTACTATCCTTGGCTTACGTGTCTGTATTTTTTTTTTCCTATTTCAAACATACTTGGTTTTACATAGAAAAGATTCCTTGGAAATAATCAGAGAACTTCAAGCAATTTCTGTCTATCTGGAATTCTTGCTATGACCTTGCTTTCAGCAGAGTAAAGGCACATCTACATGCACATCTTTCTGACCCAAGAATTTGCATGCTGGAGGTCTAATAAAGCAAATACTCCAGGGTTTTTGATAGCCTCAAACTAACACTGTGTCAAGAAGACATAAGAAATAGATTGATATAACTTGTAATTTAAATAGGTTGCATTAAAGTTCTCTGATGTCTAAAACAGCAATGTAATAGAGCATTGATCTCTGATAAAAATAAGGGGATTATTTAGATAACTTTAAAATACATATTAAACTTAGGAAATTACAGTTAGAAAACTAAGTTGAAGAAAATATCTAGTGATCAGAATTTGCATAAAATGAAGACCAAATGAATTATTTTACTAGATCTTCTCTCTATATGCTTTTGAAATCCTGTGAGAAAATCAGCAAGCTTGTATTCTCCCACCTTATTCAATAGGCTAAACTGAAAAACATGCTAAGCTCTACAGATAAGTAGTGGCAGACTTGCAGTAAGCAGTACAAGTCCTTCCCATTTCCCTCCATTGACTATAGACAGAAGCTAGGCAACTGTCCTATTAATTTGAGTGCCTCTGTTCAAGGCTTACAATTAGATTAAAAGAATCTGGGCTTCTTTATTGCTTTTAAAATCATGTAATGTTCTCCATTAAAATCCATCTGTTCAAAAGACATGCTCAAAATAAATGGTAAACCTCATTTCACATTAAATTAAAGTCCTAAATAACTTGATACTATATTTAGAGAGGACAACAGCCAAGCTCCTTTCAGATTTCACTAGCCTGGGACCAGGATGCAATAGTTGATACTGCTTTTTCCCAGACTCATGAATAATTGGAGTGTTTTTTGGAAAGCGTTTTGTTTGTTGGCTTTTTTTTTTATTGCTGTTTTGTGCTTTTTTTCCCCCCAGAAAGCTATGTCAGAAGTCTTCCTTTTTACACTGCAGTGCTAAAGGAGAATAGTAATATCTGTAGGTAGATTATTGCACATAGGATAGGTTACAGCGTTAGAAATCTTGGTGACCTTGAGTAGAATCAGTTCCGAAATGCAATTTGTTAAATACTATTCTATTACCAGACAGATCTGGGAGTGAGGGTATATGAGAATAGTAAAGCTGAAATCCCTTGGGGTGGTTAGATAAAACGTAGCAGAACCTGTCTAAATAGCACATTTGTTGTATCTAGTTTTGTCGCTTCAAAATGCTTTGCTCAGGAAGCTGCTAAGCTCAGGAGTAGAAATCACCTCATCTCAGCTATCACAAAAGCATTGTTGTATACTGCCTCTGTTCTAACCATAGCAATACACTGCCATGAAAAAAAAATCACTGATGCAAAGCTGGGTTAAAAGCTTTTAGAAGTAAAACAGAATGCATTAAAAAGAAAGACTTCCTGTCTACTATTAAATCACTCCAAATGTTTTTTTATTAAAAAAACAAACAACAACTTTCCCAGGGTTTCTTTTTTATATTGCACTTTCAGGGAAGTAGGTATGTCGTGTTTTCTCTATGGGACCACATCTGAAATGAGTCAGTCACTCTATACTACTCACACTGAAAAGAACTTCATCTAAAAGTACTTTAAGATTGGATCTTTTTGTGTGAAGCCTGAGCAATCTGCAGCCAGTGAAGAATAAAAAATATACTGAGGATTCACTACCAGAGATGCAATCGTGAGATGCAGAAATAATTGCTGGAAAATATCAGAAGATGGTGCGCTATGGGAAGTTTGGGCTTCATACAGTTTTAGTCAGTTCTGTGTGTCCTGCAAATTTTATATGCCAGGTTATGCAGATAGTAATATTTCATCCTACAGAAATGATGCAATATAAATGGATGATTTTTTATTTTATTTTATTTTATTTTATTTTATTTTATTTTATTTTATTTTATTTTTAATGCATAGATAATAAAGACATACCTTTACTTCATTTTTAGATGCTTTATAAAATCACTCAATTTCCTGGTTTCTTACTTTCAATACAATTATTTCTCCAGTGGGGCCTAGTTTTACTAAGGCTTAATTGGCATATAATACTTCAGTCATTTATAAATATAACTGCTGTGGATAGTTATATTATGCTAATATGATTTTATATTTTTCAACTATCTGTAGGCTAAAGTGAGTTGGATGGGTCTGGTTTCAGATTGAAATAGAAAAAAAAAAAAGGAAAAACTGAAAGAAAACAAGTGGTTATATTTAAAGATTTATGCTGGAACTCTGTTTCTGCAGGTAGTGCATGAATATTTTCTCTGAAATGAAGTGTCCTTGATATACTCTTCTTGCACTTTATACCGTTCCATGAATTATAGAAGAATCCACAGTGTCTGTGTATATTATTTTGGAAGTCAGTACTCTCCTTAAAAGCAGACTGAAGTAAGGCAAACTGAATTATCCAATCAGTAGTCACTTGGTATCACACAGACTTGCCAAAGGGAAAAAAAAATAAAGCTCAACAAGAAAAATATCTCCAGAAAGAAGCCTTGAGAAAGAGATATTAAGCCAGGTTAAAAGCATCAGAACACTATTTCTGGGAAAATAAATAAAATAAAATAAAATAAAATAAAATAAAATAAAATAAAATAAAATAGTTAAACAGACCAATAATTGAGACTTCTACAGCTAATTGGAGCAAGACAGTATGATAAAGTTTCTATGACCAGGAGGTAAAAATTGCCCCCATACACATTCATTGATGCTGACTGAACATTCACGGAATCCAAAGAGTGAATGCGAGCACAGTGAGCTGGTGGGTGGTGCATTTCAATGGTGGTGGCAGCAACATGAAAGACAAACCACATTCCGAACAGCCATGCTCTGCTGTCACACCATGAAATGTAGGGTGTCTCAATCAGCTCATCCATGAGATTCTGCTACTGCTGGTATGTCAAAAAAGAGTGTTTTGTAGCTGAGAATTTGCTCTAACAAATAGTGTTATTGTACTCTTTATATCAATTGTAGTTTTCATGGAAATAAATATGAGTCCAGAGTGACTTACATATAACCTTGGAAATTTTTGTGTCTTTCTGGACTAAGCAAACATTCTTTTTTCAGTTTCAGTGGAATCCTTAAGCTAGGTTCAAAATGAAACTAACTGTACTCTCCTTTTATCTCATCTATTGGTTTTATCTGAGTCAGTGAACTATGCGCCCTTTCAAACTGACTTAAAAGTTTAAAAATAAACACTGTTCTAGTAGATTTGCTAGATTCAACACTTTTCTAGTACAATGATGATGAAGATCTATGTGAAAAAAAAAGGTTCCATTAGAAATCTTTTCTTACAAACATTTAAAATGCTACATCTCACCTGAATATATCTGAAGGTAAGAAAGAGTAGCTATCATACTAGATGAGTCACAAAGTACTATGACATGCGCTGTATTATGAACAGTAGCATACAAGCCTTATTTTCTTTTTGATTTTAAACTATCATTCAAAGTCAAAAGCACTTTTCGCAGCCCCCTCCAAACTGCAAGCAAAATCCTTTCCCTTGTCAAAGCAAAGCTACTTTAAATAGCAATGTAACGCTGACACTGTGACAACAGAATTGCTAATTTATACACAACAGATTATCATCCGACTGATATGAAGCCAGCTGTAATATGCCTAATATGGTAGGATCAAAGTTCAATACAGTTTGCAAAAAAAGTATTCAAGATAAATTTTCTGACTATGCAAATGCTAATAGTATGTAAAAAAAAAAAAAAAAAAAAGTAATAAGAAAATTAGAAATAAAAAATTCCTATTAATCTATTCAGTAAGTCTGCCACATCTAGGAGCCTCTCATGTTACTGAGAGAGGTCCAGTCAACAACTGAACTTGGATTTTGCAACCAAGTGGTCAAGATGAAATAACATCACTCTCAAGTGGCTAATGCAGCTGCTGATGATAGCCAATGCAGGATTTAATAAGGTATCTTGGGATATTTTATAGACAGGAAAAAGACAATATAAATACAACCAGATAATCAAAGACAGAAAGAAAATGAGAAAATGATATTGTCCAATTGTCCCCATGTAGTGACCTCTAAAATGCATCTTGAAGTTTCTAGTCTTTAATGTATAGAACTTCTTTGCCTGAAATACTGAAAATGACAAATCAGAGCCAGAAAAAAAAAAGAAAAAAAGAGCATAATATGAAAAGTATGCAGCAATACATGAAAGAAGGTAATTCTCAGGTAACCGTATACAATCTTGTGCCTTTGACAACTCAAATTGTTTTAAACAATGCGCAATTCATGGCCATGGCAGGGCAAATATTTTCCTTTCTTCATTTATTTGTTTCATTCCCCACAGTACAAAGTGAATAAATAAAATTACTTCTAAAAAGCCCTTTTAAGTCATTATCATTTATACCTCAAGGAAAAGAACCTTGAAATCCTTCTGTGTGTAAGCAATCTCCCTTCCCTGTTCAATTTGGGAATAAATTCTGCACATACTGGAAAGGAGGATCAGTTCAAAAGCACACAACAAAATAAAAATTATACAAAATGAAGACAATTGGCAACATGCGTATAGTTAGGATTATATTAGGTCAATGAGCAGAATCCAAAACTAGAGTTATTTTCACAGTGGCTCATAGAATATTAATTTACTAAATTGAATATTTGATAGTTCATTTTAGCAGCATTGTGGCAAAGCACAAGCAGTGCAAACTGACACAGGAACCCAAATCCAATTAAAGCATTCAGAAACGCAGTTTTGTATTTTGACAAAAACAAATACAGGGGATAACTCAAGGCACTAAGTAGTTTGTCTTGACTTTCTTTACTGCACACAGAGGAAGAGTACTCAGTTTAGGACCTTGCCTAAATCATTTTCTACAGAATTCCTTCATCCATCTCTTTTTTTCCACAGATTGTAGATGCATGTGAAAGAGAATACTCTGAAGTTAGCCTTTGAGAATACCTTCAGATCCTTCTAGCCAATTCTCTAGGTAGGTGATCACAGTGAGAGGTCCAGGCATTCCTACACATTGCTATGCAAATGCAGAAAAGATATCAAGACATAACGTTGGAAAAAAACAGAAACAACATACTGTTCCTAAACATTTACTGTGCTTACAAGGGACAACATAACCAGTAATGGATAAATTGGAACTGCTGTTTTTGCAGCAAATATTACAGCTTTGTGTATGCTGATATTCAGTACAGAAATTGTTAAACTCTTTATTTAAATATACATAGCCTCAAACCTGTGCAGGTTCTGGTACTTTTAGTAGTTTTCTGTCAATTTTCCCTAAAGCTGATAATTTTCCAGGTAATCTTCAGCTACTTTTTTTTTTTTCTTATCTGGCTATTGAAATTTATTGTGTAGGCTAATTACTGAAGATCATACAGATGCTAAAGCGTGCATAGACTATACATGATCCTCATGCAGCAGATTAAGTAAAGTAGTGTGAAGTAATCACTTGTTATTTTCATTCTAATTTCTTCTTGGGATCTTGTTTATCTATCAGTGCAGTTAAAAATGTAGGTTGCACTCATAAACCCCAAAATAGTCTTGAGATGCAGCAATTTTAGCTGCCACCTCTCCCTACGCTCCTCACAACTGCTGCAGTTCATTGATGATTTTGCCATCTGCCTATAAACCTGAAATGCTTGGTTTAAATATATAAAAGCTAGACAGACAACTCCATTATTAGACACAAAGACATCTTTAGCACCATAAACACAGTCTTAAAGCTTCCCACTCTTATTGAGCAATCTTGAGACTGCAATGGGCTCAGCACCAGAATGGTTTAATCTAATCTGCACTGTATGGCAATGCAAGCTACTGCAATATCTCCTGGATTATGTCAAGGTTCTTAATAAAGGAACAGTTCTACTGGTCGGTACATACAATTGTGACATTTGTATATACAAGGAACATACAAGGACAACAAGCTGTTGAGGTAGTCTACCTAGACTTCAGCAAAACCTTTGACACTGTCTCCCACAGCATTCTCCTGCAGAAGCTGGCAGCCCATGGCTTGGACAGGTACGCTCTTGGCTGGGTAAGGAACTGGCTGGAGTATCAGACCCAGAGAGTGGTAGTGAATGGAGTTAAATCCAGCTGGCGATCGGTCACGAGTGGTGTTCCCCAGGGGTAGTTGCTGGGGCCTGTCCTCTTCAATATCTTTACTGATGACCTGGATGAGGGCGTTGAGTGCACCCTCAGTAAGTTCGCAGATGACACCAAGCTGGCTGGAAGTATCGATCTGCCTGGGGGTAGCGAGGCCCTACAGAGGGATCTGGACAGGCTGGATAGCTGGGCTGAAACCAATGAGATGAGATTCAACAAGGCCAAGTGCCGGGTCCTGCACTCTGGCCACAACAACCCCAGGCAACGCTACAGGCTTGGGGAAGAGTGGCTGGAAGACTGTGTAGAGGAAATGGACTTGGGGGTATTGATTGATGCTCAGCTGAACATGAGCCAGCAGTGTGCTCAGGTGGCCAAGAAGGCCAATGGCATCATGCCTTGCATCAGGAACGGTGTTGCCAGCAGGAACAGGGAAGTGATTGTCCCCCTGTACTCAGCTCTGGTGAGGCTGCACCTCGAGTACTCTGTCCAGTTTTGGGCCCCTCACTGCGAGGCCCTGGAGCATGTTCAAAGAAGGGCAACAAAGCTGGTGAGGGGTCTGGAGCACAGGCCTTATGAGGAGCGGCTGAAGGAGCTGGGATTGTTCAGTCTGGAGAAGAGGAGGCTCAGGGGAGACATTATAACTACCTGAAGGGAGGTTGTAGTGAGCAGGGGATCAGCCTTTTCTCTCATATAACTAGTGACAGGACTAGAGGGAATGGCTTCAAGTTGCACCAAGGGAGTTTCAGGCTAGGAAATACTACTTCTCTGAAAGAGTGGCCAGGCACTGGAATGGGCTGCCCCTGGAGGTGTTCAAGGAACGTTTGGACGTTGTGGTAAGGGACACAGTTTAGTAAGAACTATTGGTGATCGATGGATGGTTGGACTGAGTGATCCTGTGGGTCTTTTCCAACCTTGGTGATTCTATGATTCTATGATTCTCCAGTGGTGACAGCAGGTTTCTACTAGTGTGGTATGCAGGCTCTTGCTCGTTGCTGGTGAAAATGCATAAACATGATGGTGACTATGCTGTGCTTTGTAGCTGAGAATTTGCTCTATCATATTGTGTCATTGTGCTCTTTGTATCTGTTGCATTTTTCATGGAAACAAATAGAAGGCATTACTTTTGGGGCGACCTATGTATATTACTGCTGATTAATATTTGGCTGCTATAAAAATATATACAAATCTAAAAAAAATTCTATATAAGCAAACCCCTTTGCTGCTGTCTTCTGAACTGAGTCCTGTAAGTCTATAGTTTAAATAAACACCACTACACTCTTATTCCTATATGGTGCAGACAGGATTTAGTAAATGCAAAATCAGGCAGGCAATCTGTATACTGAATTTCTTTTCTTTTTCATACTTTGGATAAAGTTCATTTATTCCTCTTTCTTTTCTTTGTGATGGTTTTTCATATAATTTCATTTCGTGCTATAATGTGTTTATTTCCTGAACTTTAATCTCAATTCCTTTTACTCCATTAATCATAAGTATTAGAGAATAAGCATATTTACTGTGCATTTTACTGCACTGTGAGCTGTGTTACTGTAGTGTATTTAATTCTTCTCTACTACCTAAAACACGATTATCAGGCTTTAAGTTAGATAAGTATAATCAGAAAGAAATCAAAGGATCATGCTAAGTTGCAAGACCCCTGAAGTGTTATTTCTCTTAGCAACTCTGTTTTGTAAGAATTTGCAGTATAACATTGGGTATTAAAGCCTACATTACTTTTATACACTTTTATATATATTACTACATGATAGGCAGTTATGAGATAGTGTGGCCAAAAAGGAGGGATAACACTGTGTGGAAAATATTCATAGTATTTTTTTGCAATCTGGTTTCTAGCAACACAGAAATGCAATCTAAACTCTCACATCAAAACTTTACAAAAATACATTCAATTCAATTTTAGATTAAATTGTTTCTGGAATAAGATTACCTGTCACATTTCAGCTCAGAAACATTTTTGGATACCCAAATTCCATCCTTTCACAAACAGTCATTCTGAATAAGTTTGGTAGGCTTTTAATTACTGAAGCACAGATATGCCCCTAAAATAAGAGTTTTCAGTATCCTGACTTTCCAGGGACCACTTTAAGACTCTGAGGGTGATGTAAGATCTAAAATGACAGTAATGATTCTCAGGCATATTTCCCTCTATAACACACATATTCTTCACACTTCTAAAAAATAAAAAATAAAAAAATGAAGGCACAGTTACAGCTGCTGCCTACTGATCTGTGTGCATTGAGCAGAACATCAACATATTCAGCTTATGAGAACCGTTTGCAAGAGCATGTTTGTCAAGAAAAACTATCTCAGAGCATTAGGGAACTGACGTCTCAGTTGGATTATTTCACCAACTCTTCTATAACAGTGTAAAAGGGTTATTTTAACTGAAGCTGTGCAAACAAAACAAGAAAATTCTCAGTGTTAAAAAACTCAGAAATCTCAACACTGAAACCTGAAATTATTTCAGGCTTGAGGCTCAACATGCAAATCAAATCTAGGATGAGACAGAACACAGACAACAGAAAGAAAATTAGAAGTTTTGATCCTGACCCATTTCCAAAGTATAGGCCATATATATAAATAGGTATTTTAACAAAAAGAAAAAAGAAAAAAAAAATCAATAAGTTGTCATGTAAATAAATATGCATGGGCAAATGCAAGCAACTGGTAATTTCACTTTTTACTCTGCAACATTAAAAGAACTTAAACCATCCTCATGATCTACAACAGAAACGAACATATGACCCATCTGTGAGATGTTTCATATTAGGCTCATCCATCCCTTCCCGACTAAGCTCTGTCCTTTCTCAAATTTAATACTCGAGTAAGATTAAGAGATCTTGAATAAAAAGATTAAACATCCAGGAAAAAAAAACAAAAAAGACATGTATGAGGTCTACTCCAAAAGCAGGCTCTCTGACAGCGATGCGAAAGACCAGCTGCATTCTGGATGACCATGCAGATTTTTCCAAGTGCAGCACGCAGTGAAGGCTCTTGATCTTCAGTGGTGAAAATGCATAGTTAATGGTGGCAAAATAGTGCTTTGTAGCTGAGAATTTGCTCTAACAAATAGTGTTACTGTGCTCTTTCTAACTGTTGTAGTTTCCGTGGAAATAAATGGAAGGCATTACTCTTGGAGCAGTCTACATAGATTACTGGAACTAGAGATCTAATTTTAGTAGATTATATAATTATAGAATTAAGAGTACATGAAGATTTATATTTCATATAAATATATATGAATAATATATAATCAGATCTGTATCATACAACAAACTGATGACACACCTTTTCAGACTACTTTATTAAAAGCACAAAAATGTGAATCCTATTTGCAGTGTTGTCTGTGGAAAGAACTGAGCAATTTCAGTGAGGCCAGAGTTTTGTCAGGAGTTCAAAGAAGGCAATCATTTTGACTGGACTGTGACCAAATAAAGACTCTAGCTAACTTGTATGGCACCAGACAATTTTACAAGGGGTAAAGCAATTGACATTATGTATTTAAGGAATATAAAATGTGAGGACAAGGCCTCATATGAGTTTGCTTTTTTTCATGCTGCCAAGTCATTCTGATCAAATTGCATCTTAGCAACAGCTTCTGCACTTTCTTAAGTATTTGAAGCCCCTCAGCTTCAACTCTAGTTGGCCTTTACTTAGCACAAATTACTCCAACTCTTGTACTGCCGTGTAGAAAAAACTGGCTTCAAATTAGTCTCTTCTGATATGAGATATCAGCAAAATCAATTGCTCAGTGCTTTCATAATGACCTCCCACTCCTCTAATCTTTAAAATTCCAAAACTGGCACGAATTCCTGAAGGGCTTTTGCATACATAAGAAATGCGTTCTACCATCCTATTGCACATATATATAATTCCCAGTTGAACTGGAGGATTTTATCAGACATGTTATTAAGAAAATAATCTTGCGGACATTTCAAAGGGTCAGATTCCCACCTTAGAGTGGGCATCAAATAAAGATAGCCAAGAGCAAATGCTAAGCCCAGAAACTCCTGTACCCCTGTGATTCTTAGAGACCTAAGTGTACAGGAAACATCTTAAATATTTGATGTCACAAATAAAGATCCCTACAAAGAGAAGAGGAAAGTGGAGCTCATCTTTTTAAAGATGGTGTAGGCCTGTACGTGATAAGAGTACTGCCCAGATTCATTTTCTGAATCTGAAGAAGACCTGAGTTGAGTGGCAGCACTGAACTTCCTGCAGCAGAGTACTCATATATGGCACTGCAGGAGACTAGAGACTTTTGGTGTTGGAAGGGTTGACTCACCAAAAGCTTCATCACCTTCAGTCTTAGGTATGCCCTAGCCATTTTTTTTACGTCAAAATTTGAGTTTTGGATACCTCAAAGTCACTTAATTTCTGCCTTATGGATCCTTTTTATGATCCGTACCACGAGCAAAATATTTTGTGTTTGCTATTTATCCACTAAATGGCAATTTCATTTTCCCAACAAAATTACTAGCTGAGGGGAAAAAGAGACAAAGAAATGAAAGGAAGAATTTATCATTTTTAAACTAAGATCAGGAGACAGCAGTGCAATTTGTGTTGATCTGCATCAATGTTAGCAGGGCTTCCCACAGTAACAGTTATTCTCCTGCTTAGAGAATCACAGGGCCAGGACACAACAGTTTAAACACCTTCACTACCCACAAATCACAAGCATAAGTATAAACTAAAACTTAGGAGAAAACAGTGAAAACTCATTTGAATTAAGTAAATGCAAAGCCCTTTTAAGGATAAGGAAAAGTTCTGTATTTCATACAACAATAGCATTATAAGAAATGAAAGGCAGGCAAAAGCAACCTTCCCTTCAAGAGGGTTCTCCTGAATATAGGAAACTACTCTGCTTATTTTCCAAAATGTGTGCATCCCTTAATCAAATTCCCTCACATCTGTCATTTCTAATGAGAGCTACAACAGCTTTTATTTTTTTTCTCTCTTTTTCTGTTTTTGCCAAGGTGGTATATGAAGAGGACTTAATAGCCCACAGTCATAGCAACAACTCTGGGAGCAAGCAGTCTACCTTAACTCTTCAAACAGCTTCCAGGCCAGACAGGCCACTCGAAATTTTAACTGGAGTTTTCTGCTTTTTGCACCACATCATGTTCATCGTCTCCAATGCATTATTCAACTCCCACTCAGCCAAGTGGTAACAAAATGCTCAATGTTGAAACAATCTGGAGATTTTCCCTTGCTTGTCACGAAGTTTGTTGAATTTTAAAGTGTAAACCCTTCTTCTCAAATGCTCAGGAAACTCATCTGATTTGCTGCCTTCTAGGGTCTACCTCATTATATATAAATATCTACTTCTAGAATCAAATGTGAGCACATTTTCAAGGTAATACGTGAATCACACAATCTACAGCTATATTTCTCTATTCACAGTACTGTCAACTGGAACTTTATATCAAGGAAACACGCTGTGAATATCATCAAGGAGGTCATCTGAGGGCTGCTCTAACATTTATTTTAAGGCTTCCAGAATTTGAAGTAGTTTGCAAAGACAAAGATGAAGACAGACATTAGTACCTTAAAATTGATAATTTATCTCACTATTTAGTTTCCAAATTATTTGTTTTTCGTTGTGTCCAGCACTGATTCACAGTCTATACTAAAGATAATTTATAATAACTTATAGATCTTCTATAGTATCTTCTCCAGAATATGTCACCCATTGGAGTAAAGTAATCCCTTTAGCATCAGCAGACCAAGGTGGGCAAATGAAAAATTCGGAATCATCATGTATCATCTCAAAAACTACTCATCTTTTTATGTTCAAACCAATTTTTCTGTAACAACTGATGGTGTCCTAAATACCAATGTTATCATCTGCCTTTGGAATCTGCCATGGCAAGATCCACTCCTGCCTGAACTGTGACTATGAAACAAGACACAACCTCAATTTGTTTTGCCATCATAAATGAACAGAAATATTTGGGTGAAATATTAATATATTTTTCACATTAATATTGATAATTCTAGCTGTTAATAATATTCCTGTTCTATACTGAATGTTATGCTGAATGCCTATGGTCAAATTACCCTACAAATGTAGCTTTTGAATATTATTTGTATTGAGTAGATTAAGATATTTCATTAAAATTTAAAATTCTACATAAATGGATTACCCCAACCTTTTCCCCAAAAACTATACTAGAAACAAACAAAAGCAATCAGTTAACAAACAAAAACAATCAGTTAACAAAACCTCACACAGTTTTGATGGCTGGTGGATGCACTTCCATTTTCAGTGAACCAAGCAATGTATTAAGACATAAGAATGAAAAATTTAAGAAATGACTGCACATTAAAACCTCTCTGTATAGCATTTGAATACAAACTACCCTCAGAAACAGAAATTTGATTTACAGATAGGACTGTATAATAAATGTGGCAGTTGTAGGTTTTTACTCTATCCCAACAAAAGACTGAAAAGCTATCTGCAATAGAATTAATGGAGTTTAGCAGCCAGTGAGAATTCTGGCCTCCCTTTTGTGTTTATTAGTATTCTTATCAGCATGTTAGTGAGATATATACAGTTTTGTTGTGATATGCTGGCAGGTTTGGGCAATATATATTGCTCCCAGCAGTTGTGGGCTCAGTTTGCAGAACATATGCCTTCACAAATTGGGTTTCCTCTAATGAATAAATGAAGGGCATCCAGTATACACTACTGCCATTTTTGATCAAGTTTTCTGTAGTCCTGGTACTCATTACAGTTACTGAAAGTATTTCTGTAAACAGTGAAACCAGAAGATGAGGGATTCTTTTTTTTTTTTTTTTTTCAGTGCATATACAGTTTTCAAGTAGCAAGGATTTCATTACAGATTCAAGTATAAGGATACCCCATACTTACTATCACCATTCTAACAACTTTATACTTAATTTTAATTTTTATTACATTGTATTGTTAATACAGTGTACTGTCAAATACATCTATTTCACCATTTGACCAGTGATATCATATTACTATGTTACAAATAGAATATAAGGCCAAAAGTACTTCAGCACATGTTCAACTCTTAATCCAAACTCATGAAAACCAAGATGTTCAGAGATAAGTTATCTTGTCTGTCTTTTACAGTATGAGACAGCCAAAGGAAGGAATATTTTATGGTTTGATTTAGTAAGATTTTTATAACTCATCACATGTGCATTGCACTTTTTTCATGGTTTAACACCTTCTGAAACATTTGTGTGCCTTCTGCAGTGCTCAGAAAGCCAGTGGAGTTTTCTGAAATAATTATGATTCAAAACGATGAATGATCAGGCCTATACTACTGGGCACAGATTTATAAAATATTATTCTTGCAATATAAAATGAAGATTACTACGTAATACTAGAAAAAATACATTCTTTCAAAACTAACTGACAAACTGAATGAAACATTCTGTATGTAACATTGTGTTAAAAAATTCAAAAACATTTTTCAGATTTTGTGAGTAAACAATTCTGTAAACGACTTTTTATCCTTAAATATAAAACAAAAGCACTTTGAGTCTGATATTTTAGATCCATGGGTATGGCTTTATATAATGATAAGAAAAACATACTCTTACATATACTCTAGAAGTAAGATTGCTATCAGTTCAAATTGGATCACACTTGAGCTACTCAATTAAGACTGTTTCTGTGCATATCAATGTGAAAAGAATGTTTTGCTTCCAACAAAGAACAGTAGAAAAGAAGGAATCTAAAGCAGAAATTCTGAATAATTACGTGATCAAGATTTTTTTTTTCTTTGTAAAATACCTAGGTTGCATTTTATTTTATTTAAAATTTTATTATTTAAAATTTAAAATTTAAATGATTTTATTTTAAATTTTGTTTTATTTATCTATATTTCTTTTAAATAAGTAGCTCTGAAAATAATATCTCCTACTTCCATGGTAACTGCAACAAAGAACACAATGACACCGTAAGATAGCACAAATTCTCATCTACAAAATAATATTTTTCAACATAATTACCACCAGTGCCTTTGCATTTTCACCAGCAATAAACAAGAGTCTGCATGCTCAGCTCATAAAAATCTGTATAAATGGAAGTGTCCCACAGTTGCTGTCACCAGTGTTGAAACACAACACTTACCACCTCACTGTGCTTGCATCCACTCTTTGGTCTCCATAAATGTTCAGCAAGGATTAATGAATGGCAATGGATGCAATTTTTTCCTCATGGAGGAATTCAGTTGAATACCTTTGCTTCACATGCACTTCCACTCGAGACATCATTTTGTCAGACTGCCCCTCCGTTGTCATTCGTTTTACAGCAACAAAACATAATACAGTATTAGTGGGAAATTTCAACTTCTACTGTCATACCACCAACATCTGCCTCTGATGTTGTGGGCCAACATAATTTAATATTTCCAATTGAAGTCCACTTGCCCCTAGAATGATGTATACTTTTGAAAGTAAGCTCCTATTTCACAGGATTTAAGTTTGCTGTACATTGTATTTTTTATCTAAAATAACATCCCACAGAAGAAAGGAGAGATATCTGAATCCACATTGCTTGGAACACCTGGCCTTGAACACCTGTAGGTACGGGGCATCCACAACCTCTCTGGGCAGCATGTAACTGCCCGTTGTGTCTCTCATTGTCTCTCATAATCTCCTGTGTGGAACAGACCTACCACTTCTTCCTTACCACGGACTAAGAAAGTGCTGTTTTGATCAGTAATATTGATTGATATCACTTGCTTCTGCAGAGTACATATTACAAGAATTACATAAAGAGCTATTTACACATATCTGCAGGGGGAATTTATGCATTATGCCAGTTCATTTGACTTTTAGGAAAAATGCGCTTAGATGTATTATTTACACTGACTGGAATAGCCTGAGTGAAAAATTTAGGCTAAGTATCTAACTCCTGGTTGCATAAGACAGAAATCAATTAATACAGTTCCAAAATACATCCAAGGCAAGCAGGATGAGTCACCTTCAAGAGTGACTCTTCCTATTCACGGACCATAGAGGGAATTAGACACAACTTGCTTATGTTACGAAGCTTCAACTTACATGACAGAAATTCCAGCCCCAATTGTATTCCAATATTTGATTTATTTACAAATGAAAGGGACAAGCATGCTGAAGATGCAGTCCTCTCTTGGCAATAAGTGACTGAGTGACTTTGTGTCTAAATCTCTGCCACGCAGACCCAGCAGTATATGACTGTTGAACACGCAGCAACCTTACTGAACATTACATTTTTCTTGCTTTAGCCTGCTTGAAGTAGAAACAGTTTGAAAGATGCACAGTCTCACACAGTAGTTTATTTGCATTACTTGTGAAGGTCCTCCAGCTGAATTTCCACAGAGCACACTGCTTATGTCCGTGCAGTTGTGTCTGTGGAGCTTTTAAGCTTATTGAGACAAATACTAAAAGTAACAGGCAGCGAGAGCTTCCTGTACTGTGTATAACTAGATTTCCTAGATTCCTAGATTTTAGCTTATTCTGAACTCTTGTGGTGAATGAGCTTTTTAGCCATTTCCATATCATCCTCAACTCTGAATGTGATAGATTGAAGGGCCTCAGCGCACTGATTTAAAATCTCTAGTAACCAAAAATATATATAATATCCTAATTAAATTTCTTTTAAAATTTAATGTATTTAATCAGTTTTAATCGTAGACTGAGTAATGCTGTTGGGTCAACAAACAGGAGTAACATTACTGCAGACTGCATTGTGTATACGTCATTTCTTCTATATTTTGAAATAACATTTCTTCTCTCTAAAAAGCATTTCTGACCTAGGTAATAGCCTGTGTGAGAGACACAAAAAAGATCCTCGGGCAGAATTCAATGGACTTCACCATTCTAGAAAGCTGACTAAATGATCCAATGATCTCTTCTCATCACTAAGAAAATTACAGAAACTGTGTGACCTTAATGAGTGAAAGTGTACAAATCTAATACTGTTTAATAGAGTCAAAGATTTTAAAGATCATTAAGATGATCTGATATGACTTTCTACAGAAACCACTTATAAAAAATTAATAAGCTATAGATATTTTCATTATTAAAAGAAAATATGGATTTTAAGACTGCAATAGATAAGAAGTCAATACTATGGGCAACCTGGAAGTTATTACTTTTTGCCATTATTAATTTTCTATATTTTTTTGTTTGAATTGGCCCAACTTTAGCTTCCAATCACTTGATCTTCATAAGTCATGTCTGTTAAACCCTTTCTTCTAATATCTGTAAACAATATATATTTTTAAAATATTTAAATAAAACACATAAATACTTAATTAAAATCCTACTGCATTTATGCCATTCAATGAAATCATACGCTAATATTTTGTTACTTGACAGTAATTCCTTAATTTACCACTAAAAAGGTTAGTGAGCATAGTGGAGATGGGCTGACATTTGGACTAGATGATCTTGGTCGTTTTCAACCTTAATGATACCATGATTCTACGAAAGGAAACTCACAGGCCCCAAATTATGCCCACTCTTTTTTTTTTTTTTTTTTTTTTTTCCCTGAGTAATTCCAAATTAACGTAATTCTTCTTAAAAAGAAAGTTACCAATTCAAATCACTTTTCACCAAGTAGTTCTCCAGTCATTTTATTTACAGTATTTTATTTATTTACAAAGATGGGTTATCTTTTACTTCGTTCTACACATAGTGAGCATGTGTACACGCATATATTAGTGAATATATATTCATACATATTCTGCTTGCAGGATCTCTTTGCACACATCTGGAGATGTGCAAACAAATCATACAATTACTTCCAGATGAAATTAAACTGGAAGATTTAGCTGATGTGATCCAGCTGCAAATGGCTTGTGCCATCAAACTACAAACAGTTCAAAGTTAAACCTGGCAATATGGTGCATCTCATGAGTTAACAAATCATCAAGGGTTTCTGTTTCATTGTTCAGCTTGCCTTCCGTTGGTCCACACTATTTTCTAAAGTAGGCATAGTCATTAATGTATTGAACTTGGTATTGAAAATAAACCTTTCAAAAGGTACTTGAAAATCCTTTGGCTTTCAAAATGATAAGTTTATTATTATTATTGTGTTCAGTTGATTGGCTGTCTTAAACTTTTACATCTTTCACAGAGGAAAATTATCTTTGAAATTGCATTACTCTCCTACCCTGTGGATCTAACCTATATTTACTTTTTGCAAGGTCCATTAAATTGTATTTCATTAATATTCACATTGGTCAATTAGCCCAAATTGCAACTTAATTCATTCTTTTCATCCCTTCCTCCCGTTAAGATTGCATTTTCAAAGGTGAAACGAAGAAAGATTGAGCAGCTTGGTCCTTGTACTATGTACGATATTGAATCTGTAACAAAAAGTTCTTTCAGGTTTTCCACAGCTGACTACATAAAAGTATACTTTTCCTGGTGGCTACTGTTGGTTTTAAATATTTCAAGGCTCTTTACTTTTATATTTTATCATTTGCAGCAAAAAAATATCCTGTATTTTTGATAGGTAATAATCAATTAGGAACAACAGTTGTGTTATGGCTCAAATTTCAGAGCAAGCTGTGCAAATCTGGAGCTATAAAGTTTACCACAACAATGATCAGGGGAAAAAAAAAGAACACACCTGTTTTTTTTCTAGTTGGCCTCCAAGATCTGAAATAACAGCAGTTAAAATTCAATCTTACTTGTGAGGAAGCTCTATTTCACTTTTCTTCTTTATTTCTCATTCCCTTTACAACAATTACTTCTATCCTTTACACTATTTAAAAAGCTGCTCATACTTTAAGAAAACCATTGTCTATCTTCAAATTCAAGCATACATCTAGACTGCAGAATATACTTCATAAAGAATCTGGCATTGATTCTTTTTTATTTGTTTTAAAATAAAAATCTTGATAGAAGTTTTCAAATTTGGGTGATATACTTTTTAAGTTAAACTTTACGCTTTGCTTTTGAAGCAAAAGCTAAGCAGATGCCTAACTATCTGAGCTATGCAGACTCCTAAGTGCAGAGGATCATATCACTAAAAAGCCTTATTGTATACTAGCACCATCTGCAGCCATGCAAGAAAGAGGTGATGCATCCAGATTGATGAAAGAAACAAAAAGAAAAAGAGACAGATAACGAAGGAAAAAGATGTTGATAATTTACTATCGTTTTACAGTCAGGAAAGTGGGAATCCTTGCTAGCTGCAAGCATTTTCAAAAATGGTACATGTAAGGGCAGAATAAAGCTTCTTGCTCTTGCTAAATAGCATAAAGAAGCAACAAAATGTAATTTGCATCTGTAAATACAGGAACATAGAAATTGCCATGCTAAGTCAGTCCTGAGGTCTTTTTGAGTTCAACTGTCTGTAAGGGTCTGCTGGATACTGCAAAGAAGGAGGATGCTTACTGTGCACTGATCAGAAGCTGTACTGACTACAGACCTGACACCAGCTATGTGTGAAAGAAAATAATAGCAATGCTTTCGTATAGGCAGCTGCAATACAGAGAATCGAAATCTTCATTTCCTAGCAGAAGCACTGCAGTTCTACTAAGAGTAGAAAAATTTAGAAAATGGTTTGTATATGCAGAAGAAAAGTATGATCGATTGCCTGTTCTGCAAAACAGAATCCACCTTAAACAGTTTTTGTGTGATCAAGTAAGCAGATTGTCAAACTACGCCAATAATCTGTCAACCATCAAGAAGTGCAAAAGTGATAAAGAAATGTCTGGACAGTGAGCACCAACAGCAGTGACAGCAAATCAAAAAACAACAGCACAATTTGGACAGATCAATCACGAAAAAGTCATTCCCTACTTAGTTCTATAGCAAAGGACACTTAGCTGGGGAATATAGAGGCTCATGAAAAGTTCCTAGGAGGACTACTATGAAGGAAACCACATTATCTTGCATGAGCATTTGGGGCCAACAAGGAGAGGGGAAGAGGCTTGAGGAACCCACAGCCAGGCACAGATACTGTCATTACAAATCTGCCCAACTTCCTTGAAGAATTGCAGCATCTCTCCAGTAGAACAGGGAAGTCATTCAGAAAACCAGTACACTAAACTGTCCCACTTTTCTCTGTCACTGCACCATCTCCCTCATAACACAGGGAATTTGTGCAGCTCATAAAATTGCATAATCTGTGATTAAAATGCAATAGTATGTAAATCCATCTAGCCTCCATATTTTCATTTAGTTTTAAACCACAATACTAAGATCATGGATAAGAACAGTTTCCTCCTAAACATCCAAAACTCCTTTCTGCTTTTCATAATTCTTGTAATAATATAACGGGCACATACTGACTTGACTTCCAAAGGAATGCATGTTCCTATATTGTACAAATCTAAAGATCTTGTTATCAAACATACATATATACACACATATATATATACCAGTGTTAGAACCAGTGTTTTCTGATTTTCCTGATATCTACTGGGAGGGTACACATATTTATGAAAATTCATTATGGCATGAATACATTCCTCCAAGTGTAAAGGAGGAATTACTTATTACTTGTTACTGCACAAGAACATACTCATGTGAATGCTAATGTTGTGGAGGATGATTAGGGGATTTTTTTTTGGTAACTGAAAAACAACAACTATAAAATATTTACCAGGTGAATTATGTTCATAGTTTTTTCAGAATAATCTTATGCTATTATAATACTCTGCTGCTTACAAATTCCAAGTGAAAGACTGCACTAAAAAAGGGAGAGAAAACTTACCCAATTTTGTTTAAAAATAAGCAATTGCATTATTTTATGATAAGTAAGTGGCCAAAGTTTCCCAATTTGCATAATCTGTTGAACAATTCTGTTGCATTCAACTTAATCAGCGTTTCTCACCAATAAAAATATGAATAAAATGTTGAGTAAAACCGAGTAATCACTATTTCAGATGAATAGCTATACATGTCTACATACAGCTACCCAAGAAGAATGAGCTTGATTTACAGCAAGCGAAGACACTGATGTCATGAAACAACCAAATCATTTTTAAGTAAGATGAACTCAGAGATACATCCCAGCTTCATTTCAGGTCCAGATGTACACCTTGTGAACTCCCAGTTCCTACGTATAGTAAGATCTAACTGACCATCAACGCCCCTACCAGCCCTGGGAGAACACAGCAAGGTAATCTTGGTGCTGCAGAAAATAGTTTTGAAACTTTCCAATTCTACATTTATATTATTCATCATACACTCAGATCAAACTTCAGAGTAACTGAAGTGTTTCAATAGTTACAGAGACGTTATTTTTCTTTTTTTTTTCCAGAGAATTATCTTCAGCATAGTGGGCAGAGATTTTTTTATTTGATCAATCAGGATACATATGAACTAGGACACACACTGCTGGAGGGCAACATAACAGCAATTCAGAACACCTCACTGACCCCAGTCCGGGAAAAGCTGGTCAGGAGCACAGGATGGTAGAGGGTATTCTGAACACTGCGAGCTAACACACAGCACTCACCACATCACTTCATTAAAATATCTATCTGCTTGGGGGCTTCCTTTGTATATTTTGGAAAGTTTCGTTTCACATGAAATTAAATGTTTCATGTTGTCCTAAAGTACATTTCAGTATTTTTAGTATAATAAAAACAAATAACAGAAATTAAATTAGATCAGATCCTATTTCCTACATAATTTTTCAGTTCATTAGCTGAACTAAAAGTCAATTTTTTATAAAATCCTTCTTGCAAGTTCATTAAAAACACTTGATTCCATAAAACACATTATATTTTCTATAATCCCCAGCTGACTGGCATAACCTTAGGCTGTCTAGTTTAAATCTTTATTTATCAGGCTTTGCATCAGCTATTTCGCTGTTTTGACTGGGATTAAAGTTAGACTGATGAACTATGCCCAATGGCAGCAGTAACCTACAATTTATTTGTTTTTCTAACCAGATTTTTTTTTATTATTTTATCTGACGATAAATTAAAGAAAAATAGATCAACATAGAATTGTTCAGTAGAAACAATGATAAAATTGTAGATAATGATGAGTACTGAGAACCTCCTATTTAGTGTATTACAGTTGCACTTGAGGGACTGAGACACATTCCTCACTTCCTTTCTAGCAACTCAATCCAGCTAAAAATATATATTTATATTATTTCATTAGTGTCATTTCATTCTCAAAATTATTTGTCATTTGGGATGCCTCTTCTTCCTCAATGAGGAAGTACAGACAGCCTAGGCCAAAACCTCAGACTTACACATCTGTCCTTCAGATAAGAGGACTCCTAACCTAAGGGCTTACAATTTTTGTTGTTTTCTTTTTCCTTCTTTCCTACATTACTTTATAGTTTTAATTGTTCAGTCTAAGAAAACTAAGGAAATTCAGACCACCATGACAGCCTACCATAGTCACGCATGGTTATATTATCTTCTAGTTATTTTTGGCCATTTTGCATCTCCTTACAGACCACTGCAAACTATTTTATATATATGCATCATCTGTGACATTAATAAGAAGAAACCAGAAAGGCTCTGATTTTTCCACAGAAATGCATTTCATCTTGTATTACCTAAGTCAATCAAGGAATATATTTATTAACGTGACAGGTAAACTTTCTATATATATGTATTTATTTAATGAAAACCAGTCTTTTTAAAGGAAAAGTTGGTAAAACAGATCAATTTGCTATATTGGAAATCAGTTCAAAACCCAATTTGCCTGTTTATAAGGCTATTCTGTTTTCTCAATAACCAACATTTAGAATAAAGTCCAAAAGAAAAGACTTACAACAGTGACTTTTACTTCAGAAGTTATTCTCTGGCACATGCTATGCAACCAAATCAAGGGAGCAAGGGGGAGTAAAATGCTCTTTACATCACTCCAAAATTCACTGAGCCTTGTTTATAGGGACATAGGTTCATGTAAGCAGCATCCTTGGAGACTCCTTTTCACGTTAAAGACAGGCAATATCAGGAAGTTCATAACTGTTTAATTGCAACCTCACAACAATGAACTGTGGATGTTGATAGTAAACATGTCTCTTTGCAGAGTAGATAAAACCCAGTCAATACGATGCGCTTCTGATTTAGTTTCAATAAGAATAATTCATTTACATTTGGTTCAAATGCTGCTCTCACTTCTATGCTGTACATGTTTGCTTCCTTTTTTCCTCCTGGCATTTTTTTTCCCTAAAATTGTTCTTTCTGTATTCCACCTTCCTTTCATCTCACCTCTCTTTGTGTCTCAAATAAACACAACAGAGAGAGATCAAAGAGATCAACAAAATTATTAGTGAAGCTGGAAAAATTAATTTATAAGAAAGATTTTCTGTTTAATTAGAATACAACTAGCAGGATGAGGAGATAAGTTAACAATTTATGAATTTTTAAACTGCAAGGAATTAGGGAGTAGGACCCAGAAGGCAAACGGATATGTGAAAAAATGATTACAGTTAGCACAGAGTTTAGGAAGACAAAATGTTTGGTAGTGGAAAAAAAAAAAAGAAAAAAAAGTGATGGATCTGAAAATTCAATGCCTGTTACATGTGAAGCAAGTTAGCTTCAGACTTAAGAGTTAGGAGTAAGCATATGCAGGTGCCTTATGTACCCATATGTATTTTTGTACCATGTAGAACCGAGTAATATCTCTGAATTTCCCAACTGGAGTAGAACAAAAGCAAATTGCACAACATTATGGCATTCTGGAGGGAAATTTGCTACTTTGAATTATGAGACATAATAGATCACCAAGTGTTCTCTATTTTCTACACCGCAGCATTTTTCTTAGCTACTTTTCATAGCTACTGAATATGGTTATTTACCTTTTCAATGATTTTTCTTTTAATCTTTTTATCACACTTTTCTTCTAGCCATGCCATTTCTCTCTCTTCACTTACAGAATATCACCACAAACTGTTCGAGATCTTAATTGCACTTCATTTTTCCATTCAGGCCAGACTGTGGGAGCCATAGTTCTATCTCTTTGTAAATCTAATATCTGTGGACAGCAGTAATCTCTGCCATCCCTTCCACCTAAGGTTTACTTTTTCCCACTCAAACTAATGAGAATAGAGGGGGTTATCTTAGAGCAAAATTCTGGAAAGCTTTGGCATCACTGTCTTCTTTGAGTGTAATGCAAAAAGGATGGCATATATAAGGGAAAAAAAAAAGATGGGCATGATACTGGAAAATTCTTTATGACAGTGAAAGGATTTGACTTGAAAAGGCTTCAAAAAGAGATCATAGGTGGCTCTGAATGAAATTATTTCACAGGTTTCTTACTTGAAAAGAAATGTGTCAAATCGTTTTCAAAGGATAAAGCTTGAGTATGAATGAAATGATGGTAGAAGTCAGCCTACATTCATAAACATGGCAATGATTTTAGGTGCTTCAGTTCTGAAGTGTTCAACAATATACCCTAAAGGAAACTATATTGAAGTAAACACTAAACATCTAGTAAATGAACTAAAATTCCTTTTTATTCTTCAGGTGGGTTTTAAGAACAGAAATATCAAAATTTACTTTCTTCCTGAAGCATAATGTAAAGTAGATGTAACTTTAAAACGTAAGATCTAATATTCTGTACTCTGTATTCTGTCTTTTCTCATAAGAATTTATTGCATCATTACTACTATGTAATTATAAGCCTTCTGAAACAAAAATATAAAAACATCATATATTTATAAAAATATACACATTTATGTATACGTACGTATAATTGCAGATTATTTATATACACATAAATATATACAAATAAATAAATATACACATAAATACTAAATACATTAAAAGTGAAATTGTTTTTTTCTTAAACTTTGTTACGTTGCTTACTGTACTTAACTGCAAAGCTGATGAGTTGTAATGAAATCATGGAGTTGTTTTTAGTTCACATTAATTGGTATGTTTATGTGTTTCAAATTAAACTAGATCTTAATGTTGGCTGATAATGGAAAAGTGGATCAAAATAATAACAAGGAAGTCATTACGATAACATTAATTGTTGTAATCGTGTCTGTCAGTACTAAAGCCATGCACTGGTATTAAAGTGCTATCATATTAAGGTCAATGTATCCTCTTTTAGAAGTCATTATAATATGAAATTTAAAGAGGCAGAAAGAAAACAACAGTGAAGGAGCATGTCTCCTGTGCATAAAGTATTATACAGCTGAAGATGAAAAAGAAGGTGACTGAAAAGTATTTCCTAATTATTTTAATACCTAGTTAATTAATCTGTATTAAAAAAAAAAAAAAAAAAAAAAGCAACAGAAAAACTCTTTCAAGCTGCAGTTGTCCTGACCAGAGTCTCTGAGATACTCAGGCTAATTTGTCTCATTGTGCAACATATTTGCCTAGAGAAAATAAGAATACTGAGGAACTCTTTAAGCTAATTGCTTTTACAGAACACAGAAATCTGAGAAATATAACAAAGTTTTAGGAGGTATATCAGACTGAGACACCAATAGAGGAAAAAGAATGTTGTTACAGGAAAAGTGGTGGTGCAACTAGTTAAAGTGCTAGATATGATCTAAGCTACTCCCAATGGAAATTCTGCAGCACTACCTGCATATATAGAAAAAGATGAGCACACAGTCACTATGGTTTTTGATTCAATCTTCCTTTTACTCTCTGTTAACAGCATTTCTTTTCTTAAATAGGTCGTTAATCTGCCAATTTTAAATTAAGATGTATCGGGCTTACATGCAGAGCTTTTGGTATCACGGAGGCTGCAGGAGTGGCCTCTGCGGTACAGCCACCTTCATCTGCTGCTATAAGGACTTGACATTGCCAGAACTGAGCCCTGAACAACACTCGTTGTGCCTCTGGAAAAGCAGATTTAAATGTAAGGGAAAAGCTGCTGTGCAACAGCAGCTGGGAGAGAGGAGCGAGGATTGTACGAGCGGCAGCCGTGCGGGCACCGAGGTCCGTGCAGGAGGAGGGCAGGAGGCTCCGGCCGCGGAGCAGCAGCTCCCTGCAGCCCAGGAGAGGCGCACGGAGGAGCTGCCGTCCCCTGCGGCCCGCGGGCACCGCGCCGAGCCGATCCACAACTGCGGCCGCCGGGGGTGGGGGGGGGGGGCAGGGCGGGGCGGATGCGGCCCGAAGGGATACGGCCGTGGATACCTCCGCAGGAGCAGCCCTGGGATGGAGCTGCCGGCGGGAGGGCCGGGGAAGCTGCACCCCCCTAGGATCCCCTGCAGGACCAGTGTTATGGAGACATTCATTTTCTCATTACTTATTTCTGTTAGCAGTTGACAATAAATGATGAGAGTTGCTTCAAAAGTAGTGCCTCCTATTGGCCCACAGCAGCAGAGGCGCATGTTAGCGGTGTGGCAGTAGGAGTTGAGCCTTCCCACCGATATTCCATTCCATGTTGTTGCCGTCTGACAGATGGCAGCGGAGGGGCGGTCTGACACAATGGCGTCTGACATGGACGCGCGTATGAAGCAAAGGTGTGTAACCCAATTCCACCCTGAGGAAAAAGTGGCACTCACTGACATTCATTGATGCCTGCTGAATGTATATGGTGACCAAAGAGTGGATGTGAACACAGTGAGGTGCTGGGTGATGCATTTTAGAAGTGATGATAGCAACCGTGAGTCACCTCTGCTGGTGCAGGATTTGGTGAGTGTGGCATGCAGGCTTTTGTTCATCGCTGGCAAAAATGCATAGTAGCTATGTAGAAAAGGAGCATTTTGTAGCTGAGAATTCACTCTATCAAACAGTGTTATTGTGCTCTTTGTATCTGTTGTGGTTTCCATGGAAATGAAAAGGAGGCATTACTTTTGGAGTGACAAACATACATTAATCTCCCTATGCTGAGTCTGTTTTGTCTGTGATGGTAATTGGTGAAGGATCTCTGTGTCCTCTTCTCAATCAATAAGCCTTTTTTTTCATTGTATTTTCTTCTGCTCTTTTGAGGAGGGTGAATGAGAGAGCAGTACAGTGGAGTTTAGTTGCACATCAGTTAGAAACCACCGCACATACAAATTTAGAGTGTGACTATGAAAACAGTAGGAGCCCAATCTAGAACTACAGTTTTCCCTTTCTTATACTGGATGCTAAGTTCTCTTTCTGAGGCAGTATCAGAATACTTTCCATTTCTGGACCCTTTATTTTGTAGGTAACTGCATTTAAGCATTCCCCAGTCTTATGTGACCCACAAATGACAAAGATATAACACTGGTACAGTTCTGTTTTTCCCTTTGATAATAGCCAATGGAGCTGACGGGTTTAAAGCAGGACGTGTAATTTCTCCCTCCTGGGGCTCCTCAAACAGAACTGCAAAGTGGAGCTCCCACAATAAAGAACCAGCGAGCCCCTGCTAAGTATATTTAGAGTTAAATTGTGATTCCTTGTTCAAAAGATAATTATTTTAAAAAGAGGTTTTTATTTTCCACAACACCATCCAGCTACCATTATACACCCACAGTGCAAAACTGAACTCAACTTCTGGCACATAAATGTAGCATAACTACCACTTATACAATATTATGAAAAACAGCTACATAGCATATGAATAAGGTATACACAATTTCATGTTTCGCATAGTACAACAAAAGCAAATTTGTTGTAAAATACTACAAATTAACAAGTAGTGAAGATGTCTCTTTTAAATCTCAACTTAAAGAAACAGAAAATAACGCTTCCTTATTTCAGTAAAAAAAAAAAAAAAACCTTTACAAGATCTTTTGTTCTGAGATAATTCAGGTCCTTTATTGTTAAGTACAATTTAAATATGTGATGTTCCACTGTACCTGCATTAAAGTATGCAAATATAAATAAAATTACCACAAATTGGTGAACAATTAATGAGATTCATTTCAGGGACATTTCATTACTAAATGCTGTTTTCCTGCCAACCTAGACATGAAGTATTTAATTCTAAATGATACCACCTGCTCCTACCTATAAGTGAAATGAAAAAGCTGCCAAGGAGCATGTTGGGAATTAACTTGCAGCCTTCCTTTTAATCAGGCATTCCTCCATAACATCTCAAGCCAGCAATCTCATGGAATGAAAAAAACCATCGTACTATATGCCTGCAATTCAATTTTGAACCCTCATTGTGATGGTTGACTAGAGTCTAACACATTTGTTCTTCTCTATTTTTCTTTAGCTGCCAGCTGAGTCACCATCAACTTGAAGCAAAGACTTACTAGATAAATGCCAACACTCCTCTCTAACAGAGACAGTGTAGTTGATCAAACATTTATAAATGAAGACTCTTCGGATTTCAGCTTTTTAATTTGGGAGCATATACTTAAACTTTCACTTTCAGACATACCAGACCTCAAGGATATCAGTGAAAAAATAAACACACTTGAAAAGTTTAAAGTTTAAAAAATAAAGCTCAAAACCGCATATGAATCTGCTTATACACATTACTTTTGTTTTACATTGTAAATGCACCTTTAGGCAACAGGCTAAGATCAGGTCTGGGGGGCATTTCTGTTATCCATGTGCTTGGATGTTCCCTTTCTCCCTAACAATCTGCTAATAAAAAGGTAAGTCTAGCAAACCGTCTTATCCAAGATAATAACTTAGGGTCTTTAAGAATAGTACATTCTGTTCTATGTCCTTAATGTCACATTTGATATTTAGTCAAACTAAGTTATATCATCACATATAGTACTGCCTTAGCAAAAGAAAATGTCATTGCAAGCTTTTTGCATGATAGAAACAGCAAGATAACAAACCTTTCACCTTATGATTACTGGCAGGAAAAGCCTTACTGATGTTTTGCAACAAGCTTTCAAAGCTTGTTTACATCTGACTCTTCTTGGTGAAGTTGCTAGGAATACTTCAACAGCTACAACAAAGTCTTTTGCACTACTGAAGTTCCACATCCAAACGACCTCAACAGTTTTAACAGATGTGGTGCATGTTTTAACAGCACGTGTCACAGGTTGTGTGCCCAGTATTTCTGCATGCACAGTATGTGTTTCTGAAAACAATATCATAGCACTTCATATTCTAAACATCACTCTTTTCTGCACTGAAATGAAAGACAAAAAGGACAAAAAGTATCTCCCTCTGAAGAATTAGAAGAACAGGAACACGTGTGCTCCTTTCCTAAGACAAAATAGCCTCCTTGGAACAGGTTGGGCTCACCCCCTGCTCATACTTTATTTTCAAATCTCTGCCATAAGAAGTATAATCACTCGCTCAGCACAGACTTCTGATAAAATATTTGCTGAAGTCAATGGCTAGACAGTTCAAAAGAGTCTAAAATCTGACCATTTAGATGCTGCACTGCCTCAAACTATGTGAGGAATTCTTCATGTCTAAGTGCTTATTCAGAAAATGTTATTCATAATAGAGTAATAGCAAAAGTGGGACATGCAATTTCCCTTAGCAACTCTGCTTGAAAATCATAGGATTTTTTTTTTTTTTATTACATATATGCATTAATTACAGACTCATGAGGATTTGAAGGGATCTCTGGCAATCACAGAATCACACAACCACTTAGGTTAGAAAAGACCACTAAGATCATCTAAGACCATGCATGTGGTTATTCCTCCCCAGGTGTAGGACTCTGCATTTTCTCCTGCTGAACCTCTTGAGGTTCCTCTTTGACCAATACTACAGTCTGGCCAGTCTTGCTGTATGGCAGCACAGCCTTCTGGTGTATCAGCTATTCCTCCCAGCTTTGTTTCATCAGCAAAGTTGCTGAAGGTGCACTCTATCCCTTCATTCAGGTCACTGATGAAGATGTTGAACAAGACCAGACCCAATACTCAAAGCCCTACAACAAGGAAGCTTCCTTTTCTCTTTTTCTTTTTCTTTCTTTCTTTCTCTTTTTCTCTTTCCTTTTTTTTTTTTTTTTTTTCTTTTTTTCTTTCCAAATGATGAGTAATAGGAAAGAGATGCCAAAATAGACATCTCAACAAAGAAACTACTGAATGTGTGAAACAGCACAGGTGTACCCAAAGATTTTGCAGAAAAAGAATCCAAGCACTTGTCATGGTTCCAGACCTGTTCGGCCTGGTTCTGTGACTAATCGGGCCAAGAGACCCACAGATCCATGCCCTAGGGAAGGAGGAAGGGGAGAAGAGAAAAAGTAGGGAGATGGGCCTCAAAATAAAACAGCGGCAATGAGCTAAGAGAGAAAACTAATTTACTAAATACGATAGCAGAATGCAATATAATACAGTATAATTGAAATTGAAGCTAATAAATCAAATAAATGAGAGAGAAAGTCCAAAAACCAAAGGTCTTACTCTAATGCTGAAGGCGAGATGGCTACAGTGCACTCATCACAGAGATGAGCAGAAAGAGAATGTCCCATGACTCATGAGCAGTTTTATCTTTCCCTCTGAACGGAAAATGGAAATGGAACAGTGAAGACTTCCAGAAGCTGTAGTTGTACTCTTCTGAGACAGAACTATCAAAAATCCATGCGACTGCAGCATTAACTCTTGAATTCCCATTGCACTACATGATGTTCTGATGTAGAATAGCAGTAATAGAAAATCATCAAACCACAACAGCAGTTGAAAGAAAAATCCCTTAAGTCTTCCTCTTCCACTCTTAAGGAATCTAAACTGTTTGAATATCTGGTAGTGTTTGGAAAATACCTTCAAGAAAAACCTCATGTTCAACATTGTGTTACACAAATTATACATGATTTTAGCATTCAGCTCGAGAATGGGACAGATGCTGCCATAAACAAACAAGCCCTGAAGTGCTACCAGACCAATTTATAGAACATTCAGGATTAGGAATAATTCAGAAATTTGTACCAATAAAGATACTTAATCATTAAGAGGCAACTCTCCCGAGGGAGTGCATATGCACTGTTTGTCTCTCTCCTTGGCAGCTTCTGACAAAGCATGCTAGTACTGGTGTGGAAAATACAGTTCATTTACAGCAAAAAGATGCTAGAAAGCTCAGGAAAGTTAGGAACTGAAATCAAGGAAGAACAGTATTAGGTTTGAAGAGGTGGGAGAGTTGGAACTGTTAGCTCATAATTCAAGGTCAGGCACTTCTTATTTTTAACCCAGAGGCTGAAATTCTACTTTGTGTCATAGAAAAGATGAATCGTTCCTTCAGGGGGTACCTAAAAATTGTTTACTGTTCTCATCACTTTGCCACAGTTAATACTCACAGCACATAATATATTACCTTGCAGTCTAGAATTATTGCTTTGCAGCAATTTTGTAGTTCTTACTTCAAAAGAAAACATGATACATGACACATAAAGGATGAATGATGACAACGACAAATAAAAGATACATTAGTGGTGTTTTGAACTGAGAAAAGTTGCAGTTTTCTTTCTTTAGTTTTGTTAACAGCATATTATAGTTTCTTTAGCAATTGCCATTTCTAATTATTTAAGGTATTTAAAGAGCCTCCTCATCATGATTTAATGCACTTCAGAATTTTAAGTATATTTACACTTTTCAGAAATAAAAACATATAGACACATTAACTGACATTCCAAGGTCAAATAGAAGATTTGTAACAGGTTTGAATGCTGAGTGAAGCTTTTCCAGCTCTTATGTTGGATTCTTCTTTCATCTACCTTTACTGTCTGATACATATCATTTTCCCAATTCAGGTTAGAATTTACCTCTATGAAAGCAATTATTAAAGTACGCAATTACACAAAAAACAACTGGCCTTACAAATCAGGAAGGCAAATATAGAAATTGTTCTCCCAGTGAATTTCTTATATTCATTTCATATATTGAATGTTACCTCCAATATTTAAGCTGAAA
The DNA here is from genome assembly GCA_037305975.1 of Chrysolophus pictus. Lineage (NCBI taxonomy): Eukaryota > Metazoa > Chordata > Aves > Galliformes > Phasianidae > Chrysolophus > Chrysolophus pictus. Next base: position 168,661,648 of record CM074576.1, read on the forward strand.
AATCTGTTTAAAAGAACTGAATTGTAACTCTCTTTTAACTCTCTAAACTCTTTTATTAAAAGAGCAGTTAGAAAGCGGCCAAAATTCAATGTCTCACCTAATTTGATTCTTCATAAACATCATATGGCACACTTTGTGCAAAACAGCACTGCATGCAAAGAATATGATGCTGATATTAAGAAAAGCAATTAGTCATCTTCCATATTAAATGTTCTGCAGTCACTGTCATATGCAATTTTATCAGCTGTACTGAAGCCAAAGTACATTCAAGGCAGGAAATGGAGAACTAGTGTGGCTGCCTGGATTATGATGAGATATTTTCCGATCCCTTGTGTTCCAGTGAAGGTTTAAAAAGTAATATATTCTTTTAAATTAATCAATCAAAAACAGTTTCATAGTTTCTTGCTGTTACAAACACATATGTGTTGATGGAGGACTGGAAAACCCAGGAGGGAATTTTCTGATGGAAGTTAAAGTCAGTTTTCCTACATTTCTAATAGCTGTGATTTATAGGCTCACTTTCTTTTAGGAAGTCTGTTTGGAAAGTGAAAGGAAGTAGGATAGGATATGTTTAGACTTGACAGAAAAATCTTTTTAATGGCAGATAAACTACAAGGTACATTAACCAAAATCTCTGATCCCTACTGTTTACCTGTCTTCCTTACGTGTACTGTATAAGAATAGGCTTAAATAACATCTGAAAACATGAAAAACACGCAAATAAATATAGTTAAAAGATATCTTCAGATGTCTTGTTTGGATGAATTTTTTCTAAGTACAAGAATAGTTCATGGTGTTAACATATATATATATATATTTGTTTGCTTGTTTTTCCTCAAGGACATACCTATCAGCTTACAAACAAAAATGTCCAGCTTTTTGAGATATCTTCCTTATTCATGAGCCTACATCTGCATTAGGGTAACTGCACTGCCACTGCTATAAGTTCTCTAACTGATTTACATATGTAGAAAAAAAAAAATTGAGGTTTTAGAATTTACAGGGAAATTATTGATTTTTTTAGGTTTCATTTAGTGATAAAACATTCCGCCAAATAATGACTCCAACCTTATTTTCATTCAAGTAATTTACACAAACTTAAAGTACCATGCTGTTTGTCCTAGAAGAGTACTGAAAGCATACCATGCAGCCAAGGGAAGAAGGCAATATATCACTCATAAAGAGGTCATGCAGCTGAGAGAGAGAGAATGTACTGGTTTGACAACGCTGAAATGAGATTTTGACTAGAGCTGCAATCAGACAGGAAATCAGAAGAGACACCTCAACTGGGACAGGTCTCCCAGGACTGCAGTCACATCAAGGACCTCAAAGTAACTTGGGACCAGAGAATGTGAGATGGATTGAAATTTGTTGTTTCTGAAAGCCTTGTATTTTGTGTTGTGCCTTGGTAGAGCAGTACAAATTTCTACCTGCCTGCTTCATGCAGGCAATTATATTGCATATGAGGAAAGAGATGTTCTCTCTAGAGATGCACAATCCATATGCATGCATTTCACATAGGTAACTTTAACCAGGTATTTCATTAGGAAGTAAAGCTCTTTTTGAAGTATGCTGGAAAGATATCCAGAATGAATTAACTGTGAGAGTTTTTGGGTTTTTTTCCCCAAAAGCATTTTTGGTCCTTGTTAACTACTTTACTGTTGTTTTCTTAGTAGCCACAGTGTCCTTACACTTAGTTGCCGCACTGTCCCTACAAGCGCTAAAGACAATTTAAACATCACTAATGTGGTTGCTGTGAACACTCTGAAGTCCTCACAGATCAAGGAACTTGTCTTGGAAAAGACCGTGACTTCATTCTAGTCCATTTGCCACTTTTTGTCAACAGAAGCCAGGATAGAAGGGCTGAGGAGGATGAACATGCAGGTCTCATCCAAACATCCTGTTGGGATGTGGCTGGGCATGCACCCAAACCTATGATCTGGAAACTGCTGACATCCCACATTCATTAAGAGATTGCCAGCATTCAGCCCTTCTGTTGTCTAAACCTGTCCAGATTACATCTGTCTCACATGGTGCTTAAAATGTCAGTGGTACAAGGAGTTAGGCTGTCCTGGTGCTAATTCCAGTGAGCTACTTCTGTATTACGGGAAATAGGAAACTGTTAATGACTAGAAAAAATAATAAAAAGAAGTTCAAAGGAACCTAATAAATGAAGGTGAACAAGAAGCAGGATGAAAGATAAAATTCAATTTTGACATAGGCACAGCACTGTCTGTTGGAAGGAACAATGTAAACTACTTATATATAGCAACTAACTGCAGTTACTCAAAGCAAACACAATATGATTGCATTGTAATAAAAGAGAAAAAAAAATAGCTTTCTCAGTACTGAACTCTTAGTACTGACAAAGACATAGAAGAAAACAAGCTTATATGTCCCTAGAGTACTTTTTAAGTCATTATACTAAGAAATAAAATGTTTTTAATGTACTAGCTGAAAGTATTTGATTTCAAAATCACTATACAGCAACAACTACAAAAAAAAACCAAAACAAACACTGTTTTACAGATCTTTATTTACACTACAACAAAATTTGTCTTTAGGTCAAGTATTAGCTAATCAACACTACTGACCTAAGGTGTAAAAATAATTGTATTATGAAAGGAAGGATGATTCCTACCTTATGTAGGATGGTGTCATCTCCTGTCTGGTCTTCTTTCAAAATAGTCACTGTTGCCATTTAAGTAAAAAGTTGCTATGAAAGATTTGGAAATGGTCTATTGATTTCCAAAAAGTAGTTAGTAATCAGAACTGTGGGTTTATTTGATAATTCAAGTAAAACTGAAGATAGTTTTCACAGTGTTTTAAAAAAATCTTTGCATGTACTAAACAAAAAGAAATCGTTATATGCATCACATGTTTTGGACATGCTTTTTATCACGTCTTATCTACACATCGTTTTTCCCTCTAGGCTAGTTCTGGAACACAGAAATGTGAATGGATCTTTTTTCTCATAATAGAGTGCTCTAAAATCTGTGTAAATTTTTTGTTTTCCTAATGGAGTGAAAAATACTGATGAAGTCCACAGCACGTAGCCCAAATTCAGCCTCCTACCCAAAATCCCAGTGAAATTATATGGCTTCTATGCATTGTACATTAAGGCATATACTTTAGCTAACAAATGCGAGTTTGTCAAATATGCCGTCATAAAATTTGAAGCTCTGTGCAGAGTTTCTGTGTGCTGCCACCAAATACCTAAGAAATTCCTAGTCTTTTCTTGCTCAGTTACATTGCTAGACTTGTGATAGTGCATAATTTTTTTTTTTTTTTCCCAAACTTTATTTTCCTTTTAGTCTTATCAATTGGAAAAATATTTGATTAGTTCATACTTTTCCATATTGCTAACTAATACTCATTCAGGCAAATATTCTCCTGCATATTTCTCATGAGCTATTACAGGAACTGAAATGCCATGTCACTGTAATTGCTTTATTTTCAGTTACATATCAAATAGAGCTCACTCACACAAGACAACAATGATGACAAAACAACAAAGGCTTATTTACTTAAATGCAACTTGTCATTCAATATTGTAGGAGTATCTGTCTGGTGTTTTCCTACTGTCGTATAAATATATGGAAATAACCCTTAGTTGACCTTGGACAGTGTAACTATGGCAGAAAAATCTATTCCAGTGCGTTCAGCAGTGCATATTTTAAGAAAGATTTTGTCTTTCTAGTAATCTCTAGTAGCTTACTGGTGTTTGTACAATTACAGATAAGCAAATTTCCAGTTATTTGCCTTCTAGCAGTACAGCAGGACAGCTGTGAGAACAGCCTCTCAGACAGGACATTTAAAATCTTCCAGAACTAGAGACCATGAATGGGAAAAAAATAAAAAGAAACATGATTGAGTTTGAAGCATTTCAGAATACATAAAAGATTTCTTGAAATTTTATTTTAGATCTGAGTCATAGCATATCCTGAGCTGGAAGGGAACCATGAGAATCATCAAGTCCTACTCCTACACTTGAACTTCTATTAAGGAGCCTATTAATTGCGTAATTTAAATGTATTTGTAGCTACTGATAAATATATTTGACAATGTATTTGTAGATATTTGAGGCAAATTTGAAACTAGTTCTGTTCTCTCAATTTAGGTATATACCTACAGAACTAAATATCAGCTTTGGAGCAAATTCTGAAAATCAAATCTCATTTTGTGTACCTATTGCACATCAGTAGTAGTACTGGTTATTAAATAGTTCTCATTTACTCAAGAGGCTAAAAACATAATTGCTTTCTATTGTCATGATTTCCAACTATTACAATGCAAAAATGTCCTTGAGAAACAAAGATTACAGCAAGCACAGCACGATAATATTGCCAACATTACGCCCCAAACTCAGGATTCAGATACTGACAATCGATTATTAGTTTTTATATAACACAGTACCTTGTATTTGCCTTCTGGGTTTTGAACCTTATTTCCAACTCCTTCACTGTAATTATGAGTGGTATAGCTTTCCTCTTGATAAATTTTATTGCTGTTCTGTGAATTCTCTCTTATTTGTCAATCTCTCTCTAGTAACATATAGTTTAAACTAAAAAAACTGTACTGAAATAATATAGATTAGATTCTATGATGCTGCAGAAAGTATATGTGACCTTGAAACAAAAATTAGCCTATGATCATCTAGATAACATATCAAAGGAAAATAAACCCCACCTATTTTATTTATCAGTTTCACTTCTAATTCTTTTCCTATAAATTCTACTTGACATATTTACTTCTCACAGTCTACATTTATTCAATGGTTATACGTCCTCTTCGACTTCCATTTTAAAGCTTACTTTCATTTTTTCACTTCCTAACTATCTTACCTGTGCAGTTTGTCTTTGGCAATGCAACTCCATGGAATCAAATATCATCTGCAGTGTGTTCATATGCACTGTAATTTCTATCTTTTACAATTAATGAAAGTGTCTTATAAAACTATTTCTAAAGCTAGTTCCATCAGTACCCTACAAGAAAATAGTATTGCCTACTGTTATTCAGAATCCACCCGTTGTTTCTGGTCCTCCAGTCAGTTTTCAGATAAGATGATATTCAAGATAGCCTAAGCTTTCTTTTTGATTAAGACTTAGAAGAACATTGTTTCAAATACTTAAAAAAATGCAAATACATTCTATTTCTGTTTACTAAATTTGTAATTGAAACATAAATTTTCTCTTTTTTATTGTGCTGTTCATTTGTTCAATGTCTTGCTACCACGAGGACATACATTCAAGAAATACACAACAGCATCAATACAATTTTTAAAATGAAAACTTCAATGACATTACTTATTTGGTACTTTTGATAGATAATATATATCATTTCCTTCCTTCTAAAGTGAGTTTGAATGTGAATTGACTTCTGTCTTAATCAAGATTAACCAAAACAGGTCTCCACAGAGAGCAATAACAGATTTGCAGGTAACAGAAGTAACACACTGATGACTGAGACTTTCTCTGTATATCTTTATATGTATATTTGAATTATTTGCAAATGAAATCGAGTTCACAGAAGCTTATTTTTTACCAGCAATTGCTACTTTGTCCTTAACCATCCATTTATTAGTTTGCAAATTCTGCACAGTGCAGTGGTATCAGTGACACTGACCACTTCAGTGTTGAATGTTCCTAAGTACCCTGAACTCTTCCAGTTTTAAATCGGAGTACATTCTCAGTATGTGCTTGTTACTGCCTCATGTATAAGTCTCTTTAGCTACCACTTCAAAGGTCAGTTCTCATATCCATAAAAAGAAATTAAATGAAAATGTTAAAATTAATTAACATACATTAATTTTAACCTGTAAGCCTACTGCTAAAATTCAGAATTGTTACATTGCCCATTCTTTTTGGTAACAATTATCTGTGAATTATACTTCCTTACTTAATTTCCCTTAATGATATTGGTTATTTTTTTTTCATTTTCTGATAGAATTCATTATAGGTCCGTGTTTGCAGTGAAAAGGTGGCAGCTTTCCTGGTCACAAGATTACAAAAATCAACTCTGACTGTACCATAAATAACACTGGTGCATTAATAATATTAACACAGAACCATTAGCACATGCTTGTATCAAGATTGTGATTAGTGCAGTATACACGGTTCAGCCATTAAAGAAAAATTATATAAATTTTGTTTGAAAACACTTTTTTACTGAGAATATCTTGAACAATTTACTTTATTTGGGAAACTTTATTTGGGAAACTTTATTTGAACTTGTCCTTTGAAATGCACATGCCTCTATCTCTAACGTAAGGCTAAAACATCTATCACTGGGATGGGACGTAGTTTTATTGAACTGGAATTTTTAAGACAACTGAAATTTTTATTTTCTAATCTAAACTCAGAATTAGTGAAGATATTTTCTTCTAAAATTCTTCTAATGAAAGCTGAACAGTAACAAAAGAAGAGCTCAAGAACATAAATGGTAAATATGAACTTTATGCTACCATCGTTCCTTAGAAGGACATACGAGTGGAGGTAGCTATATATTTTGAAGCTCACATTTATGAGAGAATGTAAAGCACGAAAAAAGAGTGAAGAGTGATTCAGGCTTCACCATGTGAAAGAATTACAGCTAGACTAGTTTAATTTAGCATTCTATCTTTAAGAAATGCCAATTTTCTTCTTCAGCGGATGACTAAGAATATCCTAGATTAAAGAAAACTTGGATCAAAAAGAAAAAAATTATTACAAGACAAGACAGAAAACATCTAGGTAGTGACCTCAAATCCTCTTTGGAATACAAAATTCAGACCTTCAGTATTTTCTTTTGTGGTAGATGAATTTTATCATCTACCATCACAGACTACTGATTCTATATGAAATTTATTTGTCAATAACTAATTCTAGTTTGTTGCTAACATTTGAATAGAAATTTCCTGGGCTGCTATATACTCCTCAGTAATACTGAATGAAAAGTATAAAACATCTTTGATTTGCCATGTTAGTTGTCTTGATGAGTCTCTACCTAGAGAGTGTAGATGATTCATTGACTCCTTGCAAGTTTATTACTAGTATTTGCAACATGGAGTTCTGCAAGATCACCAGGAGTACAGCACAGTTTGTACACTGACACCTTATGCTTTCAAGATGTGGATGTGCAACATATTTAATTACATTGTCCTGTTGGCATTTACAACTAATGTATTTGTGCCTTGTTTCAAACATATCTGTAAAAAAACATCTTTACTGATGCGGTGTTAACCTCACTAGAATAAGGACTAATTCCTTACACAGACAACATGCTATAAGAAACACAAAGCTTTCAAACATGTTTGTTTGAATCTCAGAAAAAGCCAATAGTCTAGACGCATTTACCTTTCTCTCATGTCATCTGATCTGAGCATCTGCCATACAGGGGAAAGAATTCTACATAATTCATATATGTTTTTGTAGCTAACACTGACCTTAGAAAAGACAGCTGTATAAGGCTACTTTAGTATTCTTTTAAGACCTACATTTGACTCAGATGGATACAGATTCCTTCATTCATAGAAGTTACGACAAAACTGCCATGCTTCTGCCCATGGGTACCCAGCAGCTGCCATCCCTGAGATAATTTCTGAAAGTTGGTTGATTATCTTGAGGTAAGAATGCAAGTTCTGCAATTGAGGAGCCATGAAACATTTGAGAAGACTGTTGACAAGCAACAATGAAGAATGTCACCATCATTTTGTTCTTTGTTTCTTTCAAAGCTCCCTTTTTTCTTAAGAATAAAGAAATCTCTTCTCTTGACATTTAATAAAATCTCTTGTATGAAACCTAAAGCAGCAAAAATAATAATAGCTCTAAAAAGCTTTCATGAAAATGAAGACAATGGCAGATGTTCTGATATAAAAAAATATAGCTGGTTTGCAACCATATATAATTTTGGCTGTTCCATCTAAGCACTGATTTAAATATGCTGAGCTCTTTGGACCCCTATTTAATTTCTTCAGTGAAGTCTCTTAAGCTCTGCTTTGTTCAATAAAAGGTGCTATAAAGTTCAGTATGGGGACAGAGCTTTCAGAACAAGCAAGCAAGGCTTCTTTTGAAGTTTCTACTTTTCAAGAATTGCAGAATCCAACAGTGAAGTTACACTGCATTAAATTATGAAAGAAATATATGACACATCAAAACATTTAACATACTATTCTCCTACTGCTAATTTTAACAGAAGCATTCATATCACATGTGAGACATGTTTTCTAAAATGCAGACAGCCTTCCCACTGCTGCTCATATCTGTCTACAAGTCTAATTTTCCATTTGTCATTTGACAAGATGCAGCTGTACTTTTCACTTTTACAATTTACAACTTTTTGAAGGTTAAACCAAAGGCAGTATAAAACGTTATATTTCAATTAAATATCAAGTAATAGTCTGCTCATTCAACTATTATGGTATTAAGGAGAGCCTTCAATTTTTCTGGATCTTCAGTATGCAAAGGGTCTTCATAAATTCAGGTGAAAGTGAACACGAAACTGAGCTGATAAAAAAGGAATCTTGCTCCATATTTTTGAGTATGTCTGTTTTCCAAGTACCAACTAGTTGTAATATTGAATACACACAGGAATCTTTTCCAAGGGAGAGAAAACAAATAAAATGTGTTGATTTTCTAATGCGTTTTGTCACACAGAACCTATTCAGGCACCCTGAAAAATTAGGTTCAATGCTGGGAATGTCCTCAGCTATCAAGAAACCAGACACTCCACTCTTAATGCCTTCAAGGGCAATAAATAGATACATTTTTATATTAGTAAAGTTGTACTGCAGTAAATGATGCCTTTCAAAACTTCCCTTAATTTGGCTTTTACCTTAAAGGTTATGCCCACCTTTTTATTGATATCATTTATATGAATAGTCAGCATAGCAGATCTGAAATCCCAATAAACAAGGGTGGTGACCTTTCACTACTTGTAAACAAAAGGCAAATTTTATAAAATATTCAATAAATTCTTTTACAATAGCACCTGTGTTCCAATCTCAAGAGGGAATTTGAGAGCAAGCAGATGGATGAGGTACTCATAACAAAATACAGTCCCATGAAAGAGATCAGTGCAGGAATGCCAGCTGAGATTTTATTTACTGTTCACTCAGTGAGATGCACAGAGAAGAGAAAATTGAAAATACAGATGTGATAGGAATTATATATGAAAACATACAGTAAAATGCAATATGCAGTGTACTCAGTTCCACTTCTGTGTATACTTATACTGACATATCAGCAATCTCAGCTTTCTTAAGACACCCTGCCTATCAAAGATAGCTTATACACTGGCTTCATCACCAGAGTTCCTCTTTGAAAGTGAGAACCATCTCCTTTCTTCCATCAAAATAAAGTAGAATTAACGTGGCATTTTCATTCTCTGTCATTCTAAACCCTACTACATTGAGAGAAATTACAAAATTTTCTCTAAGTTTCCTTCTAAATTTCCAGAACTTCACTGGAGACCTTCTGAACTAAAATTGGCATGATTGCTTTTGGGTAGAATATCTATAGTCCTTTATCACAACTGGAATTATCAGGAAAAAGTAACCTTTTAAAGCACATTGTTTTAATGAAAACCTCTGCCTTTGCAATTCACTTTCTCCTCCAGATTGTTCTTATGTGGTGTCTTCCTGGTGGACAGCTGAGAATTTTTAAGACAATTGCAGAACTGTGAATCCTGCAGCCACCATCTCTATAATCGGCCTCATCAAATTCAGTATAAATCAGAGTTCATGTAAGAAAATGCTAACAATCTGTCCTCAGACTTTAACTACCTAAAAAGATGTACTTTATGCAATGGAAAAAAGAAACATACAAAACATTTCATCTAGTAAACATACCTCAGTCCATGCCTGCTCATCAATGTCTATTCACAACACAAGAGCAGTCAAAAAGGATTTTATGAGAAACCTTGTTCAAGACAAAAGAAGTTAGCAAACATCAATTTCAAATCATTAGAATAGCGACTGCAATTTGGTCTAATTTCCATATAGCAATTTAAAAAATCATTTTCTTCTGAAGCATTATGTGCAACTCACTTTTAGAATTTAAACTCTAGAGAGTACATGTGTTCCTGGACTAAGCCCAGTAATTTTGATAAGACTTGCAAAAGAAAAAAAAATTTACATGAGTAATTTATGCTTTTGTTTTCCTCTAGATACTCCTTTGAAAATATTTTGATGAGTGAGAATGCTTCTCCTATCAACTTTAACTAGAAGTTGAAATCTTGTGGGAAAAAGCTCTTAATACTCTATATAATGCATATAAATAAATGCTTTCTTAAAACAGAATCAAGAAGGTCATATGGTGTTCTATTTTGTTAACTTAATGTGATGAAGAACCTCTCTGTATTAGCAATTTTTAATTAACGGTTCATTTCTGAAGATATTTTCTTTCCGTTGCTACTAAAGTGGAAATACCTGGTATAATTTCTATACTTATACCATACATTAATATTCATGGCAAAAAAAAAGAAAAAAAGAAAAACAGAAGTGCTCTCATAGCTCAAACTTGTCTGATAAGTCTTGCTGATAATACTTCATTAGCATTAACACAGCATATAATGAAGTATATTTATACTATTTGGGTCTGGTAAACTCTCCTCAGTGCTTCCATAAGTGTAACTGAGCTCACAGTTACTAGCAGGGATGCATTCAAGAAGACAGAATATTAACAGAAAATTACAGCACTTTCATGCTTGGGTGATTTCACTTTAATAAAGTACAAACACTTTATTTTCCACTTTTCTTAGCACTCCTTAAACCCTGAAACATTTTAAAAATATACAAACATAAATAAATAAATACATGGTTACATTTGATTTGCTATTGAAAAGCAAAAAACTAAAGGTAGTGTCATTGCAGCTGTAGTACAGATGTTTGGGTTTTTTTTCACACTATTCCACTAAATACTGAACTGGTGCTCAAAATGTTTGAAAGCATAGTAACCAAACAACTGAGTCTGAAAGCCCTCTCCATTTATGAAGTAGGCACTTTAAGAATGTCTGGATGGCTCCCAGGTTTTAAAAGAAAAAAGATTTAAAAAAAAAAAAAATAGAAAATAAACTCACAATAATTCTATATTCACAAAACCCCTGAAAGTAATGATTATGAAATTGCACATCATTACAAATTTACATTTTTCCTATGATTATGAAAAAGGTAAGAGTCTTGTGGAAATCACTGGGAGATAAAAATTGAAAGACCACAATCACTTGTGCGCATTTGTAAAAGGATTTCCTACATTGTGTAGAACCAAATGAAACAGGGATCCCATGTTTAAAAAGTGCAAGACTTTGTACTAATAGGCCTGACAGAGAAGATCTTACATTGAAATTCACATTAGGATGAACAGATTTAACTTTTGTGAATAGTAATGATGAGCGAGGACTGTGATATGCTTCCAAAATGAAAGTGGAGATTCTGCAAGAGCCCTATCATTTGGAAAACACATAGACATTGCATCAGACTTAAATCAGTTTGACGCTGTATAGTATGACACAGTAATAGTAAGGCAGCACATGGAGACATCCAAAGGTGCAAGAGAGTCTCACATATTCTTTTGATTTTTTGTGACCTTTTAAAGCTTGAAATACAATGACATAAGTATTCACTAATAGCAAAAGCCTGATCAAAAGTCTACTTGGCCCACTGAGGCTGTCAGAAAAAAGGAACTGTGGTATCAAAATTGCTCATTTGAATGCAGCACATACAACACAACAGATACTCATCAACAAAGTGTGCATGAACAAATGCAGCTCTATGCTTCTGGCATGTATAATGCTACACTTGGTAGCCCAAGCATGATCATTAGTTACCTTGCAATGCTTTTCTGCATTTCAACTTTAACTCTTTATTGGAAGATAGCTGGAAGCAAAAAAATCAAAGTATTTTACCAAGTTCAGTCTGGAGAGGAGAAGGCTTTGGGGAGACCTCATTATAGCCTTTAAATATTTAAGGAGAGATTTTAAACGTGAGGGAAATAAACTTTTTACATGGGTAGATAATGATAGGACAAAGTGAAATAGTTTTAAACTAAAGGGGAGATTTAGATGAGATGTGAGGAGGAATTTTGTCACAGAGAGGGTGGCGAATGCTGGCTGCCCAGAGAAACTGTAGGATACTCCATCTCTGAAGCGTTCAAGAACAGGTTGGATGGGGCCCTAGGCAGCCTGATTTAGTGCTTGATCTAGTTGTCGGCATCCCTCCCCGTGGCAGGGGGCTGGAACTACTTGATTTTTGAAATCCCTTCCAACCCAAGCCATTCTATGATTCTATGAAGTGTAAATGAAGCAATGTTTTTTCTCTCGCTAAGCCAGTACATCAGTATTTATTGCTAGCTATTGTTACAAAAACAAAACAAAACAAAACAAAAACCCACACCTTAATGTTACTTTGTCATAATTTCTTTAAGTAATACCTGTAATTACTATATTATATTCTGAACAATTTTCTGACACATTCTTGCTTCTTTCAAACTTGAATGTATTTGCTTCTAAGTGTTTTAAGTATTAAACAAATAAATTTGCCAGTGAAATTATGCATTTTATGAACATGAATTAAAATGTTTAGAGGTCTTTAAGCCACTGAGGTAAGGCAGCGTTAATTTCCTTTAGGATTCTAACACAACGAGGAATAACTCAAGGTTGAATGGGGACAGTTTCTTGCCAGGGGAATTAATGACCATCCAATTTATGCAACAGTGGTGGCTTCTGGCTGGTGATTTGGTAGAAGAGAGACTGCTTTTTGCTTTGTGTTGCTCCTTGTTCTTAAAAGCTTGCAATACTAACAGCCTTACACTTACAGCTAAGGTGTGGGGCAAAGCATATCTCAGTTACGTATCATGTAAATCTCTTTTAAAAAACTCTCAGTGGCTCTGCTGTTTACTTGAAAATATGGCTTTCAGCCTGCAGAACACGGCAGAAGCTTTTCCTAGGAGAATAAGTTTACAAGAAAAACAAAAAGTATATTTTTTTCAGATAAACTTGTACATTGTTTTCTTTTCTGAAAAAAAAAAAAAAAACAACCAAAAACTTTTTAACTTATGTTGATAAAAACAAAAAAACCTAATGACAAAGAGTCTGAGTAGAGATGAAAAGCCAAGTGGGGCCCCGTCCCAGAACAGATTAGGAATGAAATGATAACAAAGGGAAACCCTTTGTTAGCCCTGTTACCCCAAGCATCAAGGCAGATTTAACATACCTTCACCCTGTATTAAACAGAATTTATTTCCCTTTCTGTTCTCTTCTTGTTACATTCATGGTTGCCCTGAAAAAGGCTAAGCCAGCTTTGACACACGATCTATGTCTGAGCAAGATGAATACTACCAATACCAGAGGGACTCCTGAACCACAACAGACTTTGAATGAAGGATCTGTACATCAAAGTTAAAAGGAGTTAATCAATGCTGACTTTCCTCCAGTGGCAGAAAATGTCCATCAAAAGTCCCCAAGGTCATGGGTGATGTTACAGAGGCCTTTCAGTCTGAAGAAAAATCTTCCCAAAAGCAGTGTTCTGGCAGACCACAGATGAGCTCACGACACATACTCCCTCTTATAATAATACATGTACTCACTTTACTCCTTTTACTTTTTATTTATACTGTATAAACAACTAAGAAATATGTTGTAGGAAATAATTCTGTAATCAAAAAAAAAAGAAGAAAGAATATCTGCAATTGTTCTTTTTCCCATTTCTACATTATCTCAAAATATCAAAGCTTTTAAATTCTATTTACATATTTTAGATTTCTATTCAAATAATACTTTTATTTTCTTGAATATGGAAGATCCTTATATACCATTAATGACTGGGAATAGGGTAAAATGATTTTCACAGCATGACATTGCAACTAAAATTACTCTCTTCAGATAAGTGAATTGCACAGTCTTTTAAAATACAGAGGAAAAAACCTCTAAATTATTTATAGAATTTCTGTAACTGTAGTAAAGCTGTATAAACATCAGCTGTTATTTTGCAAGTATTGGCATGTATTTAATAGCTGATAAAGAAAGCGTCACAGAAATACTGGAACTTGAATCTACAGGGATTTGTGGAAAAGTATTATTTTTGTGAGGCCTGTGGTATTCATAAATCAGCTGTGGTATTTCTGCTTGCTCTTAGTAGTTCTAAAAATTGACAAAAAGTCAGTCTGCATGTAAGACACTTCAACATAATTTGATTGTAGTCTAAGAACTAACATTACTATAAAGCCCTACAAATTGGGTGAAAGATGTAAATGATCTTTCACGTACTCGAACTCAAAACAGTGGAAAAAAATTGTTATCTGGCTTTACATTCACAGCAAAAGAAGTCTTCAAACACATAACTTTAATTCATTGTCTCATTGAATATGTTCTTTAAAGGCAAAAAGGTATAAATTTGCAGTATTAAAGACTTAAACTAGTATATATATTCTTTTCATTATTTCACTTTTTGAAATAATTTAAGAGACCTTAAGTAAACCCATAGAATAATTCAATTAATTTCCTGAAAAGGGCCTTTTGTCCTCCGTACAGTATATCACACCCCTAGTAATTCTCATGGGGTGCATGGCACTACAACTGAGTTGAGGGCACCCACTCATTTCCTTTCTACGTCCAAAACACAAGTAAGTGAAACCTGTAGGAGAAATCCTCGAAAAATGCATATAAAACTGTGCCACTTTAAAATACTTTTCAACATTTTAATCTCTCTATTCAGTGTAATAGACCTCTTACTGGCTATGTTTTCAGAGGCAACTGCAGTACAAAATAAATACGAAATGAAAAATTAGATTGGGAAGAGACAGGCTTATTCACAATCTGAAGCAGCTTTTCTAAAAATGATTCACTTTGAGAAAGTGAATAGAACCCTCAGCACTGCATTAGAAGCTGAAGTTAGTCACACATTCACTTGTACAGACGAGCAGTATAGAATAATCCAGTCAACCAGATCATGCAATTAACTCCTCAAGAGCAGTATAAATCCCATTTTGTATTTATGCTCTAGTTTCATTTCTATATAAGACAGAGAAGGAAAGGAATCTGAACCTCACCTTAACATAATGCCAAGGTCCATATCCAGGTACACACTGACCCTCTTAAGAACTGGAAAGTAGTCCAGCGCTCCATAATTCATGGTGCCTGAAAAACTTTTTCAGGGCTGTATGCCTTCTACTTTCAAACAATGGGTGAAGTCTGAGGGAATGACACCATCACCTTGTATGAAATTTCAAACTCTCAAGTCTTTGTTGAATATATTTGTAGTTAACATTGTTTTTCATTAAAAGCACTTGTAAATGGAAGTCCTAGTTGTTCTGAAAAAGTTTGTTTTGAACCACTGACATATACTTCTTAAGCCTGTCAGGTTTCCATATACTGGGAGGGAAGAAGGAAAACTAAATATTCATAAGAAAGTTATTTGATTTATTCTGAAAAAAAATCCACCTACAGGACAAACACAAAGTCCAGCATTGACTACTATAGAAGCACATTATCAATTAGAATATTCTGTTTCTTCTCAATTTCAAACTTAAAATATTTCTTGGGAATTTCTATTAGGAAAGAATGAATACTTTTCTAATTGTGACTGGATTTCCTAAAATTTAAGTAGTAGTATCATAAGTTTAGCAGGAATAGAGTTCATTTTCTTCAGAGTAGCTGTATGTTGCTATGTTTTCTTCTTATGGTGAAAACAGTATTGATAACAATGTTGTATTTTTTGCTAATTGGTGTTCACACAGAGACAAGGACTTGTTTGCTTCTCACATTGCCCTGCCAGTGATCAGGCTGGGGGTTAGCAAGAAATCTGGAGGAAATACAGACAAGACAGCTGACCCAAACTAACCAAAGAGATATCGCATATACCATACGGTGTCATGCTCATCAATAAAAGGTGGGGAGAGAGAATGACAAGCGAGGGTGTTTGGAGTCATGGTGTTCGTCTTCCCAAGCAACATTACACATTCCCTGGAAGTGGCTGAATATCTGCCTGCCAATGGGAAGTAAGAAATGAATTTCTTGTTTCGCTTTGCATGCAAACTGTCTGGTTAACTGTCTTTATCTCAGCCCACACATTTTCTTTTTTTTTTACTTTTTTGATTCTTTCCCCCATCCCACTGTACAGAAAGTGAATGGCTGTGTGATGGTGAGCTGTCTATTGGGGTGAAACTGCAACAATTAGCCAAAGACATACCCATACATAAGTCACAGTATCTCCAATGTTCAAATTAAGACCAGGGTATCAAAGCTTTCCTGTGAATACTACTATGAACTTATATCTTGTTTGAAAAGTAATACTAAAGAAAATGCTAGCCTATGGATACATAAAATTAAAAATATATCACAGAGTACTTTTCGTTCCAGTTGAGATTATTTTAAAAACATGTACATAAAAAGCAAACCATTTCTTAACATTTAATATAACTAAAAATATGAGCTGTTCCTAGAACTGGAAAAGCTTTAAACTAGCTTTTTCAGAGGTCCAGTTGAAAAAGGGTTGTGCAAATATCTGTACCCTCTCATTACTGAATGAACTCTGGCAAACACTTCCTTTCATGGTAGTTTCAGTAAGTGAAAGTTTTGGCTTTATTATTATTTTTTAAAAACACAAATGATAAAGCCTGATCCAAGAAATCTTAAGAAAGACAAGCCTAATAACATCCTATCACCTTGAACTAATCTGACATTTAAATCTTTGTAAATATGTCTATGGGAATATTTATTTAATATTATCTTTCCTTCCTTTTTTAAGTATGGGTTTTTTGTTATTTTGGTGGGCAATAAAGAAAAGAGTGAGAAGACAAAGAAAGAAAACAAAAAAAAAAGAAGAAAACAAAAAAGAGAAAAAAGAAAAAGGAAAAGGAAAAAGAAGAAAAATGGAAGAAAAAGAAAAAGGAAAAACTGCCACTAACCGTTTTTTTAACACACATATTGATTCAAATGGGAAGGGAGGGGGAGGTTCAGCATTTTTTTTAATTAGCATACCTTACAGATTCTCTCCTTTTCCTTGTATTTTCTTTGCTCACTGGGTAGAGTATGAATGACAAAGTGAATAATTAGGCTATGGTCTAAAAAGGCAAGAAAATCTCCTCTTGTGCTACTGCAAGAATAGGTACAACACAGTCTTGATGGAGGCCCACTTTCTTCCAGTCATTTCCACAACTGGCTGATTCTGGCCACTAATTCATTTGTTCAGATGTTACTAATTAATTGGATATCATCCTCCATTACTTAATTTTCCCTCTTGCACTTATTTATTTTGTCTGTGATTTGCTTTTCAGATGTTTAGCAGTATTCAATGCTCATTCTGTAATCTATTTTGCCCTTTCTGACATCTTCTGCTCACATTTCTTTTTTCTGCCTTCTAATTTCCATTTCAAAAAGTGCCCCACAAAGAAGAAACAAACAAGGCCACAATGAGATCTCCCTGGAGCCTTCTCTTCTCCAAGTTAAACAATCCCAGTTCCCTCAACTTTTCCTCTCAGGAGAGGTGCTCCAGCCCTCCAATCATCTTAGTGGCCCTCCTCTGGACCTGCTCCAAGAGCTCCATGTCCTTCCTGTACTGGGACCCCAGGCCTGGACACAGTACTCCAGATGGGGCCTCACAAGAGTCAAATAGAGGGAAACAATCACCTCCCTCTCCCTGCTGGCCACCCCTTTATTAATGCAGCCCAGAACACAATTGGCCTTCTGGGCTGCAAGCACACACTGCTGGCTCATGTCCAGCTTCTCGTCCACCAGGACCCCCAAGTCCTTCTCTGGAGGGCTGCTCCCAAGGAGATCTTTCCCCTGTTTGTATAAATACCTGGGATTGCCCCAACCTAAGTGCAACACCCTGCACTTGGCCTTATTGAACCTCATTAGGTTTTAATGGGCCCACTTCTCCAGCCAATTCAGATTCCTCTGAATGACTTCCCTTCCCTCCAGTGTATCAATTGCACTGCTCAGCTTGGTGTCATCCACAAACTTGCTGAGGGTGCACTCGATTCCACCATGTATGTCACTGATGAAGATGTTGAAGAGCACTGGTCCCAGACAGATCTCTGAGGGACACTGCTTGTGACCGGCCTTCATCCTGACAAAGAACCATTGATCACAACCCTTTGGCTACGTCTAGCCAGCCAATCCCTAATCCACCAAACAGTCTATCCTTTAAATCTACACTTCTCCAATTTAGAGAGAAGGATATGATGAGGGACCATGTCAGAGGCCTTGCAGAAGTCCAGGTAGATGACATCCATCGCCCTTCTCCCGTCCACTGAAGCCATCACTCCATCATAGAAGGCCACTAGATTGGTCAGGCATGATCTGCCCTTGGTGAAGCCATGCTGGCTGTCTTGAATCACCTCTTTGTCTCGTATGTGCCATAACATAGCTTCTAGGAGGATCTGCTCCATGATCTTTCCAGGCACAGAGGTGAGGCTCACCAGCCTGTAGCTCCCCAGGTCTACCTTTCTCCCTTTCTTAAATATATTTTATAATATGTATCAGTTTTATAGAAAGATTATTTTTGTAAAAAATTAAAAATAGATTATAAATGCTGAGATAGCCAAATTACGTAACTGCAAGATGCTACTGCTGTATACTTAGATCTCCTATTCACTTCACCTTAACTCACGCTCTTCCAAGTAAAATCAGTGTCATCTGTCCCTTTTTTTCTGAGAAGTGCCTGATGATTATTTTTAGTGCTATATAAATGAAAAAAATTAAAAAGATAGCATACGTGTCTTGAAAAACTTACACTGAGGAACAGAAAGGAACGGAAATGTAAGCCAAACGCAAGAAGAAAAGAAAAAACAAGCATGAAGCACCCAGGGAAAACATGAGATACATTTCAGTGGCAGCTGAAAAGTACTGATAGTACTTTGAAATGAGAACAAATGGAGGAGTAAACAAGGCTGAACTGGAAGTCTGCTCTGGAAGAGAGAGAGAAGGAAGTCAATTTTGAAGGAAGACATTGAGGATATTCTAAGTGCTTTATGAGTTTGGGCTATGAAGTTTAAAGAGGATTTTCTACAATAATGTAACTCCCAGCTGGGCCAATTTTCTGAACCCATGAAGGACATTCCTGTCAGTTTGACTGTGTTGGTCTCGATAAAAGCTTTTTCCATCAAAGTCTCCCCAACTTTATTTCTCCCCCACCCCTTGCCACAAACCATGACCACTAAAAAAGAGCTATGAATATTTCAAAGAACTAAATGGAATGGATGGATTAATATTTTAATTCAAGTTATGCTTGCCTTTTATCGAGATGTAACTTTGAACATAATAAATTCTGTTTAAAGAACCAAAGCCTTTCATATTCTATATTTTGCATCCTTTTAAATTATTTATTTTAAGCTCTCTCTAAACACTGGAATGTTTATGGACATATCCAGTGGTATGCCAAAAGCAGAGAACAAAACTAAGATTGTATCCAGCCTACTCTTCTGATAAATTTTCAGTATAAAACAAAGAAGAAATCTGTTTTTCATTGCCTACTGTAAACAGCTGTGCCATGACTTTTTTTACTTCAATTGACAGATCCATAAAAAGAGCTCTATACAGTATTTGCCAGAAAAAAAAGAAAAAAAAAATTAAGAAATATTTTTCAAGACTGTCTGCAAGCAACAGCTGAATTATAGCAGTCTAGACAGTGAATGCTACTGGGAGCATTCACAAGACTAGAATTCAGCAGGACTGAGTGATACATTCATCTCCTTTTGGGACACGGTCACATTTATTTCTAGGAACACATTGATAATAAAGTGTAGGTATGTCATCATATAAACACAAAGCAAACTGAAAAAGGCTACTGGCCAACAAAGGCTTTGCACTTCACATCAATTTGGACAAATAGCTAAAATTTCCCAAACTTCACAGAAGGCAAAATTGAACTATAGGGCATGAATCTTGGATTTGTTCAACAGAAAGTTTGTACTTCTGATAATCTCCAGTGAATTTCTCAACAGCTTCTCTCAGGCCTCATAATTTACTGTGCTCCTAGAATAGGAAGTTTCCATACATGGGCCCACAGTGGACACTTCTGAGCACATAAGCATGTGTTGCAATATGCCCCAGTTATTCAAAACTTTATGATAGAAGAGAGCTTATGATATTTCAGGCTGTCATACAGTGATTCTGCAGTGGTAGAAAAAGTAGGCATTTCACACTACAGAAATTAAGATGACTTTAGAAATCAGTAAGACCTTAAGATCCTCATTTTCTTTTGCTAGAATTTGTTATTTAGAAGAAGCAGTACATTTTCCCATTAGGCTTTATTCAAACTGATCATAAATTTCAGTGTCATCCTTTTAAATGCAAAGTGGAAATGTAACCATTACATCTTCTGTTATTGTGAAATACTTTGAAATTGGACTTTTCATGGAATACAGAACTGACTACTCCTCCTACTAGTGCTCTTAATCATAAACTGCTGTCTGTAGTTTTGTTGTTTGAAGGTCAGACTACAAAAAATACGGTTATGTTCTCATGGCTCCCCATTCTGTTACAGTCCTTCCTGTATTAATCAGCTATTTACTTAGCTGCTGAAAACTGAAAGGTCATTTAGAATCAGTAACATACTTGGAAGTAGTTCCTCAGTTTATGCGGAATTGGTATGATCACAGTCGCTTCCAGACTCCAGTCAGCCCTGCTTTCTCTTCTTTAGAGGGCCAAATGCAAAGGACCCTTCCACACTCTTTGCCAAGGATTACTGTAAGTATCATTTAGATCCCTACAAAAGGATAGTACCCAGGCTTGGCTTAAATATCAGCTGTTATATGTTTATTTCAAACAACTTTAATTAAATAATTTATTTACTACCTTCATGCAAATCTTTCTCACCATATTTAAGACAAACACAGGTTACATTAACTTCTCTTATAGCCACTTGAAAATAAGTGAATAATAACTGCCTAAGCAAGTGCTCTGACTTGGAAGGAAGCTCAAGATGTGTAAGATCTGACACTAGGTTATCAGGTTTATCTTAAAGTAACCATAAGGCTGTGCTTAAAAATGATTTAAAAAATCTACAGAACATTTCAGTATTTTTTGTGCTTTGTTAATTTAGAATAAATGAATAAATACAATAAATTTCTATTCTAACTGGAATGTGGTCCTCTCATTTGTATTTCAGACACAGCATGTGAAAATATCAGGTAGGCTGGGAAACCCGTGAATTCTCATGTGTACTACAACTGTGTTCTCCATATCCATCAGAAGCCTTTCCTGACTATTCTAAACGTAAATGAAAGACAAGTCCTTAATGTCAATGAGAATGTACTTTAAAGTTGATTATGCGAAAGTGATTAGAATCCACGGGAAAGGGTCTGAGGGTTGCAGTCAATTACAAACTAACACTGCAACAACTGCAAGATAGGAAATCACATTTTTGTCTTTTTAAAAAATTGAGAGAATCAGATGAATATAAAGAAAAGAAGAATTTGGTTTGTGAAAAAAAGCTAAGTCTAAAAATAGTAAAGGACTTGAAAAGTCAAGGAAATTGTTAGATCTTCTTCACATAGCAGACTGGGCAGGTATTCAGGAAGGTCTGGGTCCTGACTGCATGCAGGCAGCAGCCCAGGTTGTTACCAAGGTTTCAAGCAAAGCTGCATTTCCATGCTTCTGTAATGTCACAAATTCAGAGCAGAAATATGTCTTTACATTATAAGTTTTTAAAGAGAATCACATAATGGTTGGGGAGAAAAGAAAGGGAACTTAATCAGAAATGAAATAGCATAAAATACATACATACAGTAAGTTCAGCTCAAATAAGTAATAAACTATGACCCACAAATGTAAGGTTTTTGGTTTTGTTTTTTGTGGGTTTTTTTGCATTACAATTGTATCTGTGGTGCCTTCTAAAAGAACAAATTATCCCTGTGTAGTTTGCTTTGAAAAGAAAGACAAATAAAATTTTATTGAGCAAATAACTATTTGTGTAGAGTATTCTTTCCCTCTCCGCCCCAAAAAAAGCAAATGAACTGTTTTGCCTGAGAAACTCACTAAGAAACCTCACAGCCAAAACTGAAACACTACCGTGACAGAACAACACTAAAACATTTGCTGTGAAATCCACTGTAAATGAACCATACCCAAGATATTGTAAGTACTTGCCCATCTCTTACTCTAAAAGGACTGTATTTCAGGACATACAGGGAAATTGCTCATGGTATATGTGCTAAAGAGCTTTTTCAGTGCTATTCAAACCACTCTTTATGTACGCTGTTCTATATCTTTGAGTCAGTTGAATAGGGACTGGCTGGAGAAAACATTTCCACAATTAATTTCTTGTTTGTTTGGCTATAATAGCATGTCATGAAACACTCACTGAACATAATTAGCTCCTTTACACTACTCATCCAAGCCTTTTTGGATGAAAACACTGACTTGCCAGATGGTGAGAAACAGCATGATATCTCACCAACTGGGAAATGTGAGCTCAGGTTCACGGGGCATGGGACAGCAATGGCTGTGTATGATGGAAAGAATACAGGAATCCCCCATGGGCAGGGATTGAAGACTGTCAGTTAGATGGCTTTAGCTAAGCAAGGCACCATTCTTACCTCTGTTACAGAGAATATGAGGGCTGCAGTCAAGCAGGAGGCAAAAGCAAAGGCATTCAGTAAAAGGGAGGGTCACAGGCTGTAGTCAGCTAACTGAGGTGGTCAGAAGACTGTCACAGGTTGCTTATTCTTCTCTTTTCTCCATTCATTCTTCTACCCCTTTGCTCCCCTCTCTGACCTCTCTTCAGTCTACCCACTAGTGTATGTATGGACGACCAAGAAAAGAATCGTAGCATGAAGAACTGTTTGCCTAGATGTACGCAAGAGAAATGGAAAGCCTGGCAAAATCTCTGCTGTCATAAACCGGCAGACATCAACAGAAAATACTGCACTGCATACTTGTTCATTTTAAATTATACATTATGCTTTTTAAACAAAGAAAAAAACAAAACATCTTTGTGAATTATTTGGTTGTCCTGTCTTGTGGCGTAACCTGGCAGGCAGCTCAGGACCGCACAGCCATTTGCTCATTCCTACATAGTGAGATGGAGGACAGAATCAGAAAAAAATAAAACACATGGGCAGAGATAAAGAGAGTTTAACAGCACAGAAAAAGAAGGAAAAATAATAATATTAAAAATAAAATAATATACAAAACAAGTGATGCAAAATGCAATTGCTCACCACCTGTCAAACAATGTCCAGACAGTCTCCAAGCAGCAGGCCCTCTCTCTGGCAAGCTGCCCATAGATAGTTCAGCATGATGTCATATGGAATGGGATAATTCTTTGGTTAGCTTGGGTTAGATGTCCAGCTTCAGTCCCCTCCAGCTCTTTGCACCCTCTCAGCCCCCTTACTGGCAGGATGGTATTGAAACTGGAACGTCCCTGGCTCTGTGTAGCACTGCTCAGCAACAAATAAAACATCGGTATATTACCAACAGTATATTCATCATAAATCCAAAACAGTATCAGCTACTAGGAAGAGCATTAAGTCGATCCAGGATATTCTGACACCTCATAACTGGGGTTCCGTGCATTGCTTAAGGCAAGGCAGAGGGGAAAAATGCTTTGACTGAAAATCACTATGTTTGTCCTGCAAAATTAAACTCCAGCCTAAAGTAGAACAATAAGCTTAAGATGCCTTATCCAGATTCTAAAGCCAGAAATTAGAGAAATTATATTGGTAGAGCTGAGCTAGATTGAAGACTTCTCTGAAAATCCTTCAACTGATACTAGGAGTTACTGCATGGCCTGTTATTTTTTGACATAGGTAGAATTAAAAGTGCATCTTAAAAAAAAGGTAAAATGAAGTAGTCAGGGAGCAGCAAGGGCTGGGTCCTTCCAAAATGTAGGTGAGCAGGAAGCCAAGGAAGCCTGCACCACCACGCTCCTGGTGTGGGCACTGTGGGCCAGCAGGAACTCTCAGGGAACTGGCAAACTCAGAAATATGAAAGCTATCATAAGACCCTTGTACACTGCCTCACTTAGACATTTAGTTTCAATCACAGATGGGAAATAGCAAACATATTGTTCTAAGCCATTGTGTGCCCTTTAAGACAAGTAGAAAAAGAGATCTCAGAAGGGTTTCTTTTTAGCAATAAAAAATACATTCAGAAAAACACGTACTGCAATGAGTTGCCAGAATTTCGAGCCTTAATCCAGTGTCTCCTACCAGTTACTGAAGACTGGGTCTGCAACATACTCCACATAAGAGCAACTTTGCATCCTTGCCCATGGACTTGCTGCTTGGCAGCATAATGGTGGGGCACTGCCATAAATCTTGACCAGACAGTGGCTTCAGTTTGTCTGTGAGGGGTCTATCATCCTAATAACAATAGTAATTACTAAAATAGCACGGTGTGGGGCAAAGCTAACCTTTATTTTATCTACCGCTGAACTACACAACTCTTGGTAGAGCATTAAATCGTGCTATTAGACAGCAGTATTTTGTCTATTTTTTATACAGCAACATCATTTAACTCTTTTCCACATTTAATTTTTTATCATTTTCTACTATTTTGTATTCTATCACTGAAAATGGTTTCTTTCCAACAAACCTGTGGTGAAGAAGAATGTAAATTCTGCAGAAGCACCAGCAGCAAGTAAATTAAATCATGGAAATTTTTATGAATTAAATATGAAACTGGCTAATGCAATCAGTTCTATACTATGTACATTATTTATTTTATTAAATTAATTTGACACTAGTTCAGTTTCCAGGGTGCTAAGGTTTTCATATCAAAGACACAGCAGGGCACTGTAATAAAATGGAAGAGAAGTGAATAGCTTTGGAGCTATGCAGAGTGCATTTTGGGATATGGGACAATATTTGGGACTTGGGGTACATACATTTTGGAAATTTTGGCTACTGTGATAAACAAGATAACAACATACAGTGTTGACACTAAATCTGTGTGAGCATTAGGCTACTAAACTGATGCCTACGAAAAGAGGAAAAGTATTTCACACTTCCTCACGTCATTATTTCAGTCTTTCTGTGAAAAAAAGACATCACTGCAATGGTTACATAGCATTCCCATTTTGAAATCCTTTTGATGGATTAACTCCAAGGACATGTAGCAGGTGGCTATTCAAGAAACACGGAGGCTTCCAATCCATGAGGCATGAATGTCCAACCTTTAGGCTTGCCTGGGCGGCACTGAGTGAAGAGGAACTGTCTTGGGTTGCACATACATAAATGGCTCCAACAGTAATGCCTCCTATTTATTTCCGTGAAAACTACAAGAGATACAAAGAGCACAATAACACTGCTTAACAGAGCAAATTCTCAGCTACAAAGTACTATTATTCAGCACAGTCATTACCATTACTATGCTTTTTTGCTACCAATGAACAAGAGCCTGCATGCCATACTCATAAAAATCCACACCAGTGGAGGTGACCCACAGTCACTCTTGCCACTTATGAAACGAACCACCACCTCACTGTGCCCATATCCACTGTTTGATCTTTATAAACATTCAGCAAATGTCAGTGGATGAAAACGAGCACCATTTTTTTCCTCATGGAAGAATTAAATGACACACATTTGCTTCATACACTTTTCCATGTCAGACACCACTCTGGAACGGAATATTGGTGGGAAGGTTCAGCCTCTACTGCCACTACCTCCAACATCTGCCTTTGACACTGTGAGCCAACATGATAAAATAGGAGGCACTACTTTTGAAGCAGCCCTCATTATATGTATGCATTATAGTCAATGTATACAAAGTAACAAAAAAAAATTAAATATTTTTTATTAATTCGCATACAAAAGACAGCAACAAAAACATAAAACTAATGGGATATGACCCTGTCTTTGTGAAACGTATCAGTCTGGTTCAATGGTAATGGCTACAATCCTTAATGAGCTCTCAAAGTGTTCATCAGAGATTTCTGATGAAATTCTACTCTTCCTCCACTCAAGCCTTGAAGATAATTGTTCACAAATGTATATGCTGCCAAAAAGTGGTGACATGAATAAGGCATGAATGTGAAGTGAGGGATATTTCTCTCTGGTAAGAGAGGGCTTATAAAATTATGGTAAAGAGACATGATCACATTTTTCATTGGAACTCTATACATTCCATTTGAACACAGGTAATGTGTTTATATCAGCTGAATATGGACTCGCCAATAAACAAAAAAAAAAAGATGATTTTTCCAGCAACCTTGAAACATATTCTAAAATTCTTTTATTAAAATGGAAAGCACAGCTGCACATTCTTTACTACACACAGGACTGCGCTTAGCCAGTGTATCAAAATCCATCAGCTTATTAGCCATAATTCAAGCTGGCACTGCACTGCACCCCGTGCACTGGTTTCAGCCCAGAGGGGTTAACAGCGCTGGGCTGGGCTGCTTGGTGGGAACAGCTGCCACTATGATGGCATGGGGCAAGGGTGGACACATAGCAAGCTGTGCCAGGCCATGTGGAGCCTGCGGGTTGGACATGCATACCATATGCCTTTATCCCCAGCTACACTTCAGAAACCTGCAAGGTAAAGTGTATAAAAAAAAGATAAAGTAATAGCAAATCGTATCAGTCCTACACCAGAGAGGATGTCAAACTCAGCTAATATAATAAACTCAGCTAATAATAATAAAAAATTCCCCTCCAAAATATTTATAAAGTATTATTCTCAGTATATATTAAATGCTTTTTCAAAATTATCTTGTAGTTAACATCTTTCTGTTCTTTGCAAAGTGACTATTTCTAAAAAAATTCCACCTATATTGAATCTATTTCCTCTTCCACATACAAACATAATTAATTAAAATGTATTATTTAGAAAATAAAAAAAGTTTTGATTTACTGTCAAATAATTGTTGTTAATATGTTGGTTTTATTTCTTACAGATATTAGTGGCACTATCACTGCAATCTTCCTCCCAGAGAGGCTATAACCTTTAAGCAATTTTCAAGGAATTGCAGTCGGGATAAAAGGCACACTACTGGGAAATGCACTGGTACAGAAATATGTGAAAAAAAGTTGGAAATAAATGCTAAAGAATAGATGGCCACAAACTAGTACATTTCTAATTTGTAATCCATATGAGCTCTGCTTATTTATAAAGGAAAATGATAATTTTCTGTCACTGTTGCATGGAGAGTAGAAGGCAGTAATAAGTTTATGAAATTCTGTATGGCTGCCTATACTTTTTAGAGATTTGTGTAGATGTATCCCAATATATGATACATAATAATGTTTCTTTTATGATAAATTAAAAGGAAAGCTTCTTGAAGACAAGATTTTTTTAAAATATTTTTACAGCACAAAGCACGGTAATGACATAAAAGTATATTGCTCAATCTAACAGAATTAAAAGAAAGAGCTAGCTATAACATGTTCATAAAACCCGAGAACCATATCACACCAAAGCTCTTTCAGATTGTCTTGAAATTGTAGCTTGAAAGCTGACCAAAAAATTGTAGCTGAACTGTATTATTGGATGTCAGCATGTCTCTAGTGCTGGAGGGTGCTGATGGAATCAGGAAAGGCTGCTGAGAAATAGTGCTTCAACTTTTGCCGATGGGAACTTGGATGAAATTCATCCGGAGAGCTGATATCTGCTTTGTGCCATTCTGTTTACATTTATAATTCTTCATTTGTAATAATGCCATTCATAATTGCTTATATCATTTATGTACTATATTGTATAAACATTCATTAAAATATAATAATAATTATCATTATTCAGCTAGAATAAATTACTACTAATAAATAGTAATTAGTTAAGAAGAAGCTGCTTCTCTGTGTCCCCACACTGCTATCAATCCCGTACCAAGTGACAGGGGTGAAATCAAGGGACTGAAAGATAATTTTGAGTCTGTTTCAGATGTGAGATCTGGGCACAATTTCCAATCAATGCTTTCAAGAAAAGTTTCAAATAGGCAAGAAGACCATTCACGTGGCCACAGGAAAAGAAAGACCTAAAAGAAACTGCAACTCTTCCCACACAGGATGATCAGGAGCATTAGGAAGCCTTATTCTTCAGCTGTAACTTCATAGTATGTTTAAAAGACCAAAGAGTCACGGTTCTAATCAGCTGTCAAACCCCTTTGTGTTTCATTGAATAGAAAGAATTTTCAAATGTGGTCACTGAGTATAATAGGCAGAAGTTTTAAACCAAAGTTTTGTGATCCAAACTACACATTGGCTTAAGAATTCACGCCTAACATCAGTTATCATAAATTTTATTCATAATATGATTACTTTTGGGTTGAAGACAAAGGACATTAACTGCATATATATAATTTACGGGTGTCACAGGCTTCTGCTTTGGCTACATTACATTACTTGGTCAGTTTAGGGGTTGGGCACTTAGTTTTATCATCTATCTATCTAGGGTCCCGTTTTCACCTACGACACCTCTACAAGATTATTCATCCCTTCCCAAAATAGAGATTTTATCTGGATAGATGAATCATCATCCAGAAGTGACATGAACAATACAGTGACTAACACAGGTTAGTCAGCTCCTGTCAGATGAGTGGAGTCCCATCTCTATGGCACTGCCAGCCCTTCCAGTGATAAGTCGCTTGTACTTGCAGCCAGTTCTCCAGAACTTCTTAAACTAAAGTTGAGTAGGAAAGATTCCTCCTTGGTAAGTGCTAAAAAGCAAAAAAAAAATAGCAAAATTTTGTTGGCATTGTTACATTTTAAGTAAACTCAGTATGATTTGCTAACAGAAATGATTTCTAGATTCCTTTCTTCATTACCACTTTTCTGCTGATTTTCAGGAAGCATTTGTTTCTGTTTTTCAGAGATACTATGATGCAATTTCAAGGCTGGATTCACATTTTCTTGCATTTGACCCATTTTCCTAGGTGACACAGGGCTCTAAACTATCCGCTGGCACTTGCAAAACCTAAGTGAATTCCTGCAGCTAACACTGTTTGCAGCCTCAGTCATGGTTAACCTTTTCTACAACAGTAAGTGGCTAAGGATAGGAATTAATATCTTATCCTGGGTTTGGTAAAGAACATACTGCTATAGCTTAACAACTACTGATAAAGAATAACTGGAGCAAACATCACATGGGAGGAAAAATTTTTGTCCCCGTTTGTTTTTTTCCTTCATAAAATCAGTTACACATCTTTCAGTGTGAAACTCTTTGTACCCTCCCTGCTCTTGCTGCACGCTGATGCAAGAATGCTGGCAAACTCTGTTTTTCAAAGCTGCGTGGCTCTTGTGGCTGGTTTTGTTTCTTCCTCTATACTGTTATGATTTCTCTTTTGCTTTGGGATCCTTCACTCCAGTAGTCTTTGCCTTTTCCATTCAGACTCCTAATCAAAACACATTATTTTATGCTTAGCCTTACAAAAACAGCATTTTCTTTTTTACTAAGAAGGAATGGCATAGAAAACAACAACAACAAAAAAAGGAAGATGACTGCATCATCTACATCTCTTATGCATTCCATAAGGTCTGCTCCAAAATTAATGCCTCCTATTTTATTATGTTGGCCCACAATGTCAGAGGAGGATGGTGGTGGTACGGCAGTAGAGGTTGAACCTTCTCACAAATATTCCATTATATTCTGTTGTTGTGCCACAGATGGCAGCAGAAGGGCACTCTGACAGAATGGAATCTGACATGTAAGTGGGGGTTAGGGCTGCTCCATAAGTAATGACTCCTGATCTTTGGAATATGCTCTGGAGATCTGTCAGAGTATGGAACACCTCTATAACCACAGTATTACATCCTTTGGGTAAAATCTGTAGCAGAAGCAATAGCAAATACAATTTTCTCCTGATTATTGACAACAAATTTTAACTATATGTATATAAATATATATAAAAAAAGAAGCAGCAGTTTCAGGATTTTGATATGTTACTAAATAATCACTGTATAACACAGTATAATGTACTGTTAATATAGCTGTAAATAATTCAGAGTTGTGTCCGTTGCTTTAAAAAAAATATTGAGCAGTGATCTTGAAAAGCCCTGTATCAAATCTGCAAGTACATCATTGACTCTTTTCTGATATAGCATTCAAGTTAAGTCTTTTTTTTTTTTTTTTTTTTTTTTTAAGTCTTGTCTGTTTTATTGCAACAGAACTGCACAAAAATAAATTAAGCTGGGGATTTCCATAGTTTCTAGCCTGGGGGAAGTATATGTTAAGTGTTAATTGATGTTTATTTCATCTCATTTAGAGCTATGTTTTGTTCTAAGTTTCATACTTCATTGTACTGGGAGATAAAATGTATGTCGAAAAGGCTCTCACTAACATCTGAGATTGCTGCTTCAGCAGCATCTACAGGCTCCTAAGAGTGAACAGAAGTAGTTATTAAGGTCTAATAAGCTAAGGACTTAGCTTATGATAATAATGATAATATAAGACCATATTTCACTAAACACACTGGAGAAGTTTTTTGTTCCACGCAACTCTTAACTGCCTATATTCTGCTAAGATCTAGATAATCAGCATAACGAGAGCTGCACTGAAAGTTATGTCGCCTATTTTACAGATTTTTATGAGTACAGCATGCAGGCTCTTGTTCATCAGTGATAAACAAGCATTAATAATGGTGATGACTGCGTTGAAAAATAATATTTTGTGGTTGAGAGTTCACTCTATCAAATAGCGTTATTGTGCTCTTTGTTGTAGCTTTCATGGAAACAAATAGGAGATATAACTTTTGGAGCTACCTATGCATAAATAGTAAGTTTTGGATTCATAGTGGTGATGATAAATAACGTGTAAAAACAAATCTTACTAAAATATTACTAGTACGTATCTTCAAAAAACTGAGTTTTTGCAAAGCAATATTTATATGAAGTAAAATTGTCCTATGTTTTCACTCTATTAGGAAACACACTTTTTATTTCTGAGCTGAATTTTTATAGGAAACACCTTCAAATATATACAATACAGCATTATGACACTATGTATTGCTAAATAATGTTTTACATGATCTACTGAAGTTACAGCAATGGCATCATAAACCTCTTCTATACAACTGAGATAAATAAATCTCTGGAGAAGCTAGAATATTCTTTTTTTATTGCTGTAAATACAGAAATTTATTAAGCTTCTGAACTGAGAGATTCAGTTTAAGAAAATGCTAAATGTCTACTTTCACTATCAGCTAAGATAAAGGTTTGGTATGAATCATGTGCACTTTAAACAGTACTGACAAGAATAATGTATTATTAAGCACTGAACTCTGGCACGGCAAATAATATTTATCTGACAAAGTATAACTAGTGACTGACATTTTCTGTACTAATGTCATGTTTCATCATTTTGGAAAATGTATTTTCTTAATTCCACACACCATTCTCAATATCTCGCAGATTAACTCACACTAGAGAATACAACTCAGAAAGTCCAAGTGATTCAAAAAAAGAGGGGGGGGGGAGGAAAGCAGTGGAGACTGAGCAGTAGTATCTGTAATATAAAGTCATGATGTAAAGCCAAAGAAGTGAGAGAATTTCTCTTCAGAGAGAATTTAGTGGAACAAGGTGTGAACCATAGGCAGTATTTGAAAGTTAGCTTATGACCTCTCTAAACCTCTCACAGGCTAAACTGAATTCATAACCTCAACTGCTGCTTCTACTAGGAAAAAGATGATATATATATATATAGATATATTATGAGACAGACAACAAATAGTTTTTCTCTTAATTTATTACAAATGGAAGACTAAAATGGCTCTCAAGTTTAGATTTCAAAGGACTTCAGAAATCACAGAATCACAGAATCACAGAATTGCCAGGGTTGGAAGGGACCTCAAGGATCATGAATCTCCAACCCCCCTGCCACATGCAGGGCCACCAATCATCCCACCTAATGCTAGACCAGGCTGCCCAGGGCCACATCCAATCTGGCCTTGAACACCTCCAGGGATGGGGCATCCACAACCTTTCTGGGCAGTCTGTTCCAGTGCCTCACCACTCTCTCTGTAAAGAATTTCCCCCTGACGTCCAACCTAAATCTACCTTCCCTCAACTTAAAACCATTTCCCCTTGTCCTGCTGTCACTCACCCTTTCAAAGAGTTGACTCCCCTCCTGTTTGTAGGCTCCCTTTAGGTACTGAAATGCTGCAATTAGGTCACCCCGCAGCCTTCTTTTCTCCAGACTGAACAAGCCCAGCTCCTTCAGCCTGTCCTCATAGGGGAGATGCTCCAGTCCCCTGATCATCTTTGTGGCCCTCCTCTGGACCCTCTCCAACAGCTCCCTGTCTTTCTTGTACTGGGGGCTCCAGATGGGGCCTCACAAGAGCAGAGTAGAGGGGAACAATCACCTCCCTGTCCCTGCTGGCTACCCCTCTCTTGATGGAGCCCAGGATACCATTTGCCTTCTGAGCCGCAAGGGCACACTGCTGGCTCATATTAAGTTTTTCATCTATCAGGACCCAAAGGTCCTTCTCCACAGGGCTGCTCTCAAGGACCGCTCCAAGTCCAAGTTTTCTTTGGTGAATTCGTGAATAGAAAGAATGAGGATGTATCATCATTGAAAAGTAGATTTCTTATTAAGTGCCTTGTTGCAAATACAGACTTAAATGTACACCTGACCCTCACTTCCTTTCTCCATCATTTATGAAATCTTTTGCGCAATATTTTTTTGGAAAAAGCATTATTAACCTTTTGGGTAAGCATTCTCGGTCATTTCTGTTTTCCCAAGATTTCCATCCCTACTTCAAAAATAGTACACATGCACTTCAGATGCACTGTTGACCACTGTGCTGGCCTTGGGACAGTCTGTTAGCCTGCACCTTCAAATAAATGTTTGTCAGAAGAAAAAAAAAAGAAATCACTCCATACATACTGATATCTGTACATCTAATGCAAGATTAATGCGGAGGAAAGATGCTAAGTTGATAGCTGTCAAGAGTCAGCTCCACAAAATGCATTAGCAATGTCAAATTTATATGGAGTTTATAGACTCTACAAAATAGAGATACTGCCACATTCAGTAATGGAAAAGAACACAGTGTGTGCACAGCTGTACTTTTTTGTTTTCTCTGGTGAGATGGCTCAGAACAGAACATGATACTAGTTTTATATTTTGAGTGATCTTCTACGTTTTATATAAACCAAGTTGAGAAAGCAGGGGTTATTCAAACAAGAAAATACCTTCAGCGGAAAATATCTTACATTCACATAGTCTTCAACATCTTTTATACATGAGAAAAATGTTTTAAAACATGCTATGCCTCTCACACAGTTTTTGATGGTTTTGTCTGTTTGCTTGTTTTCCCACAGTGAAATCCTTTACACACACTTTCACAACCCTTTCAATACATCTTCTGTCATTGTACTAGCTGAAATATCTGTCTTTGTGCTGTTAGTTACTAAATATGCAGTGTTGAAGGACTGCTGCAACTGTCTCCTCATTACATGTTCCACTGGCATTGAACTCAGTTTTTCAAGTGCTTTGAAATACTTTGAAATAGAGGAGGGATTACAGAAAAGCAAATTCTTTTCAGTTTCATCCGTGTAAACAGAAATCTATAGTGTCTTCTGCTGTGAACTAACAAAGGCTGCTAGGTGTGACAGATGAAATGCCTTTCAGGAAATCCATCATAAGAGTGAACTTTGAAATGTATCGAGGGTTGTTCAGATGCTTAGGGGAAAAAAAAAAAAAAAAAAAGAGTATCCATGAGTATTCACACAGCTTATTTCAAGAAAAAAGGAAGAAACTTAGAATGAGTAATACATCAAACAAGATTAGACTGCACATGACCTGAAAGACACCTTTGTATTAATATCAAATAATCCTGGAATCCTTACTTCAGTCTGGCAGTAACCGTGAGTGCGTATATCTATAGCACTGAATTTAGTGCTGAAAAAATAACAAAAAGGCAAAATCAAACTGCAACAATTGGAATTTTTTTCAACTATGATAAAATTTAAAAAATTAATAAAAAGAAAGGAGAGAAAGAAGGAAAGACGGACAGATGGACAGACAGAAAGTCTTTATCTGAAGCTGCTCTCAGGTAGCCTAATAACTGTAATTGTTAGCAAATATTTTTTTCCATTGAGTAACTGGATTAGCAATGTCATGCAAAGTGTATTTCTGGTTAATTACCCAGATCCCTAAGGGAATTTCAGTATACTGTTTCATGCTTGATACTGTACCTACGATCAACTAGAAGATCTGCAAGTGTATTTGGAATTTGCCAGCCCTTTTTTTTTCAGCTTGCAGTGCACAGAAGTTATGAAATATAACACGCAGTTCAAAAAATATGAGCATTTGTGATGTACACAACTAAGAGGATGCTAGAAAATCTATTTCACTTGCTGCACATAATCCATTTTCAATCTGTAAAATGTGCACAATCAACTAAGACTTTTAAAATTAGCATGGGAGACGTTCCTCACCTGCAAAGTCTTACCTCTGACTATGGTTGTTTGAAGTACAGGGTTGTACTATACACACATAAAGATTAAATCTTGGTCTACATATTTAGCATTTAAGTGCTACAAATCAATATCAGAACACCAGAGCAGATATTCAAACATCTTGCAAGAACAAGATTCTTGTGGCGCGTTGTTATGTGGCAAAAAAAAGAAGATCTTTCTCTGAAGAGTCTGCCAGCCCTGAGCAGATGGAACATGGCAGGGGCTGGAGAAAGGCATGGCAGGTGGAGCTTGGTGCCATCCCTTGCTGGGTCGAAGCTGCAGAACTGGAACTTTTGCAGCACAGCATCAGGAGGAAAACCTTCTGGGGGATGCGATTCTGACCTCAGTGAATTTTCTGGCAAAACTCCCAGTTGTTCCCGTAGAGATATTTTCCCAGTTTTTACTACTTTAGCAAACAAAAGACCAACTCACGTTAGCTTGTTGAAGGATTTTTTTTTACCCAGACAAAGGTAATCACGCTATTTTAAATATCCCAGATGCCGATGGAGGTAATCAATTATTTTAAAAAGTGCAATAAATCTTTATAAATAATAGAAAAAATGTAAGGCAAAATTCTCTAAGAATTTTCTCAATGTCATTAGTACTGGTCACTGAAACTCCACTCAACTCTAGAGCTTAATTTGTGCTTTTACTGAAATTTCAAGATGGTGTCAATACTGTGAAAAAGAGGTATCACTGTCCAGTCCTAAATTTAATGGCAAGCAAATCTTTCCTCTGGATGTAGATAAAACGTGAAATCTGAAGCTATGTACCAGTCATTAATGCTTTGTGACATTTATTCTATGAAAAGTATAAATTAGTCTCCAGAAAGCTGGCACCATTCCATTTTAAAGACTTTTTTTTTTTTTTTTTTAATTTCCAAATCTATAAGCAGCATCTCTGTATTCTTTTTTTTTTTTTTTATATGAAACTTTGATAGTTTTAGTCCCTTATGAATCTCATTTTGAAATACATGCATTTAAATGCAGATTGGGACTTCCTCTAGAGAGCAAGGAAGAAACACTTTAATGTGAAATTTTGACAGAGGAATAAACTTAATTTTTTTATTCCCAAGACAACTGATTTTTTTTCCAGATATCACTTGTATCTGATACTTTCTCTACTGGTAGACAACACGATTTCTCTGTAGATTATATAGTTTTTCAATAAGCATCTAACTTTCCTGACATCAGAATCAGAAATCAGAATTAATCTCTAAAAATTAATCAAACACCACTTTTTTTCTAGTGGGTCGATGCTTTGTTTCATCTGAAGTGTCATACTAATTGTAGTATTGTATCACTGGTTTTGGCATCTATGGTAAAATACCATTAAGGGCACAAGATCATACTGATCAACAATGAAACCATTACAAAATACTGGAAGTAGCATATTATTAATTACCCTCATAAAAAGAATGTTATCTGAGTTGCATACAGATTTAACCTATTATATTCATGTTCTATTTTACTCAGATATATTGAAGAAGTTTTCATTGTTTTTTTCAGATGGTAAGCTTTTTTTTTTTTTTTTACTACACAATAAGGTCAACTCAGATTTTCAACAGATCAAACATCCAGTTAAAATATTAGAATTGGTTAAAATACTGTCTACTTTTTTTTTTTTTTTTTCTATGAAAGGTAAAAATTCAGGTTTGAGAAGCCAGAAGAGAATGAACTTCTCTCTTTATGTACTTACAAATTAGAGGTACTTTATAATTAGAGCTATCTGGAGGTAAGAGTACTCTGGAACACTTGTCGTTTGTTTAGCAATTACTTTGTAATTATCATCTGCTTAGCTTATTTCAACCTTCCTATCCCTGGAAAATCCATCACAGAATAAATAAACAAACAAACAAACAAACAAACAAACAAATATTAAATTACTTTCTAATGTATTTCTGTAACTCACTGTAGAAGGTAAGTGGTTGTGCTGTGTTCCTAAATAACATTAGAAATATGTTATATATCTTCAGATTACCAAGAAGATATCTTCTTAAGAAACAGAGACTTATGCTGGTAGGATAAAAGATAACTAAAGGTTAAGTTTGGCTTCACAGTTTTTGTCTCTCAGGTTAGAATTTCAAAGGCCCAGTGTGATGTTAGAGCCAGAGCTCCTTTTGATGGATAAAAATCCTAATAACTCAAGACACGGTAACAAGGGTAAAGCTAAGGTTATAATGCTGTTCTAGTTCAAGTAGTGTGAGATTTACTAAAAAATCTGCAAGTCAGGGAGAATGTGATGGCTCAGTTGGCAGTTGATATACGTTTTTTTCTCAGTGAAGTCTGCAACTTTTCTATATATAAGCAATGTATTGCAGTGTGATAAAGAACTAAGATTTCACACACTTAAACACAACAAGTGATAAATTGAAATGACACAGTTCTATTGCTGGCTTACTGCTGAAGTAATCCAAAAACCTTTTTAGTTTTTGTTACTGTCAAATTAATTCATGTAAAATGTGCCAGGAGATAACTCTAAAAATGGATCAGAGAAGATAGATTTCCAATTATTGTTTTCTTGCTTTAGTGCACTGCTTACTTCATGCTGCTGTATTTCCCAAAACTTCAAAATGAATTGCAGATATAAAACATGGGTTTCTGTGATTTCTATAAATTCAAATACAAGTGATCATTTTTCCTAACTCAAACAGAAGAAAATTGGACTGATGCTGTGATAAAAAATAAGAACAATTCAAAAGTGAATATAACACCAAATATGAGTAAAGATGTCTGGGATACCAAAGGAACATTCTGCAGGTGCTAGTTTTCTCCCTTAGAAGCTCATCTAACCTTAGAGCTCATTGGGACCACAGAGTTTAAGATACTCCCTAGAGGAGAACAGATGGAAATACACTGATGGACTGCAGGCTTTCAGAGCCCACTGATGGCAGCAGCATCTCTGAAAGACAAAGGTAACCTAACAGCATACTGATAATGCACAGTCTGTTTTTGCCTATGCACAGTGGAAAGCACACAGATTTACTTTTAAATAAAATTTTGAAGGAAAGATTAGGTATTAGATATGAAAATCAACATAAGTTTTATGGTGCAAAATTTTATGTCTAGTTCCTACATTTTTCTGAATATGCGAATAATACGTTTCTTGGAGGGCAACTTTTTGTCACACATCTGAATGAGCCTACCCTAAACTCCTTAAATACAGTTTGAAAAGAATAGTTGTAGCCCAGAAATCCCAAGAGGATTTAGGTCACCAGGGTTTTGAAGGCTATATAAGAATTTATCAGATTCCTCACAATTGATACAGAAGTGTTATGAATACATAGTGATATTCAGAAGTGTGAACAGGGCACAACAGAATTATAAAGACAGAGCTTTGAATTACTGAAGTTCTGTAACACATTTTGGAAGTCTTACAGTAGTATTAGCTTGATTACAATGGACAAAGAAACCTATTTCTGAGAGCCTAGAGTGCAAATGAAGCTGGTAGGGCACTGTCTTAGAAAGTGCTGAATTCCATTCCTCCCAAGGTTAATAGGCTCAAACTCTGTTCAGCATGATGAAGAAGGCATCTCTGTAACTGGAAACAAGATGTCTACTGTTTAATAATAATTTTTTTAAAAAGTTTTTAACTTACATATGAAGATCTGTTTCTTGGACATGAAAGTCCCTCTGGAGCTAATAGTTGTCCTAGTTTGATGGTTTTTCATTGGCTTTCTACAACATAACATCATGAAGTGTACTGGAAGTTGAAGTGTTAATGCTGCCGCTCTGTGGACTGCCAATATTTCCAGTTTCTGGCAGAACTAGAATTGCCAGAAGAAGACTTCATTTTTGCATTTCTGTTTTCCATTCGGAAGGAAATATAAAACTAACTGAGAGTCACAAGGTGCCCTTTTTACTCTCTTTGTTCCATGGCCACTTTGTCTACAGCATTAGAGTAAAGAGTTCGGTTTTGGAAACTTTCTCATTTTATTTGATTTATTAGCTTCAATTCCAATCATATTCTATTATATTGCATTATCTCACATTCCACTATCATATTTAGTAAACTAAGTTTTTTTCCCTTAGTTTGCTGCTGTTTTCCTCATCTAGGAAATCTCAATACCTTTTCCCTTCTCTCCTTCCCACCCCTTCCTGGGATGTGGACCTGTGGGACACGGACACTAGGCCAAACCAGGCTGAACTGTGACAACAGTGTTGCTGATTTCAGCAATATCAATCATTCCTAACGCTCTGCATTATAAGAAAGAGTGAAAAACAAATTTTTAAATAAACACATTTATCACTTCTGATACTTGTAATTGAGATGCTGTGACACTGGAAAAATATTTATTAAATATTTGCAGGAATATTCTCTGTAAGGCATGTAGAAAGACATGAGGCAAAGTGGGATCCAGAGTGAATAAAAATTTCTTCCTAACTTCCACTATTCAATGTAAGCATAGAGACTGTGTCCTTCATTAGCATTTTTATCTTGTTTAATCTATCCACTGATGTCATTTAAAAGTTACATGTTTTGCAGCTCTACTGAACCCTTGGCCTCAATTCAAAATACAGTAGGTACTTTGAAAATTGATGTTAACAAAATTTCACTCTGATTCTACAAACATTTCAATAGCTATCAACAACTTTAGGAAGAGTGGACTTACTCTCAACAGGACTCTATTCATTAAGTATAATCAGACCTTAATGTTAACTAAGGGATGCTTTGAGTTGCAACCTCAAGTCTTCACTGATGCAAGTAAATTTGTGAGGGCACCCAAAATTACTTTGACAATGAGTAAAAGCTGAAAATGTAGAAGAGCTGATAGCATATTTGAGTACAGATCTCATGTGTATATGAACTTGTTTCTCAAGTCCTTTATCGCCACAGAGAAAATTACATGTCTACGCATCTGAATGAAAACAGTATATTGTACTTGGCAAAAGGGAGCACTTGCAGCTAGTCAACACAGACAACACTGCACCATCAGGAACCTTCTGGGGAGCTTTCCCTCCAAAAGTATTTTGGTACTATTCAGTCTGAAGGAATAATAGAAGCATTACTACTTGTATCCTCTTCTACATTAGCAACATTTTTGAAGAACAAATTTGAAATAGTATCTTGTGACAATAGGTGCTGCCATAACCTACCAACAAAAAGTCATGATGAATTTTGTAGGCAGTTACTTCCTCTGATTCCTCTACTTTTTTTACTTTTTTAAGGTATTAAACTTTGTTTTGGTCATAGGCTTCCCCTGGCTTTCATTAGATATGGTGTGCATATAGCCAAAATTCAATGTTGGATACCAGTTTCACATCTGCTAAGGAGTGATCCAGGAGTGTGTTATTTTGGCACTAAATTTTACAAAACCTGCTTTTTTTTATATATATATAACTTGTAATTAAACATGAATTTTAATTTGCACAGTAGGGAAATATGTGAATATGGTCAGATATAATAAATAATTAAAATATTCAATTGGTTGAAATGATTTTTAGACTTTGTTGTTTGATTCTTTTTTTTGGAGGGGGGTGATGGCAAGGGAGAGGATGGCATAAGTCGTATTTTTAGTGTGAGGAAACAAAGCTCACTAAAGAGATCTGAAAAGTAAAACTGGGAAGACTTGGAGCTCTTTTGTTTCCTCTTTCAGCTGTCTACAAAGTCAAAGCTATATTCTACGAAAAATAACTTTGGCAACATTGATTGAAGTATTTAATAAGCTCAAACAACGTGCAATATTGCATAAGTAACACTTAACATACATTAATCCAATGGCTGTAAAGCAGTAATTGCAGGGAACATTTACTCAGCTCCTGAAAACAATAGAGCGACCTTAAGAAAATACCTGGTAACTCATTTTACCATCATAAAATACAGAAAAGATTTTTTTTTTGACTGATTTTGCACAGATTTTTATCATTAAAATTCTGTAACTTACAACAGTTGATAAAAAATAAAATCTACAGTAGAAATTATTTTCTTTTTTGGATCAATATCCATTATTCATCATCTTCAAATTTCTAGCTCTTCAAAGAACCATCAGACCTTACTATTGCTTCACATTACTTGCTATGTTGGTTTCCTTCCACTCTCACTTCAGTAATACACATCTCACAGCTATTAGGTTTACAAGATAACATTTCCTAAAACTTCCAATCTGCTTCAAGAACACTTATTTCAAAGAAGAAACTATGCTATAAGTTCTGCAGATTGGTTATTAAAAAAAAAAAGGAAAAATGATTGGTATTTCAAGTTATAATTTCAGTGAAAGAGAATTGTAAGAAAAGGTGTACAGGTATACAACACATTCAGGATTCAGTAAATTATTGTATTGAGTTATAGTTTGAAGTTGTTCAAGTTAGTTAATTACAAATGAAAATATGAATCTGACAGCTCTCTGATCTTTTCTAATATTTTGTTGAATCAATCCAAAATTGTTTCAACTTTTTTTTCTTGGTTTATGCCAAAGTAAATTGTGTCAAATACAGATGCATGTTGTTTATCCAACCATTCTTTTCACTGTGGCTAGAATAGCATTTAGATGCACTTGCACTCAAAAATATTTGCCAATTATTTGTATTGATAATTTTTTGTACTTGAGGTTATTATATAAATTCTTATTATATAAAGTTCCATAAGTAGGATTACTAAAGCTTGGTATTACAATTACCATGGCAGAATGGTAAATAATGGTAATACTTCTAAGTACATTAGTAAAGAAAATTGGCTAGCATGCATAAAATGTTTAGGATTTGATATAACTAAGATATCCAAAGTTTCAGCTACTTTACAAGTCCTCATGAGCATTTCATTACCATGAAATAGTGTAGACTTGAGAGCTTTTAGTTACAAGCATTTAAAATATTCTCTCTTCTCAACATGCTTAAAGAAAATAGCATATCTAATACCCTATTTACATCAATTGAGTAGCAAAAACGAAAAGCTTTCTGAGCAAATAGTCAGGAAGGTTTCAGTCAGGAATACAAGGTACAAAAATAGAGCTCCGTCTGGATTGATGATAGCCAGGCTTCTGGAAAGATTAATTTTTATGCACTAATTTGGACTACACTCAGGCTAAATATTTTGCTTTCAGAAAGAATTAGGATAGCCATACAGAACCTTTTCTTCTCTATTCTGCAAATTTAGTTAGTCATGATAATTTAATGGACAGTGAGGCCACACAATCTTATTATCAGAGCTCCCCTTCAGCAGCTCCTGGAGTGAATTGTCATTCTCAACATGCAAGCCACCACCTCAATTTGAATCTTGTATAATATTATCAAGCATATTTATCCTTCGAGGTTTATTTATCATCAACCATAACACTTAATGTCCTATCCATTTTATTCATCATAGACTTTTACACATTCAAGCTGTGCATGCATGCTATTTACTACTGGTAACTTCATGCTCCATATGAAAAGTCTTTTCTTTGGCTGTAAACAGTTTTAACTATTTTATTTTTGCCTGTGGCCAAGGATGAATATAATGGAATGTCATTGATTGAATATTTGCATTGCACACATTGTTTTAATACAGCTTCATTTCTTTTTCAGTATCTGAGAAATAGAGATGTCATAGTTCCCATAACAGTTATGCTACTCTCCAAGGTTCTGTTTATACAGCAAAATGAAGATGGAAGTATTGGTCACAGAAGCAACAAACAGAAAGCAGAAGCTGCCGCACCGGCTAGTAAATTAAGTATCTAAGTCCCCAGAGACATTCCCAGTCTTCACTCATTACTGTGCCACTATTATACTACTTACATTAGCTTTATCTGTGTAAGCATGATAGGTGTTTTGGTTGTGGTTTCTGTTTTGTTTGCAAAAATTACACTTTATTTCTCAAGGTTTGACTTTGATCTAAAGGAAGAAAAAAAGAGACTGGGACAAAGGCCATCACTCTGCTACTGAAGTTGTTTTAACCCTCTCAGAATGGCTGGTTGGAGTATAAGGATACAAATAGGGTCACTAAGTATTTTGAGACGTGGCAGAATTCCCTACAGGATGTGTGCCCTGCCCACACAGTTTAATTTCCAATTTTAACAAGGTGATCTGCAGCATGTTGTTGTAAACTGTTAAACTCTTCCCACCTCTTGCCACTTCAGGGGAATATGTGATACTTGCACTAGTTCGTAGCTCATAAATGAAAGCTTGAGCAGATGGCAAGAGCATCACCAAGGTGATTTGCACTTTTAGCATATGTAGCATTCTGTGTTTACTATTATATAAGTAATCCAGAACAACACAAAGATTTTGCTTCTTCCTTCAACAGTTCTCTTTCAAAAGAAGAGAAAGTATGTGGGTTACTCTCACAGGCTGTAGATCTCTAGGTTCAAATATTTAATTTTTAGTAGTCACCCACCAAACTTAACTGCATTAATTTTAAGGCTTTCAGTTTTAGATAACTTATATTCACTGACTATTTAATCATATATAGGAAATGTTGATCAGTTTAAGGGTGTAATTCTAACAGGCCACATCCTGCTACTGAATTTCCCATTGATGGTTAACAAGTAAATCATTTTTGTCTTATATCCAAAAGAGACAATGATATTCTTTTCAAAACAAATTAAAATAACTAACAAACTCAGCCTGTTCACTTATCTTAGATGTCATTATTTTCTATAGAGTCACAGTCTAGGTTTGTGGTGCTGAAAGAAGAAATAATAGGTAAACAGGCAAGAATGTTTTTCAGATAGTTTATTGCATGAACTTGCAGTAGAGAATTGCTTTTATGGAGAATCATAAATAAAGCCTTTACAGTAATGCTGACTAAAAGCAATTTACTCATTTGAAGCTTATGAACATAAAACTTCTGTTAAACAAAAAGCCAGGCACAAGTTCAACAGGATTTACTTTGGAGAGTAAATAGATGTATTTTCTAATAGGAAGGGCTTGCATGGGGACCTGACTGAGCCAAAAAGGTATTTTATGACAACATACTTAACCTACCTGTATCTCAGTTTTCCAGGAAGATAAGGAGGATAATAGCATTTCTATCCTTACACTGGATTGCGAAGCTTAATTCACAGTCTTATCCAAAGCCATTAAAGCCAATAGAAATCTCTCATTGACTTTAAAGAGCTTCTGTTCAGGTCCTTTACAAGTCAGGTGAAAGACTGCCACTGACTTCAAACCCCAAGCTCCTTCATACCCTCATTTTGGAGGCCTCTGGAGATGCAGATATGTACCAGTAAGAGCATTACATTCACCAAACAA
Source organism: Chrysolophus pictus (assembly GCA_037305975.1). NCBI lineage: Eukaryota > Metazoa > Chordata > Aves > Galliformes > Phasianidae > Chrysolophus > Chrysolophus pictus. The sequence goes on from CM074576.1 coordinate 168,705,125, forward strand.
ATCCCCATTAAATAAAATGGGTCCTTTCCCTTTCCCTTTCCCTTTCTCTTTCCCTTTCCCTTTCCCTTTCCCTTTCCCTTTCCCTTTCCCTTTCCCTTTCCCTATCCTTTTCCCTTTCCCTTCCCCTTCCCCTTCCCCTTCCCCTTCTCTTCCCTTCCCCCTTCCTTTCCCTTCCCTTCCACCTTCTTTTCCCTTCCCCCTTCCCTTCTCTCTTTTCCCTTCCCCCTTCCCCCTTCCCCCTTCCCCCTTCCCCTTCCTCCCTCCTTTTTCATTTTTTAATTCTGAGAGTGCTATCCACTGTATAAATATACAGCCAGCAGTATCTACTGGTTACTGTATGCACTTACTAACACCTGTTTCTTAGGGACCCTTACCTATTGGTTGCATAATTGTCTTGAGCTACCAGCTCTACACATCGGATCTGGATGAAGTACAATTTTAATAACTTTTCCCACCAATTACCACAGTATCAAATTGAAATTATCAATTGTTACTGTGTTTCTGTGTTGGCATTATGCTAGCTGTGTAAGCAAAGACAATATCTGACCTGGTATAAAGCTTCTCACTATCAAGGTAATCACTTAAAATTTTCAAGATGTCAAGCAGCAGAAGAGCTCAACAGTAGGTCAGTACTTTACATATTGTGGCTTCTACATTTCTGATCTAAGAAAATAGGTCCTGTAATGTTGAACTACAACCTCACAGGAAAAAGGCTCCAAAATTTCATCATTACGAGAACTGAAAAGAAAAACGTATAACTTTTAACAGGAATACCATGATTGTGTAAACTATGCATTATTATACTCATGTACCATTTAAACAATGCTAAGCTACTATCATAAAAGCTGGACTTCATTCTATAAGAATTTGAAAACAGTAAGAGTAAACTGAATCACAGAATCACAGAATCACAGAATCGTAGGGGTTAGAAGGGACCTCCAGAGATCATCGAGTCCAACCCCCCTGCCAAAGCAGGCTCCCTACACCAGGTCACACAGGTAGGCGTCCAGGCGGGTCTTGAATATCTCCAGAGAAGGAGACTCCACAACCTCCCTGGGCAGCCTGTTCCAGTGCTCCGTCACCCTCACCGTAAAGAAGTTCTTGCGCACATTGGTGCGGAACTTCCTGTGCTCCAGCTTCTGGCCATTTCCCCTTGTCCTGTCTCCGCACACTGCTGAAAAGAGTCTGGCCTCGCCACTTTGCCCCCCACACCTTAGATATTTATAGACCTGGATCAGGTCCCCACTCAGTCTTCTCTTCTCAAGGCTAAACAGACCCAGTTCTCTTAGCCTTTCTTCATAGGGGAGATGTTCCAGGCCCTTCACCATCTTTGTGGCTCTCCTCCGGACTCTTTCCAAGAGGTCCCTGTCTTTTTTGTACTGGGGAGCCCAGAACTGGACACAGTACTCCAGACGAGGCCTTACCAGGGCAGAGTAGAGGGGGAGGATCACCTCCCTCGACCTGCTGGCCACGCTCTTTTTAATGCACCCCAGAATGCCATTGGCCTTTTTGGCCACAAGGGCACACTGCTGGCTCATGGCCAACCTGTCGTCCACCAGGACACCCAGGTCCCTCTCTGCAGAGCTCCTCTCCAGCACGTCATCCCCCAACCTGTACTGGTGCATGCAATTATTCCTCCCTAGGTGCAAGACTCTACACTTGCTTTTGTTAAACCTCATCTGGTTTCTTACTGTCCAGCTCTCCAGCCTGTCCAGGTCTTGCTGAATGGCAGCACAGCCATCGGGAGTGTCAGCCAATCCTCCCAACTTCGTATCATCAGCAAACTTGCTGAGGGTGGCCACTATCCCCTCATCAAGGTCATTGATGAAGATGTTGAACAAGACCGGACCCAGCACCGACCCCTGGGGAACACTGCTGGTTACAGGCCTCCAACCAGACTCTGCACCGCCAACAACAACCCTCTGCGCTCTGCCAGTCAGCCAGTTCTCAACCCACCTCACTGTCCACTCATCTATCCCGCACTTCCTCAGCTTTGTTATAAGGATGTCGTGGGAGACAGTGTCAAACGCCTTGCTGAAATCAAGGTAGACTACATCCACTGCTCTCCCCCCATCCACACAGCCAGTGACAACATCATAGAAGGCTACCAGGTTGATCAAGCACGACTTCCCCCTGGTGAACAATAGAAATCACTATTCTAGTTCAGATAATTGAAATAAATTTCCAGTGAAACATTTTTTTTTTTTTTTAATCCCTTTAAGTAATAGTTAAAAGTTCTTTGAATATTTATTGGATGTTATTCAAAACAGCTATTTTCAACACTATGAAGGTTGACATGACATACTTCCGAGCCTGAAACACAGCAGTATCAGTGCAATAGTACTATATAACATCTGTCATTCTGTACTGCACAAAGAAACTTTTTTTTCAAAGACAATGTACAATGATCACAATTATTAATATTGTGTAATTAATATTTAAATTTTATCATTAATAGAGTTAACATGTCTAGTTCAGATGTCCCGTTATTTTTGCAATGTCAGTTACAGTATAAATTTTATACCACTACTACTAAATATTTCCAAATCTTACTTGACACATTTTAATTATATTTACACACGTCATGAAAATGTCTGTCTACATCTTGACTTTCCAATTTTAGTCCTAAAAAAATAATGCAATAATAGGAAGTAATAGAATTCATTTTATAACATTTTGGCAAACTAAGTAAAGATAATACAATCTGCCAAGATTTTACATTTTAGAAAACCCTCAGAATCTCTAAAGGTGCATCTAATTTAGATCTTGAATGATCTCACGGTTGTTGATTTATCAACTTAACCCATTAGGCCACTACATATGTTGCTATTCTCCAAAAGAAAAAGTGTTTCTAACATCTGTTCTCAATCTGTTTCTTCGTAATTTCCTTCTATGCCCATTTAACTCATTAGGCACATCTACAAAACCTTACTGTCAGACTATCTACACTATAGATGGGTTTCTACTACAAGCCTTCAAGAAATCTGAAAAATTGTAGACCTACAATATAACCAACAGTACACTATCTTTACTGAAAATTTTGATCCAAAAAAATATATATACATTATTTGCAAATTGGAACTCCAAACACACATTACATTTAACCTTATTTCTGAAGATAACGTGTTTCAACAAATTGAGAACAACAGGTTTGCGTCTCATCATTTTGCAGTTCCTTATGACAGCTTCAGTCTTATGAGAGGAGAGGTGTTAAAATTAAGAAGAGCATACTTTCTGAATGGCTTGAGGAGAGTGATTTTAATGCTTTAATTCACTTGTGCAAGTGATCTCAAGTCTACAGCAGAAAGAAGAATAGAAAAGTGTACCAGTAAACTAAAACCTAACGTGTAATGTTAAGAACCTGGCATGAAGCATGCCTTTTAAGTACACTCTTCATTTTTTCCTGCAGCAGAAAATTTTCAAAATTTTGTTCCTCCCAAGCTTGCTTCCAGCCCTGTGATCCTTGCTGTCATTAATTCAATTATCATCAGCGGGATAACTTCTGCACAAAAAGGTTATGAAAGGTGAAATAAATCTAGTCTAACCGATTTCCCTGTGAAAGACACTGGCTTTTTTATAATATAAAAAGAGAATTCTCTCTTAGACGTGTCAAAAAGCCACATCTGGAAAAAGGATTTGTATTTTCACAACAGAATGCCCAGACTATGTGACTATCATCTGTATGCAAGGTTACGTTAAAAAAGGAAACAGAATTCATACAAACTGTTATAAAACTGAAACCAAAATGAAAACAGAGTGCAGAGAAAAACATTTACCATCTTCCTGATGAACAGAGACGCATTGCTACCAGTCAAGAAACAGATATTTCAGTTTACATTTTTACATAATTAAATATGAAAACGTCCCTACATAAAGAAAACTTAAATATTTATTTTGGGGAAAAATTGAAATATCCCTACTTTCATCCACAGACCAATTAACAGTTAACTCATCCTAAGCACAGTTATGATTTCCTAATTCTTCATTCCAGCACTGGCACTAAAACAAGATGAAGAGCCAGTCCAAACTGCATCAGCTGCTGGCAACACCCTCAGGGAGCATCTGTCAGCTACAGGGAGCTGGCTCACCCTCTGACTACTCCTCCACTACATCCCTACACGTTTAAAATCTCTACTACTACTTCTTCCACACAGGGAGTTCAAAAGAGTCTTTACTCCTTTTATAAGAGTTAAGAGCAAACTCAATCTCAGCCAACCAAGATATTTTATGACATCTAATAGTTCTCACAATAATCATAAAAATGCAATCACCTGGAATTCACACATGCTGTGCTGCACAAATTACTCAAGAGACAGTCACTGCTTTTCAGTTGCAAAGCTTAAATGATACACAAGGAATTGACTTACCGGGCCAAATGCATTGCTGTCAAAGCTGTGCCCATGGTGATCACCTTCCACCCAAATATGCCCATGTGGAACTTTCACGTACTTCTTTTTGTATCCAATGGTTCTGAAAAGAAAATTTAAAAATTATGATTGATGAAAAAAAAAAAAAAATTAATGAAAATTTACATATATTACTTTGGAACGTGGCCTTGCACACCATCCAACACTTTCTTAAAAAGAGAAAAATGCACTGAAGTTCTTTAGACATACAGGAATGCTCTTCACAAGTGAAAATACATAACAATTTTGCATGAGTTAGTTGCACCATCCAGACTTGTTTACTACATTGTTTTGATAGAAATCACATCACAACAGAGAGTAAAATACTTTTCAGATATAATTAAGGAATTCTTATTTTCATTTCTGTAGTAACAGTTGTAATCACACAAAGACATTGCATCAAGAGTGATTTCCTTTCAGGTCAGCATTAGGTTCTCATCAAAACTAACCTGGTATATCTAACCAGACCTCAGATTCAGAGCTTGGATTCCAGCAATGCTTATGTCTCAGGGTAGGGACGAGTTAAACAGGAAATGTCTAGGAGAAGGCCAACTGCTTCTAAAAAATGACACTGATGATTCAAAGTGTTCTCCACACACCTCAGCGTGCTCTGATATTACAAAAATAACATGCTATAGAGGAGTCCTAAAGGCTGAGGTTTGGAGTATGCAAAATGCCTGTACTTAGTTCTTGAGTAGCTGTCATTTTCACAATTTCCGTCTGCCTTCTACTATACACTTTTGTTTTGTTTCAGATAGGATCTGTTATTCTGTAAACATTCATTCAGGGAGCTAATTTAACAAGGACTTTCAATTACTATCATGATAAAGCATTTACAGACAGGACTATGGATAACTTTTATCCTGTACTGGTTTAACTACATCTGTCCACAGGCAGAAACAGTCTTTTGATCTAGCTTGTTGCCTCCAGCTGCTCACCACATTTCAGTGTCTGCCCCCAAAGCAGATACTAGTGTGCTCTAAAACTGAAGAATGCAAGCTGAAGAGAGAAAGTCACTGTCACCAGGAAATTCAGCTGAACTGTGCAACAATGCTGATCAGTGCTGGTTGCAAGTTGAAATGGGAAAACTATTTTTGGGGGGAAGTTCTTTTTTGCGCATGTGTCTGTGAGGATGTTATGGGGACAAGCTAATTAATAGGCTGATGATCATGAAATACTAAATGAATAAGGAATTCTCACAGATTAATGAAATAAAAATATTAATTTACCTTGCAAATCACAAAATTCAACAGATACAGAGGAAGCTGAAAGGATGCCAGAACTAAACTCTAATGGAAGTTCTACCTGGACTCTCATTAACAGTAGACAGAATAGTATTTTGCAGAAGAAGAGACTCCAATTTTCATCTTTCTTCAGAAATTTCTTAAACACAAAGAACAGGTTTGTAATAATTCAATTACTACTCTGAAAACCATATTTATTACAATGCAACTTTTTCTGTTTTTGTTATTTCTTTATAAAATTTTACAGTCTAGACAAAAAAAAAAAAAAAAGTGTTTTATGATTCCATAATGCTTTCTCTCACTAATAATTTATTTTATCATATGCCATATGAGAACATATTTTAGTAGAAGTGTGTTTTAAAATACAGGTTCAGAAAAGTTGGCCATTAATTCTGTTCTGTCTGATTAGACAATCTGAAAACTACTAAATTAATATATTCCAGCATTGATAAAGGCAAACAATAGCTGAAAAATATTCAATTTTCTCTTCCCTTCTTGAATATAGAACAGTAGATAGTGATAAAGTTTTGTACCTTTCACAGATTTTATGTACAAAATTGAATTTCTCTAAGAAAAGTGAAAGGAATTTGAAAGTTAATTCTGCTGACATGTTTACCTTATAAATGTCAAGAAAATAATATGGCAAATGTCAGTCAGTGACTCCTTTTCAGATCACACACAGTCTCACACTCCCAAACAACCTCCTCCTCTATTATGATCAGGAAATCATTAGCAGGGAGAGGAAAATAAATAAATAAAACTTTTGCAATAAGTATTTGGAAACAAAATTTGAAAAAAATCAGTTTGCACAGATAGATCTTGTATTCACAGAGAGCCTGCAAAAAACAAGGGCTTAACACAGGTACACAATGTATTCTTTAAGATCTAAGGAAAAAATAAACAGATGATAGGCTGCAGTGGTTACTGTTGGTTCATTTTATTATTTCTACAACACAGGAGAACAAATATTTCTTTTCTACTTTTGAAGAAAGCATTGCCAAGTAGAAAATTTTGTTCCAATTATGCAAAAAAAAAAAAAAAAAAACCAACAAACAAACAAAAACAACAAAATCTAAACCTTGTATCTTTCAGTGATTAAAGACAAATGTAAAAAAAAAATAATGTTGAAAAAACAAACAGATCATAGAATCATAGAATGGTTTGGGTTGGAAGAGACCTTTAAGATCACCTAGTTCCAACTCCCTGCTATAGGCAGGAACACCTGCACCTAGACCAGGTTGCTTAAAGCCTCATCCAGTCCGGCATTGAATGTTTCCAGGAAGGGGGCATCCACAACCTCACTGGGCAACCTGTTCCAGTATCTCACCACCCTCACAGTAAATTATTTCCTCCTAATACCTAGTCTAAACCTACCCAGTTTAAAACAATTTCCCCTTGTCCTGTCACTACGTGCCCTTATAAAAAGTCCTTCCCCAGCCTGCCTGTAGGCCCCTTTCAGGCCCCAGCTCTGTCAGCCTGTCCTTGGAGGGGAGTGCTCCAATGCTCTGATGATGGATGAAAAACTTAACATGAACCAGCAGTGTGCTCTTAAAGCTCAGAAAGCAAATGGTATCCTGGGTGCCTTCGTGAGGCCCCATCTGAAGACTGTGTCCAGGTCTGGGGCCCCCAGTACAAAAAGTCAAAGAACTGTTGGAGAGGGTCCAGAGGAGGGTCACAAAGATGATCAGAGGGCTGGAGCACCTCCCCTGTGAAGACAGGCTGAGGGAGCTGGGCTTGTTCATCTTGGAGAAGTGAAGGCTGTGGGTTGTGAATGCCCCATCCCTGGAGGTGTTCAAGGCCAGGTTGGATAGGGCCCTGGGCAGCCTGGTCTAGTATTAAATGGGGAGGTTGGTGGCCCTGCATGCAACAGGGGGATTGAAGCTTGATGATCCTTGAGGTCCCTTCCAACCCAAGCCATTCTATGATTCTATGATTCCATTTTTCTGTGACCATCTTCATGGCCCTCCTCTGGACCTGCTCCAACAGCTTGATCTCTTTCTTGTTTGAGGGCCCCAGAACTGGATGCAGTACTACAGGTGAGGGTCTCACGAGAGCAGAGTAGAGGGGCAGAATCACCTTCCCCGACCTGCTGGTCATGCTTCACTTGATGCATCTCAGGATATGGTTGGCCTTGTGGAGCTACAAGTGCACATTGCTGGCTCAGGTCACTTGTTAATCAACACCCCTAAATCCTTCTCCTCGGGGCTACGATTCTATGAAGAAGTTTCAACTTAGAAGAAATAGAATTAAAATTGGTGATGCAAATAAATGCATTAAGAGAATAAGGAAGGGGAAGAAACAGAAACGAAACAGAAGCAGCAGTTTTAATTATGTGCTTTAGTAGGGAGGACTGTGTGGATAAATTCCTCTGTAACCACAGCAGGAAAATGTAAAACCTCTGCCATTTAATGTGTGGAGTACATAAATCATCAGATTTTGCTTACATAATTCATTCAAAATGTTAGTATAGTAATTGCATAGGGCAGTTGCCTAGGGACTTTGAGGCCTCTAGCAATATTGCTGCAAAATGTGTCCTTTGGAAGGCAGGTTGAAATTCAGAAACAGAGTTTTATTTGAGCTTTTCCTGCATGAATTAGTAACAAACTACAACAATAAGCTAATGTTACAGTAAATTGCATCATCCATTACTTAATAATTTTCAAGATAATTTCATTGTTGAATTGTTCTAAAACAGATAAATCATTCATGCAAGCCAACCAGGCTATTTCAGAAGACTTCAGAAACCCATATTCTGCCCATGACAGTATGTTGCTTTTAAATATTTCTGCAAATAATACGTTGACTTTTTCTAAAAAGAAAAAAAGTTATAGTTTTCTCTCCTATGAAAATAGTCTAAATTGTTTCATTATCATAACTAACTAACTAACTAACTAACATTATCATAACTAACAGACTGTTAGTTATTAACACTGCTTTTCTCTCACATGAATTTTGCAGAAATTAAACACTTAAATCTCAAGCCTAACTTATGAGATGTGTGTGTGCAATGTTGGCAATAGGGCTCTTTCTTTTAATACACCAACTACCATTCATTCATTTCACTAGTTAAACATTTTATACAAACATAGTGTAAGGAAACTATTACCCATCTTTACAAGTCCAAATTACTAACTGAAATTGTGAAACATCATTTCCAAGAGGAAAGAGAAGCACCAATTCAATCCTGTCTCTTAAGGGCAGCATTGCAGGCAATCACTGTCCACCTTTCAGATTCAGTATGATGCATATAAATAAAAAATACAAGCACATAGTTATATGAAAAAATAATAGTGATACGATACAAAGTGATAAATGACCTAGGAATGCTTCTAGCATTCTTCAACAATAACCACAACAAAACTTACAATTTTCAAGCCAAGTATCAAATAAAAGCACAATTAGCTCACCAGGAGTTTTTTGTCAATTCATTGTGAGAGGCCTTTGCTAGAAAAGAAGTGCAGTAATTGCATACATAGAAAGTAATGCAAAAATCTATTTTTCTTTCTTATTTAAGAGAATCTTATGCCTCATTTCTCTGAGTTTGCCTGTAATCTGGTCCTCTTTGTTAGCTCTTACACATGAAGTATTTAATTAAATTTAGATTTCTGAATGAATCCTTAGGAGAATAATTGGTGCAAGTGACAATTAACTTGGTATTTGTTAATTTCGTACCCAGTTCATTAGCACAAGTTATAATTACTGAACAATCTTTTCAATTTCAGAAAGTCTCTCCTAATAAAGAACAGTCTTTCACATTCAGAACCCTAATATCAGAACTTTATTTCTTGCTCATTTTAAAAAACTGTTTTGAAAATAGTATAGGCAAAGACATTAAAATATCCAGATTTTCATACAAAATAGTCAAGCACCTGTTAGAACTTATGTAGCTGTGTATTCCATCTTTTGCGTAGGTCTCTCAGAAATTGGCAATAACCACCTATACTATGATTGATCAAATCATAGCTTTGACTACTCAGTGTAATAACAAAATCTAGGACAGTTATAATTTTTTTTTATCAGAATGTAATGGAATTACTCTTATCCTTTTCGTAACGTTTACAGAAGATCACCTGAAATTTATTTTTTTTCTTACGATTCAGATGTATTTCGAACCCAGTGCAAAGTTGTTTTTTTCTCCCTCCATGTTTTAGTAGTTAACAGATGTACTTATATCTATCCTTGGCTGAGAAATAATTTCAATCTTGACAGTCAAAAATGAGCTCTATATGGTATTCTAACTGTCTGCCCACTAGCAAAAAAAAAAAAAAAAAACCCTGCTTTTTTAGGATGTGGTACCAGTGCCAAATCAGGAAACTTGGCTCAGCTCAGTTGGATGAGGAATGATTGCCTTCCATTTGGTTTGACCTTGAGAAACCAGAAGGTCTTAGCAATCTCCATGCATTTAAGTGCCATCAGGGAACAGACACTGTAGATAGCTTCCTCTGTTTGTATGGAAGATACTAAACACACACAAACTGTTTTGGTTAAAAAAAAAAAAAAAAAAAAAAAAGGAACATTTTCATATGTATCCATACATCCATACATACTTCACCAACTTCACAGAATGAAAAATTAATGGTATTCACTTTCAGGTGACATCCAGATGCCAAGGTATAAGACGTACTGTAATGTTCCATGTAATGAACTTTTATACCAATTATATTGATATCAGCACAGATAATTTTCTGCATGAATTAAAACTTTCCAGCATATCAGAAATCTTCACTTCAATTCCAACACACGCATAGAGCCATCTGCATCTTTTAAGTTCAATCCTTTCCTTACAAATACTATATGCCTTTGACCACAAGCCGTTACTTTATCAGCTGCCTCTAGAAGATAAGGTTATTTATGTGAACCAAATAAGTATTTTTGTCTCAAGATGAGGGTACCAGACTATGCATGAGAGTATGTCCATGGGTTAGGGAATATTCTTTGGTGGCCTGCATCTATTATCTTTTGCCTCACAACTGAAACGTTTTCCTTAAAAGCTGCAGATCAATCTATTATTGAAAGAGGTCAGAATTGAAAATGCATATCCAACTTCTCTACAGAAGTGTTAGAGGAGACCCAGATACTGAGATACTGCTTGTAGAGTATCACCAGATCTGAATTGTTAAGAAGGGAGCCCCCCCAAAAGAGTATAAGATGAAATGACAAAAATGTCAGAATTTGCAGCAAGAGACTCCAGTCTGGGGAGATTAGGAGCAGCTATAAAGGAGGCAAAGGATTCCCTCACTCATACTTGGTAAAAATCTTTGAGCATTTAAACCCTGCAGGTTTCACCCTTCGCTGTGAAAGAGCTATTTTGAAGATTTATAGAAAATGAAGAGTAATCGACTACTTCCTCACTCAGAAAGACAAAAAAAGAAACCCCACAAGTTTTTGTAACAATTAAGATAAGTATGATTCTGAACATCAGATAATATCTCTTTATTACCAGCTAAAGCCTTAGCAAAGCAATGCCACAGCCCAGTTTTGCTGCATCACTGCAGGTTTGTACATCTCAGTGATGGTAACAGTAAGTACCCTTAGAAATCTGATCCGGGAGGCGTGCTGGATATCTGTAGCTCTCTTTTATTAATCAGATATTTTCTTGAGAAGTATGTCATTCTAAACAAAGTAATTACTTAGCAATTCATTACTTCCTTCACCAGCTTCTTCAAAATAGCAGTTAATCACTTTTAAAACATACCATATTCAGAAAAATTACCAGATTTCAACTTAAATTAAAAAAGCCAATTGGATACTGATATTTACAATTTTTGCTAATTATCTGCTGTGTGAAAGCTACTTGAATTTTCAAATGCATACATCATGTGTTGCATCAGATATAATTTAAACTATTTTTCTATCAAATGGGCATAGCACACACAAGTGTACAAATATAATTGATAGTGACAAGGCAGTCTAATGCCACCAAATAAAAACAAAGCATTTTGAAACTAAAAGAAATGTTAAAAAAATAATGTATTATTAATGCAGATATCTTTTAAATGGGCTAGTAGAGCTTAGATCTCATCTTCACTGGGGCTTTCCTTATAGTCTACTGGCAGAGCAATGAGAATTGGGAACATAAATTTTAAGGCCAGGAGACACCAGTGATGATCCAGTCTGGAATCTAGATTTGTACAAATCTTAGAATTCCAGAAAGTAATTCATGCAGTGATTATTGAATAAATAATTTGCTATTAATTGATATAGTAAGTATGTACTGTTAAATGAATTAAGAATTTCCATTATTGTATGTCAACATGTATTTTATAAATAGCACTTCCATTCTAAAATATTTGATAGTGTCATAATGTATTATAATTAGTACGTATTGCTAACATCATAGATGTATGATTTGATGAAGAGAGCCTTATCTGAGTAAACATATGAGTCTAAGGTAAAATGTTGGCACCCAAAAAGCACTCTACTTTTATAATTTTGTAATGGAAGTGAAGGTAACTTTGATGCACATGTATCAGTGATAGGAAGAAACGACTTCTAGTGCCCTATTACAAATATGTACAGAAGCTAATCTTCAAAGTTTAATGTAAACTTTTTCTGGGAAAAGATGTCTTCCCTCTCAAAAGTCAGAAAAATTAGAAAATATGTGCTGTACGGCCACTTTTATATTACTAACTTTTATATATATATATATAACATGATGTATCACTCTACAAGCTTTATTTTGACCTATTTTTTTTCTTATTTTATATAAAGAATTAAATCGATGAATGGAAATACATGCAACTGCATCACATATACACTAAAATAAAATCAGGCTTCCAAGCTATTTCACTTTAATTTCTGATGCCTGACCTTATTTTTTATTTCCTAGCGAACATCTCTCCTACCTTTAACATATGTTAGACCATTATCAACGTTAGGTTGATCATCTCACTTTTTCTTAAGGTACAATAATTCATATCACAAAACTACTTCCCAATTAAACTACAGTGAAAAGACGAAGCATGTTTGTCTGAACACCAATTAGCTATAGAAAAACTTGAAAATGTTTTACACAATGTCATTGATAGTTTGTATAACAATATGTTTAAGCCCACCATATTTACAGTTAATCACATACAGTCAACATTATTAGGGAGTCTACAAACAGGAGGGGAATCAACTCTTTGAAAGGGTTGATAACTGCTGGACAAGGGGAAATGGTTTGAAGTTGAGGGAGGGGAGATTTAGGTTGGACGTCAGGGGGAAATTCTTTACAGAGAGAGTGGTGAGGTACTGGAACAGACTGCCCAGAGAGGTTGTGGATGCCCCATTCCTGGAAGTGTTCAAGGCCAGACTGGATGGGGCACTGGGCAGCCTGGTCTAGCATTAAATGAGGAGGTTGGTGGCCCTGCATGTGGCAGGGGGTTGGAGATTCATGATCCTTGAGGTCCCTTCTAACCCTGGCCATTCTGTGATTCTGTGATTATTTTATACACAGTATATTTCCTCGCCATTGTTAGTATTTTTGCACAAAGTATTCTAAATAGTATGGGTGAATATGCAAGATTGCTTACTGCTTGGTCTATTCACAACCAAAAGAGGCTTTTTTCCTTTATACAATAACCAGTTTTTTATTCTTCATAAATACAATGTAAATGACATAATGCCACCAATATTTTTCTCTAAAAGCTCTTCCACTTTACCAGTCAAGCGAAATTTATGTATGTGACACTATTCTGAGTGTTTATTGAAAATGATACAATAATTGCAAGGACGAGGTATCCCCGACAGGTCAGTTTCTCAGCAGATGGCAGTAATCATACTCTGAATCCCAGTATATTTGACCAAACCATACCAAAGATTGAAATTGTAAAATGAAGGAGGAATCACAGCCTCCTTCTATCTTAATATTGCAGAACTTCAAAAAGACCACAAAAAGACCACAAAATAACTCCATGTATTTAAAAATAAACATATCCACACACTTTTATATAAGTCTATGACTCACAATTAAGAGTCAGTCACTCACAATCATTATTTTGCTCAGTGCATTTTCTTAAATACGTAGGTCACTCCAAAAGTAACGCCTCCTATTTATTTCAATGGAAACTACAACAGACATAAAGAGCAGAATAGCACTGTTCAATAAGAGCGAATTCTCAAGTACAAAACACTATTTTTCAATATAGTCATCTTCATTAGCTATACATTTTTGCCAGTGACGAACAAGAACATGCATGCTGCATTCATAAAAATTGGCACCAGTAGAGGTGACCCACTGTTTCTGTATCGACTGCTGAAATGCACCACTCAGTGCCTCACAGTGCTCAAATCCACTCTTTCGTCTCCATAAATGTACAGCAAGCATCAGTGAATGTCAACGGATACCATTTTTTTCCACATGGAGAAATTCAACAATACATCTTTGCTTTATATGCATTTCCACGTCAGATGCCATTTGTCAGACTGTCCCTCTGCTGCCATCTGTTGCACAGCAATGAAATGTAATGAAATACTGGTGGGAAACACCAACATCCATCTCTGACATCGTGGGCCAACATAATAAAATAGGAGATATTACTTTAGGTGCAGCCCTCATAGAAGAATGATAATTATTTTCAGGCTAAATTAAAAGAAAACAGTGTGGGGTTTTTTTTATTATTATTATTGAAAAAAAGAACAACATTTCATCAGTTAGACTTGCTTCACATAAATGGCTAACTGGCTTTCTGATTCAAGAAAAAGAAACTATAACATCTCATATGTACTATAGTCTTTCACTTGCAAACCAGTCAGACGCCAGCAGCCAACACTATGCCATTTCAAGTTAAGACTATGAAAGTTATTCATTTTGCTTTTTTTAACAGAAGCCCTACTAACCAAATGAGTGTATTTATCATTATCTACTCACATTTCTCTTTTAAGCTATATTAAAAATTAACATGATTTTTGTTAATAACATTAAGAGCTATTAACAATATAATATCAATATATTAGATGAGAGTCATTTTTTAGATTTAGACATTACCATTAGCTTCATAATTATACCAAGGTAAAACCTTAACAGTTTTTCTAGGTTAGGTCATCTAAGTAAAATTAGAAACCCTACCATCACTGTCAATTTGGAAGTGTTATACCTGTAAGAACAAGATAAATTGAAGTAAAAAGATATACCATCAAAAAGTTTAATTCTTGCAGCCCATTCGTCTTTCTATTAAAATGGGAGAACAGCTGTGTAAAATCTTAGCTTTAGGCAGGTCTGAAGGAACTGAAGACAGTTGTGGAATAAAAACATTTGTAGTACTGTAAACAAGATCAAGCTTTTACCTGATTTATATGTAATGGTTTGAGCTTAGTGACCTAGTGCAGCAATATATTCGCTTTTCCCTCCTTAGGTAATAGACAAGTAAATTTTCCTTTCAATTATACTTAAGAAAAGAAAGGATCCAACTTTCTTTGAGATTAAAAGATATGGAACCTACAAGTTAACCTCCAACCTATAAAATCTGCCACTGTTAAATAAAGTTCCCAATAGCACTCTTTCAGCTTAAGTTCACTTTTTTTTTTTTTTTTTTTTTCTTCAGCCATCTCCTCTTGCCCAGTAGTTCATCTGCCATTTCTTTTGACACCAGTACTGTCAGGAGAGAAGTTAAAGCAAGCCCTTCAGTCACTTACCCTCTGTGTTTCTTAGCCTTAACAAACGTGCTCTGTGCATTTACATGTGACAGGAGAAGGAGGAAGAAAGAACAGGAAAGTTTGAGGGCAAATTCATGGCTTCTACCACCATAAAAAATCCTGTTGGCCTACCTCTCTTCTGAAGAGATGTTGAATGTAAATGTAGAGAAAAGCTTGCTTTTTTTTTTTTTTTTTCTCCTAGAAAGTGCTGAAAGAGGCAGTGACTGCAGCGTTGCCTCTTTTTGACTGCTAGAGGTTAGAGGGTGAAAGCTTAAAACTCTTATATCCTGATTTCCGGATCCTCCATAGCTTAAGGCAGGTTGAATCCCAGGTATTAGGCAGAGATGAGAGGGTGAGGGGAAATGTCAAACCCAACTTTTGAGGCCAGATCACTGCGCAGCCAGGGGAAATCATGCAGTAAAAGAGAAAAAGACTTGTTTGTACTGAGTTGGCACTCTAGAAGCCTGATGTAGGTTACAAAACCAAGATACCCTTGTTACAAGTTATCACTGCAGTAAGATACAGACAAATCCTGGATGACGATCACAGGTGTTTCATCTTCCCAGGAAGGGTAAGTTAGCAGCTGGAATAGAACCAGCCTTTCCCCTCCCCCCGCTTTTTCTTGCTGAATCTCTATTTAAATTTTAGCCACCTCTTTCATTCCTTGATCAGCTCTCATGGAGGAACAAAATGGCATGGAGTCACCATGAACATGCTGGAGGCTTAATGATTGGGGAACTCCACAGAAATAAGAATGGAGTTTGGACTCCTCATGGATTTTACAGGACATCTGTTGTGCTCTTGATCACTTCTACTTTGATGCCAAGGCTGCTTAGCTACCTGGCACTTTTGTCCACGTGGGTGCCTATAATTAAGTACCAAGGAGATGCTGGAGTAGCAGACCTCTTTCTGGGACAGAACTGGAAGAGGCAGCAGGAAGTCTGCTGTTAGCTGAGATTCAGATGGGTTGGAGATTATTGATCACATAGAGCCTGAAATAGAGCATCCTGCTAAATAAATGAAGTACAGTTGAAGCACCCTGTATAAAGCAACAGTTCAGGCAGCCTAGCCAGTTCTGCCAAGAATGGCAGTATACTTTGCTCAGATATACAAAAAGTGCAGTTCAACATACTTTTTAATGTTGTCTTCTCTGAAAAGACTGAATAATTTACAACTGAGAAAAAGTAAGATCTGTGTCTGTGTAGAGCTTAATAAAGAGATTCTGCAAGAGCTGTTCATGTCAGAATGGCATTTGCAACTGCTAAAAGAAGTTTTAGCACATCACATAAAACAATACTAATTTTTTTTCTGCTTGATCTTTGTAAGAAGCTCAACTGGTGAACAGCTGTCTCAGTTAAAATCAGATTTTTGTAGATCTGTGACTACTGAAAGAATACAGCAATATCTCCTCCTAGTTCCAAATGTACAAAATAATTTCCCACCCACACACCTCTCATAGAGAAGCTAATTGTTATACTTTCTTTATTGCTTAGCACTAACTAAAGGTGTTAAAATATCCTAATCTGCCTTAGGCAGCATACAGAAAATGTGAAAACAATTTAATAAGTGCTTTGAAAATCTATTTTTTTATTTATGAAAACTAGAAAGTTGTTATTCTCAGTACAAACGAAGCCTGAAACTTTACATTTCCTTTTTTTAAAGGTTTGTTAGGAAAAAAAAATGTATGAAAATTTGCCCTTTTTTGCTTCTCCTTGAAAAGTGCATTTTCACTTTTAAACTATCAAACAGATAACTTAGAAGCTGACAAATAAGCAAAAATAAATACATTAATTAACATTGCATTATTAAATAGATGTACTTTTTAGTTATACAACTTATGATTATGAGTTTAAAAACTCTCAAATATATCAAATTTTATCTCAACTACACAAGAAAACTTACTGAATACTACATAAAGATGTGTTAGAAAACAGACTGATACTTTGTGCAGAGAAAAACAGGGAATAAATGTGATCTCAAGGAAATGGATACACATAGTCAGAACTGTCTTTGTAAATATGCGACACAGATCAGACCCTGGGAACTGTAGTGGAGAACGAAGAATACTATAAATTGCAAATGTCATTCATTACATGCTTTTCTGAAATTTTAAAATAAATAAATAAATGGATAAATAGAAGTAGGAACTGGTTGAGTTTCGGTTTTGTATTTTATTCTTCCCTAATCTTTGTCTCTGGCAACAATATCTGGTTTCATAAAAGCTTGATTTACCTTTAGTTATGTCTGTTCTTAGCTTTCTCAGAAGCTTCCTCCTAAAACCTAAAGAACCAACAGGTTTCATATGGCTTCTATTATGAGATAGGCACATGCAGAGTGAGAGACATTAGGCTGCAGAAAACAGCTGCTTTTCATCTAGTGATGCTGTTTCAGATTCAGCTTTGAAATCACAGTTTTCCAAGACTCCATTGTTTGAGGTTTGCTCATCTCTTACATACATACAGTGAATTTCAACCTTGGTTAATATATCAACATTATTTCAAACCATAGTTAACACAAAGTTAAAGATGCCTGTAACACAATCCCCAATTTCTAGCAAATATTTTAAAAAATAAACTTTGAAGTGTGATTTTTTTTTCGAGTATTATCAGCGTATAACATTATATGAATCACTACTAATGGAATGCTTTGAACTGTGGTGAAAGTAGTACAAATAAATATGCAAATGAAAACTTTAATACAATATATAAAGTGATGTAGATTTATCTGAAGAAGCATTTAAATAATTCCAAAAACAAACTTTAAAAGATAAGACACAGAGAACTGGGCTTGTTTAGCTTGGAGAAGAGAAGGCTCCGGGGAGACCTCATTGTGGCCTTCCTATACTTGAAGGGAGCGTATAAACAGGAGGGGGAATGGCTGTTTAAGAGGGTGGATAGTGATAGGACAAGGGGGTATGGTTTTAAACTGAGACAGGGGAGATTTAGGTTAGATATTAGGAGGCAGTTTTTCACTCAGAGGGTGGTGACGCACTGGAACAGGTTGCCCAAGGAGGTTGTGGATGCCCCATCACTGAAGGCATTCAAGGCCAGGCTGGATGTGGCTCTGGGCAGCCTGGTCTGGTTGGTGACCTGGTCTAGTGGTTGGCGACCAAGCCTGTGGCAGGGCGGTTGAAACTAGATGATCACTGTGGTCTTTTTCAACCCAGGCCGTTCTGTTCTGTTCTGTTCTATCCTATCCTATCCTATCCTATCCTATCCTATCCTATCCTACTCTACTCTACTCTACTCTACTCTATTCTTCAGGTGCCTTTTTCACGGAGCACTTTTCAAAAATAGCATTTCAGCTTTTCTAAGTATTGCAGAAATTTTTTGAGGATTATTGCTATAAAACCACATGACTGGAGAGAGGTTTAGCTTTTTTTGGGAAAGTTAGAGACATTTCTTATAAAATATTAACAATGTTTAATGTCTTCTCCTTTAAAGCTACATTAACTGAATTTAAAACATATCTTGAAGTGCACGTTAAGAGAATATTGAAGTAAGCAGAAGCGGGCCACTGTACTATTGTAGCTAAACTAAATATTACAAAGCAATACACTTAATTCTCATTTGGTAGCTACACCTATCCTGTCATCAGTTCATTATGCTACCTGATATGGATTCATTAGCCCCTGCTGAGACCTGATGCTGCCTCATATTCTCAATCAACATGCCAACTGAGAGAATGGCTGACTAATCATGCTTGCCTGGATGTCCTACTTGCCCTTAGGTAGAGAGCCTCCATATCTCCCAAATACCCTCTACTGCTACATATCAAGAAGCCAAAGTCAGATAATATCAGTTGATCTCAATCCTGGTATGTCTACCTTGCTCACAGTGCATGCAATTGTGCTCCTGTGCCCATCTGAGGAGCAGTGAGACATAATGCTTTCTTTTCCTACTATACCCAAACCTCACTGCAATGTCAGCTAATTTTTCATCTAGGATAAAAACCTACGATCTTTCAGAATGGATGTCTCAAAGGATTCATGTAGTCAAGAATTATCCAAATTGAATTCAAACTGTGTCAATTTGATACATTTTGCTCAAAATTTCCAGCAAGGTAAATTGGATAAAAGTTGTGCTTGAAATGAAAGTTCGCCAATTTATTTGCATCTGATACACATACTATTCCAAAGACATCCTTGAAATAATTTCCAGTAATAGACAAATAAATTAGTGAATAAAAGGATTGAAATAATACTATTTTTTAAAGAGGTATCTCTAAAAAAATTCTCTTATAGCTAAAGTAACAGGTGCCTAATTCCATGATTTCTTCACAATTCTAATTAAACTCATTAATTAGATGATGTTGGTGCCTTCATGCCTGACATTAGTACAAAGAAAAAATGTAGAGATCATAGCACACAACAGCTGGTTTTAATTTCTAGCCAACTGTTTAAACATTAATGCAAGATTCAGATACTTCCTCCTCTTTTTAATCTTAACCGAAAAAGAGGAGAAACGGTAGAAAGAAAACTATCTATTTTTTACATTTCAAAATATTATAACGTGCATACATGAAAATGTGAATGTATACATATTTATTCAGAGTGCTAACAGCTACCAAGAGTTACCTCTGTTTGGGATAATTTTTTTAATCATAGAATCATTAAGGTTGGACCTCCTTGACCTCCATGATCATCTAGTCCAACTGTCCGCCTACCACCAACACTACCCACTATCATGTCCCCAAATTTACCATTTCCTTAAACACCTCCAGGAACAGTGAATCCAACACCTCCCTGGGCAGCGTGTTCTAATGTCTAACCACTAATTGTCTAACCATCCTAACATTCAACCTGAGATACTTCTTTCAACTGAAGAAAATTCTTTTCTGCTCCTACAATCCTTTAAATCACTCACTAAATAAGTAATCTGTGAATGGTGACTTTTTTTTTTCCCTTACAACAACTGTATGATCAAATTATTACTTTAAGGTTAAAAAAGAACAACAAAAACAATGATAAGTACAAAAAATATTTAATTTTTGTTGCTGTTTTAGTTGTTGTTTTAAGACAACAATTTCTATGAGTTTTCTGCAAAGGATTATCATTATTACGCTAAGTTATAATGAGGAGTAAATATTATGGACTCTACTTTTTTCCTGATACTAGACCAAGACTGATACATAGATGTTAGTATTTCTTAGTGCTGTAAGTGTAAGAAGATTACAGCATCTCCAAAAAGCACACTCATTTTTAATCTCTTATCAAGAGCATGAGAGATGTACTATGTCTGGACCTGAGCAGCAACCCACATAGCCCTATAGGATATTAGCCAGTCCACTCCCTGCTCTCCCAGCACTGATATTTACTGTATAAGAGATGTTGGATCATACATCGTTGCCTACTTCTTAAAGTACCTCTTTATTGATCTGTTATCCATTAATTTGTCTAACCCCTTTTTGAACCTGCTAATACTCTGCCTGCACAATCTCCCAGGAGTACAAATTCCAGAAGTTCAATATCTAAGTATTCTCTCATCTGCTATAAACCAATCTATCAGTCTTGTGAAGTGCCCCCAGCTTCCGTGTTGAGGAATTTGCTAAACAATTCATCTTACTTCACTTTTACTTTTGTAATCCTTAAGTACTTCTCCCCTCAGTCTTTGCAAACTGAGGATTCAGTTGTCCATGTCAGGCAACCGCTTCTCAACTTCAATTTAGTTGCTTTTCTCTTTAACCCCTCTATGTCCATCTTTAAAATCACATGTCAAGAAGTAAGAATTAGCAATATTCTTTGGCAGTGTTATATTCTTCATATTTTTTGTTAGCTGTTCAGCTTTATTGAAAGCCTAATAAACAGAAATGCTTATCTTAGAAATAGTCTAATACTTTTCAGATCAGCCCATTTGCCATGAGTCCTCCTTTAAATATTTTTTCTGAAAGAGCTCAATTGCATGCAGTGCAGTACTGCACAATACTAAAGTGCCTAAAAACATTTAGAAAGCTGATCTTTGCACTTAGGAGTAGACATTAATAATAGTTTCCTTTTTTTTTTTTTTTTTTTTCTCACAACACTGGAATTACATATTGGCCTGTTAACAGAAAGCCCTGCAAGACAGTAAAATTTTCAAACCCAAAATCCTTAAAGAAATAATTTGAATCACTTACAAAGGAGAAGGACGTTGTCCTCATTAAAACTTCCACTGCATTCAGTAACCTCACATCACTGAGTCAATTGATCTCTCATTATATCATCATTTTTCCCCCATTCTTCTCCACAAGTTCATTTTTCCATTTAAAGTTACTAAGCCAAGAAAATTTTCATTCAATATTAATTCCTGAAAAAGCCTTCAGAATTACTCTTTGATGATTTTTTCATGTCAATAGAGAACCTAATCCTGTGCCTGGACAGAGCAGCAACTTGCTTGTCATTGACTCATATGTTAGGAGGAACTCAAGTACACTGAACGCTTTATTGGATTGTATCATTAAGAGCTCTTTTTTGAGCTGTAAAGTGCTATCAAAATATTTTCACTCTTCATAATCTCACAATATGTAAGTAGGAAAAAAATAGAGGTTGTTTTGTCCAACAAAACAACAGGGAGTCTCAGCTTGGGTGCAGATCTAGAGAGAAGAGTATTATCAGCACCATCAGATGGTTCTGGAGAAGTGAGAGTACAATGACAAGAAACCACACAAAAAGTTTCTAACTACAGAAGCTTCAAAACATGAACAAATATCTAAATTCTTATTTATATATCACAGAAAAAGAGAAAGCAATAATTTAAACTGTTTCTAAATGTGATGGTCAGGAAAAAAAAAGGGGGGGGGGGTGGGAGGGAGGATAGTTTAGGAACAAAACAAAGAAGAATATGTTCCCAAACATATTTTGAAATGATGTATCACAGCCAAGGGAGATGCATCTCTTTGAAATTGCACTCCTTCCAGTCATTGGAAAGGGATGAGTCAATTCTTCTCCTTTTGTCATCTTTTTCTATAGTGCCTGCATCCTATGAAAAGGCTCTGTCATAACCTTTGTCTGTCCCATGCACTCATAACTAAGCTTTCACCAAAATGAACGTACATTTTTATCAGCAAATCACATAAACTCTGCATGTGCTAATGAAACATTGGATGTTGCTCTTCTCCTCCTCCTTGCCCACGTGGAGATGCATCATGGCCACAAGGAACACGTCTGAAGTATGAATAAAATACTGGCATAAACCAGAGGAGAAACCAAGAGCCTGTCTATGTCACTGGAGGGCAAGGCCCCTCCCCCACCTGCCACTTAAAAACCAGGGAAGGGCAAAGGGAAGCGGAAGGGGAACCAAAGGAGCCAATCTTCTCTGCCCTTCTTTCAAATGAGCTGCTCTGCTACAATTCCCCATTAGCTGAAATCTGTCACTTCCCTGGAGCATTACAACTCTAATTAATTCCACATGCCTAGCTATGCATGGAAGCGGCACTACATAGTCCTCTGTGGGCTGTTCTCACTTTACAAGAGAAACTGAAATTATCTGACAAACCCGTGACAGCTCAAAAAACCTGTAAATATTTGCTTCAAAGCAAAGAGATGCCCATTTTAATGATTTCTTTAGAGGACAGCTGTAGAGCTCAATTCTACAGTATAGGTCTTTGAAAGAGAGCAAATAGGAAAGTAAAATGGAGTGGCAATCAGATGATGGCCAACTTTTCTTCACATGCAGTGGATTAATTTGCAACTATTTTTGGAGAGGGACACTCACGCTTGGATAACTCCTATGGGGAAAAACAGCATGTGCTCCTGAAGGGCAAACCTGGTTCATTCCTCAGCTTGTGACCTGATGAGCTGCAACCAGCACCTGTTGTGGGAACTCAGTACAGCTGCCATCTCTGAGATAAGCCTCAGAGCTACAATGTTACCTGCCACATTGCTGCTGAAATACTACAGCACTTGATGTAATGAGAGAAAGTACATTATGATCAACATTAGAAGTATCTAATAGGAGCTCCTGAAGAGGAAGAAGAAAGCAGGTTTTCTGCTCAAGCCTTCTGTGCTGTATGTTCAACTGGACTTCACAGTTACACCAAAAAACAGCTTAAAAACAGCTTACTGGGAAACCTGGAAATAAAACAGAGGAGTTCCACAGCAGTCAAAACAGTCGCTTCTACTTTAGATGTTTGTTGCTTTTAAGGAAGGTCAGAATGTGTGGGTTTTTTTTATTCCTGCAAGACTTTACATCTTCCTTCTTTTTGCTTCCTTAAGAGGAAAGCTAACAAATGTTAGACCTGTTCCATAGTGTTTTTTAGATTTCTCAACATCCTGAAGGAATACTTCTATAGGCAGCATGCCTCTCATAAGGGTTCACCAGAATCAGTCCAATAAATTCCTAGTGCCCATTGAGACAGAACAAACAACAAAAGCTCAAGCACTGTTGTGCTGTGATACAGTCCTTCTATGGAGCTATAAGATTAAGCTCCATGGCATCTCTTCTCTTTTCGTAGGATATCATTTACTCACAACAGCCAGTAAAAGATTCCCTCTGTGTTTCACAGCTGCAGCTGTTCTGTACATGAGGTTGCAAAGATCTGCTTTGTGAAAAGCACATTAAAGCATGTTCTTTATCTCTAAGTTCCTCCATCAATGCAGCTCTCTGCTGTTGTACATACCTGCTTCTCCAAAATGACAGCCTTGCAGATAGGAAATACATTGGCTCCAACAGGACATTGGTAGAGTCAGATACAGCTAAATGGCAGGTTATAAGCCATCACAATGGTGAGAACATTGCATTTTTCATGCAGAAGATAATAGAAGATGAAATATTTTTTTCAGGCAAGAAGACAGCTCCCAATTTCCTTAATATCTCTGTAGCCAGAGAATACTAGGAAACAATACATGCACAATGCATATATGTCAGGCTGCCCCTCTGCTGCCATCTGTCACATGGCAACAAAATGTGATGGAATGGAATACTGGTGGGAAGGTTCAGCTTCTACTGCCATATCACTAGCATCCACCTCTGATGTCGTGGGTAGCCATAACAAAGTAGAAGGAGCAGTCCTTGCTGTTCCCATAGCAACAATAACTGTGCCACATTTGAAAATTTCTGATAAGATGTTAGGTTTTTAAGAGCATATAATGTAAGAAAACTATTTAATATATAATGTACAAGAAGGAGCTATGAGATCTATAACTTTGAGTTTCTTTCTTCCTTTAAATCCTAATTTTTTAAATCATTTTTATTCAGATTGAGGAATCAATATCTTCTTTACATTCTATATGCCAGGTCCCATTATGATCGGTGCCCTTAAGGTAACATAATGTCTGAAAAAATGTTTAAAGGTTTATGCACCTCAGTTTTTGGTGGCTAAAGACTTTGATAGGAATAGATCTCATGGTCATGACACTCATTTGAGAGCAAGGTACCTAATAATATGTTCTAACTATCCAGCTCTGACCAGATGGTAGACCCAGTCTACAAAGAATCACAAAATCTTAGACTGGTTTGAGTTGAGAGGGACTTTAAAGACAATCTAGTTCATATCCCCTGCCTTGGGCAGGGACACCATCCACTAGATCAGGTTGCTCAAAGCCCCATCCACCCTGCCCAAGAACTCTTTGAGAGATGAGGAAATCTGTAAAATATGGAGGAATGTAAAGCTGCAGTTCATAAGGCGAAGATGATCTGTTCTGAGCCAACCAGCTTCGCAAGGAAGTTATATTACTGTACAAGATTTAAGCCCTTTGCAATAAAGACACTGAATTCACATTCACACACCCATTTGAATGAAAGGAAGTACTGAAAATAAATATGCTATGTAGCTGAAACAGCTAGACCTGTTTATACTGTTGACATTTCTTCAGTTTATCTTTTTATCTTTTACTGACATTTCTCCCTTATGATCCTTTGATTAATAATATGCACTGAAAAGGAGTAAAATAGGAAGCTGATATAAGAGACCATGAAATGTGAAAATATGACTGAGGTTTTCTCATTGAAGACATATTAGTATATTAAAAACTGGTCCAGTCAAATATTTGCTTGATGTCTTCTTACTGTAGTACTGTCTGTGCAGAAAAAAGACAGAAGAGATAATGAGAAATTCTAATTTAGCTCTGCCACTCTTGCTTCTAGCAAGTTTGCAGGTCGAACTAAACCCTAAAGAAACCTTTTCTAGGCTTCCAAAAACTACTGAGGAAACATGGGCCTTTAACTAAAAATTTCTCAATGAATTCAGTATTCTTCAACCTAAGATTTATTCATAAAAGATGGCAGTAATGAAGCTTACTACTTAGGAACACGTCTATTGGGACTCCTATCAGTAGCTATAGTATGCAAAAAAGCATAGCTCTTTCCAAATTAGCTTGTTCACTTGCTTGTAAGGTATCAAGTCCAATACGCCAGCTGCTCTAAAAGAAATGCCTCCTATTTTATTATATTGGCTCACAATATCAGAGATGGATGTTGGTGGTATGGTGGAATCTTCCCACCAATATCCCGCTACATTCTGTTGCCATGAGACAGATGGCAGCAGAGGGACATTCTGACAAAACGGTGTCTGACATGCAAGTGCATATGAAGCCAAAGGTGTGTCATTAAATTTCCATGTGGAAAACTGGCACCCATTGACATTCATCAACAGTTGCTGAATGTTTGTGGAGACCAAAGAGTGGCACAGTGAGGTGGTGGGTGGTGTGTTTCAACACCTTTGCTGATTTTTATGAGCGCAACATGCAGCTCTGGTTCATTGCTGGTGAAAATATATAGCTAATGGTAGTGACTCTGTTAAAAAGATTGTTCTATCGCTGAGGATACTCGCTATCAAATAGTGTTATTTTGTTCTTTACATCTACAGTCTTTTCCATAGGAATACATAGGAGGCATTACTTTCAGAGCAACATATGTATTAAATTTTCTAATTTATGTATATCAGATATATTTCTACCTTCATGTAATATTTTGTAATAAATTTCTTTGCTCCCTAACAATCCTCTATAGACCTCTTCCTCACTAGAGGTACATTGCTCTCCCTTGGTGAACTACCTTTTTTGAAGTCAAAGGGATTTTAATCAGCAGATTCAGCAAAGGCCATCATTACATCCCAGATCTCTGCACCAAATATAGCTGCTTAGAATATTCCCTGAAGATCTGTTTCTTATCTCATTTACATTGAACCGAAAAGATGAGACAGAGAGACTGACAGAGAGATCATGAGTTCAAGAAAGCAAGGCAAAGCTAGAGAAGGCAAGAGAAAGCAATAAAACAAGCAGATCTCTTCCATTTCATGTTCATATACATATATTTTCTGTGGAAATTTTCCCATCATAGAGCTTAACAATATAAATCCAAATATAATATAATCAGGGTAGTTTTGTGTCTCAGGAACTACCTGGCCTGGCTTTTGTCAATGACCCACAGTCTGTACTTTTTCAAGATGAAGTCAGACATTTATTAAAGCTCCAGATATAAGTTCAGATGTGATTTGATAGCTTGGCCTATCTAGAGGAAGTAGTGTCCAAAGAGAGAACATTAATAGCAAACATTTTGACATCAAAATTTATGGGCTGTCTGTTTCACTTTGCCATTTACAGACTCAGACATGGAATTTCTCTGCCTCAGCTGAGCATTTTAAAGGACTTAATCACCTTCCAATTATCTGTGAGTGCTGCACAAATGGAGATGCACTCAAGCTTCATGATAGGGATACTGCGACTAGTCCTCTGTGTGTGTGTCTGCATACACTTGTTCCTATATATGCACATCTGTATGACGTATGAGAATTATGTCTACCCTGGCTATCTCAGGCCCAAATAAACCCAACAGACAGTAAGTAAAGAGAAGGAGGTCTCAGCATTTAGCAAAATTAAAAACAACAAAACACAATGAGGTTTTCTTTTAGCCTGACTGAATAAGAGTATGTGATCTGAAACTTCTGTGACACTTAGAAGGGATAACTATGCACACTTCATCAAAAGCTGCTTATTTTTATGAGCGTGGCATACAGGCTCTTGTTCATTGCTGGCAAAAATGTACATCTAACGGTGGTGACAATGTTGAAAAATAGTATTTTGTAGCTGAGAATTTGCTCTATCAAATAGCATTATTGTACTCTTTGTAAATATTCTAGTTTCCATGGAAATAAATTGGAGGCATTACTTTCAGAGCAACCTATATATAATGGTGCAGTACCTGGTAAAACAGATGTTTTTATATTCTTGAAACAGTCAGTGAAGCGCATATGGTAAAGGAATCAGAATAAACTCAGAATGATTTTAAGGAAATAAGTGTAAATACGAAATTTACTTTACTCTTCCATAATGTCTGCAATACATAAAGCCTAGAAAACAAAACGGAGATTAGAAATTCTGAAAAACCAATAAGCAGTGTAATAAACACTATAATGAAATCCATTTATTTTAACTCTGTACCACCTGACAATAACATAAATCTTTCAACTTTCAAATATCTGACCCTTTTACATTTAACTCACTAACATTTTGACTGCTTAAAAAGAGCAAACACATCAAAGGTTCAAAAAGCTGACAAGACTTCATTCCCTAATGTATGTCATACTTCCTGCCATTTAAAAACTTAGTGTCTGCATTTTTCTATTGTGCATTCAATAAACTGGACAAACCTAGCTCTCAGCATGATTCCAGTTGACTCTGCTGTTAGATCATGTTGCTTTTCCTTTTAAATAAGCCCAGATGATTCATTATTAAAATTCTTTAAAACTTACTTTTTAATATTAAGTAGTTTAACAATTTTTTTAACCTTGTTTATGAGCTAAACGATTGAGACTCACAGTACATCTTTCAATACAAACTATGCATCATAGAAATAACATTTGTGACTGAATTTGAAAAGATTTTACTTGTAGAAAGTCAATTAGCCATTAGAAATTCTGTATATATTCAGGCTTCCAGGTTCTGCATACTATTAGAGTTTGCTCTAAGAAAACGCACTGGTGATATCTGTCTCCATTTAAGGTTTTTCAGAATAATGACCTCCTCAGAATTTACATTTTGTCTTGGAAAATTGGGAGATAAGTGATACAGCCTGGCTGCAGATGTATGTCTCTGCAGATACAATTTATTATATTACAGTCCAACTCATCTTGTCACATTGTACAAATATCTCTGATTTTG
Organism: Chrysolophus pictus; assembly: GCA_037305975.1. Lineage (NCBI taxonomy): Eukaryota > Metazoa > Chordata > Aves > Galliformes > Phasianidae > Chrysolophus > Chrysolophus pictus. The sequence goes on from CM074576.1 coordinate 168,733,465, forward strand.
CAGTACATGTCAGACTTCTTCTCTGACATTATCACATTTAGTAAGCCAGCAAATTTTTTAACAACCGACTGAAAGGTGAATAGTATATTTTTGGACATACTGAATATACGTTGTAATATTTAATTTTCATTACACCGTAGTATTTGACATGCATTTTTTTTAATCAAAATCCACAACCATTAATATTTTGTAATCTTTTTGTTATTTTGTTAGGATTATTTTCTCCACTATTTTACTAGTGTTATTAGTAGCATCAGCTACAATCCACTAGATCAAATACTTGCCATTACTGTGTATTTGACAGAGATTATAGTCTTATAATTTTCAACCTCAAGAATTTTAAAAGCTTATGTAAATATACTCTCCCCAAAACCTTTATTATTGCAAATATCACCGTTAGATAACAACTTACAGATAGGGTCACGATCCTGACAACGATTAGGTTCCACTGTGATTTGTTTAATCTCATCATATTATGAAATTAAATAAGGTTATATATTAAATAGATGTATGAAAGAGGAATTTTCCTTCTAAAATTATAAATGGTGATATCTTTTGCCAATTATCTGCTTGGACGCACAGTCAGTGACCCTTAAGCCCAAGATTTTCTATCCACTATATTTTAAAATAAAATTTATGCATTTTACAGTTCTTTAATAAGATGTTAAAAACAGCAATCAAGACTGGAGTCCCGTTGTTAGCTACTGTATAAACCCATTAACTGAGATTCCTCTTAGTTAAGTTTAAAGGTTACAAACCTATTCTAAACTCATTACTATCAAATGAGTCACATTTAGATGAATTATCTTTCACTGCATCTATCTTAGGAACCTATTTCATGCAGTATAATTGCAAATATCAGAAGTGGGAGGTAGATATGTGATTTTTCAAGGCAACTCTCAGTAGGAAAGGTAATCAGAATGAGAAATTTTAATTCCTAAATAAGTGGTTGCCACAGAAATAGAGTATCACACACTTCCTACGAAAGTCTCAATATATTTTAAATTTCTTTTGAAATTATGAAGGCGGCACAATATTGTTCATTTAGTTCTGCCTTGTAAGGTACTCATCACTTACTAAATTTTACTCTTAAAATCGAGAATGAAATGTGTCTCTATGAAAGCAATCATAAAATAGTGGAACTTGCTTTAAAGCTGGAGGAAATCATCACTTTTTTACAGAAAGTGGAAACAAAGGTGTAGGAAAAAAAAGATAATTACAATGTAATAGCATAAATTTCTAGTCATAAAGTCAGTAAAAAAGAATGAAACAAATGCCTAAAAGGCAAAAAGAGAATGGTTTATTAAGAAATGGGAAAAGAAAGTCAAGGAAAGTGTATTTCAGTTACTTAACACTGAGAGAAAAAAAAAATAGCTACAGTACAGTCGTAATACTTAAAGAGAACAAAAAGCTATGAGTTTCTGTGATATGGCAGAGAAAAAAAGGAGGGTTCAATATCTTATTTGCACTGGCTTTCAAAAAAAAGTTTAATTCATGACCAAACATTTTAACACATGATCAAGCATTAAGGGAATTTTAATGATATGCTAGCTTGGCAAACCAGAACATGGAAAGAATATATTATATAAGATATACAGTCTGGATGTACTCAAAAGGTAATGTGGAATGACATTCCTTAGATTAACCAAGACAACCCCTGAACCTCTGAACCTCTGAACCTCTGAAGTGATGATTGCCTTTAAGAATTCATACTGGTCAGAAGATATCTCTGAAGCCCAAGAAAAGTAAGCATAGCTTGTATCAGACAAAAAAGAGGACCCAGAGATTGATCAGCAGTTAGTCTCATTTAAACAGCCAAAAATGCTAGGGGATATTACAATATAGTCAATCTGAAATAATTATATAATGATGAAGTGATAAACATCCAGCTTAGATTCTAAAAGGTAAATGCTGTTAAATTGATTCAATATAATTTTTTTGACAAAACACTTCACCTGTCAGACACAGGAAAAAAACAGAAGTGTCTTTACTTCATTTTACTGAGACTTTCGATACCATTCCAGACACATTTTCATAATGCTCATCTGGAAATATGGTCTACATCAACAGTCCCTCACTGGTAACATATGTATCAGCAGGCTAATAAACAAGTGTTTTATGGGTTTTCAGTACTTTGTTGTTGTTGTTTGACTTGTGGATTGTTTTGCAATCTTGTGAATTAATCTGCCACTTCAATGTGAAGCAGTAAAGCAGCTGTGAATATTGTAAAACACTCAATAAAGAATAGGGATAGGTCAATGTTTACTGCAGCATGCCATATGCTGCAGTCCTATCCCCTTTTCTAGATTCTGTGAGGAGCAAGAAAAAAATCAAACTACACTAAGATTATTTACTCTTTCAGAGCATCGAAGAGCAGCCAAGAGTTGTGATGGGCTGCAAATACTTTGAAGAGATATTCTGAAGAATCAGAATTTTAAAGGATTCCATTAAAAATAGTCCAAAACGCACCACCATGAGACTGACTAAAGATTAACAAAATACTGTCTTCAGGATAAAATAACTAAAAGCATTACTTTATTTCTAGAAGCATTTTGCAGAAAAGGGTTCAGTCATTGTAGCTGCTCACAAACAAAATAGGAACTAATGCTGATGAAAAAAAAAAAAAGACAAGTAGTTGAGAAATGTAATACAGAGATTTTGTAACAGATGTGTTGCATATGAAGCATGAGAGAAATGGACAATCTGTTCTTTTGTGAATTGCGAACTGAAGTATGAGATTCAAATTAAGAAAAGGACAAACCTACTGTAGAGAATTCAGGAAAGAGCAATAAGTGATACAAGGCATCAAAAGTAGATTTAATTCTTAGTGTAAGTAAAGCAATGATTATGGGACATGAAAAATAATTGTCCTAATTTTGTGCACACAGGAATGGCCTCTGATCTAATTAACCCCCCAGTAAAGGTATAATTACAAAAAAAAAATTGACAGTTTGATCAAAGGTCAGCTCAGGTTTCATTAGCAATCAAATCCGATGTTAAGCGTAGTAAAGAAGACAGAAGAAATACACAAAATAAAACAAAGAAGAACTCCCCAAAATATATTCTGCTAGTGTATAAAACCATAGTGTATCTTCTCTTCAGTACTTTGAGCAATTTTAATATAGATGCCTAATGATCTTGAAAGTAATGACTCAGAAAGATGAGTTACACCATGAAGATCTTCAGGAAAAATGATCATTTTTTTTCAATAACTTTAGAAATAGAAGAAAAAAATTACTTAATTTTCACTAAGATCATTTTCTACTTTGAATTATTAAGAAAAATAATTTCTGTAAAAGCTTCCTGCAAAGTTTAGAGGAACAAGATAGAAAAACATTTGTCAAGATATAGTTATCTTCATCCTTTGCAGGAAAACTGATCAGACCATTCTTCCAGATTGATTTCTAATTTATGACTACAATACTGGAGTAGAAGAAGAAAACTAAAGATGTTTTTTTCAATAAAAACTGCTTCTTTAACTAAAAACCTCTCAAATACAAAGAGTTTTTTTTTAAACAAAAGAATGAAAAGAAAAAGAAAGTTAAATAAAGTTAAAATAAAGGTTTGAGACAACAAATTCTTCACATTTTCAAAGAACTATAATGAGATGGACAGAACTGAAGGTTTTATAAAATAAATGTTCTGGTGCTTTTTACCATTTAAAATCTACTAGATAGGAAGAGAAAGAAATCATGAGTAATTATGATCACAGAACTGAGCCTCAGCGCTTGAATATTAGGAGGTCACCTCTCAAATAAAGAGGGAATGAGCCCATCTATAAACTCATGTTATCTTCTACAGAAATTATTTTGGGATAAATACAGCATGCTTAGAACTCCAAGATTATCCAAACAATGATTTTCAGTTGAACTCCAGACAGTTTTTTTTTTTTTTAAAAAAAAGCATTTTTAAGCATTAAATTTAAGTATTTAAAAAGATAAAATAATTGGATACCAGTTTAATTCCTCAAGATTATAAGTTCAAAACCTTCCAGTTTGTTTAGGATAAAGCTTCAAAAGAAGAGGTAGTGTGAGATCTCTCCAGTGGAAGCATTGTACTCTTTTTCTCAGTGCAAACAGAATAGCTGTGTTTCCAGCTACTTCCTCCTCTTTTCTGGTTGTTACCAGAGAGTACGTCCATTAAATGAATCCCTTTTAGTCTTTCCTCTTTACCTCATATTGTCCTCTCTGTATGGAGTAGGATGAGGGATAAAGACCTGACTTCATTTGGTGACTGCTGCTGTAACACACTAGAGAAGCAAAATGCAAGTGCTTGTTAAATCATTACTTTTATCCAATTTATAGTTGGATAACTGTGTTTCAAAAAGGACGCAGTGGAAAGGAAAAAAATGTACATAATTAACTTTTAAAAAGAACAGTTCTCTTTCTCACCATCACTCTGTTGGTCTTAGAGTTTCCTAATCAGTAAATTAAAAATAGAAATTGGTGAGAGTTAAAACAGATATAGACACAAAAAGATAACTGAAAAGATTGACCTGTACATCAACAAAATCTAGGTCAGGCTTAATAACCTTCAAATTGCAGCTGAGACATTGAATACTAAACTAGTCAACCATGAGAGATGCCTTCATGAAGCTAAACCAATTTAGCTCTTTTTTAAAGGAAAATTCATTACAATATGCTGACATCTATGTGATTTTTCCTTGTACAAAAGTGTTTTAGCTTTACTAGCAAACTTGTCACAGATAATTAATGGCAGATCTCTAGCAGCAATATTTGTAAGAGAAAGTACTACAATAATCTATCAAGAAGGCCTAAGCTAAGTATTTTTTCTAGCACACTTTCATGAAAAGACGAGGAAAGAAAAATGAAAGAAAGGAAGGTAATTGCTTCTTAAATGCGAATATCCCACTAAAATGTAAATGAAAGGAGACTTTAATTCAGAGTTACAGAGAACTATTTTCTGAAAGTGCTGCTGAGTAAAATTTCTCACAAAAAACAGTAATCACAAAGCACAAAGTATTAATAGGTCTTCCTTATCCATTTTCTAAACTCCACACATTCTAATTGTGTTTTCTTCATCCTGTGTAGGTTATATATTTATTTTCTGGAATATATATGTGTATATATATAAGCAGTATGCCAATAGAAAAGGAAAACAGAACACTACAAAGCACTAAAAAGCACTAAAGTTGTGCTGGCAGGAAACTAGTTCAGTAACTGTATAAACTGAGGTTTATACAGTTCAATCAAACTCATGTTATGAAATTTGTTAGGAACAACATAGAAAGATGAAGATTAGGCTCAATACCAGTGTTTTATATAATAGCAAATAGCACTCAACAAGTATAATACCTGATAAAAAGCTAACCTTGCTTCCAACTGTACTAATTTAAAACCAGCTACTCAAGCCTCTGCAAAGGGAAGAACTAAAGCAGGAAAAGAAGAACCCTGTAATACAACTTGGGGAGCCTAGCTCCATAACATATACAACTCTAGAACTTCTCCTGATTTCATACATCAATGAACTGTGCTCATTCAGTCCTTGCATCTGATACTCCTTGTGGAGATTTCATGGAATTATTTTCCTTACCCTATCAAACAAAAAAAACCCATCACCTACTCTGGAACCATACTGTGGCGAAAAAAAGTAAGACTTTGAGGTTGCGTTTAACAATGAACCTATGTAAAAATATCAGTTAATTTTCATTGAATCCTAACAGAAATAATATATTGTAATTATTCATAGCGATAAAAGTGTGCATGTTCTAGCCAATGTTATCTTCACTCGTTTTTGATGTTTTGCCTAATTTTCAAAGCAAATGATTTTCAGAAATCTTGTCAAATAAGCAAGCAGTTTCATATAGGAGTCTGCATCAGATCTGTCCAACGTCTACCACTCCAGCACTGTATGTAAACTAATAAAGGCAATGCAATCCCTTTAAATATTTTTATGGTTGGTTTTATTTTTTTCATACAGAATGTGTTATTGTACCATCCATAGACCAAATTTAAAATCAAAATACTGTCCTCAGATGATCTCCTAATAATATTAAAATATTAAATGAATACTTGTTTTCTTTTCAAAACAATGAGAATATCATCTGTTTAAAGAAATAATACTGCATTTTAATAGAAATAATTCAGAAGTATACAATTAAAACTATACATATTGTCTTGAACACCTGAAGTATCTTCTATCAGTATGAAGAAGCAAAGAGGCTGTTTCTGCCAGACTTAACAGTGATTGTCTATCAAAGTGATTATTTGCTATTTAGAATCCAACTCATCACACCATTAATATACAAAATTTCTGCATAAAATATCCTTCAGGCTAGCTTTGATTTTCATTGTTAGAACAATTCTAATGTTCTTTATCAGTAGTTCCCATGTCTTATTAGCCAACAGTTAAATACAAAAGATAAGAATGGTATTGAAACCGGTGATGATTCATCTCATTGTACTCCTTGAAGTTACGCAGGATCCAGACTATTCCTTATAGATAAATGTCTCACTCTTCCTTAAAAATCTCTAATTATTTCTCTTACGAGGAAGTTAAACATTCTAACAAAAACAATCACCTTAAAAACCAGTGTGGTTGGGACTAGGTTTAAACAGGTAGCTAAAAGTGTCACTATAAAGAGACCAACTAGGTAACTGCTAGAAATTATACATGGAGTTACGGTTTCTGTAGTTTGTAGTGAGGAGAGCAGATTATTTTGTTATGAAAAGCTGCAAAAATAAACAGAACTTCTGTACTGCATTTGATGGACAGTTCTGAGAAGTAAAAGAATCATCTTAACTTAATAAAAGGATTTTATGTTTTCCATATGTAAACAGAGCAATTATATATCTTATTAGGCATGCAACCAGGCTTTTAGAGCATATAACAGGTGATACCTAACAGCAAGAGAATAGTTGCAAATACTTAACAAATGACCTAGAGAGAACTAGATGAGCCAGAGGCACCAGCATCTACTTAAATATGCAACACCATTTTCAACATAATTAGTCATCTAATTGCAACCCCAAACTTAGTCAATACATTTGCACATGTAATTAATTATGGTTTGTTTAAAAGCATTTCATTTATTCTTCATTTCCTATAAATCACATTACCAAAGGATAGCTTTGATTTTCAGAAACAACAGAGAAAATGCAGAGAATGAAGAAAGATACACAAAGTAAAAGAAAGCACACTATTTGTGCTATCCAGCACTTCAGAAAACACACATCCTCCTTTTCCCATTCGTTTCATTTTCCTTCTCCTCCTTCCACTTCTTCCTTCCCTTATCTCCTTTATTTTCTTCTGAAACAGTAATCTATTCTAATTATTTCAATCTTCTGTACACCTGATTTCTATCAGTTACATATGTAAAAGACCCTCTAAGCATTCTGTATAAGTGAAGTATCAATTATATCGGTCAGATTCACATTACAAACTTTGTGCAAGCAGACAGCTGTGAATATATAAAGCCTTTTTTTATATTTACCATTTGTGCTATACTAACATTTAGAATCTCTATCATCAGACTACTGTCATTACTCTGACAGCTTTTCTATCAGCATGTCCCAAAAGGATTGCACTTAAAGTATAAGTTGCACTTCGTGCAAATCAGCATACAAAGAAACAAGGATAATACTACACAGATCAATACAAAATGCATCTTCTGTGAAGCTGCAAATTCTAAAAGATTCTCACAAATGGCTGAGCAAATGGATTTACAGAGGCTTACCATTTTTGTTGCTTATTCTGCTTTGGTTTGTTTATTCTAATGAGAAGTATGAAAGAAAATGGAAATTATTTACTTGAACAATTAAACAACTGGTCAGAAGAGTTTATTCATTATTCTGAAAAGAGGCAGAATCCAAGTTCTGTATACTTCAAGACAAGGAGGAAAATAATAAAGGACGGAAAATAAAGAAGAACTGAGATTTCAGAATGATGATTTGCAACCTGTATATGACAAGATCATTTACAGGCAGAATAAAAGAAACAGATGTGATAAGTCTACGAGCTAGGAGAATCTCAGAGCCCCACTTCTATTAACAACAACAAAAAGATTAATTGCTTTTGTAAAGACCAGAGAAGTCAGAGCTGCAGTAATCAAGTCTAAAGATACTCAGCCTTTGCTAGACTTTTATTACTGAAGACACACAGTCACCTTCCCTCCACACACCCCTCCCATTTTATAGCTATGAAACATTCCTCATGATGAGAGCTTAGAAGTTGCAGCCTGATATGGAGACTGAGAAAATCATGCAGTGGATTTTGGCACGTGGACTTGAGTAAGATGAAGCACAACATAGGCAGTGTGACACAGAAAGACTGAGATAGAAAACAGTAAGACCAGCCTGGGTGTAGGAGAAGCACCAGAATACACTGAATGTGAGTTGCTGGTTACTTATACACAAGATGGTGTACGGAAAGCACAGTAAGATTTTACTTTGGACAACTGGAAGCAGATCTGGAGTGCAAATACCTTTGCCCTGCATTTAAACAGATGACCACACCTAACAAAAAAACCACATGGCAAAGATTTAAATTTGATAGCTTAATGAGGGCAACAGCACAAGATACACACAGAATTAGGGATATACATTCAAGAAAATAACTTCTGCAGAGCATCAACTCACTGATTACAGCTGATTGTGTGATTAAAAAAAAAAATACATCTTGAATTCTGTACCAGACATAAACTCGGAATGTAAAGAAGAAAATAAATTGTAGCTGGTTGATCAGTGAAGATAAGGAAAAGATAATGGTCCTAAAATTTGGCTAGGAAGATTTTGGTGAGAAGTTTCAAGTAAATGTATGAGGACAAATCAAACTGGAAAGTGTCTAAAATAATAGAAGAGTAGGCCAGGAATTTGATCATATAACAAGAAAAAATTGCATTCAGTTATTTTATATTATAGATAAAAAATAAGATGAAATGAGACAAGTGCTAAAAACACAATTTTTATTGAAATTTCTTGAAGTCAGGCAACAATAATGAGTCTTTAAATAATGTGAGGAAAAACAGATGAACAAGTTTTAAAATCAAAAGATTAAATAAAGAAGATGAGGAAAAAATCATCATATTATAGAGGACAGAGAAATAAAGTTGACAACAAAGCTGTTGCATCTATCACAGAGAAAAGGGGCGAGAAACATGTAGGATAGGAACAGGAGATAATAAAAGGGAAAATGAGTGAAACAGAAATTGCCTTTATCTCATGGAAATACTACTTTTTTAAAATACAGTGGAGTTGGGAGAAGAATCATATGCATGTACAGTACAGAGGGTTGTTAGAGTTAGGGTAAGTTTGCTTAGATTGTGGTTGGACTTGATGATCTTTAAGGTCTTTCTCAACCTGAGCAGTTCTATGATTCTATGATTCTATTTATGGAAAAGTCCATATTTTATTTGATGAAAACTCTAATGACAGGAAAAAAAAAAAAAAAACCTTGAAATGTAGTTGCCTTCTGTAGTGTTTCAAAGTCTCTTTCAAATGCGGTGTGGAGATCAGGGATAGTGTAGAGCTACTAGGTGTTACACAACTTAGCTGAAAGGTTGTTAGAGAGCATGATGTGATTGCATGATCAAGCCTTCTGTTCAAAGCACTAGAAGTGCCCTTTCCCATTAAAGCTTTTAGTTATTACAATGATTATTGGCCAGAAGGAATTTTCTCTGGGCTCCTCCTCCAACAGAATCTAGGATAAAAGTGGAAAAGGGGCAGTGCCTGAGGACAGAACTGGCATGCAAAATCTGTAAGGAGCAGAGGGAATGTAAAAGATAACCAGGTTCACTAAATGTTCAAATAACCTAAATCTTTTTATTCTTCCTCTTATCTGGAGTAGTATATCTTATATGTAGGTCACTCCAAAAGTAATGCTTCTTATTTATTCCCATGGAAAATACTACAGATTCAAAGAGCACAATAACAGTATTTGATAGAGAAAATTCTCAGCTACAAAACACACTTTTTCAGCATAGTCAACAACATTAGCTACGCAATTTCACCAGGGTAAAACTTGCCACACTGGTAAAAATCCATACAGTTGTCCATGTGGCTTGTCATTCATGTTGCAGTTGCCACTACTGAAGTGCACTACCCACAGCTTCACTGTGCTCACATCCACAAACATTCAGCAAGCATTGAGATATGTCAACAGGTGCCATTTTTTTCCACATGGAAAATTCAGTGACACTTCATGTGTGCTTCCATGTCAGACATCATTTTGTCAGACTGCCCCTCTGCTGCTATCATCTGTCACGTGGCAACTGAATGTAATGGGATGTTGGTGGGAAGGTTCTGCCTCTACTGCCATCAACTCCTCAACATCCATCCCTGATGTCGTGGGACAACATAATAAAATAGGAGGCATTACTTTCAGAGCAGCCCTCTCATATGCATCTGAATGCACTGGAACTCTCATAAATAGCTGTGTTCCCTCCTTTTCTTTCTGGGTAGGAAGAGAAGCTAAAATTAATTGACTTACGTATTGATTTACAATTTCAGTATATCTCATTATGTTGACTGCTGTAATACCAAAGAGGTGGTTCTCCTTCTGGGCTCTCTTTAAAATGGAGTGATGTCAGTAAAAAACCCTGCTTTTCCAGGAATGGGCACCACTGAGTAACTCTGACCACCATTTTATTTACATATATATACACATACATATAATTACATATATTAAAAATCACATCTAAAATACACCTAATTTTATATATATATTATACATACACACAGAATAGTTCTGTGTATATATGTAAAATTGTATGCAGTGAAACCTCTATATCTTTTCAGGACAGAATAAATAAAGGGAATGTAACTTAGTGGTTTCCTTCCTAAGAGTATATCTAAAACCTCTACAAATGGCTATGTCCATATTGCCAACCATAGTCACTCAGAAGTGATTAAAATGACTTAAAACCCATGACATTTTGAAAGGCTGCAATTGTGGATATAAATTACAATATACTTGAGCCTTCTCTTACTTCAGGGGCTTACAGTTGATGCAAACGCATATTTCCAAGATTCAGTTTGCTCTGTGGCACACAGAATTTTAAGTTTCAGGTTTCTGAACTAGACCATCAGCTTATTAAAATTAAAAGGTTCAGGGTACTGCCAACTTGTACATCTCAGGGTGCCATGGAGTTAACTAGATCAATCTATGCCCATGACAAGGGGGCCCCTTCCCCCCACCCCTTACTTCCCCCCCAAGCCTCACAAAATGGTATGGAAAAGGGAAAAGGGATAGGGAGATGGGAGCTGGGCTCAAGGAAGGAAAAAAAAAAAAAAAAAAAAAAACAACCCAGTGGCAATGATCTATGAAAGAAAATTTATTTTACTAACTATGATATTGGAATGCAAGATAACACAATATAATACAATCTAATTGGAATTGAGACTAATAAATCAAATAAAATAGGAGAGAGAGAGTTCCTGAGACTGAGACAAACCTGAAAAGCTTAGAATGGCTAGGAAAGCACCCTCCAGCACCCACTACAAAGCAGTAAGAAGAGACTGCCCAACCAGGAAGGGCCAAATCCCATTACTTCTGCGATGCACAGGGACTGGTACCTGGAATTGGAGCATTAACACTTTAACTCCCAGTGCACTACATGATGTTATGATGTGGAATACCGAAAACCAAAAAACACAAAACCATGACATGAGGACACATTCTGTATCCAGGATCATCCATCAGTCTTCATCCATCCTTGTCTTGTATTAGAGCAAGACACAGGTATATTGTACACTTTCCTTTCCTACTTCCCTTGGAAATGAAAACCATGTATACAGAGGACAGAAAAGAGGCACACCGTGAATTGCACAGTGTGTGAAGACAATGTGCATTATGGTATGCTATGTAGATTAGTCACCAATTCATTTCCAACTCTACTCTGTAAATTTCTAGAGATCTAATTATTTTATCAGAGTCACGAGTGATCCCCTACAGAATAACTTTTAGGTCCAGTCATCTTGCAAATATAGTTGTCAGCAACACATACACATTCTGCTTTTTCACCTAGAAATTACATAGAATGGAAACAAAACCTCCACATTAAATAGCTATATAATGGACATTCACACAGTCTAATAAACAAAAGTCTGATGAAAATTAACCACCTTTTCAAGTTTGTTCAACACATTATTACAGTCTCAAAGTGGCATAAATACCACAACTTTCCAGTGTAAAATATCTAATATGTAACAATCCTTTAGTTATTAAATTATTGCTGGTATTTAATGTGTAACTCCTAACAATTTAATCTAATCACTTTTTCTAATCTCTTACGCCTTCCATCTTCTAAAGCTATGGTTAGCAGTTAATCACATTAATCATGTAGGAAGTATTTACATATTGAAAGAGAACACTTTGATCGATTTGTTATTTTTTTATTTTTAAATTAAACAAACCTTGTTTCTTCAGTCTTTCCTTATCTACGCAGATTGCATGCACCTTTTAGGTGCACCCCGAAATCAGTCTGCCAATCTTGCTGAGGTTTCTCTAGTTCTATACTAAATAGTTACCTACTGTGTCCTAAATGAAGTTTCTATTAAGTAATTAAGGATGGTTTCTGTAATGCCATCACATTTGTGCTTGCAGTTCACAATATGTTGCACGAAATCCCTCCACTGCAATCTCTTTTCTTTTAAAATAAACTCTAGCCTTGCAATTTTTATGACAAATGGCATGACAATAGGATATATCTCAGCGAGGTAAAAAGCGTATTAGAAACTACCTTATCAGCTCTGGCAGACTACCTATATCAATGTATCATTATAGAGAAGACATGGTCTACTCTGAATTTTTGTTTATTTTTCTGTTTAAGAGAAGCTGAATTCTTTGACTGGATTTATTTATTTAATGGAGGTTCCTTGAAGAAAAGATTTCCCTTATTCCATTCTCTGGACAGGGAAAAGTATATATTCTCAATTTTTGTGTTGTACTAGCATACTTTGTTTTGAATATCAAAAATTTGTGAATATTTGAAATTAGCACCTCCAATTTCTAATGGACTATTGCTAATATATATGTGAAATTAAAAAAAGCTCTAGCTTATATAGCTATCAGTACCATACATTCATCGGCTTATTGACAAGAAGTCTCCTTGTTTGGGAATCAGATCTGCTCACTGTTCTCAGTGCAAAACCTTGCATCTAGATCTTCCATTGAGACAAACAATGCATGAAATCACATACAGATTGGTATTTTGCTATTGATCTTACATCTGGGAAGACTGATTTACACTGATTATACAAACAATTGTATAGAATTTATCACAATAATACAAAATAATACTGATTATATAGTTCATAATAGGATATAGACAGTTAAGAGTTGTGTGAACAAAAAACTTCTCCACTGAGTTTAGTGAAATATGGTCTTATATTTAATTATCATAAGCTAAGTCATATTAGACCTTAATAACTACTTTCATTCACTCTTAGGAGCCTGTAAATGCTGCTGAAGCAGCAATCTCAGATATTACCCAGGGTCTTTTAGGCATACATTTTATCTCCCAGTACAATGAAGTATGAAACTTAGAACAAAACATAGCTCTCAATGAGATGAAATAAACATCAATTAACTACTTAGCATATACTTCCCCCAGGCTAGAAACTGTGGAAATCCCCAGCTTAATTTATTTTTGTGCAGTTCCAGTGCAATAAAACAGACAAGACGTCAAAAAGAAAATAACTTAACTTGAATACCATGCTAGGAAAGAGTCAATGATGTATTTGCAGATTTGATACAGGGCTTTTCAAGATGACTGCTCAAGTTTGGCTGCACCAAGGGCAGATCCTGCCTGACCAATCTTGTTGCTTTTTATGATGATATAACTGCAACTGTGGACAAGGGAAGAGCCACTGATGTCATCTGTCTGGTCTTCAATAATTTTTTGACACAATACCACATAACAACCTTCTCTCCAAATTGGAAAGATATGGATTTGATGGATGGATCGTTTGATGGACCAAGGAACTGGTTGCAAGATCATACCCACAGTGGGGTGATCAATGGCTCAGTGTCCAGATGGAGATCAATGACAAGTGGTGTCGCTCAGGGGTCAGTACTGAGACTGATGCTCTTTAATATCTTTATCAACGACATCAACAGTGTGATCAGGTGAACCCTCTGCAAATTTGTGGATGATACCAAGCTGTGGGGTGTGGTCGACATGCCTGAGGGATAGGATGCCATGCAGAGAGACCCAGACAGGCTCAAGCAGTGGGTGCAGGGAACCTCATGAGGTACAACAAACCCAAGTGCAAGGTCTTGCACCTAGGTCATGGCAACTCACACCATAAGTACAAGCTGGGCAATGTAAGAATGGAGCAGAGCCCTGCCAAAAAGGACTTCTGGGGTCCTGATGGATGGGAAGCTGGATATGAGCCAGCAATATGACCTCACAGCCCAGAAAGCCAATCTTATCCTGGACTGCATCAAAAGAAGCGTGGCCAGCAGGATGCAGGAAGTAATCCTGTCCCTCTACCCCGTGATGGTGAAACCTCACTTAGATCTGCATCACTGCATCTGGATGTGGAGTCCTCAGTACAGAAGAGATGTGGATCTACTAGAACGTGTCCAGAGGAGAGCCACAAACATGATCCAAGGGATTGAACACCTTCCCTAGAAGGATAGGCTGAGAGAGCTGGTGCTGTACAGCCTGGAGAAGAGAAGGCTCTGGAGAGACCTGATAGTGGCCCTTCAATATCTGAAGGGAGGCTATTAGAATCACAGAACTGTTTGAATTAGAAGGGACTCTTAAAGGCCATCTTGTCCATTTCCCCTGCAATGTACAGGGACACCTACAGCTCAATCAGGTTGCTCAGAGCCCCATCCAGCCTGACCTTTAGAAGGAAGGGGACAGACTTTTTAGTCTGTGGTGATTGGACAAGGGGAAATGGTTTCAAACTTAAAGAGGGGAGATTTAGATTGGATATAAAGAACGCAATTTTTACAGTAAGGGTGATGAGGCACTGGAGCAGGTTGCCCAGAGATGTGGTGGATGCCCCATACTTGGAGACATTCAAGGTCAGGCTGGACGGGGTTCTGAGCAACGTAATCTAGCTGTAGGTATATCCGTTCATTAGAGGAGCTGGACTTGATGACCTTTAAGGATCCCTTCCAATTCAAAAGATTCTATGATTATTTTTATTTTTATTTTTTAAAGCAATGGCCAGAGAACACAGACCAGCAATGTATTATTTAGAGCTCTATTAACCCTATGTTATTTTGTATGTTATATAATCATATATTCAGTATTTTGCTTCATTATATGTATATATTTATATATATATATATTGACAAAACTTGTTGTAAAGTATCAGGAGAAAGTTATAATTGTCACTACTTTTGCTACTGGCTTTGCCCAGATGTGGCTATAGAGATGCTCCATATTGTGGCAAATCTCCAGAGAATCTCCCAAAGAACAGTAGGAAAATGACACCTGTACCTACTATTTTGAGTGAGATGTGTTAGAACGTGTCAAGTTTTTCAGCCTCCTATGCTCATGTTGCTGAGCTTTTCCATTTTCACATAGACAGAATTACAAGTTTTGTTCCTGGTAGCAGAGAAGAAACTGTGTTTGCAACAGGACTGAAACAATAGCACAGTTTTTTAGCTTAGTCTCTTTTTTGGTCTCAGAATAGCCTTTCAAAGGTATAAAGGTGTGCGTGCCATCACTTCTAAACTAACTGGGCCATAACTTTTAAGCACCAAAGACTTTTTTTCAAAACTGCACTTAGGTTGTCTTCATCAAACAACCTATGAAAGCTTGGCCAACACCTCTCATTCAGATATCTATTCAGCAATTGCCATTTGGACATTCCAGTGCTTACCATAACACAGAGATCTGACCTACAATTCCCTTCACACAATGGAAATATTTATATTGATATAAGTGAGTTCAGATGAGGTTTTATTAATATTTGTATTATCAAGTGCTGAAAAGCAGTCTTAGAGACCTGTTACAGTCCTTGGCCTCACTTGATCTCTTGTGTATAAATAGATCCTTTTTTAGGACATCCTTTTCAAAGATATTGATGTCAGAGAGATTGAAGAACTTTAGAGTTTAATTTGGTATTTCATTTTCCAATTGACAAATAAAGGGTTACTTATTTCAGTTTATTGTTCATTTTCAGTTCTGTTTCCTGCAGACCAATTTGGCAGTCTTTTGTTTTTTTCTTATTCCCGCATGCATCATATATACATATATATATTTATTAGAATAGATATATGCATATACATGTATTGTATATCCAACTTGAAAATGCATGTACACTATGTAAAATATTTAGAAAGCTTTATATATTTAGCAAAAATAGAGCCTTGTTACCTTCTGTCCTTACTGTACACTATTATAACCAGTGCTCTACAAAAACTTCTTTATCCTCTTGTTGCCTGTTCTTCAAATTTCACCTACTAAAGATATCTGGGAAAAGATGAATAATTAAAATACAATGGTTTTCACTCACTGTTGTACTCCATACACTCCAAATATATTTACCTACTTAAACTTACTTCACATACATATACAAAAAATCCAACTTCTATAGAATAAAATGAATGAGTGTTTGAAACCCCAAAATGCTGCTGAATGCTTGCCAAAACTTCAGCATGGTATTTTTAACTGATTCTCATGAACTATCTGATTTGTTATGAAGAGTGACTTGTGTGTCTATACATAAGAGGCTGCTGCTATTTTAGGTACTCTGCTGAGACATCCTCATGACAAGGGCAGCTATGTTCAATGACAATGTTCAAGAGATTGTGCCTTTCTGAAACTGTAGCTCATAAGACTACGCACAATAACTATGACATTTAAAATACCACTAGGAAGGTATGTTTAAGAAAATGAATCACATCCATAAAGCCTGTAAAACCTACTGTTTTCCTCAAAAATTAAATGTTGTACAGGAAGTCCTTCATTTCATCATTCAGGCTGCAATTTTTTATTACAGAAGTCTTCAGATTCAGTAATTTCAACTACAAATTATATGATTTTCTTTCAGCACTGAACATACAACATGAAAAGCACACATAAGAGAAAACATTAATTTCAAGCCCTAAGAGTAGAAAAAAACTTTCTTCAGCAATATATGCTAATCTCTTGTCCTTATGTTGGTATCAAGCCAGCATCTAAGAGTTGAATAGAGCAAAAAAGTATTTAACAGCTAAAAGATGAAACTTGCCAGAAACATCTTAAACTCTAGTAAAAGAAAAATATAGTCTAGACATCCAGCATACCTTGGTATGTTCAAAATGATTATCACACACTTGTGTATGAAAGGACCAGGTATATTAATGTGTAAATATTTCTGAAAGACCCCTTAAAATCTGTTATGGATGTCAAAGGATATACAGGAGCAGGACATAATTACCTATTTAGGGTCTTACAGACTAGCATTAGCTCCAGTACAAAGATGTATAGCAGACGTGGAGGTGGGAGAAGGAGCAGGAAACAAAAACATCATTTCCTAAAATGTCCCTAAAAATTAAAAGAATTGGGGCTATAGGATGAGTTGCAATACATTACAAAACAATAATTGATTAACTGTCGATGCAGATATTTTTACTGTAAATAGTTCTCATGAAGAATCTTATAGTCATCATATCACATACTGTCTCATATTTCCAATGAAATGATTTTAGATTTTTTTCATCAATGTTATCAAAAAAATCACATTATCCATAAAAAAAAGAAGGTAGAGATGCTGTCCGGTACTTTAAAAATTAATTTTCTATTTAGAGCCTTATAGCATTTCACTCGCTGCAGTGAAATCTGCTTTTGACTTGTTAGACATTCACTATTGCTGATGCAATATTTTTACCTTACACATCCAAATGCATCCTCATGGCTGTGAATCATCAAATTGCAAGACACTGATATGTCTATGATGTTGGTTTTCTTGTGTGAATGCATTTTAACTCTCTGTAGGTTTTGGATTATAAATTTATACTCAGGAATACATAGAAATTAGTAGATAATGCTAATAGATAATTATTATTTCAATAGCCCAGAAGCAAGATCCAGAAATACAAATGCACAAAACTTCACAATCAGTTAAATGAGCACAAAATCTGCACCTGAACAGTTTGCTGCAAAAAGTATCAACAGAAACCAGCAGGGAGGTCAAGTTGGCCCTGGTGAAACTGCAGTCACTGCCCTGAAAGTGTTCAGGGCGACAACCAAGGCACTGTAGAAAAAGCCCAGAAGAGGAGGCTTGTCGTGGTCTCTTCAATTGTTAAGTGGCCTCTGGGGTAGATTTCTTTTTCCGTACCTTTCTCTCCCTCTTTTTTTAATTTAAATTTTTGAAAGAAAGTTATCAATAAGAGATGATGCATATAACCAGCTATGGACATCACAGTTAAGCCTACCTCCTCAGCCTTTGTGCAATGAGCACAAATTTAAGAAGTCTTCTACAATATATATGCTATTTTTACAAGTTCAGCTAATTTCAAGCATGAATGATTGAAAAAAGATTAAGGATGCTACTAATTGTAACATGGAACAATTTAAATCTAACTGGCAAAAACCAAAGGAAAATAATTATGAAAACTTTGAAAGCAACTATAAATCTATATTCAGGGTGGGGGGAAGGAGGGGGGTGTTAAATGAATAAATTAATAAAAAAAGAATATTTGAGTTGACAGAGGGAAACAGTTCAAAAGTTCTCAGGTATTTGATATTATATCAAAAAATGACCTAAATTCTCAGACTCTATTTAATAAAGATCCCAAAAGAATATATCTGAAGCTAATCTGTCTGAACCCGTTCAAACATCATCAGTATCTCCCACCAGAAAAAGACAAGATATGCCTGGTAATCTATTAGGAAATAAAAGCTTTCTTTAAAAAGAAACAACAGTTTAACAGGTTTAATAACCTTTCTCAAATACTTGCTCTTCAAAATGTCTAAGATTTTTTAGACAAATTTTGAAGGAAATATGGAAACATAAACAAGCACTGCAGCCAAAGATTAACAACACTATCAACTTAACTGTCTAAATAATAACAAAAAAACATGTAGTGGAATTTTGTCTTCATACAGAAGAAAATGCAGCATTCACTAATTGCTTTTCATTGGTATTACAAAACTTAGTCCTCTTCTATGTGAGACGCTATGTGAGGTATCTCTTAATGTGGACCATCGATCTCCCCAGTAACCTCTGTCTCTTTGGAATAAAAAAAACAAACAAACAGCCAAATACAACTTACAAAAATGAAAAATATCCCAAGTACCTAAAAAATCTGTATGTCATTTTGCCTTGTTTTCATAAATAGGACTCAAAAAGTTAATTGTGCTGAAATAAACCACTAGCATAATGCCTAAGGATACCTTTTTCTACCTGGCTATGGAGTGTCAGCAGCATAGATGCTGCACATAAACTGTAGAATAACCCACTAGGAAATCAGCTACGGCAAGATTTCCAACAAATATACCTGGGGTATTTTTAAAAATTAATATTATACTGCTATGCTTGGATTAATTAGCTTTCTTCTTCATTTACAAAGCATATCTGTCTGGTTTATGAACTTAGTCTCTATCCCCCACTCTTGCAAACCTGTTTAATTAAAATTTTAACTACTGCATTAGTTTTGGAAACAGTAGAATGACTTTTATTACTAGAAATCTAAATCCTTCTTTTAAACATCGTACCTACATAGCCTGCATTGGAAATACGACAAGACATGTTTCATACTCCTGAATAGACACACAACATTACTACTTTAAATTATACATATTATCCATTTCCATCAAGTTGCATGTAGGTGCTGTTGGCCTTTTTGCACAGAAAGTTGCACTAACAGTGAAACTGTGATTAATTTAGCCAGACATCACGTCAGTCCCCCGAAATCCAATAAAGGTCACCTTTCCTTTTTAGGCATGTACCTATTTCTAATCTGCTCGTTTATTTCCTCATCCATTATTCTATTCTATCTCTTTTAGAGATCCATCACTTATTAGACTCCCATCTCTACTAGTATGGTACTACACTTTGGTTTTCAATTATAGCAAATCCTATCACAATCTTTTCCAGCATATATCACTGGCTTTCCTTCATGTCATAAAAATGTTTTAATAATATATATATATATTTTGCTATCTTTATAAAATTGTAACATTGTAACCTATTCATTAGAAATACTGGTTGGAATAAACTTGAGCTTACAAAAATACATGACATGCAGTTTATCATAATGTATTTTTGGCTTAATATTTAAAAGGTTGTGGCATAATGATCAGTGAGCAGAAATTATTTGTGGAATCACTGTCAACTACAACAGAGCAGAAAATATTTTTGTGTCTCCTAAGCACAACTGCTGGAGACTCTGCTTAAAGACTTGTTACACGTTATACCCAAAATACTCTACTGTTCCATCACACAATTTACTTCGCAGAACTAGAATGTCAACAATATAGGGTTCCATAATAATGAAAAAAAGATAATAGTCATTTTCCCCCTGTTCTCATTTGAATCTCCTAACTGGTGAGGTGATGAAATCCAAAACCTTATTAGTTCTGCTACTGTGAACTATTCAGGCCATCCTTTCAGGATCAGTTTGCAGCACAAAACTAGGGAGGAAATCTTTTTAAATGAACAATTTACAATTAATACTTCTGCCAACATATATTAGCAAGCTTTACAGAATGGAAAACAATTTCAACATTTTCAAATTAAAATATGAGTAATTATTGCTTACGATTGACAGTGCTATAAAATACAAATTATTGACACTACAGAATTTTGTCAAGCTGTAAATCTAATTAGGAAAAGAAGCAAACAAATAGGAAACTCTACACTGTTTCCTAAATTTGAAAGTGAGCAAGAAAGAGAGAGTTCAAGAATCATCAGGTCATCCTGTATATAATTCTGCGGCCAATAATTCACACAACGAAAAACCACGAAGTGTATAAAATCAACTATAAAGCTTTGAAACAGTGACATTTTTGTAGTCCTTACATGTGTCCTAACCCCATTTAAGATGAGATAAATATGGCACAAAATAAGTTTCAAACAGATCATAGAATTACAGAATGGTTTGGGTTGGGAGAGACCTCAAATATCATTTACCTTTAGCCCCCTGCCACGGGCAGGGCTGCCAATCACTAGATCAAGCTCTAGATCAGATTATGGTGGGCCCCAACCAGCCTGGCCTTGGACGCTTCCAGGGATGAGGCATCCACTTCTCTGGGCAGCCTATTCCAGCACCTCACTACTCTATCTGTGAAAAACTTCCCCCTGACATCTAATCTAAATCTTCTCTCTTTCAGTTTAAAACCATTAGCCCTTGATTTTAATTTAGACTAAATTTATATCTCTTTGTATTTATTGTAGGCTCCGTGGAAATAAATAGGAGGCATTACTTTCAGAGAGACCTACATTTTTACATGAGATAGAGAGTGCTTCTGCACTGCTGTAAAATGAAATAATAAACAGTAAGATTTATTTAAGTTATTCACAATAGACTTTTTTGTGTCAGAGTGTTTTCTTTTAATTTGCAAACACAACGTTATCCTTGATCTTAACACAGCTCAAACTAATAAAAAATGTCCTTTCGATTTACAAGAAGAAAGTGCACAGAATTACCAGGTTCTAAACACTGTCTGCCTTTCTGTGCATCTACGAAAATCTGCTGCTGACAAATATATGAACTTACTGTTCATTTTCTGGGATGAGAAACGCAGTAAATTCAGTTAATGGATGTTTCATATACTTCTTAAAGGAGCATAACCCAACACCACCATCTTTCATCCTGGTTTCTTCTACAGAATGGGTTTAATAATATTTTCTTCCACCTACTTCCACTGTTGTTCTGGGCTTTTAATCAGATATATGTAGATGAGCATCAGATTTCAACCCTTTTCCAGAAACAACTTAAACATCTAAAAGTTCAAAAGATGTATATTGCTCAGCATTAAAACTATTTTTACTTCAGTGTCTAATTTCAGGCTATTTGTATCCATAGCTTAGAAAGAAAAAATAGTAAATAATTTTTTAGAATTAAAACATACGAAAGCATTTTATTAATTTTTCAATGCTTAAAAATATTAGTGCATTTTAATCACTTGCTGCTCATGTTTTAAAAAATTCTTCATAAAGACAACCCATCGAGTTTCCCATTGAGATGATTATACTTATATACATGTCTTTTCTAAACATCTGGTAACTTAGCAGCACATCAACTTACAGTGAAACAGAGATTAAATGTTCCTTTAAAGAAAAAAAAGCCTTCAAAATACACGTTTTCTTAACTAATAATCTCCTCTAATAAGTAGAGATAAATACACTGCATTTCTTCCATTTTCTAACAGAAAACATTCCTCTAAGTCTTACATAATTCATTTGAAAATTAGTATTGGATATCATAGAATTGCAAATCTCTAGACCAGTCTCCCACTCAAACCACGGTTAGCTACAAGGTCAGATCAGGCTGTTCAGTGCTTTACTCAATTGGGTCTTGAAAGCCTCTAATGATAGAGACCTCATTTACAAACGCCCCGCCACATGACCATTATCATAGAGAAAAAGCTATTTCTATTTGATCTGAAACACTCTTATTTCAAGTTATGCCTCCTGCCTCCTGTCTTCTACTAGGAAAAGGTATAGATGCAGTTCCTGCTCATTGATTGCCATTAAGCTGTTAAGGATAGAGACATTCTTGCAAGAGAACAAAGAATTACAGAATTGTAGGGGTTGGAAGGGACTTTAAGAGATTATCAAGTCCAAATGCCCTGCTAAAGCAGGAATCCCACAATAGGTCACATTGGTAGGCATCTAGACAGGTCTGTCTCTGTCACCCTTACCATAAAGAAGTTCTTCAGTATGTTACTATGGAACTTCCTACGTACAAGTTTTAAACTCCATGCCCTAGCGCTACACACCACCAAGAAGATCCTGGCTTCATCCATTTGCCTCCTACCTTCACCTAGATATTTATAAACATTTGTCAGATCCCCTCTCAGTCTTCTTTTCCCCAGGCTAACAGACCCAGGTTACTCAGCCTTTCTTCATACAGGAGATGCTCCAGGCCCTTTATCATCTTGGAGGCCTTGTGCTGGACTCCTTCTAGGAGATGCATATTTTTTTTGAACTGGGTAGCCCAGAACCAGACACAGTAGTCAAAATGTAGCCTGACCAGCGCAGAGGGGGAGGATCAACTCCCTTGACCTGTTGACCACTCTCCTTTTAATGCATTCCAGGATATCACTGGCCTTCTTGGCCAAAAGAGCACATTGCTGGCTCATGGCCAGCCTGTTGTCTACCAGAACCCTCAAGTCCTTCTC
Organism: Chrysolophus pictus; assembly: GCA_037305975.1. Taxonomy (NCBI): domain Eukaryota; kingdom Metazoa; phylum Chordata; class Aves; order Galliformes; family Phasianidae; genus Chrysolophus; species Chrysolophus pictus. The sequence continues at coordinate 168,756,716 of CM074576.1, forward strand.
TGCAGAACTCATCTGCAGCAGGTCATCCCCTGACAAACATAAAACAGACTAAGTTTTAGTTTTCCTGAAGGATATCCTGCTTCCAAGGGCGCATACAGTTTTTTTAGGAATGACCTAACTATCAGGTGGGACAGTCTGAATGAAAACATATATTTTATTGGATAGTGATTCTTGCATCTCAGTGAAAACAAGGAATAGTCACAATTGTCTGATGAAATTTAACTAGACCAGAGAAAAAACAGATTTTTTTTTTTTTTTCCACTTGAGGAATACTGGAATACACATATTCTCTCAGAAAAGAAAAAAGTAGCAAGCAAAAAAACAGCATGGAGATGTGAAGAGCTTCTTTGAAGCTGAAAGGGTTCTCCAATAAGTGAATGTAATAATGAGGTTTTGGTCATAAGCCAGTGCAGCATAGGATCTTCCAGTATAGCCTGGAAGAAATATAATATCCTGCATGAACTTGACAACAGAAGTACATAAATTTATACTGTGACCACTGCTTATAATAGCTGCTGATAGGCTTTATTTCTAAGAATTCTCTACTCCTTTTTCAAACCCATTTATATTTCTGTCCTTCATATTCTGTGGCAAATGTTTCTGCAATTTAATGATGCACTTCGTAGCAAAATTTAAAAAGTTACTGATACTTATTTTGGACCTACAGCACAGTAATATAATGATCTATCCCTGCATTATCATGCTTTGAGAAAAAGCAAGTAAATATCTCCTTATTCATATCTCCAGAACAGTTTTGCAAAATATAGCACTAAAATGCAACATTGTTTTGCTGAACCATTCAGTACTTAAAAGACTGACTCCTAAATAGCCTAACAATATTTCAGAATTATGCATTTTAGGGGCTCACAGGTCATTTCTAATCCAGCTACAGTGTTATGAAAAAAATGACAGGAAAGAAGCAGAATCCAAACTCTTGCAGACGTGGATCCATATGGAGGCAAAATTAGTTCAGTAAGTTGCTGAATTGACTTAATTTTTAATTTTATTAGTTCAATCCCAATTTTAATACCATAAACCTTCATTTATTTGTGTTACTGAAAACATACCATAACTCAGCCATCCATGATAGATTACTATAGATTTCTGAATTTCCACTGGTGCATTTAAGATAAATGTGTTTTAATATGTTTAATTTCAAAATATTCAAAGTGTTTTATAATACCAACATTTTTTTTTTTAACAAATTACATTATATTGACTTTTAAAATATAGTCTCCCTTGGCAGAATTATAATTTAAATAGTCTTCAGGAATCACTGTAATGATTTCCTACTTAAAGTTAATTCTCCCGTGAATCCATCTAAGGCAAAACAAAACCTGATTTATGGGATCCACACTGCAACATTATCTGTATACAAGCTGACCTATAGCTTCACCTCTCAAAGGCTAAATGGTGATTTTCTTTTCCTTCAGTTCCCTTCAGGTGGAAGTTACAGTAGTTTATTCAAATTAAATTATGAGTTGTAGGTTTATAAAAATGTACTATGATATTTGAGGGATTTTCATGACACTACTCAATACATTTCAACTGGACTGCCACCTAGACTGGAAATAAGATCAGAGAATTGAAATGCCAGGATTCTTACTCAACAAATATGTACCATTTTTCAATCCATCATAACATACTTCAAAAACTGAAGTACTGCGTTGCACATAATTTCTGAAAAACACAAAGTGAAAGGTCAGAATGGACCCATCACAATGTCTCACCTAAATTTATTTTCAGAAACTTGAACTTCATTCTTTTCAAAATGTACTTTTTTTTTTCTCATTTATATACTGCATTTAGAAATGAATCACGGAAAAACAGAATTTTTCTACTGTGAACTTTTAACTTCTGAACACAAGTCAAAATACAAGGAACCTTCCCTGCAATATTAATGCCTCTCTTTATGTGGTCTCTCATTACTATCAGTTATTAATGAATAGTAAATGCTAACTTATTTTAATTGATAGAGTAAGAAAACACAGCTTTCTTGTGAAATTATTCTTAATCATGCATCAAACAGATAAAATAAAAAATTCATTCAGCTATGAAAGCACTACCAAAGACTCACAAACCATATTGTCTATCACCTATCTAGTGGAGCGCTAAATGAAAATTCCTTCCAAATCATTATTTGCACAGATTTCTCCACCATGAAAGTCTACTCACCACTGAAAGCATGCATTAATTAATTCTGTCATTTGACTTCAATCAAAATTTGCAGAAAAAGACAGACTTCATACATTTCACTGACCTTCCAGGGAAAAAGTGCAACTGCAGAAGTCTGTATATAACCACCATCTCTTTGCAAAACTGCTATATCCACAAGTATATCCATAAGTGCTTGAACCCCATTATACCCATAGGATGATTTCCACTATTCTGCATCCTGGAAATGAAATAACCACTATGCACTGGATATTTTCTCAACAAGAAGAAATTCTAAACAAACAGTGGAGCTGCAAAAGGCCTAATGACACAGGATTTTTTGTGTACAGGCATATGTATCCCACTTCAGATACTAGAAATGCAGAACTTCAAACACACTTCTAAGTTCATTACTTATCAGTTTCTCATCGCTTTTTAACCATGCAGAGTGAGAACAATAGAGAAGAGATCCATTTTAATACCTTCAGGTCCATTTTCTGTACACATGCCATGTAACTTTCAGTTTCTGATCTGGAGTAATTCAATGTACATAAATATATAGATATAAAATCTTCATTATCAACAGCAGTAACTTAGAAGTTTGTAACAAAGACTGTCTTCAGACATATCAAATAGAAGTCAAACTCTTACAATTATGTTTTCTTAGTGTGACTAGTCATCTGTTTTAATCAAAAATATATAATATTCACACACCTGCTTGTGGTATCATTAGAAAAATAACATTTATTTTGAATTTTTGCTACCTAAGTTTTTGCTTTACCCATGGCGCTATGAAGTTTGGCAAGCATTACTTTATTTCCCACACATACACAAGTGGACAACAGTATAACAAGTTAGAATAGCACAATAATATCTTCTTTATCTAAAAACAAGCCTCTACAGATGAAGCAAAAGACAACTTCCATGTGTTTAAGTAGAAATATATTACATATTTGAATTACTGGTATCAACGTTTCTAAAAATAAATTAGCCTGGTTTTCTGAATACAAATGAGGATCATTACTCAGTCTTCAGTAATCAAAAGTGACACACTAACATACAGTTTTTTAAGTATTCTGCATGCACTCTCACAGATACTATGCTCCAACATCTTTTTCCACTTGGTGAAGAGCACTCACATAAGTTAACAAATAGTTCAGAGTTTTAAGGCTCTGGAATGTACAGCATAATAAATTTACTACAGTTGGAATTTATGTTATTAAACATATTTCATATTATCAAAAGTTTCATTGAGTTTAAAAAATTCAGGCAAATATATTAATAATATATTATTATCTTAAGGACGTAGGTTTTCACAAGAGATGACTAAGTAGCAATCATTATTTTTATGTTTTTATCCCTTTAATGTGATAGCTCATTGTAGCTGTAGATCTTTATAGTTTTTGGACATCAGATTTTTTTCTTAATGTTTGCTATTTCAGTCTTTTTCTCCACATGAAATGTTAGAATTTTCTGCTCAAACTGAGAGGATTTGAAATTTTTCAATAAAATAGAAATCATATGGACTGCAAAAAAAAATAATAATAATAAAAAAGACACAGACATATCTCACAATGCTCAACAGCCCACCATTGTTGCTGTTAAGCAGGGCTCACTGAAGCCACACTCAGATCCTTGATTTGAATTCCAGCTTCCAAGTACTTCTTAAGTATTCACTACATCAGAGCAAGAACTATTATCCAAATAAACTCAGTCCCAGTCTGCTATATTGCCTAAGAGTTCCCAAAGTTATTCATACCTTAATGTGGGAAACTAGCGATTTACCCTCCAAACTCCATGCCAATTCTATTCTGTACTTGGGAAAAATAAATCCTTTTAAACAAATGTTTTCATCAAAATGGCACGGTTTCCACAAAAACATTTGATTTACTTCTATTCGTAATTTATTTCCAACCAGCCCCAGTAGGATGGTCTATCTGTTAGAGTAAACCAAGACTTGACCTACATTAAAAGTCTTCTTTTTTTGCTTTTTTTCCTCTTCTGATAGAACAATTTACTTCAAATCAGTTTCCACTGTATTCCCTATAGATTTCCATAGACTGCAGTTAAAGCAGTCATCTATGAGGGTCCTTTGTCTCAAAAATAAAGGAGGAACAAAAGTATTTCCCCAAAACAAAAAAAAAAAAGATTAAAAGAACTCAGAAAATGTGTCAACCATAGTATGAAACAGCAGGTCTAATTCTCTAATTGAAAAATCATAGTTTTCTAATCTTATTTAAAAAATGCTGTACAATTACCCATCCTGATACGTGACAGATATTCTAAGAAACAAGCATTATTTGCACCCATAAACATTTCACAAGAGTATTATTGTGTATCACTTTTCTCTTAAAAAGGAGACAGGTACAACACGGACAACCCTTTTAACAGGAGACATCCTTGTTGTCTAGGATACTAATTTAAAATCCACTGAAAAGCTGCACTATTCCTATAAAGACTAAAACGCTATAGCTTAAAACACTTACTTGATAATGTCTCCTTCAAGAGCAATCACTCGTTTAATGATCTTCTGTTCAGGGTTTCTAGGAGACCTAAGACAGGGGATAAGGTTATAAAATCAGTAATGTTCCCATTGTTTTAAGAAAATGAAAAGAAATTCCACAAAGAAATAGACATTATTAAAGTCATTAGGAGATTCCATGTTCTCTTTCATATAGCATCAATCATGATGTTCCACTGAAATGAAGTTACTACAATCATTCTCTTGCAAGCCATTATTGAAAAGCAGATGCTGAAAAATGACCTGCATACAAACACTACAATAACTGACATATTCATACATTTTATCATGTAAAGCACAGTTCACACCATTAGAAGTAGAATGTACCACTTCCAGTGAAGAGAGTACCCTTGCAAATAGATTCCTACGTTAAAACTGGAATTTTCCATCAAAAGCTAACATCATATTGTGTTTAAAAATTCATCTGACTCACTCACCTCGGGCAAAAAAGAATTCCCCACTTTAATATTGATAACTATCACTAATTCAAGTAAACCTTGCCTAAGTAACTGTGGATAGTTTAAAAAGACATGTAAACTTTTCTGAAAGTATCAAAGGTTCTTAATATAATACCTATAATGCCATGCTTTCTTTTCAATTACTTTTCCTAGAATCATGTTTTATTGAGTGAATTATGACCACACATTACACAGTATTATGAAAAAGCAAAGTTGAAGTTGCATACTCAATCTGAATAAACCAAGTTCCTGCATGAATATTAAGAGACAAGATTACTAGAAGTGTTATTCTATCTGAGTTTTGATAGACCAATGCACACCACAATCTTACTTTTCTGCATACTGCGATTCTATACCTCATTTTATTTCATTTTTTACTTTTAATTTTGCAAACTTGGTAGAGTGCTTTTATGTTCTTACATACCTTTTTATTTGCTGCTTGTATATTGAAAAGGTAGTGAGGAAAAAAATGGTTTTGATTTTCAGCTGATGTTTGAGTTCTTTATTTTAGACTCCAAGTCTGCTAGAAATGCAATTACAAGGGGTTTACATTGCTGGTTTTGTTACTGAAAACACTAGTCACGCCATCTTCACAACGAACCACTACATTCAAGCTCACCTCTGGTCAACTGGTAGCACACTAAGATTACATTTTCTTAAAAAGTAATGCTGAAATGAATCTGGCCGAAAAACTCATCAGTAGTGCTGTATGATTACTGGTATTTGCTGTTCACTTGCTCTTACAAAAGTTGAAAAGAAAAATTGCTTCAGGGTAAGTAAAAATTGAAATAAAAATGTAATATATATTCAAGTATTTAAAGAGTTTCAAAAATTTTATTTTTGTGTCAATACGTTTGAAATTTATATTTCATTGTAATGAAATCAAAGTGAAGAATTATAATTTGAAATTTCAAAAGCGCTGGTATTTTCCCTTCATTGTTTACAAAACTTGATAACCTTATTTTCATAAAAAGTACTTTGATTCCCTTAGAATTTTTAAACCAATTTAGCCGAATTATTAGCAGAAAGATTTATTTTTAACCAAAGTGCTCTATATTCCATTTAACTCTTGTTTTTCATGTTCCTGATCATGCTGAGAACACATAATTTTTTTTTTTTTTTTTAACATATCAGTCTTGGGCAGAATTAATCAAATTTTAGATGCATATATGATTAAAACGTGTGGAGTATTCACAGCACTTTCTCATACTGTTCCCTAACAGGTTTCACTGTGTACTCTGTCTAGCAGTGACCATCTGCCATTCTAAATTAGAAGGCAGCCTAAATAAAAAATATTTTATTATTACAGGCTTTTATACATTTAAAATATTTGCAAAAACTACTTCAGTGTTTTATTTATTTCTTTTTTATTCACTTGGACTCATATTGTAATGTTTTCATGTAAAACTGAACTGATGGAAAAAAGTACATAGCGTATGTGATGAATTGTATATTCCTAAAAACTGAACGAAAACAAATTTTTTCTGTTCTTTCAAACTTCTTTTCTGGTTTAACACTTCAATTTCAAAGTTTGTTTGAAATTTCCCATGTTAGCATTTCCATTTGATTAGTATATGCATATATATATTGTAGTGTAAGTACAGATCTCTCTCTTAATTTGCTTTCACTTGGGGAGAAAAAAAAACAACATGATTTTGAATAAGCATCACTTTAAATCTGAGATATGAGTATCTGTTCTAATGAGTGGTTACCTTTCTGCTAGTACCTCTACATTACAGAAAGAAAAACTAATGTCTGTGTCATGAGGACATCATTACTTTGGATTAAAGCCTCTCACGTTGGTTCACTTGTTTGAAAAGGAAATAAGCAGTTTAGGATAAGAAGACATGGAGGTGGATTACCCACCCGAGTGATGAGGGCAGATGCAAATTACTTATTCATCATTAGCAAGCACTTCAAGATACAACTTCCAGCCTACACAGTATTCTGGCAAAGGTCTCCTTTTATCTATCCAAATAATACTGATAGAAAAAAAACAACAAAAACACACAACTGAGAATAGGAACCACCTCCCACTAATAAACACATTTTGTTCAAAAGTTAGGAGATAGACAATAGCAGAAAAGCTGTAAAGAGTTCATTTTCCTTATCAACAATAACAACAAAATGCATTTAGTGCTGAAGACACTACATGTCATCATGGAAAGAACAAACTGAGAAAATGAAGACTAGTCAGACACAGCTACAGCTAGATTTTATAGGTGAAGCATCCCAAAACCAGTCTGAAATTGAGAATTTACAAGTTTATAAGATGACATAGTTTACTGAGTAGGGGTATAATAGTAGTTGCAAATACGCAAGAAGTTAAGATCTTGTTCTATATCAGGTAAGTATTAACAATCTTTTCTAGTTATTATCTCACTGCTCCAGTAAAAATGAAATGTCATTTATGTTTTTATTTTTAATGATATGCTCTTACAAATATATACACATATATATACACATACCCATAAACATTCATATAAATTTGTACGAGCATGCATTCCACCATGTTCAGCTTTGCATCAGGGAATTTACATTGTAGAATAGCAATACTACTGAGCATATTTACCTTGAAAGAAGATGAGAGGAAGGCTGACGACTCTTCTGAAGGGTTTCCTGATTGACCAACTGAGTACTTTGTCATGATATTGCTCCGAAACTTTTCCCCTTCCATTATTTGGATTATTTATTCTAATGGCTACTGATGCTTAGCATAATTTTCCATAACTGCTTCTTAAGCTAATTACAATTTGATCAATAATTAAACTTGCATAGTATTTCCATATTTTTACTCAACCCTTATTTGATTTATTTAACTATATTCTATTCAAAAGTGCACACAATAAATCATGCTAAAGAGTTAGAACTGAAGTTTCTACAGGCTTTTCTTTTTAGTCTATATTTTGAGTTCCCAGTAAGATAAATGAAGAAAAACAGCTGATTTGCTTCTACTCTCCAAAGGAATATATTAATATGTATAGTCAAGTGCTATGTGATATTACCCCCTGTCAAAAATGCAGTCTCTGTAATCAATAAAAAAAAAAGGAACCAGAAAATGTTCTAACACAATGTCAGATGCAGACACACCAAAAGCAATTACGTTTTTTGATAGATATTAGCACAATAGCTATCACTAGAAGAAAAAAAATCAGACTTGAATAACAGTACAATCTAACTAAATAAATGCTACTTCATAAAAGAACACTGTTTTTCTTGAACGAGCATTCAGAATTTCTGGGCACATATGCCAGAAAAAAAAGATCTTGACTGTGAACTCATCACCATTATCCTAGTCAACCTGTACAGCTTTTGTGCTCACCTTTTAAAATAATTTAAATTTTGATACCTCTGATAATAGCATTTTATATAGGATATTATAAGGTATTTATTAAAAAGTTGAAGTTAAAGATGTCTGAAGGTTGTGTTGTGTTTGTATGTACATATCTGTTTACATTCATCTATATATTACTGTTAGCACACAGCTTTGCTTTTTCATGAGATAGAAGGAAGACGTTTAGCAGCAGCTGGAAGTTTGCCTTCAGATTATTCATAGTTTATTTTTATGCAATTTCTTCATCATTGACCTGGCTGTAACTGAAAAAATGAACACTTCACTGTCATGGCATGAAAAAAATGAAATAATGGAGGCCACCTTCTTCACAGACATCTTCTCTGCTTTGATTTACATTGTTAATGACAGATAATAAGGTTTTAATTCCATAAAACAAGATGATTTGGAAGCTTCTGAGATCTTAATCTAAAGCTATGATCCAAAGCCATTCACCCAGCGACCTCTTCATTTCCCAAAATTAATTCCTGTCTGATCTTAAAATTCCAACACAGTTACAGTTAACACTTCTGGGCATTTCTAGAACTGCTGCCGAATGAAAAATGAGTTGTTTATCTCCTCCTTTAGCCTTTTGGGGATCCATAAAATAGCCAGAGCAGTAACTAAAATGCAGTTGAAGCCCAGAATAAATGTTATCAATATACCTACAAAATTGGGAACCTTATAGTACAATTTCAGTGGTTTTATTTTTAAACTATGCTTGGAGGAAGAAGAAAAAGAGAGGTAGTAGAGCTACCTCATCCTTATTTGCTGGCACTGCTTAATAAGGTAAATGGAGTTTTACTTGGCTGCATCATGCACTAGATAAAGATGTTAACCCTTCAAAAAAAAGTTATCTGCCCTTCACCTATGATGAAGAAGCTTCCTATTAGGAGCATAGTTCCATATAGTTGAAAATATGTAGCAGTATCTATCTTTTCATCCCTCCTAATACTACAGCTAGGACAAAACAGATTTAATAGATCCATTTATAAAAGTCAAGTGCAATTTATGTAGCATATGCACAAATTTTCTAAATCAAAAAAAAAAAAAAAAAAAAAAAAAAGTTAACATGTTCACATTTTCCAGTCCATAATTATTATTTTAATTCCATAATTCTTTATGCAGAGAAACACCACAGTTAATACTTTGATTTAAACTTCTTGGTTTTTCTTTTTTCTTTCTTTCTGTAAATGTTTTGTTTCCTCCTAGTTCCAGAAGATACTGAATCTCATGATAAATATAATATTTAACCTACAATATAGCAGGTTCTGAGAAAATTTCTATATTGTGGAAAATAGCATATGATATAATAGCTGTCATTCTTGTTGCTAAATTCTACTATACAGAACTCTATATAATTCTGTTACATAGAATTGTTGCCAAATTCTATTTTACAGAATTACAAAGAACTGATGCATTAGATGTTTCCAGTAATCAGGCCCAGTATCTGTATTCAGTTTCAAGCAAGATATTGACAAACTGGATAAAATGAAGGGCTGCCAAAATGATAGTAACTGAAGAGTAATGGCTAAGGGAACAGGCTTTACAGATTAGAGAAGAAGCAAGAGGTTTAACTGCTATCTGGTGAGTTAGAATTTTCTGAGAGGTGCAAAACAGAAGGAGGAAAGGAAATAGCAAGAATTGCAGCAAGGGAAATTCCAGGTGGACATGAGAAAAAAAAAAAAATCATATTACATGTGGTTAAGCAGCAGTACAAGCTGTGCAGAGACACTGAGAAACTCAGATGCACAGAGCTTAACTGGACATGTCTCTGAGGAGCCTGACCCATCTTTGGAACTGGCCTTGCTCTGAGTGGTTGTTAGGACAACATGGTTACCAGAGGTGCCTTCCAACGTTATTTTGCACTCATAACCTTTTAGTCCCATTCAAATATAAGAATCATGATGCTGATACTTTAGGAAAAAACAAACAACAACAACAAAACAACACAACAGAATACAGGCTCTGCCAAAAGAGAGCAGACTGAGCCTCTTAATTAATGTTCAAAGATTTTTATTTTATTATCTGTTTTTTTGGACAGCACCTAATTCTACCATAAAGCATTTGTAGAGAAGATTATGGTATAATCTTAAGCATCCTGAATGACAATGAGCCTAACATAAAGAGAAATTATTCCAGAGTTTAATTATCCTTACTACTAGGATATTGCATCTGCATTCAAAATGGAATTTCTCCAACTTCAATTTCAATTCCATGCCTCCTCCTTCAAGGCAGAAAAACCTTCTATGTTTTTTTTCTTCCTCATGGAGAAAGATTTAGGCACAACAGTTTTCTTAGATTTTTCTAAGATACATCAGCTCCTTAAGCTTCTTAGTGTATAGTTAGTTTTCCAATTCCAGGATCACTTTTGTGACCACACTTCTGACATTTTCAATTTCTTTGTGGCACACAAACTTGAGAAGCCAGTATGAATCAGCTGGGCTTACTACTATGCTGAATAATAGACTAACAAGAGTAACCTGTCATTATTAAGTTGGCTCAATGCAAAATCTCTTTGATTTTTTAAAAATTTTCCATTTATTTCATATGTTTAGGTAAAAGTCTCATTGTTTTCATACTGGGAACTGATACTGAAAGGACAAAAAAGTGCTATATCTAAACCATTCTCGGAGTAATTTGCTTGCTAAAACAGTCTGCCAATACATTTTGATTATTACTTACAGTTCATATTCTGTAAAACACCTTTCTGGATAGTAAACATGTCAGTCAGGTCGTGCTATAACAAGAAAGCTGCTCTATTAATTTATTAATTTATTAATTAATTATGTTGTTCACAGGCTTCAGCAATGATTGTAAACACGATTGACAAAAACAGTAATTGAATTGGGATTGCAAAGCAATATGACAGGACTATCACCATTCATAGATTTCTCCCAAGCCATGTGTACATCTTTGCATCTATACTGAACCAATTTATAATATGTATTATGGTTCACATCTATTCTACAAAAGGAAAGCTTCTAGATCAGGATATTAAATGGTAGTAAAAATGATTTTTGATGAAAAATACATGCTAACTTACTGCCATTGTCAAAATAACTTTTCCATTAACATACTGTAATTTTATCGATAAGAGCTACCAGCTTTCCCTGACAAAACTTATTTTCGAATTGACTAGCCTTAGCCATATTTTAGTTTCTGAAGATGGAATAAGAATAAGCTTTGTGATCATTTTGCTCAGGTAAGTCTTTTCTAAAGCTTTTCTTTTGTTTGTGTGAAACACTGAAAATTCATTGCCCGTCTTAAAATAATTTGCACTTTCTCCTTAATCTTTCCCTTCCATAGAACCACAGAACCACAGAAAAGTTTGGGTCTGTAATTACAGTCTGTAATTTCCTATAACATTACTTCCTGAACAATTGTACACACACATTCCCAAAAGAAAAAAACATGAAGGTTTGACATTTTTTGATAATAGATCACTGAATATAACTCTTGAAGTAACAGCTTGCAAACATGAAAAAAAAAATGCTTTTCCAACTATAATCCAAGTCTATAATCCATTCTACTATTCATAAAATCATAGAAAACTTTGGGTTGGAAGGGACCTTTAAGATCATCTAGTTCCAACTCCCCTGCTATAGGCAGGGAACACTTCCCACTAGACCAGGTTGCTCAAAGCCCCATCCAGCCTGACCTTGAATGCTTCCACAAGGAAGCATCCACAGCATTGCCGGGCAACCTGTTCCAGTATCTCACCACCCTCACAGTAAATAATTTCTTCCTATCACTAAGTCTAAATTTACCCTCTTCCAGTTTAGAGCCATTTCGACTTATCCTGTTACTACATGCCCTTATAAGAAGTCCCTCCCCAGCTTTCCTTGGAGGCCCCCATTATGTACTGGAAAGCCGATATAAGGTCCCTACAGAGCCTTCTCTTCTCCAGGTTGAAGAGCCCCAACTCTCTCAGCCTGTCCTTCTAGAAAAGGTGCTCCAGCCTTCTGATCAGCTTTGTGGCCCTCCTCTGGACCTCTGGACCCACTCCAACAGCGCAGTGCCCCAGAACTGGACTCTAGGTGGGTTCTCATGAAAGCAGAGAGTCGAGAGGCAGAATCACCTTCCTTGACCTGCTAGTCCCGCTTCCCTTGATGCAGCCCAGGATACAGTTGGCCTTCTGGGCTGCAAGTGCATGTTGCCAGCTCACACAGAGTCTTTCACCAACTGACACATCCAAATTTTTCTCCTCAAGGCTGCTCTCAATCCATTTTCCAGGGATTGTCCTGACTCAGGTGCAGGACTTTGCACTTGGCTTTATTAAACTTCATGAGGTTGGCACAGGTCCATCTCACAAGCCTGTATTTTCCAAGTGGTATGCCATACTACAAAACCACGCTAGCTTGGTTTTGACCTACTATTGATCTTAAACAGTACTATTATATTAAAATAACTGGCACAGACTGGATTTTTTTTTTTTTTAATATTGAAATATTACATAGAAATCATACATTCTTCTGAAGTTAACAGCGACACCAATGAAAAATGTTTTTCAATTGCTCCAGATTCCCTCTGATCTTCCTATGAAGATACAAATACAGTCCTACTAAACAGTGTTTAGAGAGCCATTTTGAATAGTCACCATTTGTCTTGGTTTTGTGTTTTTCGGTTTTCAGTATTCCACATCATAACATCATGAAGTGCACTGGGAGTTAAAGTGTTAATGCTCCAATTCCGGGTACCTGTCCCTATACAGAAGTCATGGGATCTGGCCCTTCTGGGTGGGGCGGTCTCTTACTGCCTGGCAGTGGGTGCTGGAGGGTGCTTTCCTAGCCGTTCCAAGCTTTTCAGGTTTGACTCAGTCTCAGGAACTCTCTCTCACCTATTTTATGTGATTTATTAGTCTCAATTTCAATTAGATTGTATTATATTGTGTTATCTTGCATTCCGATATCATAGTAAAATAAGTTTTCCTCCATAGATCGTTGCTGCTGTTTTTTTTTTTCCTTCCTTGAGCCAAGTTTCCATCTCCCTGTCCCTTTTCCCTTTCCCTTCCCATTCTGTAGGGGCCAGAGGGGGGCCCAGGGGCCCCCCTGTCACAGACATAGATTGATCTAGTTAACTCCGTGACACCATTTTTCATCCATAATTTACAAAGTAAGTACTTCAAGATAACAACTGCACCAACTGGTTAAGCATAAGTTCCAGTGACACTTGATTTCCTCAGCAGCTTCCCTGGAAAATCATATAATTAAAAATACAAGGAAAATCATATAATTAAAAATACAAGGAAAACTACACTTCTAGTAATATCTCATAATTCTTAACTTAACTCCACATTATATTAGCATTTCTTAGTCAAACCCCTGTTGAAAAGCAAAATTCCGCACTGCCAAAAAGCTATTTTGTTTTCACTGAAAGTAGTGTTTTGCAGTAATTACAGACTGCAAGCACGTACTGCTGGAAAGACAGTATTTCAGTTTTATTCATTTTTAAAATGCACCAGCACCTAAAACAAAGCATCCCTGAGGCTTCATGGGGAATTTTAAGCACACTGTACACAGAAATAACAATCTGAATATCATAAAGCTTCTATAAAGGAGTCATATACCTTGTCATATTGCTATGGAACAATTAGGATATGTAAACAACTGCCTCAAGCTCTGCAGTTCTTGGATATCCACACTTCTCTTCCCTTAACCGCTGGTCCCTACTCCACACAGTGCCCTGGCTCCTCCCCACCTTCTGATTTAGTCTCCATTTTTCAAACAGAGTAGGAAAGTACAAATCTGACAGTATCGAAAGCAGTTCTTTCTATACCTTGGATCCTGCAATCCCAACAGTGCATCTGAAAAGCTTTCAGGATTATAAGGCAAAGTCAAGATAAAAGAGAGAAGGAAAGAAATCAGCTGTGTCTCCATAAGATGATGTTACTTTTTCAAGATTTTAGCAGGTTGGTTGAAGTGAGGCAAGGAAAAAAAGGAAAACTGAAAACTAATTAAAGTGTTTAATTGGGACTGTAAAACTAATGACAAGTCACTCTGAAAACTTCAAAATCCTATACTAACTTTCAAGTAAAGGTACTATTTTGAAGTAAAATCTTATTTAATTGGTTCTCAGCATTCCAATCTAACCACTCTGAGGTTAAATGACTCAGCCGCTTGTAATGCAGACTGTGTAATCGCAATAGTTATGTGCACTTGACCTTCTTCCTGTTAACAGAGAGACTCAATTAATTACTTGCTGTTTTAACTGGCCATTTCACCTTATCTTCACCTTTTCCAAAGGGTTGAAAAACTCTATACCTTAACCTTTGCCTTTGAAAGCGTACGTAGAAATATTTATCTAGCAAAGTGGAAGTTAGTGCAGTCTACAAATGAGAATACCTTGCCTTTTATGCTTAAGTCAACAACAGTAAAATCTTCACTGTTTCACTAACCATTATGCTGCAGTGTAGGAACCAAATTTCATCATTATTATAGCTACTCAAATATTCTAGTCTTTAATAGAAAGAAAACATTACTTAGCTCTTTTGCAACAGACAAAAGAGGGAAAGGCACAATAACCTGCAAAATGTACTCAAATGTTTGAAAATCATTCTCAGGTTTCATGTAGGATACCAGATAGTAACAATTTATTTAGTTTAGATAGGAAACTAACTTGTGATGCTGAAGAATCCTAAGTTTTTGGTCTACCTTTGAAATCACCTAGATACCATAATCACATTGCTTATTACATTTTTCTAAATGCTACTTCAAGCACCTGCAGAGAAAATCTTCTTCTTGATATTTCTGAGAAGCTTGATGCTATGGTCAAGAAACTAAGCCTTCCAGGGGAGTTAAGTCTGTTATTGTCAAGGTACAGAAGTAAATAGACAAAGCGGGATGAATCACCTTCTGGAAGAGAATCCTGATTGAGAAAGGGAGCCAAATTTCAGCTATTGTCTATCAATCTCAATAGAAAATGACAAAAGATGAATGTATTTAAAATATTATTTAATCTACCTTATGAGAATCCAAACCAAATGAAAAAAAAATAAAATAATAAAAGAAAACAGAGAAAAGCAAATAAAATATCAGTGATGCAGTAAATGGAAGACCAAAACTAAGATAATGCATACTCTTAAAATGCTTGTAATATTTTAATAAAATACTTATAACAATTTAATAAATGTTTGTCAGATATGATTTGGCTTAAGAAATAATTTATCAGGATTATCTTTGTATTGCTAAATTCCGGGAAGCTAAACGAACTGTATTCTTCTACTTCAATAGTAGACAGAAAAGGAAACTTTTAATAGCTTTGAATTTTTGCATTCTAAGTTTCCTTGTTTTGGCGAGAAAATGAAACAATTTTAAGAACAAAGACATCAGGTCATTGCAAACCCAAAGGAGAATAAGAATGCCTTAAAATATCCCTACAGAGGCTGATACAACTCTTGAACTTGAAATTATTTGCAATTATTTCTGTAAAAATGACGCACATCCTCTAAAAATGTTTTCTGATATCGTGAGGTAACAGAATGTAACAGACAACTACAGTGGAATGAATCACCTTTTGGAGGAGAAGGTTTTAACGCATGACCAAAAAAAAAAAAAAAAGAAAGAAAGAAAAAAAAGAAAGAAAGAACCATTATAAGACATGGACATGGTTACAAACTCCTACAATGAATTGATACCAACATAACATTTTTTCTTCACAACTTCTGCTTTTAACTTGGATAGTTTTTGATGAAAAATACCCACAATTAACTGCAGGTGTCCACTCTGCAGATAAACTCAGGGTGACTTAACCATAGATTGGCTACTGTGACACAAATCCTTGTAATAACAGGAGTTACAGATTTGGCAAAAAAGCAGCAATTTTTTGAGAGAAATATAATAGGGAGTATTTTTTCACATGGTATTCTTTATCAAAAGCTGATCTACAATGTCAGCAGGTCATCAAGCATTGTGCTCCATTAGACTCTCGTTCCATTATCCTCTACTTGTGTGCTTTCATTAGACAGCAGAAGAGATCCTGCAAAATAACTGAGGATATTGCTTTAAGAGACTTTAATCACCTGAGCAAATATGAAAGAAATCTGAAGAGTCTGTCAAGAGTAAAATGATGCCCTATGTTGTTTTTTGTTGAGATTTTTAGGATCCTCACCTGCAAGATACTTCCTGTCTTCCATGATGATAAACATATTTATTAAAAAAAAACAAAGAGGAAGATGATATAAACCAGAAGTGTCTACAACAAAGAACAGCACAAATGAGTAAAATATTTATCTTACAGATCATTTTCCCATTACAAAAAGCAGTTCACAAGCTTTAGTGTTCCCCTGCTTTGTGAAGAGCAATCTGCACACGGAGCCCAAGGGCTTGGTCTGCATGCTTGCTTTCCATCTTCCCAGCAACACTTCTCTTCCTACACTATGGGCTGCTCCGGTTATTCCACTCAAAATGTATTATTTACTCTCAGGCAGCAGCAAAACAAGCCCTCACCCATGCAGCTTGTCAAACCCAATCCTGTGTGATAGTTTCCTGCAGAAAGTCCTTGTCACTTTTTTCCTCCAAGTAAATGATATGTTGGTCAGAATATTGGTAGAAAAGGGAGAGACTGGCTGGAGAAGAAGGAAGCTGAAAAGAATGAATTAAACTTTACATACATTTGTCACACATTCTGATGATGTATTCCTCACTCTCCTCCATAAGGCTGAAGTTCAAATAAGTCATCACATTTGTATCTTTATTAATTTTTCAGATTAGATCCATGTTAGAACTAGGTGAACTACGCAGTCTTACTAAATGTCACAATATTTATGGCAATTTTTATGTTCCTTCATCCTATTCATCCACATTTTATTTTTAAAAAGCTTTCCTTTCCTGAACATTTCCTAGGAAAAAAAAAAAAAAAGAAAGTCTTCACACAGAAAACAGCTGGGGGGTGAATAAATAGAAAATATATGCTTAGAATTATTGATGATATAGGCTAGTGTCAACAACTGATATAGAAGAAACCTATATTAGTTTATTTTCACCTATATTTAGTGAATGGAAATGTCTGCAGTGTTAGCAGCATGAAATCCTAGAAGAAATAAATGCAGGAGGATATGTAGTGGCATTAATGAAACTTTTCAAAATTTCTACTGGATCAAGGATTCAATCTTTTAAATATGTGGTTCACATACTATTCTGTGTATTTTGGACAGCACTGACAGATTCTGAAATGTATTGACATTCACTGTATGCATTGAGCCTTGTTGACACAGAACATCAGTAAGCACAGAAAAATAAATTCAGTTAATTCAAACTTTGCATTCTAAACTGAATGCTTCACAATTTCACGAAAAGTGCATATCCAAAGCAGATTTGAAAAAATAAACTGCCATTCAGCTGAGTTTGAGAGAAGCACTATCAATCCCATTCCTTAAGAAAGTAAGAACAACAATGCAAAGTACAGGGGTTATGAATATACAATCATCAAGAAAAAAATGTGGAAAATCATACAGATCCTTATGATAGATGCCTATTGCATTAATTTTTTTTTTTTTTTTTTAGAACAATCTAATCATTTAATGTGGATTCTCTCCATACAGTTTTATTATCTATTTTTAATATGTATTTGTTGAAGACAAAGAACATAAAATATATACAGAAATATATTTGAGCTGCAAGGCGTAGTGTTTTGAGATACTCATGGCTCAAAATATAGCTTTTACATACAAGCTCCAAATGATGCATCCCTGCAGAACAGTTACTCACACAGTTCCCTAAAACTCAAGCTGGCAATGTGTTTAGCACATGTAATACAGCAGTAGGACTGTTGAAACCTTTGTCACAGGATCACAGAATCATTAAGGTTGGAAAAGACCTCTAGAATCATCTAGTCCAACCATCCAACTACCACCAATGTTGCCAACTAAACCACGCTCCTTAGTACCACAAAAAAAAAAGTGATAATACAAGTAAAACCTTACTTCTTTGAAAGAAATAACATAAGACTATATAGCAGTATCTACAAGTTTTGGTTTAAGAATTGATTCGTTCAGAAATTTCAGGATTAGTGTATGTCTCTTTAATTGAGATAATAATTGAGTTAACACTTATGTAACTCTCTACAATCTAAGCACTTAGTGACAATATAACTAACATTCATTATTTACAGTGTTAGATCAAAAGCTAACAGTGCATTCATCTCTGCTGTTCACTATGCAGACAGTACACATTGGGGAAATTGTTTAAAAATGAATAATTGGAACATAATCAAAATAATATTAAAAAAAAAATAGCTGTCGCATTTGAAAGAGAAGAATTTTCCATGCTTTAAGTTGCAATCAGTTCAAGTTGGCAAGATGAGTCACCGACAGCAAAACAACTAGCAGCAGCAAGGACTATTAGCAGGCAAGGATGTCCGCGACTATTCTTAACTATGTCGTATGGGAACACATAGCAACTCAAATTCCCGCCTGTTTATCATCTTCTAAGAGAGAAGAAAAAAAAAAAAAAAAAAAAGGAAAAAGAAAGCTTCTCTTCCTTTAGATTTTTACAAGCTTGTCTTTACTAGGATTAAGCAGTATTAACTCTCTGAAGGCAGTGAACAGAAACCCCTAACATGTAATCCCAGAGAGGCATCACAGAGACAAGGAAGGTCTGAACTGCTGGCACACTCATGGCTATCTCTCCAATTGCTTTCACTCAACAAATGACAATACCTGCTACATTCACAGCTGGGTTATTCCAGACAACACATTCATTATCTGGAAAAATAAATATTTTTTTGGACACTTTTTTTTTTTTTTTTTTTTTTTACTTAATGAGGAAAATATGGGGCATGGTTGAAATACCTTACTATAGTACATTATATCTTGTTGTCCACGAAGATGGACCCATACACAAGCCTCTTGTCCCACTGCAAATTAGTTTATATGCTAACTGTGATTATAACCAGATCCCTACTGGTTGAAAAATTCTGGAAAACGGTGTAGATAACATGTTCTTTTTGAATTCTGAATGACTAACAAACGTAACTCTGCATAATTTCAACAAGGATTTTCTTCATGTGGTCTCTAGCATGAAAATAAAATGTATAGCCTGCATATCCATCCTGAAACTGAAGGCAGGAATCCAAAGAAGATTCAAGGCTAGACATCTCAAAGAAACCTGACACTAGTCTGTATCAGGTTCATTCCAGTCCAGGTAGACTGAAAGTAAGCAGGCTATTAGTGGCCTAGATTCTGTACTATTTAAATAGATATGCCATTGTTTAGGCACAATAGTGACAAAATACATAGTGATTTCATAGCTTATTCCTCTGAGATCTTTATTTGACAGTTTGCTCTTCACAGCTGAGGGTCAATAAGGAAAGGAAATAATAATGAGTTTGATTTCTGACACATGACAGAGTTTGTACATACACGCAAGTATTGCTTCAATCATGGGAAGTTTCTTCTTACAGCTCTGCAAAAGTGCAAGATATATTACATGGCTGACGGTATGATTGTTACTAGTAATCACCAAATGTGGGACAAACCATGTTACTCCAGCTCCTAGTAAAAAAGGGATATTTAAACATTCACGTTTCTTCTTATGCTTCACTAAGTTAAATTTGCAGGCCTATACCTTAAGGGAACTCAAAGAAGTGCCTGTGGTAGCCAGAGGAAGAACATTTGAAAGAGTGACAAAACATGTTCAAAAAATATGCTCAAAAAGTGTTAAAGAATATACAAGAATATAGTTAAGCCTAAAAAGAAAAATGTGACTGTGACTGTTGTTTGTGCCAGTACGAAATAAGGAAACAAATAACAGATTTCTCTCTTATTCTTTCTTATTTTGATGCATTGTAATGGCTAACTTGTGTGAATTTTTTACATTGGAGTGCAAGTAGAAACATTTTAAAAGGTAAGATATGCAAGCAGGAAGCCTGTTTAACAGCATATAAACCACTTAATAAAAAGTATAGTTATGAAAGCATAAACCAAGAACTACATATTTACTTGAAGTCACGAGAAAAGAATTTCATTTAAAAAAAATTCAGATCCCCAACAGCCCACTGCTGGTCCATCCAGCTGACTGTTGGATGAGTAAACATTTTTCTACAAACTCCATTGATGGATCTCAGACCACATTTGTTCAGATATTCCCATCTTCAATGAAATACTATGTCATCCAGTCCCTACAAAATCCAGTAGAGTTCTGTCAAGATGCTTGCCAGCTTACAGAAAATCTCAAGCTAGCTTCGTAAAAGGCTAAATGTAAACAACTAAAAATTACATTGATTACATTGAATGGTCTGTACAACAATGTTCCCTCAAGAACAGTTTTGTAAGCTACAATAACAGCTCATAACTGTATTAGGAAAACAAAAGTAATTTTTCTTTTCTTAAAATATTAGTGACATCAAGAGATTACTTTTAGAGATAAGGTGAAAAGAGGAAAAAAAATAAACTAGAATTTTTACTGCCAAGTTCATTTGTGAATAAATGAGTTTTTGATTGCTGGCAGCAGTTAAGTGAGAAATAATGTATCTTTCAGAAAGATTTTAGACTGCAAGTATCTTAATGAGACAGATGCAGTCTTCTCTGTAACTGTTGAATCACAATGTCTCATTCATGTATTGGAGCAGAAAATATAAGAATGAAATTAAAAAGGCCTTCTCCCTTTCAATTTAACAAGCCTTAAAAAGCATAATAAATTCTGCAAAGAAAATTAGCAGTAAGAACAGTAGTGCATACTGTGTATTTAATTTTTTTTTATTATGTATGGAATTACAAGCCTGTACTCAACTGATCAGTTTATAATCATACATATTTTGAAAGTAGTACTACAGTTCAGATGAAATTTTTTAAAATGAACAGTTGTTTTGGATACTCAACATAAGACATCTAAGGGCCTCATTATTTTTTTGGTTAAGACCTTTTCCACTTAAAGTGGGCACAAAAATCATTTGGTGTATAACAAAAACTGAGTTTCCCAACTAAAATATCTATGTGAAAGACTTTTAACTGTGCACTACCCATAAATTGTCGATGCTTCTATCACTTATCTTGCATTTCTGAATTAATATATTCTGTGAATGTGTGCATTCAACAGCAAAGATAATGATGAGACAGCATCTCTCATTACACAGATATATAGTCTTCTTTGCCACCAGGAAATGCTATAGTACCTTTTTTGAAATGTTTTAGAGACAAATACATTTTTTCTTTCTAATAGGACATTGCTAGTCCTAAACCACAGTTTTAACTTCCCAGCCTGTATCTGCCTCATATCTGGAGACTGGCAAGTCTCTTGGCTGCTCTGACCCAGGAAAGTAAGATTGTCTTAATTCAAATAGCACTAAAGCACTTACAGAGATCTGATTAGCACTAAGAGGCTTCAACATAGCTAAAATAAATTTTAATTAATAAATTTAAATTCTCCAATGTAGATGAATGTAAACCAGTTTAACAAAGCTCTAGATCATTTCCATTAGAGCTCTTGATTCTTCTCAGTTAAGCAGAAACTGATGTTCCTTAAGGTCGGCAAATAAATGAAAGCTTCTGGGTACCGAGTAAAACATTTCATTGGTCAGCTGGTAAAATCCTTCCATAAGTTAGATGAATAGCTCTGGACAAGAAAGGAAATCCCTATTTTGAGAGTGAATGAGAAAGCTTCACCAGTGTTGGCACCTGTGCTAGACAATGAGGAACCGTATGCCAAAAGCCACACAAGTAAAGCTGCGGAAGAGTAGGACACTAAGGTATCCTAAACTTTAAGTTGGAATGGATGGATCAATAGAGAGACAGAGGGACTAACACTGTTTTTGCTTTAAGTAACCAGAAAGTTTTGGCATGGCTGGATGATTACAGCTGAGTTGGTTTATGAAGACATTATGAAAATCTACCAATTCTGATTAAAGTCAGTGATGAAAAGTATTCATGAAACTACTCAAGCAGCATGAAATAAAATACTAGACTTTTTTAATTACCAAGAGATGTGCAGTATCAGTAGCTGTACAATTACTATTTAAATTGTTATAACTCAGTTCCTTGTAAGTGACTGATTGCACTCAGATACACACAGACTTTGCTTAAATTAATTCAAGTAAATTTAAGGTTTGGTTTACTCAGTTGATGATCAACTTTACGAAAAACAGGGCCCGTTATCTACCAAGTGTGCTTTCCTATTTGGCTGTCATGAGGCATAACAATTATGGTAACAGGAGGAAAAAGATCGGGTCTTGATAGCATCCTGCATTAATGCCTCTGTATTCATCATCATTTGTGTACAGATTAAAAACACTCAGTCTCAGATCACCAACCTACTCGCTTACCCAGCTACATTCCTGCTATTTTCAAGTACACTGCTTCATTAAACCTTAAAAGGACTCCAATTGCAGGCAATAGTTAGGAAGCATTTATACATTTTTTTCTTCACTGTAATTAATAAGAAATCTTAAGAGTCTTACTCTTACCATTTCAAAGTAGTTAATTTCAGTTTACTTTTTTTTGTGAAGAAGGATAAAGCTTATTTTCTCCAACTTGACAGAAATATGGATAGAAATATCTACCCTTAAATGTGGAAAAGTGAAATTTTCACACTGTTTACTGAAGGAATAAATGGCCACTACAGCCACAAGCGATTTCACAGATTACAGAAGGCAATGAGACAGCTCTAAGTAGATTTTCTCACTTTGAATAATACTTGCTGAAGTCAAGTCCCATAGGAATAAACAGACTTGATAGATGATGTATACACATGTATTGCACAAACCTATTATTTGCATACATAACTGCAAATTGAATTCTCTGAGAGTTGAAAAATCACATAAAGGTATTTGCAATTTTCAACTTTTTATAAAATAAAGGAATATCAAGCTATATTTAAATATTAAAGAAGTAATAACATCATTACAATTTAGAAATTCAATTATCTAGTACAAGTGATGGTTAACATAATATTAGGTATCATTGAAATGGAAATTTCAAAGGTTTTTGCAATTAACCACTGTTTTTATAAAATCTCACTTATCGGAATGATTTGCCATTTTCCACAGATCAGTATATTTTTCACAGTGCAAGTTAAGTGCTAATAACTCTGACTGAGCTCCAGTAAAATATTCCAGGTATGATCACACAGAGGCCTACAGACATCAAGGGCTGAGGAATACCCTATCCCATTTCTCATGTACAAAAGGCAGCAGAAATGATCCAGACTTGGCAGACTTCTTTCCTGAAATCTTCCTTCACAGAAAGATTCAAGCTAGAGTACAAACACACCTACTCAAGTAAAAGAGCTCGAATGTAGTATGTTCTGATTCTGCTCAGGTGGAAGGCACTTCCTAGAGTTGTCCTATCAGTTAGAATACATGTACCAATACGTGTACCACCACCTAAGGTGGACCAAAAATGAACGTTAGTAACACTATATCCCTCTGCATTAAGTAGAAGCTCATGTGTACAGAGTATGACTGAGTATTTAGTTTTCTATAACAAAACAAACAAACAAAAAAAAAACAGCAGAAGAAGGTCCTTTCCTGATCTTATTTTTTTCTTGACAAAGTATATTACTCAAAGCCTATCTACTTATTTATCAACAGTTTTCTAACACAAATATCTGCTGCTCATTAGGCAATTAAGATAGAAAAAAATGAAATTACATGTGCACAATACCAGTATGAAGAGTGTACTGTCTCTATATCCAGACAATCAAGTTTCCAATTTTAACACTAAAAGCCAGGGTTAATTTGCTTGCTTCTGATGAAAAGGGAAAAAAAAACAGCTGTAACTTAGTTCTCAGTTTAGCTCTCACATGGTAGAAGATGCTAGCTCTCAAACAAATGGTAGAAGAACTTCCCCTGATGAAGGTAGGCCATGATCAAGCCAGTCAATCTCATTTTAAATCCTTAGGACTGTAGTAACTATCAGACTGTAAACAACTACAAAAATGTAATTTATGAGCTGAATGTCAAACACAGTGAGAGCTTTACAATTTAACCAACCAACTAGTGAATTGTAAAGAGTATGGCACAGTCTTTGTTTCCAAGGATATTTAACTTCCATTCAAAAACTGAAATGTGATTTTCAAGACAAACTCTGACTAAGATAAATACTGAGTCCCAAAGCAGTCTTCTTTGAAAGGAAATAAACATACTTTTAATTGCTGCCTTTTTAAAAAAAGTGAGTTTTAGAACTCTTGGGGATCTACCTGAACAATCTGCAGACAAGCAAATGATGCCTGATTAATTTGGTAACAGAATGAGAATACAGCAATATGTTACAGCATTTAATACCACAGATTTTCTAGTTAGCAATAATCAGGGGAATTATTCCTTCACTATCATTTTAAGTATGACACAGATGTTTTATTGTCACCCAACAAAATATCACAGTAAAGCATCTTTAAGGTAACCAGTCACCACCTGGGCCTTTAAAAATGAAGTTTGAATAGAACAAATATTTTATTTTTCTGTGAAAAATACTTCTGCCATTACACCTTTCTTTTAGTTAATTGCACTTCTAAATGTCTTGGCAAGAATTTCACCGTAGACAGCAGATTCATTAGACAGTTTTAATAAGACCATTTGAGCATTTGTTCACATGAAAAGTTCACCCAAATGCATCAAAATTCAGAGCCAATATTAAGATATTTATGATTAAGGATACATTCGAGCACACTACTACTTTTTGTATTTATTCAGATTGCCAACTTCACAGTGAATATATTAGTGTTGTCCTTGTATGTCACTTGCATTCAGTCCCCAGAGTTAAAGCAATTTGGCTAACATTCAGCTACAAATCACTTAGTTAAAATTATCGCTCCCTTGGTGAATATTCATTGGATCAGAAAGGAAATATAAAATGAAAGATAATTATAAGCAACTTGTAGCTACTTGAGCTTTAACCTAACCTTGTTGTTATCCACAAATGACTGTTTTTTTTCCATTCGTGGGCAAGAATCTCTGCACTGTAACTAATTAATATATAAATAAAACATGCTACATAAACTAAAGGACTATGGAATGATACATTTCAGGCCACGTCCACTAAGAGAAGTGAGTGAATTTTTAAAATTAATTCAGTGAAAGTTAATTGGACAAATTTTCAAAACAATTCAAAAAACAGTTGAAAGTGCTATGGCTAACAAGAAGTAAGGAGAAATTAATAGCCTCTCAAGGAAAACAAAACAAAACATTAGCAAATATTTTGCCAATTAAATGTGTAATAAATGTAACATCAACTGAAGAAAACAGCAGTCAGCTCTGCTAGCCTATTCTATCCATAATTCAAATTACTGAACTTATTAAATCATATTTTCTATTTTGCTCAAAAAGGGCAAATATGTTTTCTTAGTGAAATTCAGGCAGGGCAGTATAAGGAATTCAGTTTAATTTGGATGCCACTGAGAATGAGTACATTACAGAGGCAATCTGATAGAATTTTGAATGAAATGATGTCAAAAGAACTGTATATTTCAAATAAAGTTGAACGAATGCATGGGATGGAATACCACCACCACTGGTAAGACATCTGAAAATATTAATATATTCATATCCAGGCCTAAAAACACCTCAAAGAAAATACAAGTGACCATTATTAAAAAAAAAAAAATAAAAAAATTTAGCTAAATGAAAAGGGTTTTTTTTGTTTCTTTGTTTGTTTTGTGGTTTTTTTTTGTTTTTTTGTTTTTTTGTTTTTTTACAGAGGGTCCTATCCTGAAAGAAATGTGATTGCTTTTTATTGCAGCACTGTTCTGGAGGAAAGCATTTAAGGACTGCTATGCATAACAGCAGTAATTAAAACAACAGTTCCAGTGTACATTTCACCTACTTGGAGAGATCATCTTAAGCATATATTTCTTTATTGGCTATACTTCCTATTTGTGGTTTCTTTTTATACTTTTGTTATTTTAATAACAGTATATAAGTCTAAAAGTCTTATATGATTTCTTATATTTCACATCTAATTTCTTATAATTCATTTAAGGTAGGCCTCTGGACTAATCATATTGGTGATACTGAATTAAAAAATAGTAAAAAAAAAAAATCTTTTTTTCTGTCTGTCACCACAGAGTGTATAATATTTCTGGATATGTTTTTACATCTTGTATTTATTATGGTGAAAATAAGGGAAAAAACAATGTGGTGATATATATGCACAGCAGCAACATCTTCATTAAAACAGGCTACTGATGACTCAAGTGTTCACTCCCACACAATTTAAATTAGTTTTCTCAAGCTCCCTTAGCATCTCTATATCTTTCACTTGCAAAAAGAAAAGTTTAAGTCCTAAATACCAGCTTTGTAAGTTGTCAGCTAACTAAAAAGTAAAACATAAGGAGAAAAGTAACCATGACAGTGAATACAGATATTTGCCATACAAAATTATTACACAGGTTACAAGAGTGATAAAGGTAAAAGAATCCCAGAATCCTGTCATAATTAAGAAAACTAAAACTCTACAGCTCCTGCAGAAGCTGGTTAATAAATAGATTAAATCTTGCACTTGTGAACAGTCTTTCCTGTGAGCCATTTATAAAAACAGATACTGTGGAAAGGACATTAGCTTTGTCATTTCAATACATTCATATCTTCATTAGAAAATCAGACAGACCATCCCTGCAGTACCATGCTGTTCAAGGGAGTAAAGATATTCCGTTGTCCAAACAGGTTTTGTCAGAACCGTTTTTAACTCGGGTCTGCTGGGGTAAAAGTCAGCATACACATAGCTCACTCCAAAAGTAATGCCTCTTATCTATTTCCACGGAAATTACAACAGATAAAAAGAGCACAAAAACATTGTTTGACTGAGCAAATTCCCAGCTACAAAACACTTTTTTCACATTCACCTTGCTTTTTCACCAGTGATGAACAAGCGTCCACATGCCACGCTCATAAAATCTGCACATGTGAAGGTGACCCATTGTCACTGTCACCACTGCTGAAATGCACCACCCACCGCCTCAATGTGCTCATGTACACAGATTGATCTCCATAAGCATCACCAAATGCCAATGAATGCCAGTGGGTACCATTCTTTCTGCAGGGAGGAGTTCAATGACCCACCACTGCTTCATACACATTTCTACGCCGTTTATGATTGTTTAGGAATGTTCATCATTAATAAAATCCCTCCATATTAGCTAATGTAATGACATTTGTTACCTGAACTGCTTACCAGAATAAACAGTAACCATTAAACTTCACAACTGCAGTACTTATCTACTCCAATTCTGATGCAGGATTATGACTTAATATTAAGCCTTTCATAAGATAGAACTGTTGAATCACAGTGTACTCAAACATAGAAATGAGTTTACAAGCTGAATCTGGTAGTACTATTTCGGTTATAGACTTCATAAGGAGAATACAGATGTCTTAAAAGATGCCTATTTGTAGCATTTTTTGTTTGTAACTTTTACAAAGCATAAACCTGACTTGAGATGATTACAGGTTTAACTATATTTCTGTTATTTTCTCTGATGTTTTTTAAAGAAATTTAGTTGGTCACATCTCATTTGGATGCAATCAGCATGGCTTCACCTTACTGAGTTTTCAATCTATCTACTTACATAGGCTTCTGTAAAGTTATCATAAATGAATACAAAAGAAGAACACATAATACTGACCAAAGGTAAAAATAAAATAAAAAATCAAATCATATGGCCAGGAATTTTGAAATTGGGTTTGCTTAAATTGAAGCAAACACTATCTTTTATTTTCAACTGTGGAAAAATATAAACAGAATGATTCAACTTCTTAATGAATTTGCCCAAACTGATTTGAAGTAATACCTATTAACTTCAAGAAAAGCAACTATTTCCATGATTCAAAATAAAGGTTGTGTTTAATGTATTTTGAGTCTTCATAAGGTAGTGGGAAAGGCTGGCATAATGAAAATGGCATGTGTACCTTTCAACTCACACAATTTTAATACCTTACATAATTATGTTTAATCACAATTAAAAATGTGATAAAATATCACTGCTTTATGGAAACTTTTAACCACATATGGTTTTACTGGTGAACAACAGGAGACATAATCACTCAGCAACAGCACTAATCAGACTCCTTTGCTGTGACTCATCTTGCTTTCACTTTCTCCTTCATACTCCTCTCTCACTTTTCCATAACTTACCTTAACAAGTCTACAATTTCCACTACTTTTTCTAATGTCCTTCATGCTAATCTACTTTCTTAATCTGTCAGAACACACAGAACAGTGTACGTGCTCTTCCACACACATGCTCCTCTAAATCTGCTCTTGACAGTATCTCCATTCTGATTGTACTAGCTGACAGCTACTCAAAGCCTCTATATATCTATTTTCTTTTTTCAGAATTCCTGCCCATTCCAGACACCCGGACCTTTCTCTTTGATGCAACTTCTTTACTCACTTTAGTTTATAGAGGTCTCTTGGCTAAAAGGAGAATCTGTTAAGCTATCAGCTCTTGCCTCCATTACTTCTTCTTTCAGGACTCACACAGCTTCTCTCTTTTTCTCCTCCATCTCTGCCATGTCCTTGTGTTCAGCTGTCGACTATCAGTTCTCTCTTGTTTTCGGTTCTGATTAAATATTTTCTTTCCCATTTCTATATTAATGAATCATCCTCTTCCTAATCTCCCTATATATTTGTCATTTCCTCTTCCTCAAATTCCCTACATCCCCCCAAGAAGTTTACACTTGATTTATCAAAACACTGCTCCTTCTTGTTGCTCTGCCCTGTTTCCTTGCTTCAGCACCTCTTTATTACCTCCTTCACCTCTGACTAGGATTACATTTGAGCTTCTCCATCAAAAATCTTCTCATTTTAAAGAGATTTTTTTTTCTCCTCTTTATTTTTGTTATCTCTGGAAATCCATGCATTTAAAGCTTCTGAATGCATAGTCAGCATCATAAGTCTCATTTGCTGCAACATCAGTTTCTCTGCCCTTAGCAAATGCAATCTTGTTCCACTCAGAACCATTCAGAATGCTGCTACAAAAATTATTCTTTTAATTCATCTCTTAGATGATGTCAGCACTGTCCCTGCTGTCTCACATCAAGCAAACTATTATTCTACATTTTATAGATATATGATCACAGATGCAATAATTATATGCTTTCAGTTCAGCATGTAGGTACCATTAAACATTTATGAATGGACTGCAGGCAAAAAAAATAGCTGTTACTTAGAATCACAGAATCACAGAATCACAGAATTGCCAGGGTTGGAAGGGACCTCAAGGATCATGAATCTCCAACCCCCCTGCCACATGCAGGGCCACCAACCTTCCCACCTAATGCTAGAGGATTAGGTTAGGATTCTGGTTATCTCAGAAGATCTTTCCTACCTAAAATCTACTGGGTATGCCAGGAGAGGGAAAATCCTGGAGAACTGTATGCGGTCCTTCCTGCAACAGGTCCAGACATAGACCTCATATATGAAAAATAACACATTCAACATGTTAAAGATACTGAAGGGACATTCATGTCATTTCTTAAACCCTAGGGCTTTTCTGGGGCAGGAACTGAGCTAGGGAAATGGATGGGGAGAGGGACAGTCATGCTGTAGATGATTTTAAGGAGTCCGTTTGAGGTGACAGTGAAATGCAGATCTCTTCAGCAGACCACAAGCATTATTTCAAGGTCTACACTTCCATTCAAAAAAAAAAAAAAAAAAAAAAAAAAAAAAAAAAAAAAAAAAAAAATTAAAAAAAATTGTAAAAGGCTTTTCAACTTCTAAAAAGTTGAACCTTATAAAAAGCTGAAAACAGCAATTTCAAGATAAACATTTTGGGCTTTTGTATCAAGCAGTCCCAGTGTCCTGACTGCAGTTACTTAAGAGTCTACTGAACATTAGGATGTAAAAACAACTGTCCAGTGGAAGTCAGGTAAACAGTGTGAACAACAAATGTAACTTAAAGAAATCTATTCCACATTAATACAGGGGCTCTCAGTGCAAATTCAAAATGTTGTGGTTTGCAAGCAAGAAACACTGAAGAAAAATTAAAAATCAGTCCCGAAATTCATCTGTGCACCGTGTCACTGCTTTAAGACAACATCCCTACTTTTAAAATATATTCTTTCACATGCATAAGGATTAAAAATTAAAATATCTCTACCATTACATCCAGTATTAAAACAACCTCATCATGGGCTGTCTGGCAATTTAGCCCCAATTGGTCAGCTAGTAGTTTTAATCATATTATTGTGCCTTTAGCTTCTATAGATGTGAATGAAAAAAGAGAGGAACTACATTTTTTGATGAAGGCTAGATCCAGAACAGTAAAAAATATCAATTCATATAAAAACAAAAGCCTACAACAAAACAGATAACTTGTGATCTTTATTTTATTTTTAACAGACTCTTTCAACAACAACAACAAAAAGTCTTACACCTGCGCTGTTAAGTTTTTTTCAATAGAAAAAATAATAATATTAAAAGCCTGTGCTGTGAAAAAGATGCACTTAATAATATATACAATATTAAAAGATTTGTTTTTAAAAATTCATCAGTAACCACCAATTTGTTTGTATTTACATCTTTATGCACAGGTTTTTTTATTACATTTTATAAATTATACATGGCCACTGTCTTATCTTACAAAACACAGCAAAGAACTGAAAATCTTACTCTCATACCTAAACAAAATAAACACACGTCCCAAACATACACAAGAGAAGAAGAAAACGCGGCATAACTGTCAGTTAAGGTGACTACAAAGCATCACTGTGATGCAGTTGTGAAAGAGTTTCCTGTAGCCTTTTTGCAATAAAGACTGGAAAGTATTCCTGCAGTATCATACACGGATACATTTTGAAGCAATTCAGAACACAAAACAAGGAGAGGTAATAGCAAGATCAAGAGTCACAGGCTATTTCACAAAAGCGACTAACAGCATTTGGTTTGCCTGACAAAGGAAAGACAGAAGACTACATGGTTTTTCTCTCTACATAGTAGGAGTAGAGCACTGGAGTGAAAGGTATAAAGAAGTTGTTTTCTTTAATTAATTGCTCTCTGTAAGTATTGTGAAGATAGATGTTGACACAGAACTGGTGGCTATTAGGTTACTGTGAATAAACTCAGCCTGTGATTAGACAAACGCTATAAACCATCCCACAGGAGTCCCCAGATATGAATAATAAACACAGAAACAAACAAGACTCTAGCTAATTATTGGATAAAGCTTGAGACTTTTTAAGTTTATGATGTTGATGCAAGAGAAAGTGGTATATAGATTTTCATGACACATTTTAGTGTCCTTTTCCCAAATGTACAGGGAGACAACTTCGTACTATTGCCCTGGAAATGCCAGTACATTACTGATCAACACACTTTGTGATAGTATTAAATTACATTCATTCCCATCACTTCCTAGGAAATGCAGATACCATGTTACTTGACGAGCACAATTTCAGCTTGCCTAAATGCTCTATTCAGACAGGAACTTAAAGAAGAATATCCAGTTATCTCATCAAATAGTAGTTCATCTGCTGGATTCTCAGATAAGTGAAAATCAGCTGAAATATTCTCCATTCTAAGGAGTGGAAGCAAGTTTTATACAGCTGGCATCTCACGTAGCAAACAGACAAATAATGAAGTAGATCCAACTGTCACTCCTGAGTCACCACTGTACAGTTCCCTGATATTTTTAGGCATCGTAATTTACGATACGGTAGACAAACATACTGCAAGTCACAGATGTAGCTATAGTATCTTGCTGTAATCTAACCACACTGGCAAACTGCAAAACTTCCATCAACTTTGATGAGCCATTATACTTGTGTACCCATTGAAATCAGTCTCCCCAGAGAATAAACACTCACCATATGTAGCATAAGCTACATATTTTTTTTTCCTCCTTTGTTCTTTTAATTAAGTAAAATGAAAAGTGTATGCTTTGTGATAACAGCAGTGCTTTTCTGATCCAGACTTAGAACTAAAACTGAAAAAAAAAAAAAATACCATGCAGTAATATACAGTATGAAAACAAATTAACCCACTACTTCCACCATTGGATCACATCCAATGGTCATTTTTAGTCATTTTTAAATATGCAAGAGCATCTCTGGGAGTTTACCATGATTCCTATATAAGAAATGATTCCTATTTGTTTTTATGCAAGTCAGCATTTATGGTTGGCATGATCCTCATTAAAGGAAACCAATAAAATATTTTTTAAAAATGTTTTTTAAGAATCTAACAGAGGAAAATTTTATACAGAAATGACTTTGGTGGTAACAGTTAGTTTTCTAGTGTTACTACCCACGGCGTAATTTGACTGGATATTGAAGTTGTTTTTTTCAATATTTATTCTGAAACTTCCATATTTCATCATCTGCCATTTCAGTTTTCAATCTGAATGAAAAGGGCATGAATTATACAAATGCAATATATGCAGACATCAATCTCACAACACAGACTGTATATTTTAATCAATGTCAACTAGCGATATACCCACGCTTGTCAGTGTGCCTTTTTCAACTCTACTCTGATTATATCCTCATTCTTTTCTAGTGGTATATGCTCTGATTAGCATCACTGTCTTTTCAGGAGGAAGAAAACGTAGCATATGTTCTATGGGGACCATACAAAAAAGAAATGATGCTATAATGGATTGGCTATTTTAATTAAGACTGTGTGACATGTAAACTGACAGCAATTTTATTCCCTAGCTACAGTCACACAAGGGTTACAAAAGCTTAAATCCCACAGTGACAATGGGACAACGTGTTCATGCACCGCTGTGGTAGCTTTGGCAAGTAATTAGTAGCTGGAAGTTGTCTACAGATAGCATAAGGGAGCGAAGTTGGTGTTTGCACATACCATTTCTCCAGAATAATTTCATATAACAAAGAAATATTCAGTGCTCTTTGCTCTGTTATCAGAAAGCCTACTAATAAATTATTAGCAAAAACTAAATTGCCCTCAAGCAGGAACCTAACTGATCAAAGCCACCATGTACACAATCCAGCACTAGCAGTGCTGTGAATAGAGAAATATAGCCTACAGTGATTACAATGTTCCAGTGATTACAACATTCTTTTACAAATGTTACACTCACATACATATAGAAATTATGAAAAAATGCATGTATAGCTACTTAAAGTGCACAGTCTGAGTTGTCCCTTTCAACCAGCCTAATGTAACAAATTAAAGGCGACTAGCCAACCTCAGCATATCAAGGTAACTGCAATTATTTCAAGACTGCTTTGCATCAGAGTATAAAACAATAGATAGCCTTTTCAACTGTTTGATCAAAATTGCTGCAAACAAAAGACTAGTAAATCCATGGTCCATTGGACAGTTATTGAAATGCCAATTTATTTCTCTTGCTTAGTTCTACAGATCATAGTCACAAAACTAACAAGGAACACAAAGTTCTCTTCTTCATACAATTCTGTGTATTTCTAAGTGAACACCTATGTGAGATTAAAATAAAATCACCCTATTTAAATTTCAGTAAGCGCGTCTTGATTTTAAATAAAAGAGGATATAAAAAATGATTCATCCACATATCAACTACCATTTCCAAAGCTTTAAGAAACATGGATAAAGCATGATATTACTCCACAGAATCATTATAGCAATGCAATAATTTTAGCAGCATGAAATATAAAGGTAAAAAAAACTCCAGCAAAGACAGCATTGAATTGTTTCCAGACTGATTCTTCTATTTATGAACGCATCTTGAAGAGGACTTGCAGGACTTTTTCTTTGACATGGTAGACTCAATACTTAACTGTGCTTAAATTATTGATTCTTTATCGCATACCTGCTTTCTCTAAATAATCATGAAGTCATAGAACCAACTAGCTCTCAAATGTAAGAAGTCAGCTTATCTGGCTTATCTGCTTTTATAACCTTCAGATTTCCAAATGGGCTTCTGAATTACAATTAGCAAAAAAAAAAAAAAAAACAAAAACAAAAAGCAACAAACATTATCTTTGATCAGCTCTTAACACAGTTCCTTTGCTAAGGGAGAAATCATACTGGTCTAACCTTGCTGGAAGACATCTCTAGCTCAGGTAAATACTCAGTTGCCCTCTTTTGGCAGATTTTCAGCTGCACTGAGCAAAAATATAGAGTGAACTGAGGGATATACTCCACTATTACTAACAATCTTCAGCAAACTTGTGCATTCTGTATTAAGACGTATGTAGACACAGAGATAATGAGTACTGCATTTCAGAGTTTTCCTGTGATTTTCTCATGAGATGGCAAACTGTTATATGAAAGCATAAATTGCTCAGGATTATGTAAAACTTCCATTAAATCTCAAAGAAATATAAACCAAATAACCTGCATTTGAAATAAAATATATACCACTCCAAGCTTATATTTACTTCTAGAGTCTCACATAAGAATTAAAAAGAAAAAGAAAAGGGAGAGGGAAATGGAAATGAAAGGAGATGGAAGGGAAAAGTAGAAAGGGAAAAGGAAAAAAAGCAAAAGAAAATTAGAAATTTGCTGTAAGCATGCAAAGAGCTGAAAAGCTGATGAATCATGAAAAACAGCTGACGTAAGTGTTAAGCCAAACAAGAGATGACAAATAATTTTAAATCTCACAAGGCCAAAATTGGTGGGCTTTTTCCTCTCATTATCAATAAGTTTTGTTTTAAATTCTTAATAATAACTTATAATAAGAACATCATAGTTTATGATTGAATGTTTTGCTTGACTTTAATTGCAGTGTTCCCAAGACATATCAAACACTTCATAGGAGTAAAATAGCAGAAATCTTACTCATGAGAGAGAGCTTGAAAGTAAATTATTAAGGTTTGGTTCTACCATGTCTGTAGACATGGTAGACATTCATCTTTGGTTTGGTATCTTTACAGTACTTACATATCTTGACCTCTTCAGTATTATTCTGAAGACAAAATCATTTTACTTTTTATACTCTGACACACCCTTTCTAATTCTTAGTCTTCCCAGTCATCTAATTTTCTCTATTTGAATGACATACATCCAATTAATCGCTCCTTTCTTGTCTTGATAGAACAACATAACCCCCATAATCCATTTATTTTGTCTAACGTCAATTGAGTCCTTACTGTAAATTTTATCAGCACTTAAGAAACCACTCCACGCAAAAAAACAAAGACTTTTCCTTGCTCGAAGAGCTTGTAACCTCAGATAAAGCTAGGATTATTTGACTATGGAAGATCTGAAAGGAAAACTGAACAGTGATTTAATACCACTTCCACCCCAACACAAACACATAGGAAATGCACATACATTTTTTTTGTGGACACTGCAAAAACAAATGTTTTAGTACGACTGAAGCAAGAAGAGCATACTCTGCCTTTTATTTAAAGACACCATTGGGAAAATGCTTTCTGCCTCAAGCAAAGTAGCTACGCCTTCTCCAATAAAGTACTACAGATACAGGAATTGCGGGTATCTTTGAGCATATAAATCTGTTTTCTTTTTTGTGAAATCAGGCAGGGAAACAATATTTCTGGCCTACATAATAGCTGTAGACATATATGCATATTTCCTCCTTTCCAGTATTTGAACCCTGATAACAGACACAGAGATGGGTATATTTGGGATGCTTATTAAGTCTTCTGATATTCTGACCACAACGTCTAGAGTGAGAGATGTGCTCTCTGCAATATTCTGGTCTCCTGATCATCTACACAGGTGACACACAGATGTCCTTTCTGGCACAGGCACCCAAGCCTTCTTTCCAATGAAATCAGGACATGATATCTCTACCAAAATAGAAGAGGGATGTGGCTGGGGTGCGCACCTGTGTTACACAGTTGGAGGCAGTCCCCATGACTCTGCTTTAAGAACATGATTGAACTAAGCAGCACATTGCACTGAGTAGAACAGATTGTAACTATGCAAATTGTAGGCTGCTGCGTCTTCAGCAAGAGATCAGCACTGAAGGATGATGTTGGCCTTATGAAAAATCATGATTATTGGCGTTAAGACTGGCATAGGACAGAAACTGCAGCACACAAAAGCGTAACAATACTGAGCTGGGAAGAAGAAAATATTTCCATACAATGAAGGTTTGTAAAGATAGCTAGGGTTTGCTTATATTGTAACCTTCAACGCACCAAATACTTTTATTTTAAGGCAGAAGTGAAAACATTTATTTCACCACACTGAAAGAGCAACCTCATACTATTACAATACTGTGGTAAAGAAATCCGTACCATACTCAGCTGTGACAATTCTGATAATAAACCAAAGTATGTTATCAACGCCTGGAAAACAGTGGGGAAACAGCTAGCCAAAATAAAGCTGGTCACTTCTGTCATTTACATGCAAATATGTTTGAATTTCTTTTCCTATGTTATTATAACTGCTCTGCTACAGCAATTGGTCAAGTCATACAGCAACAACATGAACAAGAAAAGTGAAAAGAAAATTAAATAAAAGCAGGATGACCTGGCAACAAGGAACATAAACCTTCTTTTCCCTGTGACTGAAAGATTATATTTAATCAACAGCTGTGTGCTTTGAATTTGAGTTGAACTATCTCAAAAGGTCCTTGACCAAAGACAATTACAGCCAATGAATGGCAGTTACTTTATGTAGTTTAGAATTTTCTATTTTGAACTGCTGTTTTCTATTCACCCAGAGTCCACTACTTCTGTATTAAAATAAAGTGCTAATCATGTTATGCTAAGTACACTGGATTAAGGCCAGGGAAGTTCAAGAATAATAATAAGAAATGTTCCTGCTTCCCATTTACCTGGCACTTAGGTTGAAAGCCTTGCCTTGTGCATGCTATTCACCTCAGGTAACATATTACAGCTGCATAGTAGCTAACAACTCTGTTCTGAGATTCAAATTAAAATTTTATAGTACCAAAATTCTCTGCTATAAAGGGGTTCAAAATTCACCCATAAAAATATACTTCTTAGAGACACTGGGTCTCAACCCAAGAATAGGCATTAAGGTTTTTTTCCAAATAACGCCTGAGAACAAATTTCAAAAATCATCTGTGGACACAGAGTGAACCAAGCATCATCGTGAAGAAAGCTGGCTTGGCAAAGGCACACTCAGTACCATGGAGAACCCTGACTCACTCCAGGCTCTAGCTGGGAGGTGGCTGGCATCACTGACAGCAGCAGCAGCCTTGGCTCCTGCCCAGTGCAGTCGCAGAGCCCCAATAACACGCCTGCACAGCAGTACAGATGGAACTCCTTCAAGCATATGTCCCTAATGCAAAAGGCTGCAGAGCTCTTACACTCTAACATAAGCTTTCCACATCCAGTTCCGTTCTACAAAAAGGAACCAGATTTATTTGCTTCCTTCTGCCATATGTGCTTTTTTTTGGGGGGAGGGGGGAGGAAGGGAAAGGATTTGTCTCAGTAATGAGCACATCATTCAAAAGAAAGATATATTAGACTTATTTCTGTCCCTCTCAATCTCAGACTTGACAGAAAAATAATGAAAAATAGAGTTTTAAATGTGGAATTCTACTTCTGATATTTTGTTTTTCTAATACGCATTCATGATTAAGCTTCCCAAACATTTAATATGATCAACAGTAATGTTTTTAGTCCATTTCTTATCCATTTTGGACAGCAAATGGAAAGGAAAACAAAATATTTCTCATCCACATTTCAAAGGCATGTTCTCCAAGGTACCATTTGAAGGCACACTGTCATTTTTCTTAAAGGTTTATCCAGCATTGCAAGTCTCCCATTGGAGCCTAAATATTGTTGGATAAGTAATTACAGAAAATAGATCCAACTGCTAAAAAGCTGTTATAATGAACAAAATTTTCCTGGGTAGAATAATGCTTTCAAGTACGTACTGATAAAATGCTCTTATACTGAAACATCTTGGAGACAAGTGATTCTGATGGATTATTATAATAAGCCCACCACAACAATCAGTAGGTATTTGCATACTTACTTGCAGGAAGCATAGGCTAAAACATGAGAAAACTGAAATGTACATTACCTTTGCATTCTCTTCATCTGCCCATGCTTGGAAAGCAACTTTAATTTATCATAAACTACAAGAGTACCCAAACTCAAAATTGGTGCCAACGAGCATTTAAGATTACTTCCTAGTCTTCTCATTAAATCACAAACAGTGACAATGTCACGGCAACAGGTTGTCTTTATATCATGGAAAAATCAGTTCTTGACCTGAAAGAAGCATGCTTGGACTGAGTAAACTAGCATTTTTGTCAGATTACACAGGTATTTGGCACAAAACAGATACTCTAGGATCTAGATAAAAAGGCTTCTGTGGGAGAAACAGTAGAAGGTAGTTACCAGATTGATGACAGAATACAAAAATGTCTCCTGTAGAAAAAGTCTAATGAATTTTTGGCTATGTACTGTTCAGAGAGAAATGTGCATGTTGCTGTGTTTGAAACACCAAGCAACCATCCAGCCTCCGGAGTAATATTTTGTGCAGTCTCTCTGCCTGCCCAATCTGACACAGTTTTTTCACAAGTACAGGAGGTGAAATGTGAAACACTAATTACCAGAACAGTAAGACTCGCTTGGGAATAGTTATTAAATATGCATGTATATTCATGAATACTTCACAATTCTTCACTGACCACACTACATGAACATTCACTAAAATATGTAAGAGTTCATGAAAACTGCATGAATGACAGTGAACACAAAATGAGACGTTTTGTACCACTTTTTGATAAGTGACAACTAGACCTACAGGGACACTACCTCACTGTCAGATTCTTCAACACCTAGTGTAGGTAATCTGAATTATCCTCTGCAGGAACCTGCACAGTGCCTTAACAGGCTATGTAGAGAACTCAATACCTGAATTACAAGTCTGTAATCAGTTAACATAAACATGTGTGAGCATACATATAACATTATTACACTCCCTCTATCCAATCAGCATTATTTTCCAGGCCTTCTACACAACGCCTTTCTTAGAGAAATACGACTTACTTGTTTGTAACTATCCAACTGCATATACATAATCATACTGAGTTTTCTACAGATAAATCACATCAGTCTGGCAACTTGACATTGTTAAACCCCTTTGATATAGATCAGTTGGATATAGATCAGATATAGATTAGATATAGATCAGTACAGATGTTGGCCCAGCCTGTGGTGGGGGGGTTGGAGATTCATGATCCTTGAGGTCCCTTCCAATCCAGGCCATTCTGTGATTCTGTGATCAGTTGAAACAGATACAAAAGAGTACACAGAGGAACTTGCACTGATATAACTAAACTGATTTCAATATCAGTGTCACTAAGATCAGCGTCAATTCTTTTTGAGGCATGGCGTTATATATAGCCATTTATTTCCATTCAGTGTGGGTGTTCCCTGGATATAACATGACTTTCCTATTTGAAGCAGCATAGATATCTCTTAAATAGGTTGGGTTTAATTTCATCTACATCTGTGAAAGCTGTCCATTGACTCTAAATAGCTTTGAATTAGCTCTGTGATGGAGCATATAACTTTGTAAGCTCAATACAAAAATATTATATTCCAAACTCATTGACTTGATGTACAATACACCGTTCTTGGTCTTTCATATCAGGTAAGCCCCTTTTATCTCTCCTTCCTCTTCCTATGCCTCTTTGAAGTAAAACAATTTAAATTCTTTTTCTTGTTTTCATTTAAGAGCTCCCAACTCTGTTGTGCTGCCATGTCTAACACTGCATATTATTTTAAAAAATCTGCATCTAATCCTGAAAACAGTTTGTTTTCTTTTCTTTTATCACACTGGGAAGGACTACTGACAGAAGAATCATCCTGTTTGCTCTTAAATGCCATTACGAGTGGATAAAGAAGGAAAAAAAAAAAGCAACTTAGATTAAATTAATGGGCTGAAAGCACTCCATTGTAGTAGCAATTACAGAAAAATCACTTATTTGCACATCAATAACTAAGAAATTTCAATCAAGAGGTACCTTAAGACAGAGAACGAAAAGTTCAGTAAAACAAGGCTTAGGTGTATCTTGGTGTTTGGTGAGGCAATTACAATCATGCACCCAACAAATAAAACAAAGAAAGACATTACAATGTCTTTACTGGAAGAAAAAGAGACAGAGTACTATTTAAAAATATTCTCACAACAATCAGAACTCTAATAAGATTTCCTATCTTCGTAATATATCTTTGGTATTGTCATGGTTTTATGATTTTTGATTATCAGTATTCCACATCATAACATCATGTAGTGCACCGGGAGTTTAATTGTTAATGCTCAAGTTTTGGGTACCTGTCCGGAGGAGAAGAAGAACTACATTCCCCAGGGCACTTTGTGGTCGGAGAAGAGATATAACTCCTGGCAAGGTCACCTGATGGGCTCTTCTCCATCTGCTCTCCTCCTGTCTCCCTGCTGCTCAACTGGACTGTGCATCTCAACTCAGCATTTTAGTGAGGCCTATCCACCTTTTGGACATTCTCTCTCTCATTATATTTGATTTATTAGCTTCAATTCTATATTGTATTATAGTGTGTTATCTTGCATTCCGATACTATATTTAGTAAATTAGTTTGTTTCTCCTCAGACCGTTGCCGCTGTTTTTAATTATTTTGGGGTCCCTTGTTTCCCTCCTCCAGAGGCATGGATTTTGCGAAATCCCTCCGCTCCACTAATCACGGAACTAGGCCGAACCAGCCCGTAAACCGTTGACAGGTATCAAGTTGGTATCAGTTTGGTATCAGTTCTAGTCTCAGCCAATCATGCTTACAGAGAGTTCCACAGGGCAGAATGCAAACAAAAAGCACAATACTGAGCATACAGTTAGAACATATCATACCTCTATTTCTGCCTTAATTATAGCCCTGGGCTTATTCAACTGGATATGTGCGAGTAAAACCAGTAGCCCCTTACTTTTGTAGGCTTGCTTGAGAAAAATAGCAATAATATGAATCTCACTAAGCTCAATTTCTTTCCTCTTCCTTAAGACTGCTCCTGCTGTTGTCCACCCCAGCCTGAAGAGCACAGGATTGATCTGGCAGTATTTCTACAACTGGATTCTTCACTATTTTCTTTATTTATTCGATGCCACAGAATCACAGAATCATAGAATCACTAAGGTTGGAAAAGACCAGTCCAACCATCCACCTATCACCAATAGTTCTCACTAAACCATATCTTCAACACAAAATCCAAATGATCCTTGAACATCTCCAGGGTCAGTGACTCCACCACCTCCCTGGGCAGCCCATTCCAGTGCCTGACCACTCTTTCAGAGTAGTATTTCCTAACGTCCAGTCTAAATCTCCCCTGGCGCAGCCTGAAGCCATTCCCTCTAGTCCTATCACTAGTCACACGAGAGAAGAGCCTACTCCCAGCTCACTACAACCTCCCTTCAGGTAGAGTGCAATAAGGTCTTCCCTGAGCCTCCTCTTCTCCAGACTGAACAATCCCAGCTCCTTCAGCCACTCCTCATAAGGCCTGTGCTCCACACTCCTCACCAGCTTCGTTGCCCTTCCAGGGCTTCAATGTCTTTCTTGCAGTAAGGGGCCCAAAAGTGAACACAGTACTCAAGGTGTGGCCTCACCAGAGCTGAGTACAGGGGGGACAATCACTTCCCTGTTCCTGCTGACAGCGCTGTTTCTGATGCAAGCCAGGATGCCATTGGCCTTCTTGGCCACCTGGCACACTGCTGGCTCACGTTCAGCCGAGCATCAATCAATACCCCCAGGTCCATTTCCTCTACACCGTCTTCCAGCCACTCTGCCCCAAGCCCGTAGCGTTGCCTGGTCATTGAGATGACCTCATCAATAATCAAATACTGAACTAAGGTGTAAGAGAACTGCATGTAATTACTAGGCATATTTTAGAATGTTATGTGAAGAAGGGCAAAGAAATGTTAACTTGCTTTACATATGATAGATTGAAACATATC
Source organism: Chrysolophus pictus (assembly GCA_037305975.1). Classification (NCBI taxonomy): domain Eukaryota; kingdom Metazoa; phylum Chordata; class Aves; order Galliformes; family Phasianidae; genus Chrysolophus; species Chrysolophus pictus. The sequence goes on from CM074576.1 coordinate 168,798,923, forward strand.
TCAATCAGAGATGTTTCTCTTTGCTTGTTTTCTTCCTGAATTCATATTCAAAGAACTAGGAAATCAGAAGAAAATATTTAAAGGTTCTTTTAAAACCCACTTTATCTGGATGTCTTTACCCAACTCCTGGAATGCATAAAATAGTGACAACTCTTAAGGAAGTGTCATTTTCAGTGATATTTTGCTGGCACAGTCATACTGGAAATAGTGAATAATACCATCAAAAACACTATCATTTATCTGAAAGGGATTGATCAGCACTGTTGCCTGTATTAAATCATTGCCTTGCTCACTGATTCTGCCACTCAGTTGGCAGAAGTCATAAGTGGGGTTTGCATATAATCCAGACTGTGGACATGACCAGATGCCCACTCATAACTGCTGTTTAATTGCTTTGAACAAGAGTCCCTAAAGGGTGCTGAATTATGTCACTGGGAACAGAGTGACCTGGCTTTGCACGGTATAAATACTTGAACAGTAACTTGGTACAGTAATTTTAAGATGAATCTTTAATAACAGACAAGGGTCAAAAATGTGAAGGACTGAGGACATATAAAGAAGAGAAAGCTTGAGTCCTCAAAAAGAAAAAATTTCTTCAAATAAACAGTTAAAACGAAAGAGGAAAAAAAAATCCTATAAATGTAACGTATTTTTATTCACTGTAACTAAACCCTGGGGAGATCTATCAAGATGAGCTTTGCAGAATGTCAGGTAAGATATGCTATGCAAAACATTTCTTCTAATCTTGAGCTTGCTCCTGTGCTGTTAATAAATCCTGTTTTTAATTAGACCACTTGAGTCTCAGACTCTTATAAGGAAATTTTCATACAGGTTGTCCCAGGGAGATAAAACTTGCAATCACTAAAAGATAGTAGAGAAAAGTGGCTGACATAATCTTTCTCCAGGGATCTCCAGTCAAAGAGGACAAATTTGCACTTATTTTAGCACTATATTACTCCTGCTGGCCTAAGGTCCTTGGCATTCTCCTTCCACTGACCAAGATCAAGAAATAAATTCAAAAGAAACAATGAAGAACAGAACGTTTATCTCCATCTAAGTACTTTCAATAATAAATGGCACAAATGGCAAAATCCTAAGTAAGAGATTCAATTTCAGAGACTAGAAATGCAAAGATTTTCAAACACTTGTGTTTTTATTAGTGTTTTTTGATCTGCAGTCAAGAGAGTGGCTAATTGCATCTGCTTTCGTACTTAACAAAATTTAAAGAAGAAAAATACTGAAAGGTGAGGAATTTAAAAGCTTTGACAAAATGTGTGAAAAGTAACCAGAATTTTGATGAAAATATTCTGTACAACCACTCTGTAATTTCCTATAACATTACTTCCTGAACAATTGTACACACACACTCCCAAAAGAAAAAAACATGAAGGTTTGACAGTTTGATAATAGATTACTGAATATGACTCTTGAAGTAACAGCTTGCAAACATGAAAAAAAAAATGCTTTTCCAACTATAATCCAAGTCTATAATCCATTCTACTATTCATAAAATCATAGAAAACTTTGGGTTGGAAGGGATCTTTAAGATCATCTAGTTCCAACTCCCCTGCTATAGGCAGGGAACACCTCCCACTAGACCAGGTTGCTCAAAGCCCCATCCAGCCTGGCCTTGAATGCTTCCACGAGGAAGCATCCACAGCATTGCCGGGCAACCTGTTCCAGTATCTCACCACCCTCACAGTACATAATTTCTTCCTATCACCAAGTCTAAATTTACCCTCTTCCAGTTTAAAGCCATTTCGACTTACCCTGTTACTACATGCCCTTACAATAAGTCCCTCCCCAGCTTTCCTTGGAGGCCCCCATTATGTACTGGAAAGCTGATATAAGGTCCCTCCAGAGCCCTCTCTTCTCCAGGTTGAAGAGCCCCAACTCTCTCAGCCTGTCCTTCTAGAAAAGGTGCTCCAGCCTTCTGATCAGCTTTGTGGCCCTCCTCTGGACCCACTCCAACAGCGCAGTGTCCTTCCTTGTTGGTGCCCCAGAACTGGACTCTAGGTGGGTTCTCATGAAAACAGAGAGTCGAGAGGTAGAATCACCTTACTTGACCTGCTGGTCCCGCTTCCCTTGATGCAGCCCAGGATACAGTTGGTCTTCTGGGCTGCAAGTGCACGTTGCCAGCTCACACAGAGTCTTTCACCAACTGATACACCCAAATTTTTCTCCTCAGGGCTGCTCTCAAGCCATTCTTCAGGGATTGCCCTGACCCAGGTGCAGGACTTTGCACTTGGCTTTACTGAACTTCATGAGATTGGCACAGGTCCATCTCACAAATCTGTCCTGGTCCCCTCTGGATGGCATGCCTTTCCTCTAGTGTGTCAAGTTCACCACTCAGTTTGGTGTCATCTGCAAACATGCTGAGGATGCACTTGATCCCACTGTCCGCTTCACCTACAAAGATGTTAAAGACCACTGGTCCCAGAACAAATCCCTAAGGAACACCATTCATACCATTCATCACCATTCTCCACTTGGACATTGAGCCACTGATCGCAACTCTCTGAGAGCAACTACTCAGTCAATTCCTTATCCAGTGACCAGTCCTTCAGCCAAATTAATTTTTCTCCAATTTGGTAACCAGGATGTCATACAGGACAGTGTCAAATGCTTTGCACAAGTTCAGGCAGATGATGTCAGTTGCTCTTCCTTTATCCACTGATGCTGTAACTCCATCATAAAAGGCCACAAAGTTTGTCAGGCATGACTTACCCTTGGTGAAGCCCTGCTGATTAGCAATCACCTCATCTTTATTTTCCATATAACTTAGTAGGGCCTTCAGGAGTATCTGCTTCATGATCTTGCCAGGCAAAGGTGAGACTGGTTGACTTGTAGTTCCCTGGATCTTCTATCTTTCCCTTCTTGGGAATAGGGGTTATGTTTCCCCTTTTCCAGTCAGTGGGAATATTATAATAGTTTACTCTGCATACAGTTATGAAATAGCAAACACTAGCAACAAGCAATATTATAGGAAGCAAAGTGTCACAATATTTTAGGACATTTTTTCTGCAAATTGTACCAACTAGATGTTGCAGTCAGCATAGATGTATTGCAGATGTCATCACCTTTGAATCTGTTTAATCATTAGCCTCTAAAGAACACACAAATATGTGTTAATGACAAAATTTCAATGCAAAGAGAGCGTTTCAAAATAAATCTACAGTAGTCTTCAAGTATTCCTATACCTATTACCTGATCAGAGGCTCTTCCGAAAGTAAAAAACAAAAACAAAACAAAAACAAACAAAAAAACCCAACATGAAATCATTAAATACTTAACACAAATTTTCTCACGTGTATCTCATTCACTTAATAAAAAGTTTTTTTTTTCTTTTCTTTCTAAAGATAATGTATATCACTAATAGAATGTTTTCCTTTTCTCAATATAGAATTATTTTCCTTTACTTTTTTGCAACACTTCTTATTTGAGTTGCTGCTGTGGCAAAAGTTGTGTGGAGAAAGGTTGTAAAAGGCATGCCCAGTATGGTAAAGAAAGATAAAGAATAGTTTAAAATGACAATGACAATAGTTTGACTCAGGAAAAAAATAATTTAGATTTGAGGAGTGGAAGAAAGGAGTAAAATCAAAGATTTTCATGTATTTTTGTCTTGCTCTGAGAAAGAACAGCTGGGACACTTATAGAATAGAACTGCAACTAACAAAGACCTTAATGAAGACTCTTGGATTCAAATGTAATCTGGTTAACAAAATAAATATTTTGACCCTCTTTTTTGTCAATTCTTCTGTGGATCTGAAGACTTATTTTATACTTTTATCCAGGACAGAATTTATCCAAAACACATTTATCAATTGATAATTCAGAAACTAAAAACAAAAAATAGGCTATGATGTTACAGTTTTAGATCAGGAAATGACTGAGAATATGAACTGAAAATTATTGACATACTTATGATATTTTGGCAGATTTCAACATTTCAAAGGGAATTACATAAAAAAATCTTAAATTATCTTACTAGAGAGGTTCAGGATCTAGCCCTTTTTAATTTTTTTTTTTAATTATTATTTTTGAAATTCAGTAGAGTATAGTCCATGTGCAATGAACACATTGCTTGAAAAAGCTCTGACTTCTTTTTGTATATAGCTACATATAAATGTTAATATTATAATAATAATGCCTTCAGCTATTCAGGCAATTCACTTATAAAATAAAGTGTTAATCATACTGTGAAATAATCTGCACATAAGACTTCTAGTCTGAAGTCATGATTTTGCACCCTGACAAAGATTACTTGTCATAGAAACAAACCAGTAACTTTATTTTCATGTTTCGACAAGTATAGTAGGTGTTTCTGGAATATGTTTATCATGTTTTTAACTTTTTTTTTTTTTAATAACGTGGTTCTTAACACACAGTAGGACAGTGTGATCACACTAAAAATTTGCACTGTATTAAATCAGCTACTTCATTACTTTTAGAGACCAAAACCACTTTATTTTTCTATTTGTACTGTAACATCAATCATTTGAAGTGTATTTTCAGTGGTGTTTATATTATGAGACACACAAAGCACATGAGGAAATACACTGTAAATAAATTATTATTACATTACTAGATACCAATAAAGGTTGAAGGCAAGGAAGAAAAAACAAAGTGCATTACTTTCTCATGGTGAGACTGAAGCAAACAGCAAACTGCTTAATCTATAGAGACAGGACAAATGTCAAAGTAAATTCTTCAGCAGGACTACATAGCTCCAGGGACAGATAATGGCATACTGTGCTCTTCAGCTTCTAGGTCACAGCATGGAACAAGGCTCAGATCATTCCTGCTTTATGCAATGATCCACTGCTTGTACATGCAGACATCAGAGCTGTTAGTTAAATGCACATGAAGAATGCTGGTAATAAATCTCACCCCTATCATTTCTTGTACAATTGTCCGTAACTCACAGCACAAGCCAAATTGATTCTATCATGCTGGAAAACCAACCACCAACTAATGGGACAGGTACAAACTATAAATGTTTCAGAATGTATGAAATTGCTATCGAAAAGAGGAATGTAGATTCACCCAGGACATCTGATGGCTGCCTAGTGGCCCATGTGAAATCAGCACTTGACATACTTTTTCCCAGTTCCCAGTGGACAGATAAGGAGAAGTAATACCCATGGAAATACTAACCTTGGCAGCAAAGCCAAAAAGAATGAAGTATCCCATCATTCTCTTATGACCTAAGAATTTAAACACGTTACTAGTATACAGAATAAAAGATCATTAAAAATGACATTATTGTGATATCCCAACTTCGCTGCTAATCAATGGATGCAATTAGACACACACTATTTTCCCATTCAAATGAGAGGGGTGAAGCAGATCATTCTCACTGCTGCTACAGTACAGCTCAGTACCAACAGTTTTCACAATAACTGTCTGCTGATTTCAACAATGAAGTATGCTCCTGAGAGGCATTAGAAACAAGTGCTTATCTGCTACTGAGACATCTATAAAATATGTGGTATATAGCCAAAGAAAATAATTTTTTGACAACTATCAAAATTTTTGAAAGTACATTTCTGGCAGTTTCTGTTCACTGGTCAGAGTTTCGAAAAATAGGATTCACTATCCAACACAAACCTGACAGCTGTTGTTAGCACCATTGCTGCTCAGGCTGTTAACTGCTGTCATTTCCAAAGGCAGTAAATGCCTAATTAGGATAACCCTTAGTAGGAAAATGTATGGGCCTGTTCTCAGGATGCAGCAGTATACTTCAAAGAATTCATGATAAGAAAAAAAATAAAAATAAAAATAAAAAAGAAATAAACATAAGCACTGTCATATTTATGTGGATGAAAATTTCTACCAACAGCTATCCAAATCACACAAAGCACAAGTTGTTCTGGAAAGGGGAAGATCTTGGGAATCCAATACAAGAAAGAACATACTGATCAGCAAGTTCCTGAAAATCACTAGTGGCTTTTAAAGAAGATACTAAATTCTCTTAATATGATACAAAATATCTGTAATATTATAACTGTCATTGAAGAAGGTCTACAAAAAAAGAAACTGAAACTGGGCTCCTCCAGACTCGATATTAACTCCAGGGAAGAAAGCTGAAAACGTGGAGGTAGGCTAAAAACAATTTCGGTGAGACTGCTGATGAACTTAAAGAATTCACATTTCTTTGAAAGAGGGAAACAGGAAAATAAAACAGAAGTAGTAGTGGAAAGATGAGAAAAGAAAGTAAAGAGAACAGGGTCAAAGAGTAATTTTTTCTAATAGAATAAAAGGATAGAATTCCACTAAATTGGAACTTTCATTGATCTTAAACAAGAATAAAGTAGGGCAACTACAAAACAACATACAGTGACAATAGAAAAGGCCAACACACATAATGGAATATAAATAAGAAACATCAAGACTACCACAAAAAACAAACCTGTGAATACACTATCAGGGAGGAATGCCAAAGAAAATATTGATATACCATTCAAAGAGAGGAAAGGCTATTGACAGAGAAAGTGTTGAGAAAGAACCAATGTATTTAATAATCTTTTCCTGCAGTTGCCACTAAAATAGTCAATTGTGAGTAAATAACCAACTCAGATTCTACAAATGAAAAGAGAGCTCAACTCTTACCATCAGTCAAGTTTGCCTTAAGATATGGGCTAGAATCATGACTGCCTTGCCACTCTTATTCAACCTCTTATTCAATATAGGGAATATAAGCATTGGTAAATTTTCAAGTGATAATTGAGTGAGTGAGAATTGCAACTGAGAGTTGAGTATTTGGAAGAATTCATTTTTTGTTTCATGATTGTTTTCACAAACAATCTAAATTACTAACTTAATTGGATCAGTGTCCAAGAATAATAAGAGCTGAGCCATTCTAAAACTTCAGCAAGGAACATCTTTCACAAGAACTATCTCTGCTATCAAAAAGCTGTCAAATAAATCAAATGAGATGAATCAAACTTATAAAAGAGATTTTTTTAAAGACCACTGACAATTTGTAATTATGTTTCTTCTCATCAGAATCCAGATGTCGTAATGAGAAAAAAAAGAAAAAAAGAAAAATTCCCACAATCTCTCAAGTCCATATTGTAAACCCAAAAGAATTCTTTTTGAAAGAAATAATTAAGATTCACTATTCACTTTATACCATCATTTCTTCTCCTTGTTACTCATTGATTTTTACTACACTTGCCCAAATTAATGATGATAGTGCAGCTAACAATCAAGACAAAATGAAATCAAGCTAACCCAGGATCACGGGACCCAGTGAATATTCTAGGTCATTCTAGACAAAGGTATAAATCACCACTTCTTTTTCCTCAGCAGGGTACTTAGTGAAAGCAATATCAAAAGCAGAAAATACAATATGAAAGTATTTTAGAAGTAAATACACACAAATTAAACACAAGCATTTAGACTTGATTCTGGAATCCAGAAGAACATTAAGGTCTGAGGACTCTAACTCCAGGAAAGCAAGAGGAAGCTCAGGAAGGACCTACAAACATGAACACTCTACACAAAAGAATTTCCCCAGTAATCTCAAAGTTAAATGGGAGATTGAGAATGCAGTAATATCACAGTGATTCAGGGCATCCCTGTTAATTTATGTAGCTGTTAAAACATTTCAGATTTCTTTTGCAAGAATCCAAAATGAAAGATTTGCAGGAAATTCTTAACAACACAGTGGTTTTATGTAACAGTAAAGTATCTCATACTCAGACTCATGTTGGGAGTTGTGAACTAGTGAATGAAATAGACTATAAACACTGTAACACATTTTTTTTTTATTATGAGAAAAAATATATTTTAAATCAGAAGAAACTGATTTAACTTTTTTCATATTTCCATATCTTTATAAAAAGAAAATTTATTTTCTATTGATATCAACAGTCTACATTACTTATATTTACACGGTATTTGTATTTTTTATTTGAGGATGGTATAAAATGTGAGTTTTGCAATTAGAAAGGAAAACAGACTTAAATTTTACTTTACTTTGCAGCAGAATAAGTACTCATTTAGACTAAGTTTAAGGAACTTACAATTAATGAGTACTTACAAGTAGGAAGCAGATATTTAGCTTTCACCTAATAACACATTTGTCTAAGGTAAATCGGACTGAAAACAATTTTTTTTATAACATAGAAAAATTTAATTAACATTTTGCAGTCATTATACTGTTCAGCTGCAAGTTCATTTCCTTGATCAAGCTGCTGGTTGCTTTAAAAGAGTAAGATGTCCTTACCTTCTACACCCGGCATAGAACATTAATCATATTAGTGATATTTTCAATTTTGGGTGGGTCTGTTTTGTTTTGTAAACATGTGCTGTATCAGATGCATGTGCTTCCGACTGATTTAGAATATCACCAGAAGGGTACTGAAAAATCACAGAAGAAAGAAGAAGAAAAGCGTATGAAATTGGATAATCATAAAATGTAATTGAGGCCAAAAGCAGAAACCATTAATTTCACAAGAGAGCTTGGATAGTATAAAAAACCACTTCAGATGCATTAGTTGGGTATCATTTTCTGTTTCAGTAGGAGTAAGATCAAATCAAGGCAGCCTCATAGTAAAAGAATCCTACAGTTACACTCTGCAAAGAGGGGTCATTTTAATTTCAGGGTCTTTTATTACACAGCAAGATAACTGATTGAACTGTGAAATAACATTTAGAGCATAAATAAATTCTGATGTCCTCTCCTTAATGCGTTTAGAAACTACAGAAGTATTTTTGTTTTTCTGTTTGCAAGAATTATGATTCTTCAAGTGCTTTTTCATAACTTCAAAATATTTATATGAAGACTTCACTATTGCTAAATCTTCAGAAGCCACTAAATTTTGCACTAATTATCATATTAAATTTTTAAAAGGCTGTGATGTTTCAGGGATTCAAAGCTCTCAACCAAAAAAGAGCTTGACTTCTATAAGCCTATTAGTTTTCCTTACCTCTGGAAGCCTCTTTTAGAATCAAATATTTTTTGCAATTAAAGGAAAAGTAAAAACGATAAGCATTTCTATTACAGTAAAAATTACTTATAATAGAAAACTATAAATCTTACAACACTTCACAGGATCAATTACCAATAGAATGACAGTTTGATACCTGTAGAGTAATAGTGTTTCCAAAAAATAGGCAAGAAGCTTCAAATTAGTAGGCAGCTTATCCTGACACATCTTCCAAAGGTGGTTTCAGTAACCACAGCCATTTTAGTATTTATAAAATGAAAAGATTCTGAAAAAATCAAAGATACTGAGCTGATCTGGTTTCTGAAAGCATATTTCTTTAACAGAAGACATTATTGCTTTGGTATAATTTTCAGAGTTCCCTTTTTGCCAAGGAATTTCAATTAAACTAAAAGATGGTAAAGTGTAAAGGTTTCAAGGGCAAAAGGTACTTTTATGATTTCTACTACAAAAATTTTAAAAAGCTTTCTTTAAAACACCAAATGCAAGAGCCTGCTTATACTAATGAAGAAAGGCCATATCACCAACTTCCAGAACTTAAATGACAAATAATCGGTAGTGTCTATGTTTTCTCCCCCTTGCAGACTGATTGAAATCCTCTTCCCCTCAGTTACAGACCCATCAGACCTAATGTAATTAGGTCTATTTATTTTTTTTTTTTAACGTTTTCTTTAGATGGATACCCTTAAGGAGACAAATCATCTAGTGTTATTCTGAGCAACTCTGTGAAGTAACTGAATTGTCTGTCTTGATATGCGTCAGTGGAGATGTAGCTCAAACAGTATAATTCTTCTAAAATAGGTGTATTTTATACAAATTCTACTTTACTTTTCTAAAATGCTATAATTTTGCGGTGCTAAACATGTTGAAGAGGTGGGAAAACCGTAGAATAAAATACAGCTTGTAAATTAAACTGTAAATTAACACACGCTTTCAGTTCAACTAAACATCCTTTCATTTAGAGAAATTCTGTATTGTGTATTGATGATAATCTCATTCTGCCTAATTTTTTTTTTATTGCAACCAGGCCTTTTAATGTTTTTTTTTTGGGAATACTGCATATGCAGCTGATATTTATCCACATTCGATGAAAACAATACTGGATCAGTGCTATCCCAGTAGTCCTTAGTTCCCACCTGTAAAACTATAGCTCACCTGAAGACCGTACAAAGGGCTTTTTGGAATGGAAAAACCTCTAGCTGGTTGATGATAATAACAGAAATTGTGTACTGCAATGGCTTAGTATCTACCAATGAGGTTCCATTTCTCTACAGTTACACCCCACTAGTCTGTGCTAAAATAATCTTCTGAGATATTTTGGAGGGTTATACACTTACAAACTTTGCTAAAAACCTGAGAGCATAAAACATACTCTGTTCTTGTTTTGAGGTCTTAGCCAAATATGTGGAACACCTCTCAAAAAAGATTATCTATTAATGCATGAATATGTGCTGAGACACTAAGCTATATGCCAGAAGCTTAACAACAGTTCTGAATTTACTTAGCAAGAAACATCTTGACACTTTTATTTACATGCTACCAAAAATACCTTCAGGAAAATACATAAACATTAAATGAAATGCAAATTTGGCATCTGTCAGTTCCAACTTGCCCACTGCAACTTCGAGTCATACAAGTTGGCTGAACTGACAATTCTGAATCCAAGTAACCTCATCTTCAGTCACAGACTCATTCACACCTCACCCTCGATGCCAAACCACCACTGAATAAGGGACAGATTTGTCTATCAAAAGAATAGCAAGTTGTAGGAATGAGATATGTTTTGCTGTTGACGTTAATACTTACTACTAAAAATAGAAGGCATACATTTTTTTGCTGTTGAGAAGGAACATCTCTGGAAAACAGCATCCAGGTGAAAGCAGTAAAGTAACATAAACACAAGAATTAATATCCTAGATTATGTTACGCTGAGTTTTGCAAAGAGGAGAGAAAAAGTATTCTAGAAATTTCAGTGAAGATGTAATGCTGCAGTATGCAGACCAGTCACTGCATTTCAATCACAAGACTAGCAATAACAATAAACATGTTTAGATAGTAATTAAACTTTCTAATTGACTTGAGCACATATTACTAATAGTATTTAAAGTCTCGTGCATTCATACATCTTCTCCACTCTTTCTTTAAGCCATAAAGAACTCTGTATAAGCAGCAGTCTTCCCCAAAGGAAATAACTATCTGTATTATAAATAACTATGGCTGCATTTTATTATTATTTACATTTCAAGATTATTTTGCTACTCTGGATCAAATTGTTAGCAGCCTGTTGATCTAACGTGTTTATTATCTTCAAGTATTTTATCAAACTTTGCAATAAGAATTCCTGTTTCCTGTTTTAACTTTCAGACTTACTTACTTCACGTGTTTGTAATGATTATTACATGTCTTCACTTGAAAGAGCCCGATTATGTTTTAGTGCTACCCTAGAGCCTATTTGATCTTTTTAACTCACTGTGTGATGATTAACTATTTCACTGACTTAGAATACTTTTCTAGTGCTTTGACTGTTTTGTCCTTATAAAACACTTATCAATATGCATCCAATTAGGCAGATTGTTTTCACATATAATGTCTTTCCAATTGATAATTGTTGAAAACTGACATGATTCCCTTAAAAATAAGCCTAATTCTGTATTATTTGTCTCAACAACAACAACAAAAAAAGTATTCCTCTGTTCATTTTTTGTTGAGCACTCTTTCGTTATCCTCCATTTTGCTTTTTTTTTTTGCATTCTATTTTTGTTTGAGATGACATTAGGCTGAAATACTATTATCGCCAGTCACCACATTTTACTCACCAAGCAGCAGAAGCACATGTAATGCCTAATACATATGGGTTTCTGAGAGTGTGTGGAGAGTACAAGAGGCGGTTAGCACTGTACTACACCCTCCCTGTGCCCTGGTTTCAGCCCAAAGAGGGTTAATAGCACACAGACGTTTGATTGTTGCTGAGTGATGGGTGTGTGCCTGGATCCATGCTACACCACCTGGAGGGGAAGAACTGCCACCATGATAGCAAGGGGCAGGGGGAGGCTGCAGGGTGGGCAGGGAATGTCTGCAGCGTGGATGTGCCTGATCTATTATCTCATAAAATTCCTACTTATTAGCAATATGACATTCTTTCAATACTGTAATCTCAGGATCACCTACATATGTATACAGATAAAAATTAATTTTGATGTGTGTTTCCCTCCAAGTAATTTTACTTGGCAATAGGGAAACACACAGCAATTCAAAGTGAAGTTTTTTCTAATTCCTCTTAAAATCAGTGATGCAACCCCAAGGCAGCACTAGCATGAACAGCCACATACCTTAATATCACATTACTGCTACACTATTACATTTGAAATCTGCATCTAAAATTCTTAACATTCAAGGAGTCAGATGTGTTTAACCACTTATGCTTAAGAGCAACATTATTAAGCTGAAACTTAAAAATATAAAATAAAATAATCTTTGCTATTTTAGTTATGCAAAAGAAGAAAATCAGTGGTGAGTGACATTTTTATTTTTAGTTACTCGTAAAAAAAATATACTTCTGTTAATTAAGTTGTAGCAACCAAGAAAAATAGAATATTAATAGTTTTTTTTCCTCTACTGTTTTTCTTTTTTTTTTTAATATATTCTTAAACTTAGTGATTCAGGTTTAACAGTACCTTTGTGATTTCCAAAGGAAGATCCTAAATTCTACTAAGTGTTGGTTCTAGATGAAACTCTGCAGTAGATGCAGAATCATCACTGCTGACCAGCTTACATCTGTCATGTTTGGAAACTGAACGTAGCTCAGATAGTTCTAGAATTCTATTAGGAATGAAAGACATCTAAAATTTCTAAATGTGATTTTTCTTCCATTTTCCAAGGCAGTTATCCACTAATCAGCCTTTCTAAAATACATCATGAAGACATTCACTATAGAGATAGAATTATTTGATCAAATCACAGAAGCAAATTATGTGGCAAATATAATTAGACTACACTTTTGTTGAAATTCTGACTTCAGGCTTTATTTTCCCTCCTCACCTATAAATTACTCAATAACACAGCTGGATACTTAAGATCTAAAAAGAAAAACAAAAGGCAAGGGTTGAACTGCTTTGTGAGGGTAAAATGGAACGAAGAGGAATACTACAATGACTGTAAATTATTAGTCAGTCTTCTGAATAGACAGTCTTCTGAAAAAGGGATGCCTGCTGCAAACATGTTTTTGCATGTACCCCAAATACAAAAGGTGCTTGTACTGCAGTATGAGGCTAAGTTAATATCTTTTACTTATCTTTCAACAACCTCAATAACAAGCAAGCCCCAACGTACACAAGTATTTGCCTCATATCGATAACATATTGACCTACTGAAGTCAATTAAAATTCTGATGTGATTAAGCATAGATACAATTAAACCACAACTTTCGTTCAGATATTCTTCATAAAATCTGCTTTTCCTCTTTGTCGTTTTTCATGTGCACTCCCATTGACTTTCACTAGCTCCTACTGAAATATCCGTATAATAGCCACATGAAAATTACTCATCAGGATCCAACTCCATTTACAGCAAAGCAATGCACTGCATAAATAAATCACTGTTTCTTATTCCTCATTTTGTAATCTTTGCCTGTGTGTAGACAGGCAGCAGTGATTTTCACTACTGGGAAAGTACTAACATACTGGGTGCGCATTTGATTAATGCGCATAAAAAAGAAATGCTGCCCTTCCTCTGCAATACTGCCCTTTTCCCAGTACACCCTTTCAGAAAAGTTTCTATAGAAAAGACCTTTTTAAAAAGAAGTGCTTAAAATCTAAACAGGGAAAAAAAAAAAAGAGTTGTATGTATTACAGCCTATAAATACCACCTATTCCGTTTCTGTTCTACGCCATGATTTTTCATGGTACATGTGCTAGCATTTTACCAGTGATGTTTATAGTGTCCTAAAAAATAGGACTTCTATCATTCCTCTTGGAAGACTGTCTCCTCTTAATAACTATTTCTAAAAAAAGTATTTTTTCAAGAGTCAACCTCAATTTTCAGTCTTTCAATTTTGCCACATAATATCCCATGAAATTTCCTACATATTTCTTCCTATATCTGAAATTCATATATAAAAAATATTTCAATCATCTTTCTAGCCCCTTTCCTAATTTTTTTTTGCTAAAATATAAATATATACTGTATTTAAAAAGACATGTAGAGACTGTATATAAATACTATTTTAATGTATTTGTAATTTCAGCATATACATAATTCAAACATGAATACACATACAGATACAGGTCACATACATGTAAATCTATGTATGTAAAAGAAAAGAAACAGGTACATAATGTTTTCCTCTTAAATCTAAACTTTCACTATCCTCACTTTTTTTAACTATCGTCAACAATCCACTGAGTCACTGTCAATACCTCTTGTGATACTGATTTATGTGTGTCTGAATGCCAGTGCATCCACAGTCTGATATAAAATGTCTTAATTTTTACCATGTAACAGTGAAAATTTGTATGTAATAGGTCTATGTAACAACCCAGCATCAACAAAATTCAGTAAATTATAAAATAATTTCACTATACACTATTCCAGAATCACAGCAAATTTTACTAGAAAAGATAACTTTATATTATATATATTTAAATTCTCATTATAGAAAGGGTATAATCTCGCTCTTAAATGTTAATAGCAATTAACCATTAAAAAAAAAAAAAAAAATGATTCTGCAACTTAATGAGTTTAGACTGTTGGTACTGACTCCCATGTTATTACATAAGTGAATTCAGGAAATAGAGTCTAGCTTACACCACTCAGTCACTGAAAGCTATTAAGAGTGGGTTAGGCAGAAAACTGTCAGATATAATTTAGATAAAGCTGATTCTACATTTACGAGAGGTAGCTGCATTAAAAGCAAACTCAGGAGGTCAGGTAGCACTGTTTTCTATGGTTCATTTAATGAACTGATAACAACTGCAGCTATTAATCCTAAATCATTAAAAAGCTGAGAACTTAGCCTCCTATGTATCAGCAAGTACATATGCTAATCTAAAGAACAGGCACAGAAATACTAGACATACAAACACAGAAATCCAGATCCGTATTTCTAATACCTAAACCAGACTATCAGTTATAAGCAGTAGAGTTCTTAGAGACGTCTAATAATTATAAAATACAGAATTTTTCCTCTCCAAGAAGCACTTACAATTGATGGTTACATTAGCCCACATTACAATATCCTTCTTCCTTCTTTAAAAAAAATATTCTATTATCTTAATATTTTTTGTCAGCCACAGCATTAAAATTTTACAGTTTTGCTTAAAAGCCCAAGCTTGCTAAGAGTTACTGTCAGATATATTTCTGGAGAATCTGGAGATCTGTCATATCACCTAGTAGAAAGAAAATGCACAACAGCGATTACCTGTGAAACAGATCTTTCACAGTATTAGCCTGATGGTAGATAATTTGCAAATTACCTGATACAAAGCCAGAACCACACAACACAGTCTTTAAGAGACACAAAACACAGGATTTACCAAAATATGATTACTATGTGTTATTTCACTGTATGACTGATATTACAGGTAGGTAAATAGTTCTGGATTTCAGGAAAAAAAAGTAAATAATTACATTATCAAATTCTGCGGAGGCTTAAAACACTTACATTCCACTTAATAACGTCACATTTGTAATCCAAAACTTCAAGTCTTTTGAGCGTCTGATGTAAAGCGATCTGAAGTATCTGCATGAATCAATGAAGTTGTAATTTGCACTAATAGAGAAAACCTAGATATGACACACCTGGGAAAGCAACAGCTCTGAGGACTACATCACATCAGCCCAACTGCCTTCATTCCAAGGCTACATTAAGTCAAGCTCTCTCACTCCGTTAAAGCTTTAACGTGTAATAAAATTAACGTTCCTCTACATATTGATTTTTCACTTCATAAAAATGTAACACTCTGCAAGAAAAAAAAATTCTTCTCATTGCAGGTTTTTTTTATTTATTCCTTTCCTTCTTTGGCCTAATTTCATCTGGCAGCCAAAGAGCTCAGGTCTCAAGGCTGTCCCAATGACACCGATCCCTCTGCTCAGATAAAATAACACACTGCAACTGTCATGGTATTGGCACATGCAAAATCCAGCAGCAAAAGTCCTACTTTTAGAGAAATAAAGTCAGCACGAATACATGTTTAACAAAGTACAAAGGAAAGGAGATCTTTATTAGTGTAGCGTAAAACACCTCTAAGCTGGTGATTCCCCACCCCGTGTTAAAATTTACTTCCTCTGTTTTGTATACCATTATTTTTATGGTGTAAATATTCTTTCTGAAGAAATCCCTACTGTCATTTTTATTACCATGTTTGCAAATCTTCATTTTTTTGAGACTGGCTCAGTTTAGCTGCTCCAGAATTTCTGTAGCATTTTATTTCCATTCCAATCTTAGTGACAGGTGAACCTTAAAACTGAATTGTTTTCTGTTCATGTTTTCTTTCCTCATTGTTTATGACAATTCACTTAGCATTGGCCTTAACAAAAATTAGACTACAATTAATATAGTTAGGAATGCTTAGGTGATAAACATCTTAGAAACCAAGCAGTAGAAAAGATTATTTTTATGGTAAAGATTAAAAAGTGAAAGGTCCAAACTGATTAAGATGTGAGCAATAGCTTAGATGTCTCATTGTGTGCATAAGGACATTTGAGCAAAACTAGAAGTATGCAGAGTATTGTAGTAGTAATAATGCAGATTGCCACTGAAGTCTTATTCCCAGTGGCTATGCCTCTGTTACTATCACTTCTGGAACTTAAAATTGAACAAGAAAAGGACAAGACCTTTAAACAAGGAGACAGGGCTTTTCATCACTTCCATAAAGCACAGTAAGCTTTTTAGTGGTACATCCATATGTGCTGGTGATAGCAACCTTAACAGTTTTTTCAGTTACAGAATAAACTTTCTATTTTACAGTCATGGTGATGTCGTATTCCATTTCACAATTCAATTACTTATCACCATATGAACTGAAACCTTTCTTGCTATATTTAGTATAAAATTATTTTGTAACAGGCTTATTTTCACCAGTCTGTTATCTAATTACTTTTGTCTTTAGCAACCAGAGAATTCATATTTTTTAAATTATTTGTTTGGGTGGGCCCTAAATCACTACAACAGACGTGGACAGGACAACCACTATTTCCTTCTGTGATAAAGCAGAACTGACTGTGGTTAAACACTGTAATCTGTAGAATTTACAGAAACACATTAATTAGCCTTCCTTTGTTCTTCTCCAAAACCAGATTAAAATACCAGACACAGCTGCCTCTATGAGAGATTGAATTCATGTCCTTTCTAATTCATGATGTCACCCCAGTCAAAAGCAATTTCCTGTAGTTTTACTTTGAAAAGAAAGACAACTAATGAAAACATCACTATAAAATTTTACATGTGTACGCTGTACAGACATTCTACAAAAAATTTAGTATTCATTTGAGATTCCTTTCTTACACTGCTGGGTAAAGATATATAGGCCAACAGTCCTGAAGTTAAATCAAACTTCACTTCCAATAAAATAGGCAGCTATTATGGAACAAGCTGAGAGTTTCAGCTTTTATTTCTATCATATTGCTTTCTCACAAACACATAACAGACTTATTTAATACAGGACACTGTTCAAGAATGAATCAAATCACTGGGGTTTTACTCATCCTGATAGGAGTGATAAGTACTGACAGAACACTTCATAGGAATGCAAAGTATCATAACGAATGTATGAAGAAAATAGGTGAACGTGGAGGCCAAAAGGGCTTTTTTTATGTTTTACAGAAGACAGAGAATGAAAAGTCCTCAATCTGAAAAGCAGTAGTAACAGAATGATCAGAGTAAGTAAAATTAAAAGACCATATGACAGGAAAAATTCTTACAAGACTGCAGCATCAAGACCATGCAAAACTGTATCAGTGTCTGGGAGCAGGAATGAGGAAGAGCAGTAGCTGCTCTGAAGGCAGCCAGTGGCTGCATGAGTCTCACTTTTTTACTTTCAAGCTTATGGATTGGATTTGCATTCTGTGTCTGACAAACAGAGATTAAAATCAATAATTTTATTGTTATTGTTATGACTGCTGGCACATCTTAGTCAAGAAGCTTTTATCTGCAATGCTTCAGCTGGTGAAAGCTAAAGAACAAGGAAAGAAATCACACAGAAATTCTATCATCATGAGATTAAACCTACACATCCTAATCAAGTTCATATATAGTAGGTAATCCTGAAATGAATATATCTTTATACTTTTAATGAGAGCGTTGCAGAGAGAACTGAAGTCCATTTAAACACTGTACAGCATGCTTGACCACAGTAAAACATTTAAAAGATAAGAAAGCCATGCTATGTGAGGGCCCATTTTTTCATATTAATTTTTTTAAGAGAAACAAGGAAGAGGATGTTTACAAGTGAAAGAGGGAATTAAAACAGACTATTAACAAAATATAAATTAATTTGCATTTTTTTAAATATTATATAGATTTAGCTTTTTATCTGATGAACCTAAATTTCTTTAACAATCAGTAGCGACAGACCCAATATTGCCCACACTTGCAAAAGAAAGGATGAGCACTAAAGCTAATAGTATTGGGATCAAATTTTTCGGAAGACCAGGCCTCACAACTCTGTCCACAGTTATATTTGCAGTTCTGTACTCATAAAAATATCTTTGAAATGCATACAAATGATTTATTATATGATACACAAACATTAGAGTCAGTATTATCTTTCAGTGCAACACTGGAACTTTCGAACTCTGTGTCAGTCAGTCATTGTGCTGCCAAAACACATACTATCTACAGAAAGAGCTCTGATAAAAGATTACTTTCAAGAATTTAAATTCATGATATCAAGGGAGAAAAGTCTTCCAACGTATTTGGTCACCCAGACACACCAAGACTATACAATTTATAGATACTTTATATTACTAGCTAAATGACTATTACTATGTATTAGAGGTTCAAAATGGGCCTTGGGCTCCAAAGGAAGAAAGCGTGCATGCTCTATGCAGCTTGTGAGCTAAAGGAGCTACTTCGTAAAAGACTCCTGACTGTATGCTAGATTTGTAGCAGTAACCACATTAAGCAAGCTATCAGTTGTAGTGAAGTTAGATGAACGTAACTAAGAGCAGAGTATTACTCATGACATGAAAAGCTGGCCATACTTCAGGAAAGCATTTAAGTATGTACTAAAGGTCTCTCTTTGCTGGGAATGACTTCCTGAATTGAGTGTTAGTGCTTTGTGGAGTTAAGGGCCAGACAAAAATGTACATTATTCCTTTTTGTGCACAAAAATGTACAAATATAGACTGCTTAGAGAACTGATGCATTCAACTTCTCTATCATTTAAGAGAAGAAAGAACAGAAAGTACTCAGCAAGTATAGGAATTCAATGATAGCAGCCTTTCAATACCTAAAGGGAGCCTATAAACAGGAGAGGAATCAACTCTTTGAAAGGGTAGATAACAAGGGGAAATGGTTTTAAGTTGAGAGAGGGGAGATTTAGGTTGGATGTCAGGGGGAAGTTCTTTACAGAGAGTGTGGTGAGGTGCTGGCACAGGCTGCCCAGAGAGGTTGTGGATGCCCCGTCCCTGGAGGTGTTCAAGGCCAGGCTGGATGGGGCCCTGGGCAGCCTGGTCTAGTATTGAATGTGGAGGTTGGTGGCCCTGCGTGTGGCAGGGGGGTTGGAGATTCATGATCCTTGAGGTCCCTTCCAACCCTGGCCATTCTGTGATTCTGTGATTTACATATCCATTGACAGTTACACCTGAAGCTACTTAGTACAGACTGTTCTCTGCAAGTCAGCAATGAGGAAGGCACAGTGATATATCTTGGAATGAATGTACATTTATAAGAATGAATGTGGGAAGCATATTTTTATTCCATAAAAAACCTTTAAGAAAATATATTTTGGAAAGTCTGAAACACATTCAATCTTGTAAAAGCACCTCAATATCCAAAATTCTTAGGTTGAAAAGCTCTATTTTTTTAAGGAGTTACATAGAGGAGTTTATGTATGACAGCTGCTCTGAACTCCTATTTTATTATGTTGGCCCACAAAGTAAAACTGCGTCACTCAATTCTTCCATGTAGAGAAAACTGTATCCGCTGACATTCATCAGTACTTGCTGAATATTTATGGAAACTGAAGAGTGGATGTGAGCACAGTGAAAGTTGGATTGTGTGGGCAAAATTTTCCTAGCAATGACACCATCATAGCAGCTGCAAAACTGGTTCACCTCTGCTGGTACAAATTTTTATAAGCATTACATGAAGGCTCTTATTCATATCCAGCAAAAAATGCACAGCTAATGGTGGTGACTATGTTGAAAAACTGTGTTTTGCTGCTGAGAATTTATTCTATTAAATAGTCTTAGTACACATTTTGTTGTGGTTTCCATGGAAATAAATTGGAGGCATTACTTTTGGAGCAGCTCATGTATTTCATTTATATGCTCCTTACGCTATCACTTCTCTGAAAGCAACACTACACAAGCTAGTCTCAAGAAGAAAGAGTTCTTATATTCCAATTTTAGCATCACAATGCACAATATAGCATCCTAAGCATGTCTAAACCAAAAATCTTCACTTATGCATCTTCAGAAAATCCAGGGACTACCTTCCAGTTTACTGTTCTATTTTATTTGCACTTGCTTTTATGATATTAATGACATACCATTTGGAGCACATACCACTATAAAATCTAGAAAGTTAACATGTAAAAGAATTTTTAATTATAAGAAAATAATTAAAACCATCTTTTTATTCTTACTTTTTATTTTTTATTTTCTTCTCATATTGTTTTTCTGCTACAACAGAAACACAGCATGCTCAAGTGAATAAAATTCACAGGAAAGAAACACTATTTATAGCCCAAATGAAATGTTTCAGGAAGAGCAATCAAAACTAAAATTTTAAATGGAAACATAAAAGCTAACTTCTGGATAAGTCCAAGCAGCAAGAGATAACATTTGTCTAAAATTTAGTGGTCCCCATCTCATCTTCATTCTACTTGAAAAACTGCCAACACTGTTAGCATCAATGCAAAAATATTCTGTAACAAATCACAGAAAATACTTAGTTTTATTTATAGAGGTGAAGTTAATTCAAAAAAGCTAAAGATATCAAAGGGAACACATATTTCTTGTTAATATTTTTTCTGAAAAGCTGCTAACTATAAATAGCAAATAGAGATATCATTTTGTGACCTATCTTACCACTTTTACACATGCTATCAGCTACTGAACAAGTTTGATTTGTTTGCAGCCCCTAAGAATATATTTTTCACTATATATGCCCTCTTATGCCCTCATGACCTGAAGTTTTTGTTCTTTGAAACCCTAAGCCTTCAAAGGCTTAAGGAGAGGAATTACTGCAATGTATAAATTTCACTTAAAAACCATTGTCTTTCATGTCTTAGAAAATAAACCTCAGCCTCACTAAATATAACTAAAAGAAATGTAACCAAATGTTTCTCTCTAATGTAAGAAGCAAGTGCCTAATTGCTCCCAATTTGCCTCCACCCTCTAGCACTTCTGGTGCAGAGGAGAAAAGCAGAAATTTTTAATTTAGAAAGAACATCTTTTGAATTCTAGATCTAGTTTCCAGCTTTTACAATTACTTAATTTACATATTCCAGGTGACAAGTGGCCAAGTTGCATCCTAGTACTAGGACAAAGAACTAACCCTGCACATTTACTGACTAATCCAAAATCTCACTCCCAGGTGGTTACTGTCTCCCATTTCTACAAAATAAGTCGTCACTGCCAACATACACACATTTGTTCTTCTGCTAATATTGTTCTACAGCTTAAATAGATACTCCTGCTTTTGCAGTGCTTTTCTCTTTGAAAAGAAAGAAAGACAGCATAAATTCTTCACCACATAAGCCCAGATAATCAGATTTTTTTTATAATACCTACATAAAATAGACTCTGTATTTCCCCTACCCATCTCGCACCTCTTCCCTTCAGAACTCATGTTTCGATCATAAGTGACCAAAGCTACAAACAGAATTCCAGATTAGATTCTGCTAGCATCGTGTTCATTGACTTTAATATTTTCCTTTCTCTCTGAAAAACATGGTAAGACATCCTGATATATCTTTACACTTGCCTTTTTCATTGCCATGTCACATTTGTGGCTTTAGTCAGACTGAGACTAATAAAGCCAGATCTCTCTCTTCCTCTGACACTTTCAATTATAACTCCCAGCTTATAACAGGAAAATCTTATCAGTTCCTAATTAGACTTTGTACTACACAATTTTGTTTCATTCACCCTTGCTTCTCTGACTTGCCCGATCTGACTTTCCTGTCTTCTTCTATCAGCCAGCTTCACGGCCTTTGTTTTTATACTCAAAGAAATATTTCCTACTGTCTCCAAGTTAAGCCACAACTCAATAAAAATGTCTTTCAGCAGTAGCACTGATCTGAATTACACTAATTCAAAAGGGGGAGAAAATGCTATTTTTTCAGCCAAGTCGGCTTCTCTACACAGTTTATCATGCGAGTTCTTGTGCCAACAGTCAGCATCAGGGTGAAAGCAAGCCCAGAAATGAAGGATGTGCTTTTTTCAACAGCAGTGTAATCTGCAGACACTTCAGAGGCATTACCCCGCAGTTCTTCACTAGCCTCAGTCTGTCTAACAGCTGATTGCCAAGGTCTTCTCTTAGCCATTAGCCTTTATCTTTTCCTGGCTGCAGCATCTGTTGGCACCATCGCTCATTGTACTCTTTCAGGATGTTAGGAAAAGTAGACTACTATTTGCTTATTACCTGTACAAAATATCAGCAGGCTTACAGTGCTGAGCAAAGGGTCAGGGGGCTAGAAGAGTCTACGAGGGCAATGGGATGGGGGTAAGGCTGGAAGAACTGCAGCAGGTTAATCTGCAAAGGACATCTCATGGTGTGGTACTACGTCACCCAAGGTACAAGATCTTGTTGCTGACAAAAGAACAGATCTTCTTCCCCCATCCCTTCCCCTTCTTCCAGCCATGTGTTCCTTCTCTGGGCACTGCTGAGTCACTTGGAACTGCTTGCATTCACCTTAGAGCAATACAAAATACCCGAAATACAAGTGACTGCATGCCTGTAAGTTAAGAGATGGGAACACTCAGCAAGGACTAGAAAAGGAAGGAAGTAGCTTGAAGCACACCAGGAAGCCTTCTGGTGCTGTGTAAGCCCAGTTTTGAAAACACAGCTTTCATTGCATTGCATTTCATTTCATTTCATTTTCAATATACTTTTGTTAAAATAGTAAGAAAAATTGAATTAGTGAAAGTATCCTTATTCTCAAAATCTTCACTACTGTTTTTCTCTTTTCCTAAAAGAATGTCACTTATCTTTCTGCATCTTTCTTCCCTTAGAGTGACTTTATCTACTGACTTTCAATAAAAATGAGGAATTAGTAATATTAATAACCAGCCATTGTATTTGAAATGCTGATTACAAACTAAGTGGTATGCTAGTTGGTGTTAAAAACTTCAAAAAGTTCAAATTAACTGCTTGAAGGGAACTTAGAAGTTGGGAAGACTTAAGTAGTTAACTCAGCCACATTCTACAAAGTGAACTTATGGTAGTGTCAAATGACTAACAGATCCATTAAAAAAGTTTAAGAAAAGATACTCCTTTTTCTTCAGATGAAGCACTGGAGAATAATATATATATACCAGAACACCACCTTGCAGTATTAAAATAGCATTCACAATCCCATAGCATTATAGTGTGGACATACTTGCTGACATAGAAATACATCATTAAATGAGGTGTCTTGTCCAAATATTTATGACTTCATTCCATATTTGAATAAACTTCTCCTTTAAAAATCATGAAACATTAATGAGGACAAGAGGCAGTGGAGTGAAAAGACTTGTGAAAAGAGCTCTATGCTTAACTCCAAGGTAGCAACTGAGAATATTTCCCACAGTGATTACAAGACTTTGGAAAAGAGAGTAGGTTCTGACACAATTAACCTTTTGGCCATACAGAAAAGTTCTTCAAAAATAAGTGGCATTTTCCTGAAAGCCAGATTTTTTACATCTTGCAACTCCACTCTGAACAGCAATCCTTCAAAATTGGTAAGCACACAAGGTAGGTTTTTCATTTGTTTGTTTATTTTCAAAATAAATATCAGAAGTACCTAAACATATTCCTAGCCTGCATATACTTCTTCTGTTTTTGGAAGCAATGATAAGAACAGACAACGTGTGCCAAATATTAATGCAGGAGCAAAAGACAGAGATAAAACAGCACTAAGGGTGAAGGCACAGCACAGAACTTCTGGAAATTATGAAATTATCTCACTTGAAGGGAGTGTATAAACAGGAGGGAGAATGACTGTTTACAAGGGTGGATAGTGATAACACAAGAGAGAATGGTTTTAAACTGAGACAGGGGTGGTTTAGGTTGGGTATTAGGAAGAAGTTTTTCATGCAGAGGGTGGTGACACACTGGAACAGGTTGCCCAAGGAGGCTGTGGATGCCCCATCCCCGGAGGCACTCAAGGCCAGGCTGGATGTGGCTCTAGGCAGCCTGGTCTGGTGATTGGTGACCCTGCACATAGCAGGGGGGTTGAAACTAGACGATCATTGTGGTCCTTTTCAATCCGGCCATTCTATGATTCTGTGATCTTACTCAACCCATCCAATGCATTTTTTTTGGCGCACTTGAGTTTTGCAGTTCATGCAAAGTAGTGTTGTAAATGCGTGAAATGGATTCCAGGATTAAGACTTAACAAATTTATCTCCTGAGCTACCTAACATCCTCATGAAAAGATATATATTTCTTTCTGTTTTAACTGCAATATCCCACATTTGTGTACCAAATGTGTACTACATTTCTCATGCAATAGCTATCCAGGGAGACTTTTCATGTGCCTCAGCACACTTTTCATTTTTTTAAATTCCCTGCCTGATTACCAGCTCTACTTACTCCCAGCAGTGCTATCCATCCTTCATCTTACTTGTGAACTCCAAATAGGATCGGGGGAATAAAAGATTTGCTATCTTATTCTTTTGTCCATTGTTGCAGGAAAAAAGGCACAAGACTGGTTCCTAATATAATGACACATTTTGAGTATTCCATTCAGTAAATTCTAAATCATTTGTCTAAACTTCATGTGTTCTTTGCTTAGAAATCAAATTTTCCTTTACATATATAAAACTTGTTTAGCATTCTCATCTCGTACTGCAGCTTCATCTTTAATTTCTTTTTAAAAGAAAATTGTTAAATTGCACAATAAGAGTTCTGGAATAAACTTTAGCATCAGGTAGAAAATATAATGCTTAATTTTGCTTTCTAGATGCCTTTCTCCATCTGACCATTTTTTTACTAGCTTTAGCAATTTTTTTCTAAATATTTCATGCATTAGTATGCACTTATGCCTTTGAATACTTTATCACAACCTATTATTTAAATGTAAATTAAGTTCTTCTACAAGGCATCAGAAAATAGTACTGAAAATAATGTTATGGGTCACATGTTGGCATGTTAACCTAAATGACACTTTTAGGATTAGAAATACACGAATATCATGTATTAAGTATCTGATAAGCAGTGACTATGATATCATTATAAAAAGACTGAAAGACTGATTCAGATTAAAGTTTTTGTATAATTAATTTACACTGGTGTACAATGTACCTGCCTGAATACATAGCCTTGTAGCCCTACCTTGTCACTTTAAACTTCATTAAAGACATTCATCAGACTCTCAGAACATTCCTCACTCCTCTCATACCGCACACTTTTTGAACATAACATACAGAACAACAAAGAAAGTTTGGGAGATAAGATATGAATGGCTATAAAACAAAGTAATCTGCGCTATAAAAATATCTTCAGGATATTACTGGAAAATAACATTTCCTACGTAAGTGTAGATGTGTATGTAATCATTTGGACAAAAAATGTATAATGAAGATTAAAATACGTGGCTATGTTTCAAGTAGATGACAAAACCAGAAAAGACAAAAGAAAGCTGTTCTCATAATCTACCCACAGGAAAAGCCAGAAAACTTGAAAGGCAGATGTACGATAAAATAGCCTTACATTTCACATGAGCTCTGTAATAAGAAGTAAGAGGACAGTTTCAAAAATGTTAACATTTTATAGAATGTAGATATTTTTTCACTGCACTAAAACCTACAGAAAGGCTTAAGTGGTTACTCTGGCAAACAATGTTACCCCAAATAATCCTTCCTCAACACAACTTTTACATCTGTAAGGCAGACTCAGCAGCAGACTTAATACAGCATCTTATAGTTCTGACATAAGAGTAAGGATAGAAAGAAATGACAGTTCAAACATATCTGCCCCAAATTTGGTATTTTGTTAGAAAAAAACAAACTAACTAACAAAAACAAAAACAAAAAAAAACCCCAAACAAACAAACAAAAAAAAAAAAAAAACAAGCAAATACTGTAACTGTTTAGAGATATATGACGAATATGGCAAAGGCTCTATAAAATCTGTAAAATAATATGCAAGGAAATGAAATAAACATTAAACATGGATTTTAACTATGTAAGCAGGTTGGTGTTAATGATCATAAGCTATACATCTTTGTGTAAAGGTATTACAGCTCTACTCATGGCATGCTGTCTTTGGTTCTACAATATATTTAAAAACAAATCTGAAAACATAATTATTATCCAACAATGCAAGCAGCACCACAGATGGACTAGAATGCTAAGTGTAAATCAAGTATTCAACCAGCCAATTTTTTAAACAAAAAGATTCAGAGTCAAGAGAAATAATCACCCACGTTCAAAACAATATAATTTCCTTTCATTTGCCCATTAGGCCAATGGTTCTTTTCATTATCTGATAGAAGAACAGAAAAATGAAATAGCTGTAAAATTTTTCATTTTATATTCCTACAAAATGAATCTCATTTCACACTGGAGCTTAATTTGAGAGCACCTTGTATAATGTACAGTGCCAGGATTGAAACTCAGAAATGAATTGCTAGATCAGTATGGTCTTCCTTCCATGCTAATTAGAATTAGGCTAATTAAGTGTTTTCAAAGCCCTCTTGGACGTTTGCACATTCACACGGTTTTCTACTCTGTTTCACGCATGTGCCACTGCTTGGAACCAGCAGAGAGACCTATCTTCTAGGGAATTAAGACATGTTCTGATGCATATATCTATGCTTTATTTAAATTTATAAGTATATTATCTTATACAAAATTTATTTACATAAATATATATATATATACAAACTATTGCAAGGATGACCAAGTTTAGTAACTGACTCAAGTTTCCAAGTCAGTGGAAATTAGCTTGTGCAGTATGCCGTGGAAGCAGGGAACAGTAAAAACTTGAATATTGTAGCCATAAGGAACTAAACTGTAGGTGATAAAAAGATTTGAAAGTAGAATCATGCAAAAAGTTCATCTTATGTCTTTTGTCTAACACAGGGTAACAGTAGATGGAAAATGGAATCATACAACCTGCAGCTACCCTTGTATTTTTTAAAACCAAATTCATTAGAAATGCATATGCACACACACACCCACACACACAAAAAGAAAAAGGACACAGGTGTGCAAGAGCAGTGTTACATCAAATTCCATCCTGAAATACATAGAGTATATTAATCATTAGTTAACTGTTAGAGCTGAATATTTCAAAAATAACCTCTTTTGTCTTTTCTTTATACTGGACTAATTTGTCCTAACATGGCTAAAACCAAGATGTGAAATTCTGATCATAGAGAAATCAGTAATTCACAACATTCCTCAACAAAACTGACATATTATCCATGTTTTCATTTATATATACTGCTTGTTAGTATTTAATTTAGCTTATGAGTTAACTGCTTTTCAAGAATATAAAAAGAAAGTTTACAATAAGTCTTGGAAAAGTGACCATGTTGTATACAGCGATTGCTACCATGAAAGCTATCTTTTCACATTTTTCATGGCTTCAAGAAAATCAGAAGTAAATTTCTCAAGATAAAACTTTAATTCTGAATCCCATAATATAAAAGATTTTATTATACCATCTATCTCAGCCCCAACAAGTATGTTTTGGAATGATTTGTCAATGAAAGTGAGAATGATCCCATGCTTCCTTGAGATGTTACCAATAGATTACTGCAAATTAGCTACCAAATAAGCCCCATGTTGCTGTTACTAAAAGTTTCATTTCAAGAAGCTCTTTAGAGAGACAGTATTATCCCACTGAACGATTGAAGTACTGAATCACACAGCATGAAAGGTATGCGTTTATAGAGCCTACAAACGCTTTCAAATATACAAACCTGCAGCCTTTCATTCTTTAAAAGCAGTTACTCTCTTTCTTTAAGCACCTTATAAAGCTTATGAAAATTTTAATAGTTTTAATATTCACGAGATTTAGACACAGGTAAAATAACAGAAGTATGGTTCTCAGAACAAAAAGATTTGCCATGTATTATAAGAGTTTTCTAATACTGGAGCTCTTCTGAAAGGGTTGATTTTTCATAGTATGTAAAGGTTGTGACACATTTATGCTCAAAATATTACAACTACGGTTAGTAACTCACATTTACTAACCTACACAGAAGATACCTCACATGTCAGGAAACTTGTTTTAAAATTCTGAACCTTTCTAGACTCTTCCAGTTGCTTTGAGTTGAAGCCAGCTAATTAATACATCTTAGCTGTTCAGTGATTTGTGTATTAAGAAAAAAAAAAGAAAAAAGAGGCTTAATTTGTTGTGATTTACATTTGCATTGAAAAGCATTTGTCATTTAGGTTGACTCAGAAGAACTATAAAAACTGTATAGAAAAAGGATAATAATTCATATTGTACCTCTTCTAAGCCAAGACCATAAAATTTTAGTCTCCCATGAAAAAAAAGCAATCTGTAAGCATTTTTTTTTTTTTTAAATGTCAGCCTAATTTATAAATAAATATTTAAATGGGCTTTTGTAAATTCTGAACGTAGACGTTCCAACTTTATAGGGACAAAATTTATTCAAGACACAGAGCAGTATGAAAACTGCATAGAGAGACACCGGATATTAGGTGTCACCAGTAGCCTAGGAACCTTGGAGTTTTACAGTTGTGCTGAAAGTGGGCAAAGAAAACATGTCATACTGGCACATGCCAAGCAGAAGCTTCTCTCACAAGTTCATTCGAGGCAGAATATTTACTTTTCAAAGAATATTTACCTTTCAAAGCATTTATCTGTGAATCATATGCCTTGCTGTATCTCTTCCTGCCTTTCCATCTGACTAAAAAAGAAGAGAAACTTACTGCATTCATGAGTTCACCTTCCTACAATTTACACTGAGAAATGGGGCTGAAGCATCTGACTCTAGGATCAGCACAGTGATGAGGGCAGGCATTGACCAGGCAGCACTTAATCCATACAGGCATCCCCATCTGCCCCACACACACTCTGTGTGGAGAGAAGTGAAATCTGGATCATCAGAGTCTAGGAACCTTGGGCTGTCAGTCTTGAGCTGACAGCAATATCCCGAGATCACAGTAGTCACGTGTTAAGCACTGTAAAAGCAAACCACTAGCCAGGCCCAGCCCTTCCTCTGACATCCCTGAAATGGCTGATGAAGATAATGACTTCAGTAAATTTAAGAAGGAAGCAGACAGAAGCTAGTGAGGACAAAGAAGCTAGCAAGGACAGAGACTTGAGTAGTCAGCAGGAAAGACGGCTTCCTCGTGAGGGGAATGGAGGGACAGCACTGACCTCTGCTCTCTGTTGACAGGAACAGGACCTGAGAGAACAGCATGGAGCTGCACTGAGGAGGTCAGGTTGGGTTTTAGGAAAAGGTTATTCACCAAGAATGTAGTTGGGCACTGGAACAGGCTCCTCAGGGCAGTGGTCACAGCTCTGAGCTGCCAGAGTTCAAGGAGCATTAGGAAAATGCTCTCAGACATAGGGTTTGATTTTTGAGTTGGATTCTGTAATCCTTGTGGGACCCTTCCAACTCAGAATATTCTATTCAGACAAAAGTAGGGTTGACTACTTTGTTTCAAAATTAGGAACAAGGTAGGAGAAAACAATCCTACGTGCTTTGCACAACCACAAGGAAGACACCTTCCTTGACTGGAAGGGCCGGGCAACGGGAAGATGAATCAGCAGAAAGTGAAACTCAAAGCCAAAGGTAATTCATGACTAGCCAAGTTAGGAATATTCAATTAAAGTCTTTGAAGTACAGTGTAGGCAGCAGAGAAGATTTTGGCTTGTTTCCAAAAGTAGCTGCGCTCACACCCAAGACAAAGAGAGTCTCAGGAGGGTGTAGTGAAATTAATGGAATTACCAAAATCTTCTTTCCTGGACAAAAGTTAGTGCTCCTGCCTGACATATCAAGTTATCTACCATTTAGGTCACTCTTGAGGCACATTTGTTAATGGTAATATTAAGTCTCCTTTATGTTACATTCAGTAGTCTCCATTTGAAATAAGAGTAGCCATGCTAAAAATATGTGGCTTGAGAGTACATTTAGCAAAAATGTGACAATGCATCAGCAGTTTGATTTCTCCCTTTTCAACCCAGACATTTTAACTTGTTCGGTTTCCAGTTTGAACGTTATAACTATTTCACTAAGGCCAAAACTACCCGTGTTCTGGTTCCTGAAAGCCCATTTGGCACAGCATTCGAATTAGCAGTAATGAGCCACATACGTTCCTCCATCATCAAGTTTGTTACCTTGATGAATGTATCTCTGTAGGAAAATCTGAAATGAGTTAATGTACTTCCCTATTAAAGCCACTTCAGAAGATGGCTGAATATATAGGTGGCTTATTAGCTAAAGAGAAATTCAACCTAAGGCCCAATGAAAAAATATAGATCTTTCTAAAACCTGATTTATTGTAACTACTTCTTACAGCTACTCACAGAAAAATTAAACATCAGCAAAATTAAAGTTTTAAATGATTGCACCAAAAAAAAGTTAGCCCATTTTGAGGCATTTGGATTTTGCCTTTAAGGTAATGCATTTACTTGTGCTGTTTTGTTCATACAGGGCTTTCTGTGATTTTCCTGCAGTTCAACCTGGAAAGCCTGGTTATCCACCAAAGTAGCTCAAAAAAAAAAAACCAAAAAAAAAAACCCACAACATTATCTGAACAACGAAGTGAGGTTTCTGGTGATCAAAGTGGCAGACAGGAACAAAAATCAGGGTAAAATATAAGCCTTAGGATAACAATTTTTTCTGGATAATATTATCAAGGGGTTTACTGTTTCCAGAAACAGGGTGAGGATTGGAAATCAAAGGCTATAACCTGGGATATCACTTTCCTTTTTTTTTTTTTCTGATTCTTTTTTCTATTAGCTAGTGATGGGTAAACCATAGCAAACCATAGCTTTATAATGGTAAGTAAATGCATATTACTAAGTGCGTATTTTCTTTACTTGCTGGCATAAATTTTGAGAGAAGCTGTTTTACAATGGAAAAAAACAGTGTTCCCACCAGGTGGGCAGATAAAAAATTCTCTGCCTCCCAGTATTCAAGATTATCAAGAACAGTTTAACAGAATTTAGAACACCAAGACAGGGACTGGATTTATACAGAAACCTGATAAGTATTTTAAAGCACTGCAAAGATCTCCCTAAAATGTTAAGTCTAACCCCTTCCTCTACAGGCATGAAGTCAGCTACTTGTAAACACATCTCTTTCAAAAATACAACAAAGTATCTTCAAAGGCTGGGGATTTTGTTCAGTTCTCTGTTTGAGGTGCTCCTTTCCCCTGGGTCGGTTGGTTTCGTCTGGGTTGTGGTTGTTTTGACTTGTCCTTCTTGATTGTGTTTTTCTATTTCTATCCAAACTATTTCCACTGGAAACTTCTTCCAAGATGTCATCATTCAAACTTGAAGAGTAAAAACAAAAAACTTCTAATTTATGCACTTAAGTTTAATCACAGACATTAACACATTTGTTTTTCTGCTAGCTTTACATCTCATTGTGTATCAGCAGGATATATTTATCAGCAGGAATCTTATTTTCTCTCCAACTCTTCTGCACTATACAAGATTTCATAAGTCCCTGTAAGACTTTGCCATCATCTGAACAGTATTTAATTGCATGTCTTCCAGCTTGAGTTCACCTTTTTTTTTTTTTTTTTCGAACACAAAACCACAACAGAAAGACTTACTCTAAATGAGATGTCCAAAATACTACCAAGCCCTTACTGGAATAACTTTCGCAGTGCATGCTAGGATCATATTAGCCTTTTTCACAGTTGTGCAATCCTCTCAGTTCATACTTCTTGATCAACTAGTAATAAGGAGGTATGTTTTACTTCCTCAGTTTTTTCTAAGTAATAAGCCCACACTCAGCAGAATCGCATGTTATTGGCTCCAAATGACCTTTCATAGTAGACTACCTGGTGTGTAATCCCATTTCTATTATTAAAGTTCAAACAGCCTTTCTGAATGATATCCCTATATTTCCCTGAGCAGCTCAGCATGGGAAGAAAACCCTCCTTCTCTTTTACTATCTGTGTTTCACCTTCTCCTCACAGTGATGTCATCATAAAAGTTACTTGGAACTGAAATATTTTTTATATTATTTATTTTATATTTTTACAGAAATGTTTGAGTTATTAAAGACTGTAAGTTCCTCTTTTCTGGAAAGAAGGATTACAAATTCAATTATTAACTCTTAAGTATCTATCAGTTTCAAAGACATTTACCTGGTTCTCACCATGTAAACTGACTCTCTTGCTAACAAAACAGATGTTAGCATCTCCTAAGAATTCCTATTCCAGTTATTTTATTAAAAATATTGATTTTATTTCTTTTGCAGTAATGGAAGAAGTTGAATACCATACTCACTCTTTCAGAAACACACTAGGTTAGACCATAAAAGAAACTGTCAGTATTTCCGAAGAAGTGAAAACGTTATTTCTTGCTACAAAGATAAATTTAAGGATAAGGAAAAAAAATGTTTTTAGTTTACCTTGGAACATGTCATGAATCTTTGCAATAGGACAGTAGAAAGCAAGCACAATTAGTAAAGCATTGAAACAATGTAAATATTTCGGAATGTTAAAAAAGTTATATTTCTTAGCTGAAATAACCGTATTATGACATCTCTGTAATTTCAATACAGGTATTTTCTTTCACCCAGAAGTATTCACCTAAGTCAAGACAAGGACATGTCAGCTTTGCCACAGCCGTCATTCTCTCATAAAACAGTCAAGGATTTAATGTGAAAAATCTCTATGAGACTAGCAGAGAAACACACACATAAATATCCTCAAAGCATATTAGCTTTTAAAGAAATATCATCTCCTACAATGATACATGAACTATGCAATGTACATTAAGAATAATCGCTCATCAGATACATCAAATACAAAAGTTTTGACAACTTAAAGCATTTCAAAATAACTTAAATTGACATTAACGAGGTGTAGATTCTGTTTCTACTTTCACAGGAAGTGAGTTTTATACAGTAGTCTTGTTCTGCTCACAAGACTCTCCAGAGTTACGGGGTTTGTAGGCCCTTAAAACAGGAATTTCTGTCTTTGTCATGTTTTGGTCTACTTAACTTGACAAAGAAGCTAACTTATAAGCTAATGCAGATATAGGAAATGCTGAATAAGAAAATTTACTGACCACATACTTAATTTCCCTATAGCTCCCTGACATAATTATCTGTCAGATTATTACATCTCTCTGACATCTGCAGCTTATTTGTGAGCAATTCTCATCTGTAAGGAATAGTTTGGCATCAGCTCCACATGATCAAAGTACTTACACTTTTTAAATACATATCACCTCAAACCAGATTCTTTTGGTGGTACTAATGCATTTAATTTGAGAATATATATTTATAATACATGGATTTTGCATTTGATTTTTAATGTAGGAATTTAGTCAGTTCTTGACTAGAATACAGGCGCCATTCATATGGGGAAAATATGCTGACCCCAGTACAATGTAAGTATGTTTGTAGGGTCTTAAACTTAAGAGAGGAATTTTGCCAATACGGGCTTGCTTTCTAAGCAAGGGTTTGGTCAACTGTTGAGTCCATTGTCATCCTCACAGCACTGTTTTAGCCATTATCATCGGAGAGACATTTCTTCCTACATCAAATTAACACCACATATCACTTCAGCAAATGAAAATCAGAACTCATATTTGATACTATCAAAACAGTACACTGGATTTTGCAAGTGCCCTTACAGTACAGGCATGCAAAATGCAGACATTTGCTATCCCTATTTTACTTATTAATACTTTCTGTTCTTTAGCAGGAATGAAAAAAAATAAAATGCATAGATATATCCCCTGAAATATTAATAGATGCATACACTTTTATCACCATGCAATACAATCCTCTTAGATTGTATTCCTTAAAGAAGTGGTGTTTCTAAGACTCTTTTGTCTCCTTTGCTTCTTTCTCAGAGCTATCATGCAATTCTCAGTGTTTGAGCACCAGACTTCAAATGAGAGATCTATTCAAAACATGCACAGACAAAATAAATGGTTTCCTTAGTAATGGGAACTATGTGAAAGTCTCTGAAACAGCTCCTCCTCCAGTAAGTCATTATGTATATGATCCTTTCTATACTCAACTACTGTACCTTTACTACTGTAAAGGTAACTTTTGAATCAGATCACAAAATATACTTACTGTGCACCCACCATTTCTGGCAGTCAAATCACAGAGGGGAATGAAAACATTTTCTGTACTCCTAATTAAACATTTTGTTTTTTCGATCAGTGCTCATGTTGCATTTTTCAGTAACCTTTTAATTAATTTTCTAGATCTGCAAATTGTAAGAAATGAAATTGTCTAGGTAAACTGCTAAGAATTTCACTTTGGCACGCAATTCATTTCAATAATTTAGTGTACTTGATTTGAACTATCGTTAGCTAACCACATTCTGAACACACATTGCCCATATCTGCTCTGTTCCTCGTCACCACCAAAATTACCTAATAATAATTATCATAGAATCATAGAATGGCTGAATGAAAAGGACCACAATGATCATCTAGTTTCAAACCCCCCTGCTATGTGCAGGGTCGCCAACCACCAGACCAGGCTGCCCAGAGCCACATCCAGCCTGGCCTTGAAATTATCTATAACCACAGCTTGAGAATGCTACTTATGGCATGGGAAAACTACTATGAAACTTGTCTTACTCTCAAAACAAAAACAACTGAGAGCAAAATGATATTCTAGTTCTAATATTCAGCTTAATAAGCTTGTACAGATTTTTAAATCAGCAGTATGATTTATGTAAATGAAAAGCAAATAATCTAGAATTAGTATTGTTGCCCATCTATTTTTAATATTAAACCACAATAAACTATAACAAAACAGCGTTGAAGTTCCCTGATCATGTGCTACTTGTGCCACACCACGCAGTGTTAAAAGAAAAAGAGTCAATCTGTTTCAGATAGAAATTCAGTTAATTCTTCATAGAAAGGAAAACAGATATGAGCAAAAAAAATGAAGAAATTCCTCTCGATTAAGACACAACTTTTCACCAGCTGTAAGAATTATGACAGGCTGCAATCAGGAGGAAAGTTCTAGGCACTGTCTTTAAATCATTACTGCCACCTCTTCCTTCACCAGCCACAGACAAAGATAAACTCAGACAGCCATAGCACTACAAGGTATATCCTATGCATGCATAAAGTCTCACGAACACCAGGTAGATCCTCATGAAATCAAGAAGGGAATCTCAGATTTAAAAAGCTACCATTTTGAAGATCCCAGTAAACTGTATCCAACTATTATAGATCACAAAAACTGAGACATGATCCCAAGTTAAGACATAAAACATAGATTAAATCAGTTCCAAAACTGAATGCATACACCTCTTTACAGATCACATAATTCATCGACCTAATCCAGCTGCACAGAACTCTCTAGCTGCTTTTCACTACTCCATCTTCATTAAGATTCCTACGCAGCATAGCGAGGTGGTGGTTGCTACGTGTGACTCATTTCTAGCTTTCAGTGGATGCTGCTATGCCAGAGATTCCTGCCTATGTAAATAGATCCACAGACAAAAATTAGAACTCTGATATTACTCTGAGTTGGACCCGACAGGTGCCAGTACAAAACAAAACACTTTAAGATTTTTTAAACTCATGTTGTTCTTCGGAAAGGCTGACTATAGTACTGACACCTGTAACAAGGAATCATACTATAGTTCTTGCCTGGGAGCTTGTATTTTTCTGTTTCATAGAACAAAACTGCTACATGAATAGGCGAATTTGCTAGAATATGCAAAATTTTCTACATCACCAAGATAAGCATCAGCTGATCACCACTGCTTTCATTCATTCACATCGTGTGATTGAACTTGCCTGTACTATACAGCTCCTTTTACTAAGCAATTCCAGTTTTGCCAAGTTGTAGAGCATCTACTACCTACATAGCTTTCAATGTAGTATCTGGCACTTTGTGTAGATATGAACTTATTCTCATGTGAAATTATTTACAGGTTCATGGCCTAGGTTTGTTTCCATCTGCTTTATTCCTATCAAGACTAACTCTGAGATCTAATAAAACAAAGTTGCTAGTGGGTTAAGTAAGGTGAGCATAACACTCTCCGTTATGAAGTACAACTGTATTTAGAAGCTCAAACTAATTGTTGGTAATAAGCCTTCCATCTCAAAAATACATATATATAAACAAAAAAATAGACAAAGAACCAGAGTTAGAAGCATTCCTTTGCTT
Source organism: Chrysolophus pictus (assembly GCA_037305975.1). Taxonomy (NCBI): domain Eukaryota; kingdom Metazoa; phylum Chordata; class Aves; order Galliformes; family Phasianidae; genus Chrysolophus; species Chrysolophus pictus. Next base: position 168,835,566 of record CM074576.1, read on the forward strand.
TTGCAATGAATAAATGGTTCAATTGCAGAGGAAGATGCATTAATATGTTAGTACTGTTTGGAAGCATAGCCCTTAGGAAAATGTCAATAGTTAGTTGCCATAATATCTAAAAAGGAATGTGACAGTGTCACGTTCATGCCCTTGCATAAACAGCACTGAATATGCTGCTAGAACAGGGTTACAGGAAGCAATGGCCTTTTTGTCTCTCTTTAAGGCACATCATGCATGACAACTGGCTATAATTAATAAGTCAATTAATAAGTTCATTGATGAAGTCACAAGATAGATTTTCTCGAATCTGAACAATTCCAGCATTCATCCGGAATGGAACATCCCCCCACACGTCACATGGCAGATCCGAGAGGAGAATGTTTTGCAGAACTGGTGAGAATTCATCTGTCAAACGTCAGCTCCCTCCTCTTTTCCTCTAAGGGCTACAGGAAGGAAGAGGGCAAAGAGCCACCACTTCACCCTCCAGTTTGTCACTGTGGTGCCTCAGAAAGTAAACGTAAATGCCTCAGAAGGGGCAAATGTATTCATAATTGATAAAGCTGCTTAAAATGCGTCTGCTGCTTTACATGTGGACATAATCAGTGTGGATAAGCACTGTAAGAAGAATTTTGTAATTGCTAATTTTAATATAAAGTGTTTCATGTTAGAATTTAAATCAAATACTCGTGTTTGTGGGTTTTTTTCATTTGATTGCACAATATTTGTTCACTTTTAAACTACATTTGTAACATTTTAACTACAGCTGTGTTATCTGAGCCTAAAAATACTAGAACTGGTCTTTAATTCCCTGAGCCACAATAAGCCTACAAGATATAAAAAGCCAGAGATGCTCCATCCTTCACCCTAATTAAAAAAAAAAAAAAAAAAAAAAAAAAAAAAGTTTTGAAATTTTATTTCAATTTTAAAGTTTTAAGAAAAATGCTGGCATAGAACTGTTGTATTTTAATAACTAAGGCTTTTATGCATCACACTAATTGTCCAGATAAATAAATACTTATTATCATGTGGACCCAGTAATCAGATAAAATGCATGCAAAATAGATACCTGGAGCTAGCATACATTACTTTCATCATATCTCTATCAGTCTGAGATTTTTTCTTCCTATCCTGTAACCTAATAAGCTATACATATAAGTCTGGTGAAATAGATTACACTGCTATTTTAAAACCACCAAGCATCATACTGAAATCAGCAGGAAAATAACTTAATGAATCCTAATCATCGTGATTGTTTTGTTACAAAAGGTATTTTTCTCCAGCAGATAGTTTGAAAAAAAAAAATTATTTCTTTGTATCACCTAAATTAAAAAATTCAATTATTTCACTTTTTTATGAGACAGAACTTTATTATGATATAATAACATTTTAACTAATATGTAAATGTATGCCTATCAAGGAGGTATTTTAATTGCATATATACTCTATCATAAGAACTCACTTTCTTTATGCAAGTATACTTCAACTGATTTAATTATTTAGCCTTCTAATTACACAGTCCATACCAATCAACCAAAATGAAGCACTTACATAATCTTAATTTCACATGTCAAATCACTGAATATGATTTTGCATGATTCTCATGCTAACTAGAAAGCCAGATTTTGAATGAATGATTGTGAGTATGTGAGGTGGGGGCAAAACACAAGAAATCTTCATGTAGAACAGCAGCAGTCCCTTTACTCCAGATCTTAATTCTTCCATGGGATGAGATCAGAGAAGTAAGGGCACTTTGTCAGTTTTAAGAGAACCTTTTCTCTTTTTTAACTCTGTCCAGATTTTATGAAATTCTCTTATCTTTCCTTTTACCTTCCCTCCTTCTCACCCCCCTGCCCAACCAATGCCTCATAACTGGAGCACAGGTTTATGTCCTTTGTCCAGGGCCAGGTGTGATAACACATGGCTGGAATCAAGCAGCATTTCCATTTTTCCGATGGGATGTAGCATAGCAAGCAGTCTTGTTTTTCCTGCTTTTGGCTGTGCTTTCTTGAAACATCCTGAGCCCTGTCTCAGCAGAACAGGCTCTTAAGATGAGCAGTATGGAATGCTCACAGGTTCACTTTGGGAAGTTTACAACCATTTGCATCTGCAGCTTGTGGTGCAGCACAAGGCATAAAGAACTGGAAGGTAGCTAGAGATACATTGGCCCCAAGTGGCTTTGTTATACTTCTCTAGTTCACATTAGGGGGGAAAAAATGTCCATACTAAAGGAATGGGAGAAAAAAGAAGGGCCACAGGCCTTCCATCCATCCTAGAGTACTGTATGTATTTTCCACCTGTCATTTAAATGCCCGTACTTCATGCATGACACTGTTCTACTCAGTTGTATTTATGAAAACTGGATTGCACACAGTTTTAAAGAATAATAAAGTCGTACCTTTTACTTATTCTAGTTGCAGTATTTAAAAATTAGAGGAAGAAGGAAAAAAAGCTGTTGCTTTATTACAGCCACAACAATGTAAGTACCAGTGAGTTAGATTTTACAGTATTTTTCCCTAACCAATTATAAGAAAAAAAAGAAATACATTTAAGAAGTTGCCATTTCATTAATTCAGTTTTCATAGTAAGTGATTCTGTAAAGTGTAAAATTATTTTCTTACAGAATAAAAACAAAAATAATGCAGTCCACGATCTCACAGTGAATCAAAATGAAATAGAGTTTTCATAAAATAGTAAACATTTCATAATAGAAATCTGGTGCTATTGCTGTTGCAAGAAGTACATTAACTTAACATTGTTTGCTAAATATTCAGAAATATTTCATACTGTTATTAGAGAGTATGGAAAAAACATAGCAGAAGTGAGAAATGAGAACCAAATTTCCCTGTGCTCCACTAGAGGGTGGCCTGTGTCAATCAGGGCTGGAATGCTAAATTCACGCAAGACAGCCAACATTTTCTTAGTTTCGACCTGTTGACAAACAACTATTTGCATTTCACTATTGTCCATCTTCTATTACCAAATAATTTCCTTCATAAAAAAAACAGTATGCATGACAAAAAACTCCTCCTAACGGCATCTGTCTCATTTGTTGTTTTTTATACCTCGAAGGGATAATAAATTTCAGTCTAGATTTCCCTTAAACTGATAAAAGATTTTTGAATTATTTCATTATGTTTGAAACCTCCATGGTTTGTATGCCCTAGTATGCCCAGAAAAAAGAAAAAACCTGAAACCAAAAGAACATGGCATAAAAAAGGGAGAAAGGAAAAGCAAAGGAAGAAGGAAGGCTAGAAAGGAAAAATCTTTGTAGTCCTTTGTTTACATACTTGGATGGCCACAGAGGAGACAGTCAGGTAGAGGGATGTTGAAGGAAACTGATAGTATTTCACAAACCCCTTCCTCAATTCATTCTTGACTTTTCTTGTTTCTCAGAAAGGTGTTATTACTCTTACTTTCCGTTAATAAACATGATATATATATATATATATATATATATATATGTAAATAATAAAATTTGGAAAAGGAGTATGAAAAAATCCTTTATTTAAGCTAAAAGTAAAAGCAGCAAAATGATGGCAATTTTCCTGAATGGTTCCACAGACAGCATCTCTTGAACTGCAGTAACCTCTGCAGAACTTCAGTGATCTCTAATCAGTTGTTTCCAACACAGATAACATCCTGACATAGCCCTAAAAAAATAAAAATGAGGAATTTAGACCTTCTGAGCTGTTCTGTGAAAACACAAACCATGTCCTGTAACTCCCACAAATCGGAAGAGGTGTCTGGGAGCGTACAGAGGCTTGTTTCGTGCATCCGTCCCCGAAGCATCAGTGTCACGTAACAGACAGCTTCCCACGGCCAACCAGGCTGGCGCAGCCGCGCACTACGCTGCAGCTGGGCACGCCGGAGCACTGGCTCCTCTCTGGGGAGTGGAAGGGGCTCAGTTATTAATGACCGCTGAGCAGGCAGCACCATGTCAGAGTGACAGCCCAGAGGGTGGACAAGGCACCGCTAACCACCATGGAAACAAGGAGAAATAAGAGCTAGCGAGCAGCGATCCCTCGCTCCCGCTCCCCCCGCTGGATTGCGAGCCTCAGCCAGGCAGGCAGCAACAGCGCCCTGGCAAACATAAGGGATCTCAGCTGGCAGCACAGAGAGTCTTTCATGCTGTAGGATATCGATAGATACATCTCTGTATTATATACCATTAGACACACACTCACACATACACACACGTATTTAGACTCTGGCTTTAATACAAGTATGTGGTTGACTGAACCGAGGATCAAAATTACTGAGATGCGAGAACTCCTCCAGCTCTGAAACTATTCCTATTGAAAGGTAAGTTCCTCTTTATTTTCTATCTTGTCCTTATATCTTAACATGTGAACTCTTTCTTCTTTTTGTAAAGTTTTATTAGCATATTTTCACATTTTACTTCCTGAACAGAAATGCAAATGCAATTTGCATTTTGTGCCGGAGATAATCTAAATATGCTTGTGAGAGTATTAGAATTGTGCATTTGTTGGCTTGAAAGAACATCAAAGGGTACCAAATCATAAAGGGAGAACGTTCCCCCTGATGTTTCAGTTGCAAAATCAAATTACACAGTTGCCCTGTGTTTTGAAACCAATAAAACAAGACACAGGACAGCCTCCTTTCTTCTCACCAGAGCTAGGATTAAGGGAAATGCTGTTTATGTCAGGACCTAAAGCCCACAGAGCGGCAAGGCTGAGTGAGCATATCACAAACAGTTATTGAATTTCTGCCAGGCTACATCTTAAGGACTGTGGCAAATGACTTCGCTTTAAAAACATCCCCTTTTCAGTCAGAAGGGACAGTGTGAATGTCTGATTACTGATGCAGCTGGAACGGACGCACTAGGTAAAAAGGATCGCATTAAGCAGGAGAGTTCTCATCTTCTTTGGTAATTAACAGGATCACAGCAGGGTGCCTCCAAAGTGTACTTTCATATAAGGAGTCTGTTCAAATTCATCACTGTAAAAGCTGTGCCTGCTTTAGCACGGGAAGGCACAAAACTGTTTATCTTTGCTTTCCCTGTCTTTGTGTTCACATGTCTAGTTTGAGTTTTTGCCCAGCACTGCTATTCAGAAAGAGAAGAACCCAAGACAGGGAGGCTGAGGGAGCAGTAAATGTGTCTGGGGGAGACCAGAAAAAAAGACGGCAATGATTAATCAATTTAATCAACATAAAATTCTATGCTAGCAATATTGTTGCTCAATGTGTTTGTGTTTATGTATGTGTCATTTCTTTTATGCAGTACAACAGTATCCTAGTATCCCTTCAGATGAAAACACATTCAGTGAAGTCCATCAGCATGGATCTGTGATTCATGCACCAGTGAAAGCCAGAGAGATTTTAGTTTACACCATGAAAAAGACAGGTTAGCTATCTGCTGCATGCTTCAAAGTGGAAAAAAAAAAAAAAAAAGTAATCTTCCTGCATGTTTTCATTTGCCTTTTAGAATGCTATGCCTGCATTGTAAACAGCTCAGTATACAGATTATTTCCTCAACCTCTCCTCCCTCTACCACCACTCACCCTGTACACCTTGAAGAACATCATAAAGAACCTGTTCTGTTGTAGCAGTGCAATTATTTATTTCTAATTTCCGTTACTGTGTTTTCAGAAACAAACACTGAAACAGACAGCCAATGGCTGTAAGCCTGCCACCTTCCCAAAAATGTCAGGAAATGGGTAGCTTAACAATATGTAGAGTAAGAAGTCAATTAATTCAGCTGACCTTTGTAAATGGTGACAATAAAGCAGCTCTGACAATATGCCACAGCATTCGATTTTCCCTCTGGAAAATGAATGAGCTTAAGAAGAGGTTTCCTTTTCAGAGCAGAGAATGAAAGGTACTGAAGCATTAGCTCCTGCTATTGGCAAGCTCGCTTCCTCTGTTTCAGCTGCTGTATGAAATCTGTTAAAGCAAGCTGGTTTATTTCATGACGTGAACCACAACCCCGGTTCAATTAATTCAGTATCCCCTTTCCACCCACACTTATGTGCATGTTAGTTGCTAAAAGCAGGCTTTCAAGCTACCTTCTTTGCAGAAGGTGGTATGCAAAAAGGAGAGCCTGATTCTGCTCTCTCCGTGCTATATGCAAAGGAGTGCTCAGATGAAACTTTTTCTACTGTATGTTGTGCTACATGCTTAGCTTTTCTGACTTTATTCTCACTCATTTTAATGGAAAAATTCAGGAGCTATGGCTAACTTCACACTAATCTACGTTGCTTTTGGTCACCCGTACTCTAACGCACTACTTTAACGTATTATATGGACATGCCACAGCGCTTCAGAAAAATCTGTTTCTTCCATACATGCACGCACAGAGAAACATGCAGCGTAGATGCAGCATCTGAGCGCACAGCACACGCCATCCCAAGCAGCGCGCCAGCGCGAGTGCTGGCTGACTGTTTTGGTTAATACTCCCTACAAGCTCCTGCAGTAACGTGGTTGTGTCAGACGGGGACCGGCTGACGTTGTCATAGCAACCGCGCCGTGCCGCCTTCCCGGGCGGTGGGCCTGAGCGCGGCAGCAGGCCGTGCCTGCAGGTGGGCCGCGAGCGGGAAGAGCTGCTCCGGCACCGCAGCGAGAGCTGGTCAGCCAGGCACTGCTGCTACCTGTCAGGCAGGTCATAAATATCATGCATAATCTTTGTTAACCGATGAAGAAAAGCAGCTTATGAAAATCCTCGTGTCCTGCAAATGGCTTGTGATCACTCGTCCCTCGGGACCGGAGGACAAAATGAAGTGTTTGCAAGTGAGAGCAAGCCATGTAGCAGCGCTGCAGCCACTTCCAGTGACTTCCAGAGATTTTTAAGGCAAGCTCTATCTTACTTCTGAAGGTAATGTCACCACTGACGAATGTTGCCAAACAAACACTGTTTAAACTGCAGGAATGAGTATTCCGTAAGTTCTGGTACATCAGTGATTTTGTTAATTCGTATATCCCTCCTTCACTTAGTACCATTAAAAGATGAAGCAGTAGAAACAGAAGTCTTGAGAGGGATGCTGCCAGAAGGTGTCTCAGCAAACCATTCCACTTTAAATTCTACATAATAACAACTAGCCAAATCTGACAGTGACAAACTAGTGACACGTACTGCTCAAGCAACTGTTTTCTAAAGTATATTTGTCTAAAAATGTGTAACTTTTAAAACATAACTTTCTTCTTCTTCTTTTTTTTTTTTTTTAATTCCCATATTTTTAATTCCCTGTATTCCTTTAGAAAGAATACTAATTCTCATTCTAACGATATAATGAGCAATTAAAATCCATTCCTTTTTTTGAGGGGAAAATGCCTGTAGAATTTGAGAAGAAACAGTAGTGACAGATGTCATTAAAAAGGTCATTAAACACATTAGTATTACTAGAAAATCAATACTTCTCATTACAACAGTAAGGTACCTGGAAAACCAAATTACCTTGCCTTTTACTTACTCAGCTGACTAGCCCACAAACTGTGAAATGCCATTGTTGTGAAACATCATTGTTCACAAAGAACATTTTGTAATATTTTTGATGCTAAAAACTTTATTTAAACGAACAGTATGAACCTCAGTGTAATACACAAAATCTGTACATGATGTCATTAATGTCACCACAACAAATCTATACGTGATGTCACCAATATCATCACAATAAATTCATGTCCTCAACTGACCTGAACTGATTAAGTTTCACTGTCTCAACAAATGGAGCTGTATTCATCTGCACCAAAGGAATATCCAGTATGGGTGTCAATAAAATTATTCCACCTTGGGTTTTATTGGAGTAGCTGAATGTGCTACCTGGTGAGAAACAGCACTTTCAAAAAATACAAACTACTTTCAAAATTTTGCTTGATCCACTTGCCCTCCTCTGACAGGATTTCCTCTTCTTTATGTATGAAAGATAGTGCTATACAATAAGCCAACCATAACGAAAATGAAGAGCAAATGAAACAAGGAAGTCAACATGTGCATGTTTTCTTCTCTGAAAATTTAAAGACATGCTCTAGTTATACAAGTGAAGGAGATATTATTTGATAAGTTAAACTTATGCTCATTTACTTCTATTTTATAATTTCTTAGCTCTAATTTACCAACTGCTTGAAAGAACAAGTTACAGATGGGCACTCACCCCTAGCGTTCCCAAGACTGCTAACTGGTTTGCTGCACAGCACAATTGCACAGACATTAAAATGAAAGGAAAGCGTAATTTCATAAATATATATTTATATATTGCATCCTTGAAGCAATTATCCTTCATTTGGAAATATTTCTTCTTTACCAAAGATTTCTCTCAATATAACTCATTCTCTTTCAGCCAGCCTGCTTGCAGTAACTGCTTGGCCACAAGCAGTAATTCAAAGGAAATAAGATCTCTGTGCTCCCATTATTTCTATTCATCTGCTGTATTTATGGAATTCATTAAAATATCTGCCCCAAATTTAATGGTATCTTAATTCAACTGACCTCTGAATTAGAACAAAGAAGATTCTTTGCCTCTTCTCTGCTTTCAAGTCCCATAATCCCAGGGAAACTTGGAAACATTTTTTGACAACATTGGTACAAAAGAAATCATTTAACAGTTCCCTTTCCTGCATAAGCATCTATGCTTAGAGTTAAATACTGCACAGCCAAATTAAATGCTACAGACATTCTGGTTTTTTTTCAAAGTATCTATTGATTATTAGAATAACCACAGGAGTCTTTTACTAGAGGGTACATGTCAGACAAATAAGACTCTGCCAGGAGATCTAAAAATCTTGAACTTTTGGTAGACGAAAGGTGAAAATATCTGTCTTGATATTGTGCCAAAGTTCCCTTGGATATTCAGTTATCAGTATTACAAAAGAACGTGTATACAATCTTCTGTCTAAGGATCAGACAATTTCAGAAACTGCCTGTTGAATAAATTACAGACTAATAATCCAGATTAAAAAGAAAAAAACATGTAATATAACACACAGTGAGAAGCAAAGTTGTGCACTGAGACATTTTTTTAATCACCACAGCAGAGCCATCATCCTGGGGAAGAAAAGTCTTCTTAATAGCTTTTACAAAGGCAAGGTGTTGGCATGTCAAAAATTACCAGGGCTCTTCTATTGTGGTGCTGAGAGGTTTGAGGGAATCCTAGCTGGCAATCATATTGGTTGGCTTTGTAATCCTGGTGATAAAACATAAAGTCATCCATATTTGAGACAGCAAGCAAAATATATCTCTCAATTGGGAGGCACTTAAATAAGTGCAAATGTTTAACTTGTTCCCTGAATAAGGATAAACACAAATGTCTTCTGCTTCTGCTGTATAATAACACATCTCTGCTGAAAACAGAGATATATTCATGTCACTATTTATATCATATGTATGTGATTTTTCTGTACCCGAAGTTCTAATAAAATTGTTTGTCTTGACAGGGATAATTTTTATGCGTAAACAGACTTTTCTCAAACATTTTAGTCAGTGTCATATCTGTAAATCAGAGGACTAGAGATATAGAGATATTCATTCTTTTTTCTACCCCATTCTCATTCTGTTGCCAAGTTATTGCAGGCCCCTGAACTTCTCCACTCTGGAAAGCAGCTTTCTCTAGAGATCACATCAAACATCAGCCAGCAAGTTTTACAGATTACACTGAACAATGAGCTAATTCTCCATGTTTCCAATAAGAACAGCATTAGCTGTTGAATTTCCCACCCCTGCTGGCCCCATGTTGCTTGCCACAGGAGCAGAGAAGAAGGAAAGCCTACTCCAGCAATGCTCACATAGAGCTAAATCTCCAGAAGATTTGTCTTCCTTGTACAACTCCTCTAAACCTACTGCACAATATAAAACTGCCATTTGTCATATGTCCCACACAGAAATCAACCGGTCTTTCAAAAATTATTCCTCCTTCCCCATTGCAAAAGCGTTTCAGGAACAGTGCAACAGGTTTATCCTTACCAAATTCTAAACAAGCAGAAAAGAATCTTTCAGTATGAAAATAAAATTACAGTCAAGTAGTGTTTCATTACTAGTGTAGCTTGAGGGATGTTATCTGCGTAACTCCCTTTTAATATCAGTTTATAACAAAGCATACCCATTTTGGTTACCCTCTAGGTGTAACATTGCAAGTTTATCCTAGATACTATCTAACATACTACACCTTTTAGCACATGTATTTATTTTCATACAGGATGTGCCACATTAAATTTGAAAAAAGACAGCTAAGACTGTACAGTAGCTGTTTCATGACAGTCCTGGAATACAATAATTTCAGGGTTCACTCCATTTGAGTTTGTTTGGCCGGTTACTTACCAGTAAGCACAAATACAAGACCAAAATAATACAACTCTCGAGAGAAAGGGAAAGATTAATGCCTATTATGCCAGTTTGGAGAGGTATCGTTACGAGGTGAGAGAAGACAAAATGAGGTAATTGCAAATATAATGATCTGTAAAGCTAGAAATGGTTGTCTGAATAGCGATTTCGCCCAGCACGTATAATTCAGGTAACATATCCTTCTGAATGTTGCTTTGCTACAGATTACCTAGTCATCAATATTATGTCAGACAAACACACATTTTCAGTCATTCAATTTTTATTGTGCAATAAGAGACAAAAGGGATATCCAGTATTATTCTAGTTTAGGCTTTAAACTGCAAAAATGCATAAGGAAAAGTACTGTGCTCTACAGCACCTAGGCTGCTGAATTCTATTTTTCTTGGGCACAAAGTACAGCTCAGTAATATGAGGTACTGCACAGCACTAGACCTACACTATATTTTTCACTTCCACAGCCTCAGAAATAATGTCCATACTTGGACATACACCATAAAAACCCAATACCCACACTGATAACAAGCAAACCTCTTAGATATTATTGCATAGACTAACATTAGTAGAATGAACTTTCCTCAGCATCTCAAGAATCCAACATTCAGAACAAGTTCTACTATAATTGGACTACATCCTCACTACTGCTTTATCTTAGCAACAATCAGAAGAGCAGATTTATTTGTGTTCACACTGGTATAGACGGTTCAAAGCTTTTAGAGCATGACAAACAACTTCAAGAAATAAGCCAAAGAAAATTTGGTTAAAAACTCCCAGGCTGCCTATTATTTTACCCCATTATCCTCAGATTCTGAAGAATAATTTGTCCCATCATCTATATCCAATACTTGTGATACTGTATATTGCTGCACATACCTCAGTAGAACCAGGGTAGATCAAAACAACTACAGGAGCCTCACCTGCAGTTGTTATCCTTCATTCCTTCTTAATTTTCTGTGTGGTTTGTTTCTACTTTTTAATTAACATTTTTTGAACAGAGTTCGGTGTAAAAGTAATTATAAGAGAACTGTCTGCTAAAAACACACAAATAAAACTATTACCATTAAAATTTCCCTATTAGAAAGAAACCTTTCCCTATCCAGAAACCTTTCACAGATGGCACTCAGAATTGATGTCTTTGAGTGTAATTTCACTTCCATTTGTAGTAAATGGCAGAATTCCCATTGATGTTAACAGATGTAAAAGGGATTTGTAAAAGCTTATTCCCTTTGCTTTTTACTGTTTGCACCATATTTCTGTACAAAAACACAAGTTTCATCATTTTGCTTCACTTTCACTACTGCCACACAGGAAAAGATCCTTGAGACCTTTTATTCTTATTTAGAATAATTCTAATTCCTACACATTATGGTCCAGCCACCTTTTCTAAAACATCTAGATGGATACCCAAAACTTCTGAAAAAATAAGATTTCAGATGAAAAAGGAAAAAAACCTTGGAGTCAATATCCCCTAGAAAAATTGGCTAAGTAGTTTTACAAGAACCATGCTGAGAACCTGGAAACAAGTCCATTTCTCAACATCAGGTCAAATTGAGTTTAATTAAACAAAATTATACCAAATATTTTGCAACTACTGTATATTCTCCTTTGCCTGTGTGAGGAAACTGTAATATTCAGAAACAACAAATGGCATATTATCAGTTTTGATAAGCAGATGCAAGCTTTTACATTATTTAAAATGCACCTTACCTTGAAATGTACCTCATAGAAAGTAAACTGATGTTCCAAAATGGAAACACGTAGTTCTGCCTATTTCATATTTCACTTGATCTTTTTTTTTTTTTTTTCCCATAAAAAAAATCAGTGTTTACATTCTCAACTTATTATCTGGGAGTAAGTGGAATGAGATTAGGCATTTATTAGAATTGCCATAATTAATTTACTAAGGGGAGTCCACTGCTACTTCACAAAAATATCAGGAAAGTACAAAGTTTTTTTAAGTAGTATGGACGTCAAAGATGTAAATGTATTCCTGCCATTAAGACTTCAACTTAACTCTCCCAAATGTTCTCCCAAATGGTCTCCCAAATGAAGGACGTACAATAGAATTTTGACTCTAACATTTTGTCATAATGGATACTTGCAACTTAATTTTATTTTTTTTCCAAACTGTTTATGATTTGTGTCCTATTTTCTTCAGTTCCATTCTAGCCCCATGTACATTTCTCTTACTAATTAGATATATTAATAACATTGTATCTCTCAGAAAACAGACATTCATACTGAGATATTCAGATACTCAGATCTTCATGCTTGTTGCATAAATCCATCCTGTCCAGCCTATCAAAAAGTTTTCTAAAACAGACATTGAAATTTGCCTATTTAAAGAATGCTCCATTCACCTACAGTAAAGCATGTCTCAATAATTTCATTATTCTATTAATGATCATTATTGTCACTACAGGGAGTAAATCCAAAGCAAATGAAAATAAGAATTGTTTCTGTTAGATATTTTCACCTGTGCTCTCCAGCTGCTACTCAAGGCATCTCTGACATTATGGAGAAAAGATAGTATCTTTTACTCAATGTTTTTTTAGGTATAATAAAGAAACAGACAAATTTCAATGTCTACATTAAAGAACATTTCCAGTAATAATTACAGTAGTAATCTAGTGCTAGATTCTTTGTTGCTCCATTTTATGGATAGAAACTATAATACTTGCTCTTGCATGTCCTTTTCTGATTTGGTAACTTTTCTAAGTTATAATACTTATTACTAACCTTGTTCAACAGTTAGACCTACAAGCTGCTCTAAAGGAATTGTATTTTTTCTATGGTGCAACATCAAAAATGTATGATTTCATGGGAAAAATACCAATTCAAATAGAATAAAATCATCTTTCTTGTGTATTTGCCTTAAGGGTTTTGAAAATAGAAGTCAGGGAAAGGCTTTTCAGTTTATTCTTAGGTACTTACATGAAAGAACTTCCTCTAATAGTTCGTTATTTTCTTTTTTTAATTTGCTGATTGCCTGTGCTGCAAACCAGATCGTGGTGCCTTTTTAAGGCATTTAAATTTGGGAATATTTCATACATATGAACATTTCATAAATGTTCACTTAACAGTAAACCATAAGTAGATTAAAAGTAAAATGATATGCAATTTCAACAATTTAATTGCTGAAATGTTAAATTTCTCATGCATTGCCCCAGTCCTTAAGTGCATTTTGGGTCTCTGGTTATCCTCTCAGTTGAAGTCAAGCTTCATCAATGGAGTTATGCCAACATAGGTATCTCATTTTAGAATAGAAAAGCAGGACCTTTTCCTCTTTTAAGTCCAGGAAAACTCTTAGACTTTCTTTTTTTTCAAGTTTTACTTTTCATCCCTGCTTTGACAGTTTCTGAAGTCCACAAAGACCACTAAAATCTTCCAGTTTACTTTAAGTGGATGTGGATTAGGTCTTAGTAGTATTTACTTTTAAATGCTTTATACATCAGCTCTCCAAAAAGAATTATGTTTCTTGAAGAGTATGACTTTGCACTATGAATATATGCTATTGATTAGAGCAGGTATCATTACATCAAGACAAAGTTGCAGATGAAACTTTCACTGAAGAGGGATGTATAAGCTGTGTTTCAAATGCCAGGGTCCTGAGTGTCTGCACACTTTCACTGTCCCATCTAGAATTCTTTGCTCATCAGCCACAGTTGCCATTTCAGCACAGGCCCAGGACGCTCACTCCTTTGAGGAGCTGTGCATAGCCTTGGCTCTTTTGACTTTGCTGGCTGAGCTTTGGGCTTGTGTTGGTATGTTATTATATCAATCCTAGGAAGAGCACAAAGACCTAAATACAAAAGCACATCAGACATACCTGATTCAAAAATGGTAATGGTTATGTTGAGATTGTAGGCCATCTACAACCATTCAATTATAAGCTCATCAAAGCTGTGGTATAGTTTCTCAATACTGCTGTCTAGCCTCTCCCATAGAAGATAGTGAAACTTTCAAAAAGTCTCAATACATTTTTTGAGTCATCTACTCCATCATTGACTGAAACACAGATATTTCAGTAGGAGAGAGAATGAGTAACCAATATTAAAGATTGAGGAAAACATTCAATTCCATTAAAAATAAACTTGCACTAGCATCGATTACAAATATTTTTTATTGGTGTTTAATGTACAACATCAAATCTACACAGACCAAAATCAACTGTTATATCTGCAAAATGGAAAAGTCTCAGGACAATGTTATTAAATCCTTTACAGCAACTGTAAGAAACTCCAAAGTTCAGTTTTACCTTCCATAGGTCTGACATAATAGCTGACCTTACTTTGAGCAGGAGGTTGGACTAGAGATTTGCTGAGGTCCCTTCTAATCTGAAATATTATATGATGCTATGATCCTTTCTGTAGAGGGGCTTGCTACTTCATCAACAAAGGTGTCATAAAACACAAGTCAACAATCTACAGCTGTCTTCACCAGAAACTGCTTAGATGTCTCACTATGACTGCACTGGATGAGAGCAATTAAGATGTTACCAGGACTTAAAGGAATGTTGCTAATCTCTACAATGCTTTGAGTTTGGTCTCTAATTCAGTGGGATGCAGCTGAAAATTTTGAGAAGGTAGACAGTCTGACAGACTACTCACAACTATAAAAAAAAAAAATTGTTTAAACATGAGGTACTATTTTCTTTGTTGTTACTCACAAAGACAAGGGTAACTTGACCACATCTTAACAAATACTGAAAATGGCTTAAATACTTTTCTATTTTGTTTTAAAATTTAAAAATAAAGTACTGTTTACTCAGATAATAGAAAATAGCTATTTTCTAGTAGGGGAAAAGCCTGATTCCCTGGAGCTTTACCCTCTTAATCTATAATCTGTGTAATTCTGTTCAGCCAGGTGTTCAGTGTGTTCCACAAATCTGATGCTCTAAAGATTCATACAGAGTCTTGAAAATACAGCATTAGCAACTGTGAATTAGAATTAACATAATGACTGCTTCATGTTAAGCTCTAAACTTCAGCTTTCTCTTCCTAGTGTGGTATTTTATGTAATGAATATACTTAATCTGTTTCTCTCTTTGTATGATATAAACCTGCAACAAGCTTCATAAGAAGTGATTCAGATGAGGAAGCTTGCCTTTTTAGAGCTGTTATTTGCGCTGATTTTCTAAGAGTTATCTCCAATATCAAAATCCATCCAGTAATTACTTCTACCAGAGTAATTTAAGAAACATGAACTGGTCAATTAGAGTTGCCAAAAACTTAGAGTACACTTAAATAGATAATTAAATGAACAGCACTTTTATTCCCAAGCTGTGTGAAAAAACACACTAGTGTGCAAAGGATTGTAAACTGGAACAATGCTATAATACCACATATAACTTTGCTTAAGTCATGCAGTGTAAAATAGTGTAAAATAGGGAAAAAGAAAAAATAGCTACCGCACCAAATTCCAGATAATTCTCTTATGTTGTCCACTACATAAGATATTATTTTAGCTCCAAGATCTGAACATACATAAAATCATGGTAATGAAATTTATTTTGTACTATGTTTAGAGGAAGGACTGGAAGCCTTTAAAGTATTTTTCTTAAAACTAAATCCATTTTGTGCAGACAATTTGCATCTCATTTCTTTACCACGAGTAAAAGCTATTATTTGACAACATGCTAAAGACAAATATTTTTGCAAATATTAAATGATACTGTTAAGATTAATCATGGGTATTATATCATGCTTATACTTCAATATTTAAACACAAGCGTACTATTCTGAATTCAGAATTATAAAGTACAAAGAAGTTTAAGAAGCACCAGGTGTTTCACTTAAATAATACCGACACAGTGCCATTAACTATTTCTTAGCCATGTTCTTTACACCTGCCTGAAAGATTGCTTGATGCCACTCACTGGGGTAAGTATTTTAATGTAGTTTGAACCTGCATGTCAATGATACAATTATTTCCTCTTAGAACAATGAGAGTTTTCTCATGAAAAAAAAACTCACAGAATTAATTAATAATGATTAAAAGTTTGCCTTAACAGACCCTAAATTGTACTCCTCTGTGAGCAGCAAAATCTCAGCTTTCTAAATGCCTTTTGGCTCTTCTCTAATATTCATATTCAAGATAGATGTATAATGGAATTTGATCAATTACAAGAAGTTAAATTTAAGTGCATGAAACAACTTTTAAATTAGATTTCATTTCTGCTTACATGATCTGATAATCATACTCAGAGAGAACAGAACCGGCACTTAGACCAGTCTCAGCTATATCTTACTGACAGTAAGTTGGTTGACAGGGCAAAAAAAAAAAAAAAGTTTAAGCTGAATGCTTAAATTACTTCCTGAACCAGGCTAAATACAGGAGATTCAAAGTAAAAGTTGAAGCAGATCTAATTCATTGTTATGTAAATACCATGGAAAAAAACATAAAAAACAAATTGAGAATGTGAAACAAGATATGATATCACTTTCCACACTGCCAATTTACGTGTGCTTTATTCCTGGATTATTTTCTTTTATGCAAAATGCAAGAAATGGTTACCCTAGCAACTGCCACATGTTCCTCAGTTTACTTGAGTTACAGAGAAGCCTATAAAACAAAAATACCACACACTCAACCAGGAGGTAGTAACACCACAGACAGTTGGGAACTGTCTTACAACATATACATGTATTTTCCAAAAGTTTCAAGAAAGGATATTAGAGAAAGAAAAGTTATAAATTTTGCATTTATCTTTTTCTGCAGTCTCATTTTCTTTATTGCTTTATGTGTAAATTAGAAACAAAGATTGTTATATGAGGAAGAATTTATATTCTGCCCAATCTGACAGTTATTTCCTACATTATCTTTTTATTATACTCCTGGTATATTTTTTATGCCATACACAAAGTGAATAAAACTTTCAAAACTTCTTTAGTGAGATAAGAGATATAATCTCCAAAGTATATTCAGAAGGTGGAACTCCAGTTGCCACCACCGGTCAACAGTAAAGATCTATTTCAGAGTGAGAATAAAAATATTTCAAAGCTAATCTTTAATTATCTGCTCTTCCTGTCTTAATGAAATGAACTCTGATTAGGTGCTATATATATATCAGCTACTAAACATCATTTCTCAGTGCAGTCACCACCATTAGCTATGCATTTTCGCCACTGACAAACAAGAGCCTGCATGCTACATTTGTAATGATCTGCACCAGCAGAGGTGTCACAGAGTTTTTCACAGCTGCTATGACCTAGGAAAATACTGCCCATGCAGTCCTTCTTTCACTGGTCCAAACAGATGGGAAGTCAAAAGGTGCCAAATCACAGAATCACAGAATCATTTGAGTTGGAAGGGACCCTTAAAGGTCATCTATTCCAACTCCCCTGCAATGAACAGGGATATCTGCAGCTAGATGTGTTGCTCATGGACTGATCCAGCCTGATCTCAAATGTCTCCAAAGCCAGGGTACCCACCACATCTCCAGGCAACTTGTTCCAGTGCCACACCACCCTTACTGTAAAAACCTTTTTCCTTACAGTCTAAAATCTGGACAATATGGTGACAGTCCAGTGAAGACTGTCAATGTTCTCCACAGTCTTCAAATTGATTGAGGGCCTGGCATTACTGTGTTGCAAGGGAAAGACTGTCTTCTTCTCTGGCCTTACTCTGGAAGTTTGTGCCTTCAGCTTAGTCAGTGTTGCAATGTAACAGTCAGAATTGATGGTTAGTCCAAGTTCCAGGAAGTCCAGAAGGACCACCTCTTTCCTGTCATGAAAGACAGTGTACCTCCCTTAAAAGCTGAGGGCTGCATCTTGAACTTTTTCTTCTGTCGGGAATTCATGTCTCTACTCCATGGACTGTCATTTTGATTCCAGCTCATAGTGGTTACACGACATCTTGTCATTGGTAATGATGCGATCCAGGAAACTGTCACCTTCAGCCTTGTTCAATATTGGTTCAATAGATCCCGACAAACTTGTATATGGCGTTCTCTCCATTCCTTTGTGAGCATTTGCAGGGCCCACCAGACACAAACTTCATAATACTACTGTGTTGCCATTGTCATTTCCAACACATCAAAGTCAACAATCAGCTCCATTTAGAATTTGATTGTCATAATCCATAAATTTGCTCAGATGAGCTGATTGAGACTCTCTTCATTTCATGATGTTACAGCTGTACATGGCCATCCTTTCATACTGTCATCAGCACTGCTGAAATGCACAACCACCACTTCACTGTACTCATAACCACAGTTTGATCTCTATAAACATTCAGCAAGCATTGACAAATGTCAATGGGTGCAAATTTTTCCTCACAGAGGAATTCAATCTGATACTTCCATGTCAGACGCCATTTTGCCAGACTGCCCATTGGCTACCATTTGTTGCATAGCAACAAAATGTATCAGAATATCGGTGGGAAGGTTCAACCTCTACTGCCATTTCACCAACATCCACCTCTGACATCATGGGCCAGCGTAATAAAATAGGATGCATTACTTTCAGAGCAGCCCTTGTAATTTATGAGGAGATAACATAGAGTAACAGTACAAAACTACTAGCATGTTTAACAGAGAAACAACTGAAGGTGGCCATAAATGAGCACGCCTTAAAGAGAATTCTGTCTTCTGCAGATTGAGGGTTAGAAAGAGACCACCAGGGGTCTACAGCCCAGGTCCTAGACACAAGCCTTTTCCTGAGAAAACACAGGGCTCATAGTTTATAGGCCAAACTTTTTTTTTTTTTTTTTTTTTTTTTTTTTTTTTTTTTTTTTTCTATCTCCCTCCCTTCTTTCTTTTCTGGATGAGATAAAATACAGGAAAAATATTGGTTAAATCCCGACTCCTCATTCAAAACACACAACTGTGCCAGTTCAGATAATAAAAATATTTCTAAATTTCTACTTGAAATTGAATAATCAAAAATTAAAAAGACTTTGGATTTAAAGACGCCTTTGAAGATTTGAATATTCTTCCTGTTGGCTATTTTCACAAGTTCTATCCAGTAAATGCTTCTCTGACTATTTTACTTGTCCCTGCTGATTTATTCTATATTACCATGTACCTCAGAAACTGAGGAACAAAAGGAAATAAAACCTAGATACATCTTCTCTGCAGCTTTCCCAGACAGGGATTTAAAAAAAAAAAAAAAACATAGGAAGACGGCATTTGGCTAAAACTGCGGATTTTGATATTAGAGTGACAAGAAAAACAACAGTGCTTCTAAAAGTCATGAACAGGTCAGAAGTTTTGAAATAGTCAAGTAGCATAGGAATGTCTTAGACTGGGAAGGTAAACTAATAGAGGTTAAACCTGTATTTAGCCTTTGGCAAGAATGCAAGCTACAGGTACCTCAGACATTAATGAAAGCTTATGAGATGTTGGTGAATTGGACAAAGATCAACGCATTCATTTAATACTGACCACAACTTCCTATACTGGGCATATGTTTGTTTTTGGAAGCACAGGTACTTTAATATCTATTACCTATATATAAAAATAAACACAATAAATTAATGTGCAGTGGTATCCTAGTATAGAACACGCACATAGAGAAATGAGTAGATTCTTACAATTAAAAACATTTACCTTTAGTAATGCATAAATAATTTATTCTTTTGATGTTTAGTTTAATCAAACTACCAAAACAGAATAGTAGAAACAGACTTCTTTCCTGTTCCCTTGGGGCACAATATAGAGCAATCAATTGTAAATTAATTGGGGAAAATTTGTGTTTTGCATAGCATAAAGAAGCAAAACATTAATTCAGAATCATTTGCTTAATGGCATTTCTAATATGTTATGCATGTATTCAGCTTAGTTCTTTATATTGAGACACAAAACAATTACTGAGGATGTAAATACCAATAAACCATAATCTACATCTCTATTAAACAGGTAAAACTAGTGTCAAACTACCAGATAATCTTTAATTTCTCCCACAACACAGAGTAGTTATTTGAGTGTATCAAATCCTCCAACAATTAATGAGTATTTATAAAGATTTTATTACATTTAGACACACTTGTTGAAAAAAGTAAAGCCATTTGTGACAGCACAAGGTGGCACATTGTGCACTCTATCTGTACATAAGCATTCAAGTCAGCTCTAGCTCTGCATATGTTACCTACTTCAGTTCTTACATAAACTTGATATCTGACCCAAGTATTCTTTCAGTTGAAAGTGATCCTCTTTTTAATGGCAAAATGTATATGTCTAGTAATTGTACTCCTTATTTTTAAACAGAATCCTGCTTATGGTTTGTATTATATTGGTACAGATACATAAACAGAAAAATAAGTGAGAGGGTTGGAAAGGAGGCAGAGAGATCAGAAGAGAAGAAAGACAGAGAGAGAGAGGGAAGAGAGAAGAGACAGAGGCAAGAAATTAAAAAAAAAAAAAAAAGGAAGAAAAAAAGAACAAAACTAAAAGCAAAAAAAAACACTTGATGGTTGAAGTTCCCAAACACGTCTTTAGACAAAAGCACAAGCACATAAAGGAATGAAAGAAAAATCTGTATAAAATTAACAAGCATTTTCTATTTTACTGGCTTTAAAAAAATTAATTTTGATTGGTGACTTACTGAATATGAGATTCAATAAATGCCATTCTTGCTCTGATTAAATGTCAAAGCCATAGACACATTATTTTGAAACGAGTGAGCAATAATTTGGTGCGTATAATGACTGCTCCGGAAGATTTATCTGTGCAATAGTTTTCTATTCTTATCAATGAAACTTGATGATCTTAAACTGCATTATGATGTGTTTTGGTTTAATACAATTTCATTTTTATTTTTAATGATAGAAGCAAACTGCCTCTAACTTAATCTGATTGTGATTAGATCTCTGTCAGTCAAAATCTTATTGCTTATACATAAAAGAGGGCCTTGTAATTTTTGCTTCTTGTATCATCATAAGTGAGATTGGAGAATCCCATATTTAAGTTCCTGTCCTAGATGGGGAATTTGATCCACCATTTTTACAGCCTTGAGGAATCACTGCAAACGAGAAGAAAAGTTGTTTGAAACATGATGCAAGACTAACCTTCAGAGGCATTCTAGGTCAATGTGGTTATCTTAGAAAAGTTTTGTGTAACTCTATACAAGTCTCATCTCCAGAGGCATTCGAGGTCCATATGGTTATCTTAGAAACTGCAGCTCATCACCATAATATTCTATAATCTGTGCTTAACCAGAAACAATTGAACCCTTGGGAAATAAACTTTTCCAAATGACATAAAAAGCATCTCTCAGCAGAAAAACAAACCACAAAACAGTGTGCAATGGACCACTCTGTTCAAGTTGCTAACTTTCTTGCACGTTAAAATTCAGGAAGTATTTCTAAAATGTTTAACATGGGAAGTTAAACCTGAGAGAAAAACATGCAAGAAACACTTGATAAAATCAATTTGGGACCTATGATTGAAATTTTTCAATTGCAAATGAAATTTTGGTTTGGATACAATGCAGCTCGTAAGAAATAATTTCTGAAAAGTGAGTCATTCATTTACAGAGTAGCTTCAACAGAAAGTGTCACACATATTAAACCGTAAACCTGGAATATCAAACAACAAATCTGAATTACTACATTCATTCAAATTCCTTACATGCAACAACAACAACAACAACAACAAAATTAAAAAAAATATATATAAAGACCTTGTTTAGAAGTCCTAACCTGTTTTCAAACAACTTATGAATGGAGTGGTCAAATTAGGAATCATTTATAATCAAATTCCATAATTCAGAATTGATAAGCGAAACCTAATATACATGACAGCACACTGAAGAAAGAAGGAAACATTGATAACCGAAAGAAACATAGAGATTAGACTAAAAATTGAGATTTTTCCAATTATGAGTGATGAAAGCTTAGCCCTGGTACCATAC
The DNA here is from genome assembly GCA_037305975.1 of Chrysolophus pictus. NCBI lineage: Eukaryota > Metazoa > Chordata > Aves > Galliformes > Phasianidae > Chrysolophus > Chrysolophus pictus. Next base: position 168,857,697 of record CM074576.1, read on the forward strand.
TGATGGCATGGTAATTGCTGTTTCCATTTGTCTCTTTTGGGCATAAAAAAGATTGCCACACAGGTCTCCAAACAGTCATTTTACAGATAGTCTTAGTCTGAGCAAAAAAAGAGCCCTCTAAGGACACATCAAAGAAATTTCTTTTTTTCTCAGAAGTGCTGCTATTCATCGAGCAGAGCAGAAGTAGAATTAAGTTAAAATCGATTCAGTTTTACTTCCCACTCAGTTAACTTTCAAAGATGGTGAGCAAGAAGAAGACAAAACTGGAAGAAAAGAAAAAACAAAACACAACATTCACTCTCTTTTCCACTCATCTTATTCTCTCCTGGCTGGGAAAAGCTTAGTTATGACTGTTTGCAACTGTAGTTTTCATAAGAAAACAAAATTTTAGTTTGTTACTATGCAATCAGTTTAAATTGTGCTTTTGAAGTCAGAATTCCAGCCATCAAGAAAGAAATTAATGAATTCTTTATGATTTCAAAGATACTTTGAAAAGCAAAGCAACTATGATGATGAAATTAAAACAAAACAAAAACAAAATAACAACAACAACAACAAAAGTTATAGTCACGATGAAGTGTTTGTTAACTTTTCCTACCAACTATTTTTTTTTTTAAACTCAGAAGCTGACTGGTAGGAAGACTATCAATGCTACAGATCCCTCCAATCAAGATGGTGCAATGCTGGAATGCATGGATGTTATAAATTGAAGCTACCTTAAACTGATTTCTGATCAATAAGTACTCTGAATATTTTCCAATTTCAAAATGAAAGGAGACCACAGTTACCTGGATTCTAAGACATGGTAATCACAAAATACTCTGCCAGGCTCCTCCTTTTACATTTCCTCATCTCTTCAACTTTATCTTTCACAATGCTGATTCTATTTTATGAAGAAGTTGTTGTGGCATTGCAGAAATTGTCTGTGCCCCCATTAGCACTGCCACATCAGATGGAAATCTGATGACAATAATATTGAACATAACAAAGGATACATAATAAAGACTGTTATAATAATTGTTACTGTGGAACAATGTTGCCTGATAATTAGCAGCATTTTTCTCTTACCTATCAGTAAAATCCATCTAACCCTGCAACATCCTTTCTATAACACGCAGAATGGAAGCCTAACATGTGCAAACAGAAAAATACCAAACGAGTAGGTGCAGCCACTATAATTAAGGATTATTCTCAGTGAAAGAAATTCTTAGTTTCATGCTTCTTAGCTATCATTATTTTTAAAAGAGAAAGCAATTAAATCTGTGGTGAAAAATTCTTCAGGAGGGAACTTTCATAATAAAAACATGATTGACTTAGTAGCAGTGAAATAGGAGTGAGCCTGTTCCAAAACAATCTGCTTAAACTAATTACAAAACTAATGAAGGCTAATCATGTCAAACCTTAAAACTAGCTTGAAAAATATGGTATTTCACAATCAAGTAAATTAAGCAGAGAGGTATTCTTCATTAGAATGTACAGATTTCTTTCCATTTGATTTCAAGGATCACATTTGTATATACCCTACTATTTAATCTATAGAATAAAGCAAATTAAATCAAAATAAACTTTCCCAGTGATGAAAAAGTATTAGTTGGTTACAAGACTCTTATGTTCAGTAGAAGAATTCAGAGAAAGGAAGAACAGAAAGAGAAACAGATGAAAATTTATCAAGACTCCTCCAACTCAGTATTTCCTGGGTTACCAGTTTGGCAAGCACATAGTATTAAAATGTTATTATTCATCATAAAACAAGTATGATTAAGAATTAGCTGAGTTTTGTTAATTGTTAATATTTTGATCTGCAAATAGTGGGAATTTCCTACATCCAAAATATAACTGATACTGTCTTATTTATTATAGTAATGATAGGAAAAAGCGTACATAATACTGCTGGAGATTCATTCAAAAGTTATGTTAACTCTCAAGAAAAAAGACGTTTCAAAGTACAGATTCCCTTGACCAAAAAAAAAAAAAAAAAAAAAAAGATTTTGTATCAGACCAAGACACTAATACCACAACCTGCTGAACATGCCATGAAACCTTTCTGGTCTGCCACGATCCTACATGACAATACGCAAATACCAAGCTTTGCTTTGTTCTCATCAATAAGAAACTGCAGTCTTCTAGTTTTTTTTCCAAGGCATTACTAGATTTTTGTAACTAAATGGATGTGCTCACCTGCAGTAGATTCTCCATCTTAAATTAAAACTTTAAGCTAGTGAAAATCAGCTTTCTATATCCATATGGCTCTATAAACCACAAAGATATTAAAAGGAATTTAGACATTCTGACTGTAACGAGAACTCATCTCAATAATTTTTCAGTATTTTGTTCCAAGACAGATCTTTATTAGCCAAAATGGACATAAAAATGTTTTAAATAGTGACCCTTGAAGACTAATTATTTGTAGAAAATGAGCAACTATAAAGCAAGTTTATTTGTAACTTATCAATTACCAATTAATTCTAATGTTTAGCAGCATCATGGGATATATAATGATGCTAAAAACTAATTTTCAAGCCAAACATTTTTATGGCCTTCAGGGTATTTCCCTCACTGCTTTTAATGCAAGTCTTGATCAGCCCTAAAAGCCTGCTCCTGAAGGAGTGCCAAACAAACCTATTTTACTTCATATCTGCTATAACTCTCTAATTATTACTTCTATAATTTTCAAATGCTATTTCATGTCCCCTGGATTCCTTCTTTAGCTCACATTATCTCTTCTGTCTCATGCATGACAGGAGACGAAAAGAATATTTTGTCACTTCCCCAGAAATCCTTTCAGGACTTTTCAAGCATTCAGCCATTCAGATGTGTTTCTTTAGCAAATAATTTAATTCCAGAATAATCTGAACCTTTAACCAGTTGATCATTCTCCATAATCAGTAGTAGAAATTGAGCCCAAGTCACGTTCTGAAACTCAAGTTAAAATACTCACACTGCTCTGCAATCTGTGTTCTAAATTATAAAAGTCAAATCTGGACTTAGTTCCAAAATTATTCACATAAAATGGGGTACTGTAGTAAAGAGAGTTCAAAGCTGTTGTGGCTTAACCCAGCAGGCAGCTAAATACCACACAGTCATTTGCTCAAATCTCGCAGTGAGATGGGGGATAGAAGTAGGAAAAAAAATATATAAGTAGAATTCATGGGTTGAGATAAAACATCTATTTACTGAGATAGAAAAGGAAAATAATAGTAATGATAATAATATAATATCTATTTACAAAATGAATGGTGCACAACACAATTGCTTACCACCCATTGATTGATGCCCAGCTAGCCCCCAGGCAGCAGCAGCCCATCTGGTCAAATTCCTACTGTTTTGAAGGGGTTTTTTTTGCATGATGCCATATGGTATGGAATATCCTTTTGGCCAGTTAAGGTCAGCTCTCCTGGTTCTGTCCCCTCACAGCTTCATGTGTCCCCTCTTCTCCCCTCACTGCTAGGGCAGTACTAGAAAGTGAAAACCTGAAATATCCTTGGTTCTGTGCAGAACAACTCAGCAACAGCTAAAACAATGGTGTGTTATCAACACTGTTTTTCTCCAAAAGCCAAAACATAGCATCATACCAAACAGTATGAAGAAAAAAATCAATTCTGTCCCAGCTGAAACCAGGAAAAAGGCATACTAACACAAATTTAACAACTGGTATAGATTTTGAACTTCAGATTATTTCTGTGCTTTGTTTTCTTAGTATTGAAAACGTTAAAGCAATTTAAGGTGACATTTCCGTGCTCATTAACAGAGGACACAGAGTCATTTGCAAGGAGAAAGACAGGTGGTTTATAACTTCCATCACTATAATACTAAACAGGGTGACAACTGTTGCCTGAAGGAAGGATAATTACCCGACAAGAGAACTTGAACTGCATATTCAGTTTGTATTTATAAGAACTGGCAGAAAAAGCCACACACCAAAGCCAAATTATTCTTGTTTGCCAGTTTAAACTGGGGTTAACCAAATTAATCCCTTATGCACATTTATTGGTATCAGCTTTTCTACTGTATCAGATACCTCGAACAGGTAAATCTGCAAATATCTGCCATTACCTATTATTATACACTACTGCAAAAAAAGCAGACTTTCATTACAGAGAATCACTTTGTCACCAACATCTCTTCTTTTGCTTCTTATGGAGAATTCCAAAACCAAGGGCAGTTTTTCAGGAGGCAACAGAATTACCCAAATCCCTCACAAAGTGGCACTCTTCCACCCTTCTATTTCTACTTTCTTCTATTATATGTTTCTTCCTAGTGGGACATATTTTAGAACTTAAAGGATGTATCCAGAAATGTTCTTATTTTCTTCAAAGACTTCATAAGCATTTACATACGACACAAAGTGTTCTTCCATTATGTTTGTCTGCTATGTTTTTTCCATATAAGCACCTAATTCACTGTAGATTTTATTTCTGATAATAATTTTGAGAACTGGGATAATATCTTTGCAATGAAATACTGGAATCTTAGAATGGCTTGGGTGGGAAGAGACCTTAAAATCGTCTACTTCCCACCCCCAGATGTAGGCAGGGCTGTCACCCACTGGAATAGGCTGCCCAGGATCCCAATCCAACCTGGCCATGAATGTCTCAAGACATGGGGCATCCACAGCTTCTCTGGACAACCTGTTCCAATGCCTCATCACCTTCTGAGTAAAAAATTTCCTACTGACATCTAACCTCAATCTCCCTCCTTCTAGCTTAAAACCATTGTATCTTTGTAAGGCCCATCTTAGTGGATACTATGTAATACATGGAAACAACTTCAATGGGTATTACTTCTCTACCTGCACTTTACGCAACATTTTTACAAGTAGCTAACAGCTGTTTTTCCTCTGTTTTCGACACATCTGAAATTGCATTACAGAGGAAGCAATATTCTTTTTAAATAGTGGCTAGAAAATACTGTGGGTATGAACATTATGTTTTCTACTATTTGTTGGACTTGCTCACTGTTCACAGACGATGTTTCCACTCACATAAGTCATAAAGGGCTTTTTAGAAACACATGCTTGAAAGGTCACTTGCTATTACAGGCAATACAAATTCTAAGAGCAAACTTGCTATTAAACACAAGTGATGTCCCAATTAGACAGTTCTACAATTTCACCCTGATAGAAAATGGTAATTTTCAAAGTCTACATTAATTTTAGTCCTATTATCTAAACAGCTGGTTGTTCTAGTAACTACACTGGAAACTTAAACTTATTAACTTAAATAGTTCTTCTCACACTCTGATAGCTTTTGACTTCATACAGGTGCAGAAAGGAATCTCTTTTCACTCATTTTGCAAAAACATCCTTTGTTCTTGGTTCTATCTTAAAACAATTCTTAGCACTTTCCTCATATTCTGCGTAATAACATATTTATTTTACTGCAGCTGAGTGACAAGAACTGTGTACAGCATTCTACAAGCATTCTTATCCGCAGCTGATAAATTAAACTAATGCCTTTTGGAATATGCTACATTTGTATTTGCTGTTTCACAGGCACTCTAGTGCCAGTGTTCATCTTTTAAGTAAACAAGCATGCCATGTCTTTCTCTTTCCTTCTGATATTCCTCTGATAACTTCCATAGAGGAAATTACTACCAGACCCTGAAATAATATGTCATTTCATGCTACTGAAATTCCAAACTATTGAAATATCAATCCTGTACACATTCAGCTGTTTTCAGGTTGGAAAAGAGAACCAGACCATTGTTCGAAAAAAGGAAAGGCTGAATCCAGACTCAAAAACCAAACAAAAGCATCATAATGAAAAGACAGTAGGTTCCACTGGCTTAACATGACCATTTTCACCAAATGTTTAATCCATCTTTAGAAGGACAACCCAAAAAGGACAGTTTGAAATGGTGCAGCTATCCCACTTCAATTCAACACCAGCAGTGAACAAAACTGTTCATTCTGCCATTCCAGAGCCACCTTTAGTATGAGCTTTTCGGGTAATATCAGTGTCCAGCGCCTTAATTCCACCTTATTTGTTCGGTTTCAAGAGCTGTCGTCTCATAGCAAGATGTACTTCTTTGCACAAATACATCTACACATCTTGGACATTCTTATGGTTATATGTGAGTTAGTGTTCCCAGGTGTCTTTATATATACATGGAAAACAGATACATCTGTGTCTTTGGATCAGAACTAGGAATCACAACAAAATATGACAGAAATTAGAACAAAAGATAGAACAAGCTATGAGTACAGGAATCACTGTGTGGTTGATTGTGATACCTGAACAGTAAATACTGCTGAAAATTCTCTAGAAGATCAGAACATTAATTTTATCATTGCTGTCAGATTTGGCATCCAAATGCAGAAGGCCTAAAAAGGAAATACACAATTAAGATACGACAATATTATATGTGTTTCATAGGATAAATTAACCCTGTTCAGTGACAAGCTATTGAGTGAAATCAGCTAAGATTCAGGGATTGAGTGAATTTCTCATTTTAAAGAAAATACAAAAAATTCTTAAAGATAATAAGAATAATTAAAAGGACTGCACACTAGGGAAAAAGGACATGGGGATGGTGGATGGATCTCAATTTATACGTGCCAGAGAGGTACAAAAGTTTAAATAAGTTTATAAATTCAGACATAATCCTGACAATGTGAAAGGAAAAGAAAAACATTTGAAAGAAGATTCAGATAGCATTTCTGGAAGTATATGATTATTAAGCTGTGGTGCTACAAGAAGGTAAACTGTACTTAGTTGTAAGTGTTGCTGTATTTTTGACTTGTATCTATCCTTTTTATTTTATTATTTTAAAAAACAAATCATAAAAAGAAAATAAGTTCTGCATTTCAATGTATTCACTTCTAGGGAAATAAGAAATGAACTATGTTAATCTTATACTGTGGATTAGAGCTGATGAATGGGCCATAAAAGCAAAAAAGCAATAATTTCAGGTATGAAAATAAAATTAGTTTTGTAAATCATGTAAAAACCTTTACATACGATATCACTGAGATACTCAGCTGAGCAAAGACTTTAACTAAAACTAAACACAAATCAAAATACTTTCTGATATCAGAAATGACAGTACCTCTCTGAGGAAACTTGAGTATGCATAAATCACTCCAATGGATATAAAGCACAGCAGAAAACAAAACATTTATATCCCAATCTTTACAAGAGTATTTTGTTTAATACCTTGCCTGTTTCTGCATCCTGAGATTGTTTTTTCATCACTACGTTTCTTAAGACTGCCTCAAGATTTTTTTAATTTTTTTTTTTTTTTTTTTTTTTTTTTTTTTTTAGATTATATCCATTTCTGTTGAACAATACATTGTGAATGCCTGATTCCCTAGGTGGGTCAGGATAAAAGTAATTACCTCATACATTCACAATTATAAAGTAAGAGTAATGTAGCATAAATTGTAGGAAAATCCATGAAAAAGAAAAGATTACTTGGATTATCTAATTCATTTCTGGCACTTCAGATATATATTTATGTATTTATACTGAGGAATTTCCACTAACTGTAATAACAAGCAATACTTTTTCCCTTTCATGGATCTTAAACTATGCATTATTTTATAAGTATACATCAAATACAGTCTGGGATTGTATCAGAATTTTCCTGGTACACCTGTATTCACTAGCCAACTGAAAAAAATTAGATTATTGTATTTCAAAATCATTTCCATTGTCCACTGTGGGTTTTTGGTTGGTTGGTTTGGTTTGGTACATTTTTAGATAGAAGGACATTTACCTCAAAATGACTATATACCCAAAATCATAAATATACCAAGAACTAAAATGTGAAAACCTTAAAACATTAAGAATCTGCTATTTAAGACTGATGGTTTAAATTAATTTAGGTCTTTCAAGCCTAAATGTTTGTTATTGCAAAAATATACAACAGAAATTGCAGTTCCTAAAATTATCTTGTTTACTACTATGCTAATTTTATTACAGTAACCCTTTTTTCCCATGATAAATTAAAAACAAACAAACAAACCAAAACCAACCCAAACACAACACATAATAAATTCACAAGGAATATATTATATGGTAACCACAGCCTCTATCTTTCTCTGACTGTAATACCACTACGAGAGCACACCTGTTTCTATGTTTTAGGCTTATTTAACTTTTAAATTACAAGAGCTACAAAATAAAAATATAAAAGTCAGGCTTTGCCAAACGCTCTGCTTGATGTTGGCTCAGATTCTTTACTAGTCAAACGCATTACAGACTCCTAGCATTGGTTTGGTAGCTTTGTAGAAAATCAAGCCAAAACTGGTCTCACTCAGCTTTATTCCTGGCCATCTGCTTGGAGCATCTGGTAACAGGGTACATTCACCCACATCCAGAACGTGATCGTTCCTTTGCCAACTATGTGCCTAGGTAACTGCCAATATGTGCTTGCCACTACTAACATGACAACTGTCAAAAAGAAGTTGAACGTGTACGGATTAAAATAATGCACTGCTGTCTCAACTTACAGCAGTATTTTTTTGACACAATTGCTTGGTAATGACAACAACATATAACCGAGTTACTCAGAGAAGCATTTTCAAGGTTAGGAAAGAGGTTAGGAAAAAGATCAAAATACTTTGAAAAGTTCTTTTTTATGTATTATCTTTTTACTGTTTTCTCTGACAACTAGAAAATGGATATGCAGTTACTATTTTAGAAGAAAATAAGAAGATATGTAATTCTAGCAAAGAGTTAAATTTTTAGATTAAAATGTCAGAATTGTACATTCAATATCTGATTTCTGAAGAAGTCAAATGAATTTAACTGAAAATGATTTGAAATGCTGTAGGAGAAATTAGAACATAAACAGTGTATTAGAACACAAATGGTAAGGGAATGTATACTTTCAACTGAAACTCATTATGTCATGTAAGTATAATTTTCTAATATCCCTCCTAATCCAGAAAGAATGCACAAATTTGTAGGTTTGTAGGTATTTCATGTTTGATGTAGCATTTAAAAAAAAGGAGAGGGGAGGGTGGTAAATGAAATTAATAAAATTATCATTTCCTTTACAAAATAGAATTTCACAAACTTTTAATCCTCTTTCACTATGAAATTTGTGAAGTGGTCAGATTCACCCCATAGCTAGGTAGTGTGCAATTAAAAGCATCAAAAGCATGTGAAAGAACTACAGACTGAAAATCTAATTGAAAAGCCTGGAAAACTAATTCAGGATCATGATAGTAAGTTACTCCAGTGCTTAAAGAAAGAGAATAAAACCTGGTATATTCTGAGATTGTCATGATGACATCTCTCTGCTTGCCCTGTCTCAGTCATCCATTGTCATTTTTCCTGTATTTAAACTGAAAGCACCATGGAATAAAGGTCACAGTTTTGTTCAGCAGTGAGTTGGCACGCAAGACTGAGTGGTGCTCATCCGCCAGTATGGCTCCAATACACAATGCTGCTGCCACAAAGGCTGCCAAATTTGCAACAGTAACAAAGTTATATTCTATTTCTGCTAAGCACCGAGATTATGATTGATAAATGCCTTGCTTCTCATGCAGGTGGTCCAGCAGTAATCTGCCATTCTGTGTCAATCATGCTAATCCACTTTAAAATAGGTTAGGAAATCAGAACTGTATTTTTTCCATCCTCAAATTTTCAAAAGGCTTCACAAAGTATTCGTTCAAGTCCTTTGAAAAGTTATTCCAAAATAAAATGTCACATACTGTATCTTAATACTCCTTTGGAATATTTCTGTTGTTTTCAACATGCCTATTTTCAAAGCTTTACGCTCTGTTACACTGTAACATTTACACAATGCAATTTTTACATTGATACAAGAAATACAACTGCAGTAAGTTCTTAATGAATTGTATATGCTGAAAATTCCTCTGATATCTGTTAAGATGCTTTAATGTGGAATAAACAAGTGCACAAGGAGTGTGGGCCAGACACGTTTAGTGAAAGAGATAGGGTAAGTCTCCTTTGGGTCTAGCTGATAATAATGTTTCTTTGTGGATAGAAAGAAATAAATGATGTATAAAGTTTGGCCATTCTTCTCTCATAATGGTCTGTGTGCGAATTTGTCCTGTTTTACACTTACATCTTAAGCTTTCAGCTTTCTGTCAGGGAAGTTTATTCAAAAGAAAAGGAGAAAAAGATATATAATGAAAAGGAAGCGTAACAAGCTCACAAAATAAACACAAACACATACACTGAAATAATTATTCAGGCACTACAAATTGCTTCCAAGGTTAAATACAAATAGCATTGCCCCCTCCTTTACATCCAGCACTTGCTGCTATACAGGGCAAGCCTGATGTTCCAAAAATCAACCACTACAGAAAATTAAAGATGATGTTCAAAATAAAGCAACTTTCCAACAACAATCCCTGGTCATTTTCTTCAAGTATGTCCAGAAATTTGGACATTCACCTTTGAGACTTTCAAGACTCTCATAATACAACTATCACTAGAAATTGTCAGCTGTCCAAGTTGAACATCTCAGAAACATATCCATTTCCAAAAATTCTTGTTCATGTTTTAAAGCAGACCTGTGTGTTAACTGTTTATAACAACATAAAATAGTAAGAGCATATTAATTTATATTTGTTAATTTGTAAAGAGGTTCTGCATGAAACTCTTTGCTTCAGAGAATGGAATGAAAGAGAATCTACATATGGTAGCAGAAAGTCCTTCTATTTTTACATAGCCTATATAATTTCCAACAACCACATCATCCAGTAGAGCTTACTTTTAGAAATATTTTATTTCAGAACAGCTTCTCTTATAAAAGCTTACTGTATTATTTCTTTGCGTTTTAACCTAAATTCTCAGTCACTCTCATTTTAATCTAACCCTCTCAGTCACAAACTTTCCACACACGCCTCAACAAAGGCATCCTAGTTACATTCTTAAAGAGGGAAAGGAAAAAAAAAAAAAAAAATGATTTTAGCACAGATACTTGAACTATTTCAAATAAATATGTTTTTGCATCTTCTTTTTAGTCAAGAAAACATCTTTTCATTTTGAGTATCCAACAAAGAAAGCAGAGCCCAATAAGAAGTGTCAGAAAAATATTAAAATTTCAAACAAAGTCTGCATAACTCCACGACTTCTTCCTAAAATAAGTAAATACATAACAAATGCTGTAGCCACAGTCAAGTGAGGAATGAAATGTCTCATCCCCAATTTTTAGTTAGTGACATTTCTGTCACCAGGATTTCTGTCCACAGAACTGCTCAAAGTGGTTATAATGACAAGAACCGAGAAGTGGCTCTTTCAGTTGATGTTTTTGAAAGGTAGCTTTGTATGAACAGCTGTGTTTTCAAAATGCTTGCCACCTCTAAATTGGTCCTCGTGAAGTGAACTGTTTGCCTTATTGCCAGCAGGGCACATTGCAGTGTAGCTGCTGCATTTTTAGTTTTTATCACTGTCTCTCTAACTGCTGAAGTGGAAAAGAAAGATTGCCAAAATCTGACGTGCTTCTTTTCCTTTCTGCCCACTCTGACTTGGTTTTTAGCTGTCTGTTGCTCCAGTGATGAGAAACGTTGCTCAGTTTATTCATTCACCGACTGTCTTTTCCAGCTCAAATAATGGTGATACACGCTTGTGAATCAAGGCTCCAGCTGTCAATAGCAGTGAACGAAACACACCTAATTAAGACATGCCAATACGTTAAACCTAAGAAGCACACCATATTTGACCATATGACCATGGATTTAATGTAATTCAGATGGGCTTCCAGTAGAATTTAAGGAATCTCTCCACAAAGATTTAAGCACTTTATGACATAAGTTCTAGTACAGGAAAATAGTAATCCTGAATAATTTTTAGATGGAGACACCACTGAGACTTTTTAATTGCAGACGTTAGTAAACAAATAATAGCATTTTATCCAAATGAGAGAAAACATGTATAATTGAAGTGTACATGATAACTTTTCATTGCAGTTAAGTAAAGATTTGTACATCAAAGACACCAAAACTATAATTTGCAGCTCCTCCTGCTGCTTGTGTCCCCAGCTTACTGATGACACTTTGCTGCTGAGCCTCATCTCAACAGGCATTTCTGTTGTGAATCATAATTCACATAAGTTTTATGAATCCATTGCACTGCATCAAAAATACTGAATGGGCATCAAAAACTGCAAAAGAGCTGTAATGAAATAGTAGTTAATAATTTTTTTGTTGTTTTGAAGGCAAAAATTACTTTTGCAAAGAACCCTTAATGTATTTAAATCTCAAATATCTTAAATACTATTCAATGGAACAGGACAGGTTCTTTTTGTTCATATTAGTACCTTTAAAATTGGATATTTGAAATGCAAAAATACTGGAAGGCGTTAATAAAAGTTCTGAAAATCCCTGCTAGTGACAGTATTTCAATTTAGTCTTTATTTACTGTTATCAGTATACTAATGAAGAAAGGGAATCAAAGCATCCCCAAAGTTCAAAGTCTCAAACAGTTAAATGCTCACTCTCCGATTATCTCTGTGAGGCTGCATTCTTCAAGGAAATTGAACTTCAATTACAATTTATAGTCTTGAGTGCAAGATAGCAGTTTACATGGGGTTGGTTTTATTACAGTAGGCTGCTGCTCACTTCTAAGTTCAAAATGGTTTGGATACATCTCAAGGTTAGAAATTAACTACATACACACAGAAGCACAGACACACATCAGTTGACAAAAGCAGAATCATAGTCCCATACTCTTTAACATCATACTGAGCTTTGATTTCTTCAAATGGGACCAGAAAACTTAACATCAGCAATCTGTATTTTCTTAACCTCTTCATCAACATTCTCTATTGAAGCTTCACAAAATACTACTGCTAGAAGAAAAAAGATCAAAACACTGCTTTACTACTCAAATGATTGTACATAAGTTTTCCTGTGCGTTTCACTATTTCTCTGTTTTTGTATAATGTCCCAAGTCATCATGGGTGTCCATACTACTCTGCAAATACTCTTATTCCATGCCATGAGTGATTGTCAATAGCAAATCATTCTCATACAAAATAATACTTAGATAAAACACTAATTAAAAGAAAAATATTTCAGAAGTGACTCTGTAGGCTAGCACAGAGTGAAAATTATTCTGCGATCGGTTCTCCAAGGCACTCAACCCAGTGAATATTTTATATACAAAGCAGAAGCACATCAACTGTTCAAATAAGAAAGATTTATGCTACAACACCACATGAGCTTGAGTTGGTGTCTTATTAGCTGAAGCATACACCAGAAAGAGAAAAGACATCAGATTAAATCATAAGGAAAAAGAATTTCAATGTGGATTTCTCACATCTTTTTTGATGTCATTTGCGGAAAGCCTCATCTAATATGTGATGTGAACATGCCCACTAATGCTCCTGTTTTGGCATGAGAATCTCAGAGAAACTAAAATATTAACTGATGTTGGCACTATGCACACAAAGAGGTAGTAGTTTGTATGCTTTTACTGGTAGAAGATCTCAAGTACCTAGAACTTCACACATTAAAACTCCACCTCAGTCCACATCCAACCATTCACAGTGACCAACAACAAATGTCATTTTGTGGAGCAGAAAAGCAGGTCAATTATGTCATTACTGTTTCTCAGAACACTTCCCTACTCATGAGCATGATAACGAAATTTAAGTACTGAGCTTAGATATCCACAGAGCAGTTTGTTGAACCTCAATAATTTTATTAGTCAGGTAAGGTTTCCAATGATGTTTCAATCATTAGAAGCTTACAGTTTGTATTCACCACACTTTCAAATGTATTTGCAAAATACAATTCAAATAAATTTCCAGAAGTCAACGGGACATGTGCCTAAGAAAGTACATGAAGAACAGGACTCAAAAAGCACTCCCTCTCCTCCTCCTTACCTTCTCTATAATAATTCACATCTGTGCATTTGGCCTAGAATGATTTCTACCTAGAGATCTTTAGTAAATGGGACAGTACTCTAGATACATTAGGTAGGTAATAGGTACATTACTTACCTTATGGTGGATAATTTAAGAGCAAGTTATAAGCTAGGCATTAGCTGTCCAATACATATCTTTATTTTTCTGCAAGCCCACATTCATCTCATTTCCAAGAACAAAGAAACAGATTATATTTTTACTATTTCTGTCAGCGTGTCTTCACATTTCAGTATAAACTGGGCCATTTCCATAAAAACATACTATTAATCCTCAAAACAGCAGAATGTTTTCTGTATGTTTACCTCACACATTGTCTGTTCACTTTTTTAATATATTTGCGTGTTAAAGTAAAATATTAAATTTCCTTAAACGTATATAACATAGAAGCCATAAACACTTGCCAAATGTTCTTCAAATTGGCCCAACTCTCATGCAACTCAGTATGGTCCAACACCATTCCTCTAAGCTGATATGGATTGTCTATTTGATCAATATGTCCAGTCCTCCTGGGCCTGCCAAGGAAATCTGAAATCCAAATCCTTGACACTTGACTTTTGTAATTCTCTCTATCGATACCAACAACACCTCAGAAGTTATTTATCAATGTCAATGAAGCATTGATTCTCATCTTACAGTTAGTAAACAATGTCACTGTGAATTTTAATATAAGAGGCAAAGGGGAAAAGGGCACAGATGTATATAATATGGTAGTCTTCTCAGTATGGTTTAAGTTAGTGTATGGACTATTTTCTGAAGTAAATGCAGCAGCTAATGAATACTACTTCAAATATAAAACATGGAAACTTTTGAATTATATCACTTGGAATACAAATGCACTCACGAAAGGGCATTTTTTCCACAGAAAGAATAAGTAGATAACAAAAATCTAAAGAAAAGACACATTTGACACTTTGAGACATCGAGACTCCCATCTTTATTATCATTTGGGATATGGAGAAGATCTGTAACTTCATTGAAAATTTCAGATTCTTGCAGAGCTATGGATTGAAGAAGCAATTGCTAGTGTTGACTATTTTTTCTTATCTCTCAAAAGACACTTTTCTTGTTTTTTTTAATCCCTTGCAATTGAAATTACTGAAGCCAAAATATGCATGGCAGTAATCAGACTAGGTATGTCAAGATGACAAACTATTTATTGTGTGGTACAGTATTCTTTCTAGTTATTACTTAAAGAAGGAGGTGGGGTGGGGAAGTTTTACTCCTAAACAACAGCTACAGAAAGAATCAGAAAATAATAAAACTAATGGATTATTAATTTTGTATATTTCTGTTTAAATATCTCAGAGGCTCATCTAAGTATGTCACCATTAGAAATGAGTATTAATCCAATCATTTCATTTTCCATATAAGTCATGTTCTTTATATTTTTAAATTTCACATTCAGAAGTTAAGTATTTGTTCTCTGTAGAATTTTGCTCAGTGTTTACATTTTCAAAGCCAACAGAACTCAGCCTGCTTCTGGTGATAACTGTAAGAAAAAAAGAAAGTATTTTAGAGGAACATAAAATATGTAGAAAAATTTCACTGATATATTTTGCTTTATACTTTGTAGATCTTCATCTTTCTTCAGAGCAATGCTCCACTGGATATATGACAAGCTACAAGTCTAAAGATATATTACTGTATTAACTTCATTTATGCTATTTGGATACCACTACAATACTCTAGGCACCACAGTCATTTTCTTTTCTTACTTGCAATAATTAACATTAGAGAGCAAGAGATAGCTAAATTAATTTATAACTTTATAGTTTCTTATACTAATTATTTCCTCTTCTTATATTTTAGGTCATCCTGTCATTCCTGCAAACACTAATCAATCATGGGATTTGAAGTTAATACTACTAAATAAATGAATTGCTTAATCTCCTATGACCATCTATACATGCTTCATCTTCACAAAGCTTATCAATTTTATGTCATCAAGGACAGAGTGACCTTCATTTCCACAAAATGTGTCTTGCTACTGGACAAGTTGCTTGTAAATTTATCACTTATCCTCAGGAAGAAAGTCCTTCGAAATCTGCATTTGACAAATGCAAGTCTATGTTTTATCAATTGACGGGGTCATACTGAATTCCAAAATCTTAACCGTGGAATACTAAAGAGTCTCTCACTTTTCCGAACATTTCAGCTAAAATGAAGGACATGCAACTCAAAATTAATTTTCTACTTGGCCTAGTTATTACTGCAGTGGTACAGGCTGTAGAAAAAAAAGCAGACTGCCCAGAATTGTGTATATGTGAGATCAGACCTTGGTTCACTCCCCGGTCTGTATATATGGAGGTTCCAACAGTGGACTGTAATGATTTAGGCCTTTTAAATTTTCCAGCCAGACTGCCTGCTGACACACAGGTTTTACTTCTACAGACTAACAATATTGGAAAAATTGAACGCTCAGTAGACTTCCCAGTGAATTTAACTGGTCTAGACTTATCTCAGAACAATTTATCCTCAGTGGCCAGTATTAATCTTACAAAAATACCACAGTTGCTTTCCGTGTACCTGGAAGAAAACAAACTTACTGAACTCCCTGAAGAATGTCTCTCTGGACTCCACAACTTACAAGAGCTTTACATTAATCATAACATGCTTTCTATGATTGCACCGGGAGCTTTCATAGGCCTCAATAATCTTCTCAGACTTCATCTCAATTCAAATGGTCTGCAAATGATCAACAGTAAGTGGTTTGAAGCTATTCCTAATCTGGAGATTCTCATGATTGGAGAAAATCCAATAATCAGAATCGAAGATATGAACTTTAAGCCTCTTATCAATCTGCGCAGCCTAGTTTTAGCCAGCATAAATCTCACTGAAATACCAGATAATGCTTTGGCTGGCCTTGAAAATTTAGAAAGCATTTCCTTCTATGACAATAGATTTGTTAAAGTGCCCCATATTGCTCTTCAAAAGGTTACAAATCTCAAATTTCTGGATCTAAATAAGAATCCCATTAACAGAATACGAAGGGGAGATTTTAGCAATATGCTGCACCTGAAGGAGTTAGGAATTAATAATATGCCTGAACTGATTTCCATAGATAGTCTTGCTGTTGATAATTTACCAGATTTAAGAAAAATAGAAGCTACCAACAATCCGAGATTATCATACATTCATCCAAATGCTTTCTACAGACTTCCCAAGCTGGAATCACTCATGCTCAACAGCAATGCACTGAGTGCCCTGTACCGCAGTACAATAGAATCATTGCCTAACCTGAAGGAAGTTAGTATACACAGCAATCCCATTAGATGTGATTGCGTCATCCGCTGGATTAACATGAACAAAACAAATATTCGCTTCATGGAGCCAGAGTCTCTGTTTTGTGTAGACCCTCCTGAATTCCAAGGCCAGAATGTGAGACAGATACACTTCCGGGAAATGATGGAAATCTGTCTCCCTCTGATAGCTCCTGAAAGTTTTCCATCTACTTTGGATTTAAAAACTGGCAGCCATATTTCCTTACACTGTAGAGCAACAGCAGAACCAGAACCTGAAATCTACTGGATAACGCCATCAGGTCATAAACTTTTGCCTAATACTATTTCTGATAAATACTACATTCATTCTGAAGGAACATTAGACATAAGTGATGTAACAGAGAAAGAAAGTGGCTTATACACATGCATAGCAACAAATTTA
Source organism: Chrysolophus pictus (assembly GCA_037305975.1). Taxonomy (NCBI): domain Eukaryota; kingdom Metazoa; phylum Chordata; class Aves; order Galliformes; family Phasianidae; genus Chrysolophus; species Chrysolophus pictus. The sequence continues at coordinate 168,875,208 of CM074576.1, forward strand.
GTTGGGGCAGATCTAAAGTCAGTCATGATTAAAGTGGATGGCTCTCTCCCTCAGGACAGCAATGGACCTTTAAATATCAAAATCAAAGATGTAAGATCTAATTCTGTTTTGGTTTCATGGAAAGCAAGTTCTAAAATTCTGAAGTCCAGTGTTAGATGGACTGCTTTTCTGAAAGCTGAAAACTCTCAGGCTGCACAGAGCGCTCGAGTACCATCTGATATAAAGGTATATAACCTTACACATCTAAATCCATCAACTGAATACACAATTTGTATAGATATTCCTACTATCTATCCACAGAATAAGAAACAATGTGTCAACGTAACCACTAAAGGACTAGATATGGCAGTGAAAGACTATGAAAAGAACAGCATAATAGGATTTCTTGCCTGCCTTGGTGCTCTTCTGGGAATCATCTCTGTGGTGTATCTCTACAGCTGCATCTCACGAGACATGAACTATGATGTTCAACACAGCTATCTAAAGAATTACCTGAAGAAACAATCCTTTTCACTCAATGAGCTTTATCCTCCTCTAATCAGTCTTTGGGACACGGGCAAAGAAAAAAGCACAGCAATGGAAGTTAAATCAACTCTAATAGGCGTACCAACCAATGTGTCATAAATATCACTTAATTTCTGAAATAAAAAGCACAGGACTGTACGTGTGCTAAATAAAACAGAAACCAGAAAAATTGTATCTTTTAGAAATTAGATGCCTGGACTTTGCTGCTGACAAATAGGAAAATGTACTGCCTCAGCATAAGAGAAGAATTTTAACTAAGGCTTCTAAGGGTATTTTACCAACCAAATACAATTAACTTTGTTTTCTAGAACTTTTGAGAGACTTTTAAGTCTGGAATACAGTGCAAGTAGCCAAGAACGTTTTCTGTATTATTTTTTTTTTTTACTCTTACTTAAAAGTAGTGGAACTGAGCAATACCTCCTCCTGTGCTGTATTACACACAATAGCCACGAGTTTTGCAGTGAAAGGTATACTAGGATTGATACATGGTGTAATGAAATGGACAAATTCTGTAGAGTAGACACAGTGAGTATGTGAAATTTTTTTATGAGGAAAATACATTTTTGATTAAAATCAAAACCGTTTTTGGCTTGTTTGTTTCTAGAGAAGTATTTGGGGTACTCTTGTTTGACAATAAACAAACTCATGATAATATCTGTTAAAATATTTCCTTACATATTCTCCAGCTGAAACATCAGTTGGTAGCACGTAGGTTATTTTTGATGGTTTTAGGCTGTACAACTGCAATGACCCGCATAATAAACACTTTCACAAAGTACTAACTCATACTGGTTAGTAATAATAACTGCATTTTATGTATTGCTTAATGTGGGAGGAAGAAGAGAGAAGGGATCTCCTGGAAAGAGTCCAGCGGGGGGCCACAAAGATTATAAAGGGTCTGGAGCATCTCCCTATGAGGAAAGGCTTAGTAACCTTGGTCTGTTCAGCCTTGAGAAAAGAAGACTGAAAGGGGATCTTATTAATGTTATGAGTATCTTAAGTGTGGGAGTCAAAGGGACATGGCTGACCTCTTTTCAGCAGTCTGTGGGGACAGGGCAAGGGGAAATGGCCACAAATTGAAGCATAGGAAGTTTTGCACCAATATGCAAAGAAAATTCTTCACAGTGAGGGTGACAGAGCACTGGAACAGGCTGCCCAGGGAGGTTGTGGATTCTCCTTCTCTGGAGATATTCAAGACCCACTTGGATGCCTACCTGTACAACCTGCTGTAGTGGGCCTGCTTTGCAGGGGGACTGGACTTGATGATCTCTAGAGGTCCCCTCCAACCCCTACAATTCTGTGATTTTGTGAAGGGCAGAAAGGAGACATAGGACTGACATGGAAATAGATTATTAGTTATTGATAAAAGCAAGTTCTAAGCTACTTTGGTATTTTCCCAAAAGACTGAAAAATAAATGCATTTTTAGACTCAGAATATATAAATCCAATATTTTGTCTTCAATCAAAAGGGAAATTCAGTTATTAATAATGTCTGAACTTAAGGCTGTGATACACTGAACTCATCTAGTTTGAACAGCTTAAATGACATTAAGGATTTCTTTGTAGAACTGCATGCTTCTCTTCAGCAATAACAACAACTGACTAGTTTATAAACCACATCAGCTTTCACAATCTAACAAGCAGTAAATGACTGACAGAAACATTATTAGTAGAAATGAAATAAATGAAATGAAATGAGAACAATGAATACCTGACTCTACTCATATCAAAGTTAAAATTCTCGTGAGAGCAAGACTGGGCCCATAAGCAGAAATGTGCTCAAAATCCTTTTGATCAGAATTCTGATCACAAGCCAAAAGTGACTCTTGCAGAATAACTACTACCAAGTCTTCTAGAAAAAAAACATCTGACCATTAAGATGGCTGAAGATATGGTGACTCCACATAATGAAATTGATTTAAAAAAATTATGTTATTTCATTTGATGACTGTAAGTACAAACAGGAAGAATGAAGAAAAAGTTATCACTGAATTTTGTAACTAGGGAATTAAATATCAACTGAATGCATAGGTAGCTTGTATAAAAAGTAAAAATAGGAGTGGCAAACATTACTTTTAAGTGATTCACAGATTTTACATATTTAAACTCTACAATAACATACATTTTATTTGTTTAGACTTGGCTAAAGTAAAAATTTCTGTGGAATCATTGACAGCATTTTTGTAGATAGAAGCAGAACTACCTTTTGCCATAGAAATTCTCTTTTTCCATGTATTTATAGTTTTTTATATAATTTCAAAGTATTATTGGCATGTAAACATTCATAACATGGAAAAATCATTTCATTTTCCCTTCTGCTATTTAATAACAGGCATTTGTTTTAAAAATATCTTTTTTTTCTAATTAAGTTTTAGCATAATAAAATTATGCAAAGGTTATTTTCAAAATTTTTAAAGGCAGAAAGAAACAACTTGATGTTAATTCTAGACTATTAAAAATAGGATACTAGTAGCTTTTATACGCTTCAATGAAAACAAGAAAACCAACAACATGATGAATCACTGTCATGCACAAAGGAACGCTGAAAGGTATCAGATAAAGATGCTGAAATGGTGTTGCTGATTTCAGCACCATAGACAGAGTTTATAAACTGGGCCATCACCGTGCAGATACTGTACATGTTAACAAGAACATGTGGGTATGTTCTGTATTCCTACCTTTTGAATCAAGCTACATGCTGAACTTACAATTAATACAGCTTAGAAACAAAAATCTCTTTCAGGCAGAAACAGCTCCGCACAGCTTTATAAAATATGAACACAAGCATGAAAATCCTTCACCCCACCTCCATCATCATGTAAGCCCTGATTATATCTATGTTATTTAAATATCTCATTAATTTTTTTTTTTGTTTCTAGATAAATTGCATTAGTGTATAGAATTTTTGTACTTAACTGCTAAGTAACTAAGTATATCTCACAACTATTTGAATCACTCTGTAATTTATCTTGATATCAAATGAAAATACACCTGATATTTTAAGAAGAAATTGATGATTCCATTGCTAATTGCCCAGATGTAAATGATTTAATTTATCTCTCAAAAAGAAAAATACATTTGCATTTTGTTAAATAACATTGCAATCATCCTCTCATGTGACTTTGAGGAAGTCATTTTATAACTTAGCACCTTCCTTTCTCCATTTCTGAAAGATTAAGTTGAGATTTTGTTTTTAGTAGGAGAAAAGAACTTTGGTAACCAAACAACTATACAGACACATCTCCAGTAATCACTATTAAATTGAATAATATTCTTTATTTGTGTGTGTCCTATCAGCTATCATTTAAAAGTGCTACTTCAATGAATACTAGGAAAATGTACAAAAGAACAGGATCAAAATTGTCTCTACAACAGGTTACAAGATCACAGATTTTCCAGTAGCTCATATAATTTGAGAATTTTCACACCATAAAATAGTGGCCAAGAAATTGATTAATTTTATCCTGGCATTTGACAGCAAAACTCTCTGAAACAAAAGAAAGCAGAAGGCAAGATCAGTGTTTGAAATGTCTGGCTAAGCAATACTCAAAGCATAAGACATTAATTCAGTGTTTGGACTCAGTTTGCCTTACCTCTTTCTGTCAGCTACTACCCTGAAAATAGAAATACTCTATTTACTTCTTGGTAAAACATTTACAAATATCAATTTCAACATTCCACCAGTTAACAGAGACAAGATGATATATATGTACATTTAAGTTTTCACTCTAGCTACCATAATGTGAAACTGCAACTTCAAGTGGTAGCTACAAAATAGATAAAAGATGGCAATTTCCTTCTTAATAAAAAAATCCATTTCCAAAATTCACTAATAAAATGCACCCTGTTTATGTAACCTCAACCAATGACCTCAAGATAACTTAAAGAATAAATGGAGATCCTTTCCTCAATCTTTTGCTGGTTAGTCATAGAAGACACAAGGATCAACAATTGTTAAGTAGTATTTGCTATCGGAAGACAGAGGAGATGTTTCAGAAAAAGTGCCTCTACAATGTAGAAAATAAGTTATTTATTAAACAATCCCAGAAGGAGAAAAATACACTGAATAGAGTAAAATCAGACTACTGACAAGAAATTTTACATGGCAGAAAGTGTGCATTAAGTATGAAAACCACAGGAGACATTTCGAAGGATACAGTTAAACAAAACAAAGAGAATAATCTTTAAGCATAAACCACTGAAGACAAACCAAGATTAACAATTCACCTCATGCTTGGAAAAAGATCAGCTACCACATACTGTTTTTGTAGAGATTATGAACTAGATAACTAGAAACATACACTGAGTTAAAAAGTACTGGTCTACTGAAGATCGTGTTACTTCATCATAACACAGCTTATCAAAAGACATCTTGGATAAAACTGAAGAGGGAATGCAGAAAAAAAACTAAACAAGTGATTTCTTTAGAACATTTTGGGGTTCCATGATCAACAGTGGAAAGATGATGAAATAAACTGCTAAGTAGGAAAAATATTCATTTTTGTGGAATATGGGTTGACCTTGCCAACTAATTGTTTTTGTAGATTAGTTGGTTGACCTACAAAATGTGTAATTTGAGTAGCTTCCAGTTTAATACCACTGGAAAACAACCTGAATCAGTCTCCTAGGGAAAAGACTAAAGAGATTCTGGTGAGAATATAGTGCTACAACAGTAGCCACAAAACAAGAAGGATTATGAAAACAGTAGAAATATTCTGTGAACACAATATGAAGCTACTGAGATCAAAATCTAACCCAGATGCCAAAGTTTGTGAAATGAAAAAATACCTAAATTATCAATTTAACAGTTCTAGAAGTTGGGTTTTAAACAAAATAATTGCAATTACTCATTTATACACATAATTCCACTTCAATTATGACTAAAATGTGGTAAGATATGAATAACTGGAATATTAAAGTACATGGCCATATCTTATCTTGTGAGATCTGTCCTTTGAAAATGAGAACTGACCTATTCAATAAAAATTCTAAAGGAAATGAATCCTCCTGGGCAAAAAAATAAAAAAATAAAAAAATCTGATTTTCTTCAAAATTAAAATGTTTTTATATGATTTCTTTAGGCATTAAGGAAGAAAAGCTTCCATTTTCATTTGCCAAATGACTGTGACTATGCAGGTATTTACATAATATGAATTAATAACAAATCATGAAATGAAATGCAGATACAAAATGTTGACATTCTCGTAGAACACTTGATGTTCACTGAACTAACCATTTCAGATTTTAAAAAGTTCCTTTGGAAAAAATATTTAATTCTTTCTAATTCTCAGCCCACAACGACACTGAAGTAGTACTCCGCAAAATGAATAGCCTTCAAAGCAACAGAATTTTTTTGCTGTCATTCTTTTTTTCAGAGGAAGAATAAAGTTAGAAATAAAAATCCTCTTGCTGCATTAAAAAAAAAAAAAGAAAAATCACTTTCTTAGGTTTGTTTTGCTTTGTTGTTGTTGTTTAGTTTATTTTCTTTTTCTTCAGATTACACTATCTCTACACCCTTTTTGCCCAAAGTCCTTTTCTTTGCCTTGCTGCCTCCTGCATCTTCCAAGCACCCTGTTAGTCCTTTGCTCATTTCCTGCTACTACTGTTTTAGTCTGAAACATCACGTCCAACACCGCAAGTAAGGGCAGATGTTGTCTGACTTAACAGAGAAACTATCAAGTAAACATCATATTTGGGAGCAAAATACTTGAATATCAAAACTTAAATATTAAGGAAAGACCTGGAATTCTTACAGAAAAATTTGCTGCACAAAAAATTAGCTAATGACACGAAGTATCTTGTATAAAGCACAGAAATATAATGACACTCCGATGAAAATACTGATAGCGATGTGGGAATAAGATAAAGCTGAAAGGGCAGGCAATTTGGGCAGATGGCCTATTCCTGATCCTAAAATAGCGGATGTTCTTTTCAACATTACAGTTCAGAAGAGTGGAAAACTACTCCATCTGCCTTACCCTTATGTAGCTATTGTTCCTCATTCATGTTGATTACAATTCTATACTGTGTTCCAAATAGCCATAGTGCCTGTGGGAATCACAAACCTACATGCTGTATGTATTCAGGTACTAAGAGAATTTAAGAATAATTGGCCAAAGAACAAAATATTTATTATAACTGTAGTTTCTTGATCCAAGACCATTTATATTCATATTTTACAAAATATACCAACTCATGGTATATGAGAATATGGAAATGTGGAATTTCACCCCACAGGTTGAATTCACTAATTCTCTCTCAGCCTCTCAAAGTATATAGTCCTGTAATGGCATGATCACTATTTCCTGAAGCAGGAACTCTCCACTGAAATAGAGAAATCAATGAAAGCATATGGAAAAAATACATCTATACTGAAATACCTTCCTAGAGCTAGAGACCTAGAGTCAAGAATCCCACAATTCCTTCTAAGAATTATCCATTAAAGATACCAAGATATACAGATTATTGCATTCTATGCACTAGTTTGATACAGGGCTCGTGTGTTCCCACTAGAGCTTAAGAGAAAACAGAAATGCTGAGGGCAGCTATATATATAAGAGATAGACTTCCATATCTCAGTGCTAAATCAAAGGTGAGGAAAGGCTATAGCTCCTGCTTCAAAATGTCCACACATGACATAATGCCAATCTCTAAATTATTATTATCGACTATACTGGTTGATTCCTTTTTAACAGTTCAGCCCAACTTTTAACTCTAGATGCCATGCATATTTACACTCAGATTTCCTATGAGCAATGCAACAATGATACTCCATAATATTTGGCTTAATAAATCAACTTAAGACTGGATTTGATCAGACAAAACTGTTGGTTGTTGGAGACACAGCTCTCAGGTTCACACAGAGAAGGAAAACAAATCTGAACAGATTACGTTCATTGCAAGATATTCAGAATTGATCTCTTCAGTTCTAACTAGTACAGAGGATTCCTACAGAGACATACTCATTTCACTCTCTGTCACCTAAGATAACCTGAAAGAAGGGCCTGTAAGGCAGTAATAGCGTCTTCTACTAACAGAAGGCAAGAACAAGGAAGAAATCAAGATACAAAAATGAACCTACACTCAGTAAATGTGGTTTCCAATGATACCACAGCAGTGCAGAAATGACCTTATTCATCTTTTTAATGCAACTTCAGTATACCTTGAACGATACATAACACTATCTCCGTAACAATAAAAAAAAAAAAAAGAAAGAAAAAAAAAGAAGTGCCATGACCAAACTGAGGTATGCAACAGCATGGACAACACAAAACAGAGTGAAAAAATGAATGCTGCTTTTCAAGCTAACTAAACTGTTTGTATTTTAGCATGTGAACCCAACTCAGATTCCCTGAGGCAGCTGTTGGACATAAAATTTGAAGGCAGATTCTTGTCAGATTTTTTTTAAGTAAATACATAATGGTACTCTTGCTCTTAACATTTATGACGTTTCGTTTGTGTCTCAAACATGAATTTCAGCTAAACTTAAAAACATACATGCTTGCACAAGTTTACCTGAAGTAACATAATATATGAACACCACCATCTCAATTCCATTTCTTCTAAAGACATATAAGATCTTTATAGGTCACTTCCAACTTGGGATATTCTATGGTTCTATGACTCTAAGAGGATTTCAAAACTCAAGATAGGATAAAACGTATGACTTCCAAACTCTTAACTTAAACTTCAAAATAGCACTCCCCTCCATCACAACACATGCATATTCACATGATCATGTCCAAATCACCGTGTTAGAGATCCAGTTCAAAATTACTTTCTTTTCAGTCCTTCCAGGAACATCAACCTCTTTCTCACACCTTTCACATTTTTTCCGTTCATTTAGCATTAACTTACTGTTGGCTCCTATAAAAAATCACTTTAGTCTGGGCATGCTGTCTTCTTTTTTAATTATTATTTCATGAATGCTTCATATTTTCCCAGTTTCCTACAAAATGTGTCTTTATGTTATTTGTTACGATTCTTGCAGAATTATGTGAAAAAATAAAAATACTCAAGGCTTAATTCTTCTGTGGATTTGAGTGCAAATTTCAAGTGTAGCGCAAGGAAAATTGCTCCTTTTAATAAACTAGATATATGACCCACAATCCTTACGACAAACACCATCCAGAGTCTGACAAAAAAAAACAGGGGAGAGTTCAGTCAAATTTCAACATATCTCAAGCAACACCAAAATTTTTTGCAGCCCTGTTCCCCCAACATTCTTCAACAATTCACTCCTCTTCACCTTTAACATTATGTTAACTAAAGCTCAATCTCTTTCTTGGTCTTCAAAAAGTTGATTAAAATGTAGGATATACACTTGTGCCAGAATAATTTTAAGTTATTTCTAGTTTGCATGCTGTCTGCTTTATTAGAAAGATAAAGCAGAAAGAAAATAATGTTATTATTCATCCACACTTTCAAAATCATAAGTTTCTGAGCATATACAAATAAACACATTATGCTAAAGCAAAGCTCTACTGAAGACAATATAAAAGCAATGTACATCATTCATTTAATTGAAAACATTACATAGACTTTTAATGACAACAAAATGGAAGAAGAAGGATATTATTTATCTAAAATACTTTAAATAGAAAACTTTGTGGAGAACATCTGTTTCAGAATTAAATAATTAAATATCCACCAAGGAAATATTGGGCAGTCTATAATTGTAAGTAGCAGCACAGGAATGTTCTTTGCATTCAGATACAAACAAAATTCGTATGCTGTACAATATATTCTAAACTATACTCTAATGAATTTATTGCAAGATACCACCAAAAATGCAGGATTCCCTCAGATTCAAATTCCTCCTCACTTGAAAGTTTGCAAGAGCCTGCTACTGCTATTCATCACTAACAATTAATTATCTTCCTACAAAATTTCGTAGGCTTTAGCTTTTATTCCTCCTCCTTTTGTCTCCTTCATCTGAAAATGTATTTTTGCTTCAATTATCTTAAATGTGAAAGTTCTCCGTCTTTGTATGTCACACAACATCACTCTCCCACTATCAGCATCTCCCCTTTTGTTTAACATTCTGGCTCTAAACTCTATTATTCTTTTTCCAAAACTAATATTCCACTGCACTGGATGTATATAAGAATATAAATTCTCCTTGATAAAACCCTTACATTCAAATGTGCCATATATAATGAGATGACTTTCCTGTCATCTTTTAATAATTAAGAGTGTAGAAACCATACCATAAATATTCAGAAAATGAGAGAAAGTCTAAGAAAGGAAAAAAAAGTTAAAACAATTTAAACATAGACTACAAATCTCATCAGACACTGCTAAAAAAACAAACAGATGCCATCACCACAAAGGTGATGAAAGATCAGAAGCTGTAGATACTCAATGATAGGTAAGTCAATGGTTAAAAAATAAATGGTAGCAGAGGATGATAGAAGTATTTTAGAATAAACCAGAAAGAAGATGGAAGAACAAGGCCAAACAGAAAGAAATTGCTAAAGGATCAAGTCGGCAACAGCAACAAATAAATAAACATGAGAACAATGAATGACTGGAGGAGCTTCTACATGTAGTTTTAATGATGATGGAGAAAAGTAAGGCAGAGGAAAGGCATAAGATAGACTGCTGAAGAGGAATGGAGACACGGGTCTAACAGCCCATCCTGGTATCACTAGAATTAATGGTAGCAAGAGACAAATAAGTATCTGAAAGCAAATTTTGGACAAATTTGGAAGTGTCAGTGCTGACAAAGCAGGAGAAAGACCAAAGATTAAGAGACAAAGGGACAGCTAAAGAGAACAAGTGACCTTGAAGACACCATGAAATATACATATCCAGATGTGTGGAACGAAGTAAGACAAGAATTAACAAGAATGGGAAAGATGGGCAAGACAACAGGAGTACATGATTTGACTTGTTCAAAATATTTAGTAAAGAAAAAAGCTGCAAAAAGCTTCTGAAATCTGCAGGAGACAATCATGTTTAGGAAATAAATTATAATTTCTATATTTTATGAGCAATAATAAACCAGATGTCAAGAAAAAAGTTACAGTACTAGTTGAAAAACAAGAAATACAAAAGTATTTATTAGCAAGTGAAGAGAAATAAACACTCAAACAATGAAAAAAAGCATGTTTGGAAAGTCTGGCTAAAATGAGGAAGGCAGCTGTAACAGGTATGGTTATTTGGGAGGTTTCATCCAAGTGACAACTGAAAGTTGATAATCCTGTGTTATTAGGCAAAATAAGAAACCTCAGTGGGAAGGAGACATTACTGCCTCTAATTAAGGACAGAGCTCAAAGTCCAGAAACTACTTAACAGTATCAATTATTATGCAATTAATAATTAATTAAGATTTGTGATTTCCTAAACATTGCCACAGTCACAGCAATTCTTACTGTTGCTTTTACAAAGGCTCAAAATACCTTAAAAATAATTAAATCTAAGGGATTAACTCAAAAATCCTTTTAAAGGCAATAACAAAAGATACTGGAATGTATTCAAATTTGTTCTAAGTTATACCCAAAGAAAATGTACTCCAATTTAAAAAAAAAAAAAAAAAAAAGCCAATCACTGCCAAACAGACTAAAAGCTTAAAGGAAAAGAAATGGAGAGAGGAGTAGTCAAGGAGAGAATACAGAAAACAAAACCCCTACAATTAAGAGGAGGAAAGATGGAAGGCAATGATTTAATATTATATAAGTTATACTGATATACTTAAGTTATACGTGAAAATATCACTGAAGCAAGAGGCAGACAGAATACAGCATGAAAAACGTCAATTAAAAATAAATTATTTCCCTTCAACAATGGAAGTTCTCATTAACTGAAAAATAAGCAAAAACTTGAAAGTGAGGCAGACTGAATAATCTAATTAGGGTGTCTGTATGTAAAAGCAGAACACGTAAAGATGCTCTTTGGGGAGATCTGAATTAGTAAGTCCATGAAGTGTAATGCAGAACTTCAAGGCTTTCATTACCTTGGGTCCAAGTGAACTTGAACATAATCAGTCTGACAGAAAGGAACATTAGCTTAGTTTCACTTCCTTCACCCCTGATGAGCTTGGAAGGATCCCACATTCATGTAGAAAGGTGCTAAAATACCCGCTACTATCCATGGTAGTTTGAGCAATAATATACAACACTCAAAGGGTAGTGGTTAATGGTCTGCAGAGAACAGATATAAGCAGTCTTCCTAAGGGCTCTATTCTGGGATTTATCCTGCTTAGCATCTTTATCAATGACTTGGAGGAGGAGGTAAAATCATTATCAAGTGTGACAACACTAAAGTGGAGGATGCAGTCAGTATGTCTGTGGACAGGGCTGCCATTTAGGGGGAACTAGAAAGGCTGGAAAACTAGGCCAACAAGATCTCATGAAAGCAATGCGTAGGAGACATGCATATTTCTCATCTAGCATGGACTACCCTTAAATAAGGCTCAGAATGGCTCACCGTGGAGTAGCTCTGCAGAAAAAGACCTGGGGGTCTTAATGACAGTTGGCTAAATATCCATGGTAGTGACATAGCATACTGACAGTATAATGGATTGTATTAACATGAATATAGCTAGTAGGCTGAGGAAAATGGTTTCTCTACTCATCATGTTAGCACCTGTTTGCAATGCTATGTTCAATTCTTTGCTCCTCCCACACAGGAAAGTCACTAGTCAACTGGAACAAGATCAACAGGACACTACCAAGCTGCTGGGGACAGAAACACTTGTCCTGAAAGGAGAGGCTGAGGGGGGACAGGGCTTGTTTGACAGATAAGAAAAAAAGGATTGGAAGAAAGAAGTACCATCTTTCCTGTATCTAAGAAGACAGTGTCAGGCCTACTACTGAAGTGCCAAGCAGAAGAATGAGCAACAACAATCATGAACAGAAAGAAGGAGAAAAGAGAAGTCTCAACTAGATAAAGGCAAAGTAATTAATTATAAGGAAAATAATCTTGGGAATAAGTTGCTAACAGAAGTTTTGAAATTTCTAGCTTTGAAGATTTTTTCAGCACCCAACTGAGAAAAGCAATAAGCAATGTGATCTGATTAATGGTTGACTCTGTTCTGAGCAGGAGGTTGAACTAGATGACCTTTCATCCAACCTGTGTAACTCTGCCAAGGAACTACATTCCCAAAAAAAGAGTATATGAGATGCAAACTACTCAGAGAAGCAGAAATATTTTAGCTGAAATTCCAAAGTTTTGATCAGGAATATCCTTTTATTCCTTTTTAAATGATACAAAAGGCTCCAGAATAACTGCAGCCTTGCAAAGGAGCTCTAGCTTGGGTAAGTTGTTAGGCCTTTTGAACCCCTGAATTTTAAAACTCTGTTCATAATGCAGCAAAATATCTCCATCTTGTTTCAATACATGATCTTGCATTATTTTAAAGATACTTTACTTTTTTCAAAATTCTTAGAAATTTCTTACATATGTATATCTATCATTTTCCTATGATGTTCCTTTTAAATGTCCAAACAGCACAGTTTTACATAAATGTAGAGCAACAGACTGAAACTAAATATATAAATGTTTCCTGCTTTTTTTTCCTTCCAACTAAGATGCAAGTAAGTAGATATAACAAGCATCTTTTTTTTCTTTTTCTTTTTTTCTGGAATATAAAAAATTTAAAATAAATCCATCAACATGAAAAAAGGATTCAAATTACATTCTTCCTTCTAAAAAAAGTATGAAACTTTGATGATCTGGAAATCTTTCCTTTTGTACTGCTAGGTATTTCAAAGTTTCACTTATTTGAGGAACGGTTTTACTCTGTACTTTTCATATTAACACTATTTCAGCAACATTAGCAAGGTTAAAAAAGCAATAAAAAAGGAATAAAAAAGAACAAAAAATAAAGAAACAAATAAAACAGAGACAGAATTCACCTATCCTCTGTGGAAAATTATTGGAAATATGCATGGAAAATGCAACAGAAATCAAGACATTCAGTCACAAAGGAGAAAACTGATAATAAGCGGAGCTTAAGAATGATGTACTATCACTGGCTAGCAGGAATGAGCAACACTAAGCTACATATGCATTAAATTCTGATTATAATGCAATCAGTTAGCATTCAGGTATATACACAGGAGTACAATGAAAGATTTTTTTAAATCACAAGTCTGCTTAGCTTGACGCTGTGTCTTAGACAAAGTTCAACAGAAGATGCCTAACACAGAGCAAAGGATCAGGGCAATACAGCATACCAGACCCTATTTCTATTCCTGGACCTCAGGAATTTCCTCAGCTTCATGCATCTTCATGTTTAAGAGCTTTCCATGCACTCTTCCCTCATTAATTCATCTGATCAGCTTTTTAACTTATGGAAGTCTGTAACATTCAAAACCTCCTCATGATGTGCCAATGAGTTCTAATGGTGTTTAGCAACTTGCTAAAGAGATGTGTGAATTTTTACAGCCATAAGCAATTATAGAGCTTTTATTTTTTTCATATATACAGAGGATTCACAAACACTTTTCTCTTTTAAACTGAAGAGTAAACTTTCTCAAATTTTTATGTCAAAATTCTAATGTTTCCCACATCCTAAAATAGGTGCTATGTTCTGTTACATTACCTGATTTAGTCAGTCTAAGCAAACTAAACACAAACACCTGCATTGCTTGGGATCAGAAGAATAGTCATCGGTGGAGGAACCCTAATAAAGTAACCTGTGAAAACAGAGCACAGTAAACGAGCACTCCTGACACCACTAAAGAATGACTAATAATTTCCTGGTATGAAACCCACCACAGTGACTGAAGAAAAGAAACTTTCCCCAAACACTTCGCAAACTAAAGGAGATTGCTGCCCAAAGTAAAAATTTGACCTGGAAGATAAAAAAGAATTTGGGGATTTGTGTAATTGTATGGCAAGTTTTAAGTAGTAGTATGAAAAACAGAAGGAAAAACAGGTGGAGCTGGTAGAAATTAGTAAGGAAAACACAGGGGGGAACATAAAACACATAAAAGGGAAGAGTCTACTCAATTGTAAGCCTCTGGCTGGTCAGTATGCTTGTCTGGCCAAGTGTTCTACCTGATCACTGCAGTCTGTCTTGTTTCATTAAACTTTAGTCCTAACTATTCCTTGTGTAAGCTTTCCGGTCGGTGTGCATGCATGCACGATTTGGTAGAGAACATCAAGCTGAACTGCAACCTCTGTGGGACAAGAGGTGTCAGTGCCAATTGCTCAAGGGGTACTGCAGGGCTGGGTGCCAGTAACTGTAGGATACTGGGGCCTACGGCACAGCTCTAGGGCAGACTAAATGAATGTCTGAAACTAGCCATTCAAGAGCCATGCTGTGTGTAGCTTAGGATGTGAGCACTAGCAAACCTCTTATCAGCTGGAGAAGGGGGAACAGGATCAGACGATTCATGCTGTTCGTGTTCAGTATGCTTCTACTGGTAAAGACACTGCTTTCTGTCTGTGCTGGATTGCTGGCTGACCACATGTGTATACTGCACAGTGTGGGCATCTGGCCATAGGGAATGTGTGTTCAGCCTCTCCACAAGCTGAACGTTGGGATATTTATCATAAACAAAATCAGAGGATTGCCCAGATTAATCTCACTATATGCATACTACATATATATATGTATGTATGTAAATGTGCTTTTCTACTCAGTTCAAGAAAAAATTGCTTCTGATTTCAAAATATTTCATTATGAACATTTCTGTGCTATTTTCACATTTACTTTCTCTTTACAACACAAGACAAGCTTTCACTGCAACATTATCACCACAGGGTATAGGAATTGATCAGGGTAGGATTATTGGTTCTGATGTGTGCTGACAAATTTTGCCTAGTTTTCTCCCCAACTTCAATCATGCTATACCTCTGAAACCATTTGCTTTTTCTCTACAGGCAAAAGAACTGCTAGCTACTAAAGACAACAACCTTTGTTTCTACCTTTGAGATTCTTACAGCTAATTGCTCAAACTGACAGCACCAACCAGGGTCAAAATTTTCTTGTGTTCTCAGGAACATATTAAGGGAGTTATACCTTTATTAGTCATACTGCCTTTGGTGAGAGAACATTCAGTAAACAGTAATTGCTTCTATTTTACCTTGTGATATTATCGTGCTATTTCATTCCAGACAATAGCTAATTACATCAATTTGAGTCTGGTATCCTTATCACACAGAAAGCCGATTTCGTGATAGTTTGTTGCCTAGTTCTTTCTCCAGTGTTCTGACTGATGCTCGTGATCTTAGCATTCTTACCCAACCAATTGCCAAACTTCAACACAGTTTGGGGAAGTCTACTATCTGTCCCCAGTATTTTCTTTTAACTTCCCTCACAAACTCCCAAACGATGGAAACCACTAAATGCAAGGACTCAAGTTGTATTTAAAATATCTGTTACAGTCTTCAGTCATAGAGGTCTGCACTGATCCTTGCTCTTTCCATCAACAAATCAATCATGCTGCAGAAGCAATGATTCCTTTCTTTTGTCATGCTGATGATAATAGTGGAAGAACTTTAAAGTTCATGTTTGTTCAAAATCCTCTACCTGCTTGGTAAGCTGCCTAGCATCCAGCTGGAATTCCATACTTAAGTATCAGATGTATAATCGAAAGGGAAATCTGCACTCCCTTCGGAGCTTCAACTTCTTCCTGATACACACTAGTCAGACCAGCAAGTGCACCTTATTTAATGTAACTAGATACTAATGCTACAGTTAACTATATCATTATCTTAAAACCTTTCCCTTGTTTCAATTTTTACATTCACTTCAATGGCAAACAACCCATCACGGCTCCTTATTTATTTATTTGTAATACTATTAAAGTTTGAGACTGTTATTAACTCCAAAACTACCTCTTAAAAAAGACCTCTGCATGGGAAGGAAATATCAAAGTTCTTAAAGGTTTTTCATACTTCCTAACAATTTGTTTAAACATGGTGCAGGAACATATTTTAGTACTTGCCAATATTTTATTCTACTTGTTTCACCTTTATTAAGATTTCAGACTTCAATTGATTTGTAAATACTGGTAAAACATCCTCTTCTGCAGTGAAAGTAATCAACCTTTACTTTTAAAATATTTTCCTATTAAAACAGCCACTTTATTGTGAAGTATAAATTTTAATACCATATAGTGCTATGAATTCACAAGTCTCCAACCCAGCCCAGGATACTGCAAAATCAATTGTGCTGCAAATGACTGCTCATATCCACTCAGCGTGAATGACTGCCCTGTAGAGTACACGGATATTCTTCCCCTGTGCACAACACAACCTACATTATTTAGCTGAAGGAGAAAATGATTCATATTTTCTACTGCTCATTCAAATTTTGTGTAGTAGAAGCCTCATTTTCTAATTGTCTCAAGATGTTAGCGACCAATTGTCCCAAACAAGTTTTATGAGCCACTGATTAGCTTATATACCCTTGCTTTCTGCCTTTTATTTAAAAAAAAAAGTTTCCATTAATTTCTTAGAACAGTGGGTCATTCACAATCTCTAGAATACATATCACATATAAAAAACTATAAATGCATATGTCCACTAGCATATATTGATATTACTTACATTAACCAGCAAGTATTACAAATGGCAGAAATTATAAGGTTAATTCTCACCTTAAAAGCAACAAAAACGAACCAAAAAAATCAGTATTTAGGTAATCATTACTTTGTTAATTCACATGTTCACAATTTTCTAGTCTTATAATGATTGATTTTATGACTAGATTCAAGCATAAAAAGCAGCACATAGTTAAGAATGTAAGTGCCTATAAACTCAGTTCTAGAGTGCTGTGGTTTTCAGAACATTTGTCCTATCACCTTCAGAGCAGAAAACAACCACCACAATACTCAGTGTTCAAAAGATTCTAAAACTGTTTTTCCAGCCCTCGTCTCAAAACCTCATAAATAATTTAATATTATTTTACATGCAATGCTAGAATCAATATTAACATTGAATCATAAGTGATTCTTACATTTACAGTCAGTTGAGCTGCCATGAAGCTGCTATCATACCATGACAAAAAATATTTTGTAAAAGTAAAGGACAAAAAGCAAGCAAGAAAAAAAATGCCAGCATTAGAAATTAATAAACTGTAATTACACTAGAGGATGGTGATATTTTTTTCCAGATTAGAGAGTTTAAAAAGGTTAGTAACATGGCTAACAACAATAATTGTAAAATGAACTGCTTTAATTACTAATCTAAAATGGAATGCTCCACACAAGTCTTACTTTCAACAGCCCTGAAAAGAATGCCACAGAAATGTAATTAGCTCTCGGAAATTACTTCTGTAAAAAGTAACTACAGAAAGGTATGAATAGAGCTTAGGTACCAATATGTGAGCTAAACAACACAGACAAATTAAAACAACAGTTGCATTAATAAATGAAATCCAGAAAAGAAGAAATTTCATGAAACTGTTTCAGACTTGGAATCAAAATCAACTGAAAAAGCAGGAGATCTTATCTTTGACTGTTGAAGTCCAGAAAAATTTCATAAATCTCCCTAAATTCTAAATTTTTCTTTGTTGTTCAGATCTCATGACTAGCAATTGCAGCATAACTCAACAGAGGTTTAGGACAACAGTACTGCAAAAAAGACATTAATCTATTATTACCAAGATGCCACTGAAAAATGAGAATATTTGCTTGTTCCTATGAATGGTCTCAGTCATCACTATGCGCATTTAGCATGTGTCTTATTCAGAAACACTACACAGACACTATTCTTATTACGAAACCAGTCCTATTTTTTGAACTACAAAGTAAATTAATGTGTAAAGATTTCCTGCTAAAAAAGACTACCTTTTAAATCAGTCTGTTAAAAAAAAAAAAAAAAAAATTTGAACATATTCTAAAGATCTACCACAAATATTTCCCCACTAAATCATGTCCCTCAGTACAACAGCTAAATGTTTCTTAAACACATTTGGGGACAGTGACTCAACCACCACTTCCCTGGGCAGCCTGTTCTAGAACCCAACCACTCCTTTGGAGAAGAAAGTTTTCCTAAAGTCCAACCTGAACTTCCCCTAGTGCAACTTGAGGCCATTCCCTCTAGTCCTGTCAGGTTGCAGCTTTGGTTTGACCAGGGAACTGCACAAATGTGTCCTCTAAAGGCTCTCTGTTGTATGTTGCCAGGATATCTACACTTAAAATGATTTCACAGAATCAGAGACATGTTAAGGTTGGAAAACACCTGTAAGTCCAACTACATGTCCTAGAAATGAAGGAACAAGCAAAGGGATGTCATTTTATATCTGAGTAATTCTCCTCAGCATAGCGATGCTCTCTGTTCCACAAATTAAGTATCCATACCGTGGAAAGGAGAAAAAAATTAAACTCAAATGTGTTTATAATTTTTTAATTTTATAATTAAAATGTGGCTTTAGAATTTCATAAAGGTATCTTTACTCGTGTGTTTCCAGAAACAGTAATAAACACAATTCAATTGCTTTCCTAGTAGTAATCATTATTTTTTATACTTCTCCTGAGAACATTTTTATTAATCAATTGACCAAACAAAACAGTTGCAATTTTTAAACCCCTTCTTCTCTAGAAAATCTCTCCATATACTCAATGTTCCACATGAATATACAGTCACAGTAAGTTTAATGAATTCACTTAGGAATTCTTAGAGTAAACTTGCTTACTACTTCTCTTCATCTCTTCCTGATGAATTTTGTTTTCCATTAGACAGCCTCTTCACCTTTTTTTTCTGAAGTTCCTCAGTCTTCCACGGTATTACATCATTCAAATGGTTTGATGTTACACATTAAATCTGTCCCCTCTTCAACAGCACCATTTCTAAACAGCCCAAACTTTACAACAAGATTTTACTTTAGTACGCTGTCATACTGAAAAGGACACCACTTTCATTAATCTGACCTCATTTAGTATATTACTCCCTCAGTATCTGAGTACCATCTGTACAAAATCAACATCAATAAGGCAATTTTAATGGAGTCTGTAAAATTTACTGGGAAGTACTAGAAGTCTCACTTCATTCAGAGAAAGTTTTACAGTGGGAAATGGTCTGTTATTTTCCTAAAAAAAAAAGGTCATAATTTAGATTTGTCACTTCTGGAAGATTAAAATCTTTATTATTCCATTTTCATTATTTGTAATAATCTCATAATATTCAAAATTACATAACATTTCATCATTTTAAATGTACATATTCTTATAATTCATGTTGGCCTGCTATCTGCATCTACCAAAAGGCAAAATCTTTGCTTTTCTGCTCTATTTACAAAAATAGCTATTCAAATAACTTATTTTTCTAATACAGAAGGAATTTTCAACATGGAAGAAGAGATTTAAACTAAGAATCAAGGAACTATAAGGAACTACTCTGCAACAGTAAGTAACATCAAATTACTACCCTGCTCATATGCTGAATCCCTCACTATTATTCTATTCTGTCACAGCAATTTATACTACAAAATAAGCTGCACTATGTCATATACCAATGTCGTGATTCAAGCAACAAATTTTAGAACTGCAAATGATGTACACATCTATTTTACACTATGGAACAACTAAATGAGAAGAAGCATCTGATGAAGGAAATAAATCATGTGTGAAATTCTTGTGAGAAAACAATCTACTTGCTTCCATAACGTATGCTATTAATAAAATGCCTAACCAATTACAGAAACAAAACGTGATCTCAGTTTACAGCTGTCACATTTTGATGAAGGGAAAACATGAGAAAAAGCCTTCCTAGAAGCTATTAAGTCTCACTTGTGCTAGCTTCCTTTCCTGCAAAGTTTTCTTGAATTGCACACTTTTATTATAGGTTTTTATAACGTTGAGTTAAGCATACTATAAATAATTTACTTACATCATTAAAACAAACATTGTGCAAGTAGAAATAAAAAAAAAAAAAAAATTTTCCTTTTATCTATATTTACTGGCAATGAATCATAGAACAATGTTCAATGGTAGGGTCTTATGGAGATCATCCTGCCTAAATCATTGTCAACTTCACAGTTTGATAAGGTTGCTTAGAGCCTCCACTAGATAAACTCGGGAAAATAAAATGCATTTATAGTATCACATCTTCTTTGAATCATCTTTTATTATCATTTTTAAATTCTTCAGGCTATCTTGGACTACCAAGCATAGAACTTTTCTATGCTTTTTCTACAAAGAGAAAAAAGAATTCTTCTCCATGATAATAACAATATAAAAGTAGTATAGAACACAGTCTACCTTTATAACAACAGTTGGATATCTATTTATTTATTTTGGTTATCGAGCCGTAAAAACTAAATAGCAATGTGGCTATTTTTATAATAGATTTCACATTATGTCATTAAAAGCTACCTTTCCTATAAATTCTCCAAAAAGACACTTTAGCCAAGTAGATTTATCCCTAGTACAGATATATTTTGTTATTGAGTTAGGTAACACATCTCAGATCACAGCAGTAGTTAAAATATTAAAACCAACATATTCATGTGCTCTGTTTTCACTTAATGAGTGAGGGCAAAAAACAGGAACAAAGATGGAAATATTTAGGGGATGAAATAAAAACAGCTAAACCTAAAGCATAGCATCCATGTTTATAAAGTCCAAGATTCAAAAGTGGGGAATATTCTTGGTCCTAACCCCTTAAGGGAGTAGACCTTCTCAAGCATATGTCAGTTATCAGTTACTTATGGTGAACAGCAAATATCCTCAATAATTTTTTATCTAATTTGAATAATCTGCTGAGGTTTCCCAATTATTTGTCTGGGCTTCCCCAGAAGAAAAACTAGGACCCAAGAAAGATATATATCAATGGGTAGGTAGATTGCAGGGTATGTATGGAGTACAGACATTTTGCTGCCAATTACGTGACAAATGAAAGCAGCCCATTTTCAGATCCAAGAACTTTGAAGTAGTACAGGCATGTTTTTGCAGCACTGCATATAACATCACTCATTGTCTTAAGCTATTTCTGGATGGAAATGGGTGACTGACCTACAACTGTATTAACACATTTTCAACATGACATAGAGGTATTAACCTAATCTAGTCTAACCTGCAACTCACACAACTGCAGCCCCTAACACAGTGTTGAAATAGAGCATACACACCTCATTAAAAAAAAAAAAAGGAAGAAATACAATATGGAAGACCTGCTTTTGCAACATTGTAATGCAGGGTCAAAATGCCACAATAAAAAAAGGGGTTGGAATTTTAGTTTAATTGATTGATGCAATGTCATTAGAAAGAAGTAATGTAAATGACCTCTAAACAATGTCTGCTCTTAATTGTGACTTGCAACTCAGAAAAACCTCTTACTGAATAAATCTTAAAAAAAAAAAAAAAAAAAATGTATCTATTGAAGAAAATAAATTGAGATTTATATCTAGAAGAGAGATTTAGGGAAAAAAAAAAAAAAAAAAAACCCAAAAAAAACCAACCCAAACTTAAATTTAGATTTCAGCTGTTCAAAAGTATTACCTCTTCATATATAAAGAATTGATTTGTGTTTTGATTTATATCTAAGAAATGACTTAAGACTCCACAGAAAAAGTTGAAAGACATTGTCCCTGGCAGGGACTATTTAATTTACTGGGTAAGCTCATACAAAACCTTTATTAGATAGCAGTTTGCTTGAAAGACTGACAAACAGAATCAAGGACATCCATTATCAGAAGAAATTCCCTTGCTTATTTCATTTAGGCATTTTTTTGTCTGCTCACAATTAATTCACTTTGCTTTCAAACACTCTTTTCATCTAATACAATTTCATTAAATGAAAACTTGTGCTGGGAGGGGTGGAAGTAAAAACATAGTTATGATTTATGATAATAAAATCAACAGAAGTTTATTCCCTTACCTTCAGAGTGGGAACTTTGAAAGTTTTTTTAATATATTTAAGGCAAGTGAAAGGAAAACTACCAAGGAGCTGTTTCTGTGGGGAAAAAAAAGAGTTTCAGACTTCTGTCACAAAAGATGCTTTCTTCTCTCCATTTTTTGTCTACCTCAACCGTTGCTGGACTTCGTCTTCAGCATTCTACACTGAGACTGTAAGTCTGAATTCCCTATGGGTCCATTAGGGATGCTGCCAGGCAAACAGCCCGGCAGCAACTGTAAAGCAGGAGACCTGGATGGGAGCCAGTTTTGTAGGTCACTAAACTGTAAACCTTCACATCATTAGAGAAGAAACTAGTCTTGCTAACTGCACCTATTAAGATTGCTGCTGTTTCATTTCTCTGAATAGTTTGAGAATTGTTCATACTACACTAAGTTCTCATGAAAAGCTATTTCTAAATCAAAGGCATCGAGAAGTATTTTTCCATATACTACAAGAGTAATGCTCCAATTATCAAATCTCTTAATACTATCTATCAAGTGTTAGAACTAATATAGTCATAGCGAGGTTAAACATATACGATTACTATGCAGTTAACTTCCACCTTGTTATCTTGAAAGGTACAGGCAACATAACAGAGCACATACCCCTCAGTGAGCAGTACCTACTGTACTTACTTTCTTTTCTCTATTTTAATGACAGTAAATCAAAGCAGACCTATTCACAGAAAATTAGCCAGCTACCACATTATCTGATCCGGGAACATGCTATCTCTTAGACTGAAGTAATGTTTCTGTGCTTCAATGTATCGTTATCCTAAAATTGAGTATATAAACTCTGCAGAGCAATCTTTGTATTAATTTAAACACATAACACTACGTAAGCACAGCAAACTGCAGAATCCTGCTGATGTACTCACACTGTGTTACTGTGTGAAAGAATCACTGCTCCAATCAGTATGCTCAAAAATAAATAAATACTGTCTCAGAAATGAGGAGACTTCAGTGCCATGGTTCTTACAGACTAGAAAAACAGCAGTGAAAGAAAGCAGAGTACAAAGTAGAAAAATCAGGGCAGACCCATAAGGAAAAAGTATGGTTCAGACACCTCTATCTTCAGGTTTCTTTTTTAGCTGCTGTTTGACACTGAAGCAATTCTGAGCTGAAGAAACAATGTTAACTAAAGAATTTTTTTCTTTTCTTTGAGGCTTATACATTTAGTTGGGAAAACGCGTGTTAAATTGTATGTTAGTATAACCATGACCTGACCAAAAAATCTGAAAGAAAGCGAAGCAGTCATGATACCAACTAGTTCTCCTATGACCTTGTTCATTCATTATCAGTAAGATTTTAACTGTGTGATAATAAAAGTGCACTGATAATCTCCAACACTTATGTTTTCAGATACAAGAGACAGAAAAATGGTTTGGGATATAAGATTTGGAAATGCATAATCTGAAAGACCATCACTTTCAAAGGTGCAGGGATTTAAGCAATGAATGTAATGCCAGGGATTTTTCATCACTACCAAATGCAGGGAAAATAGTGCCAACTTTCTCCCAGTTAAGCCCTAGATATCCCTCTGCAACCCCTAATTTGTTGGTCCTTAAGACTAATTCATTTTCAATCTTAACACAATACTCCAAAAGTGTAAAAAAAATTCAAGCAGAGAAGCGTATTTTTATAACGTTCCTATCATTTTGAAAGAGGGTTTACAGTTTATCTACTTGTCCTGTCAATTTTAGAGGAAAAACATCCTTAGACAAAGTGATCAGCATTATTTAAGATCTTTGCCATATATGTTTGGGCCTGAACAGACAAAACAGTAATTTACACTTCCAGTTTTAAAAACAACAACTCCCTTGTGTTATTTGTGCTTCTTTTTGAAGAAAGATTAGAAGAAATAACTCATGACCTATCACTGGAGCTGAGGATTAGATTCTACTCAGGCAAATTCTTAAATCCATCTAATCTATGTATATAAGCAGAGATGCCAGAAGGGCTCATTAATGAATACCTTTTTTTCAAAATCCTGTGTGCTTAAAAAGTCTGCTTATATTTACAACATTTTTCAACTGCTCTTAAAAACTCGGTGTTACAATTTGCATTCAAAAGACAAAGATAAGGTACCAGGTATTAGCAAACCCTATATTAATAAAAACCTTAGAGCCATTAGTAAATTCTTAAGCCAAACATATTTTCTACTTTAATTATAATTCTTTTAAAAAAACATTATTTACATTCTGTGAAAAAAAAGGAACATGGCATCAGTTTCTCAGTTGTACACTAAACAGCCACCAAACTGTGAGTGGTGCAAATGTTGGTTTGTTTCTTTTGTAGACAAATACTTGAGCCCTGAGAATACCCAGGGGCCTTCATGTTCCTGCCTGCCTCCCCTAGACTCTTGGCCCATTGCACAGCAGCCCCATTTCGCTGGTCTGGAACCATGAGTCCACACAGCAATGCAGATGATCCCAGTCTTGTCAAATGAAGGGACTTCAGACCAATGCTATAGCCTTGACTACAGTCCTGTCTCTGGTCCCATCACCTTTATCTGCTGGCAGGACTCCTGGGATGGCCCCTGGGCCAGGCTCATCATGTGCTGTACATGGGGCTGTTAGTGCATCCCAACACCAGCTCTGTCTCCAGGTCTGCACCCTTGGGTGAGGACACATGGCTCATCTGCCTCATTGAGCTGCCCTGCTCTTGCTGCTCCCCGACAGTAGATGCAGGAACATATCTGTGTCCATCCACAGTTTTACATGAATGCTGAAGGCTTTCCTCTGTAGGCCTGTACATGGGGTAGATCTTCCATAGCTACACTGGTAGTTTAGAAAGTTCATAACCAAATAGTGAAATGTAGGTGTCCATCTGGAACTAAACCAGAGGCTTTTCTTATTTGTGCACTTCAGCACTGAAATGTCCTCTTAAACACGGCCAACAATTATTTGCTAATTCATATTTTTAACTGCCTAAATAACATCAGTTATTTGATGTAATAAGTTTCCTTGATATTCTTTTTTAAATTCACAAAACTACTTGTTTAACATTCTTGTCTCCAGTATTACTGCATCAAAAAAAGCAGCTCATAAACACGAATTCATGAAGTTAGCAGTTGTACTAAGACAGTTCATGCTGTCAGAACTTGAACATCCAGAGAAATCTGTGGTGCGTATCCTCACTGAAAAACATACTAATAACTAAGGAGTTTAATAATGAAACCTTCAGACAATCAGTCTACATTTTTTGGTACACACTTAATGGGGATAGACAAAACCCATATTGTGAATGTTTTGCAAGTTATTTTCTGCTGTCAGTGCACCGCAGGGATGCCTAAAATTGTTTCAAATGAGTGAGCTCAGTTGCTCGGATAGCATAGCCATGTTAGTGCAGACACTGCATAATGTACTCTAACCATTACTTGTAATACATTTTTTAAGATAGCGATATATTTAGAAATTATTTTTGGTAGGCCATATGAGCCTAAAGAATCTCAGCTGCCTCAAAAAGACAATCTCATATTTGACAACAGGATGGGAAGGATAATAATTTGGACTTGGGTAACTGTGCTTTATAAGTTTCAAATCTCAATGTAGAGATTAAAATAAATTCTGATTGCTACATTAAATGATAAAATTGGCATACCAGAAAGGAGTAATCTTTAAATCTCTGATTGGTGGTGTTGTTCTTTTTTTTTCCATTTTGGAGGTATTCTGTGTTTTATTTTCTAAAAGATAACTTTTATGCTTGCGAATTTTTATGTTTAGTATAATGAAAACATAACAAACATATTTATTTGTAAATCCTTGAGGTCATTCTGACTTTGCCAACTGCAAGAGGAACTTTATCCAAGCAAAAACTGAAGTGCTTTTAAATGTAAAATGGGCTTGCTTTCACATGAGCAAGCAGCCCGCAGGTAAAAAAAAGCCTACCATGGGCTCAAAGGATAATGATGGGACTTCAAGCTCTCTTTTCAGAATATCTGTAACTAAATTTGTTGATCAGAAGTCCACTGAGTATCACAACAAACTGTACGATAATTTCTGACAATGGGATTGATTCCATTTTGTTTGTTTTTTTAATTTTAAAACAGAGCCATTTCCTCTCACAGCTTAACATTAGTTGGATAATCTATATTTCCTTTAAACAGAAAAAAGGCAGGGAAATGCACAGCATAAAGATATCACCTGGCTAAAGATTGTTTTTGGCCTACAAAGATATTTTACAAGAGTTGCCACCATCACTGTGAGCACTGCTGGCTTGGATCGAGTATTTCTGAAACTGAAAACCATTCTCATGCAGATTTTAGCCTACATAAAATTAAAAAGAGTGCCACCATCAGTGAGAAGAAAGTGTAGATAACAGCTTAAAAAACTTCTACCCTGAATGAGAATATCCAAAAGCACACAGTCTTTCTAGAAAAGAACAGCCAGAGGCAGAGGAAGAATGTATAGCCATTATATACTGACAGGTTTTCCTTGTTTTCTGTGCTCAAGACCTGAACACCATAGGATATAATTAATGGCATACCATTAGAAGTGCTTTTAGCCTGTCAGCATAGCAAAGAGATTTTTAGAGTACATTTATGTTAGGCTTCACATACTTCGATCATCTAGGGGGCTTTGGCTATTTCCTTGAGATCCAGCAAAAGGATAATCTAATGTTTTCTTAGTCATTTAGCAATCTTAACTGAATTTAAAACTATTTCTTTTGTGAATTCATTTCTTGCTATCCATCCAGCTGGTAGACTAAATACTTTAGCTGAAATCTTTTGGCCACAGTTCTTTGACCTCTCTTTACTTGCCAGAGGTTAAAAAAACAAAACAAACAAACAAATAAAAACACCACTAATTTAAAAAAAAAAAAAAAAAAAACTCAAGAAATGTAGCATATAAAGTTTACTTAAGAATACTTTTAAATGAATGAAGACTTTAGAAATATGCCTTTATGAAAATAAGACTTTAGATAGATACCTTTCTTCTACTCATTTGTTCCACCTAGTCAAACCTAATTTTGGGAAAAGGATCACTAAGTAATGATTCACCAATTCATCCAGTCAGAAACACACTATGTGGATGAGTGCGTGTTTCACTAGAATAAATTCAGGGTTAGTTACATGTGATCAAGGCCATCCTGAGTAATTCTTACACAGCAGATAAAGAGATGAAGCTCAACAGTCCTTTCTGACACTGATCAAGATTATTAGTTTTATAATTAATGCTAAGAAAAAATTAGCCAAGTCAAGAGATAGAAAACCTATGATACACAGGCACTTTACAGATCAGCTAATATAATAACCAGACAATTGTCCATTCGTACCTCCTTCCATTTACAGCATTAATAACACCAAAAGTTCTATCTGGAAAGATAACATACTCATTCTGTGATGAAGAATCTAGTTTGTAGAAAACAAAGAAGAACCTTAGCTTTAATTAAAAAAAAAAATCCATTCCTCTTCACTCCAATTTTGTTGTTGTTTTGTTTTAATTTCCCTCATTCTTGAACTTATCCTGAAAAATAAACAAGTAATGTCAAATTTTGAGTCACTTGATCACACGGTTTCAAGCTAATTTCATCCTTTTCCTGAAGCACCGTAGATATGGCTGAATGGTTGGGACGTACAGTATTCTCAACAGAAAGGAGCAAGAGATTCTAATTTATGGTTTGTTATTACTGCTTTTATGGACTGACTCTAACAAACCAAATAATCATCTGTGTAAACACTCACACTGAATTGTTGTTTAATCTCCGTATGTTACAGAGCTGCTAAAGACAAACAGTCCAATAATCCAAAGCACAAAAACTCCCTCAGATACTTTTTTTTTAAAAAGACAACTGATGATATCTTTTTATCACGTCATTAATGTTTATTTTTTAATTAAATCATCACTTTCAGAACTTTCAGCTGGTTTACATCTGCCATTTGACTCATCATCCGGATTTGCTACATATAGATTGCTGAGGAAAGTAAAACAATTTAAAGATCTATGTATAGTCATGGTGTTCTGTGAGAAGAAGACTGTGAAGTCTCTTCTTGCCGTGAGATGTAAAGCAGATGTGAGTTAAAATGGAAATAGCATGGAACAATGAATGCTGCAAATGTGTTGGTACAAAATATACAAAATAAAAAGTGGATGTTTGCATAGCTAGGAACATTTCAGATGTAACGAGATAATGAAATAATTTTCAAATTTTCCTTATAAGGCTTTTTTATTTTTTGAGACTCATACTAAAAACAAAGCAAAACAAATAATGTGCTACCAAGGATGATCAGTCTTTTAAAAGGCACTACTTTAAAAAGGTTATTTTCTTATTCTTGTCTGAAATAAAATGGCCTCTTCCATGTGTTAGGACTTAAATACATCCGTGACCTCTCAATATGTAAATACAGGGAAAAAGAATGCATGAGTCAATGAGAAAATTGAAAAGATTGAGAAAAAAAAAGAAGAGAAAAAACAACTAAGAAAAAAACTGCAAGCTGATATAAAGATTACATGCTGGAAAAAGCATCTGGATGTGTCAGTATTACTTGAACACCAAACAGCAATTTGCTCATCATTTGCTCAGTTTTGGCTCCCTATATTACTAGTACAAAAAAACAGAAAGTCATCCACCAAATATAAGCACATACCTATTTACAGTGTATACTACCAAACCAGCTATATGGTAGTGTTTGTATTTTTAGACTTAGTGAATTTTGTTTCTGAAACAGCCACTCAGTCTTTGAAGTGGATGTTTAAACTGCTATGTTTTCACATCTGCCCTTAGTTATGTTGAGTCGTCATCAAAATAAGCCATTACTCTGGCTGTAAGGCAACAAAGCAAAGGGAACAAAATATGGCAGGAGGAAAGCAGATTCAAAGCATCCTGTTACCTGAGGAGCACACAGTGCTCATTAAGTTAGCAGGCTGTTAATGGGGCACCTGGTTTTGTAATTGCTCTCAGCTCATACTTCCATAGCCAGCAGAAGAGAGATGGCAATAAGCTCACAGGTAAAGCACCTCGTACCTCTCCTACTAACCACCATCTGTTCCCCACATGGCTCAACAGGACACAGTAACACATCCCTGAATGGCTCTAAGGAAAATGGCATTGCACCCAACATTTGCAGAGGCTGGGCCAGAAGCCTGCAAACTGGGGCAAGGCTGGGGCTGGGAGTTCTCTTAAGAGGAGATCATGACAAGGACCACGGGAAGGAGGACAGAGTAAAGCAGCTGTTCTGCTTCATCACCGTTTTACAATTCATTAGATAAAAGCAAAATAAAGCATTTTATCTCTGCTCTCGAGGGGGCAAAATTCAATTTTTCCAGCACTGCTGAGTAGTGCTAAGATGTGACACACCTAAACTAATGAAGTAAGGAAAACTGTTGCATTTTTAAAACACACATTATCTACACTTGGCTAACGTCCTATTCAGTGATACTTTCTATCACTATTTAATTACAGTCCTATAAAAACTCCATTAAATTCACACCAGTAAACATTTCTTTGAACTGAGTGAAATAAAACATTTTGATGTATGCTGTTCTCAGCATTTATTATAGATATTAGAAATATATTCAGAGTAGGACCAGATTACAAAAAGAGTCATAATTCCATAAGACTCAAAGTAACAGGGCCCTTAATTGCCTCAGACTAACGGAGGAAAAAATGGTGACAAAATAATTAGAAATATATTAAACAAATGTATTTTAGGTGGCAGCTCACCACTTCCATTTAGTGCTTATTTCCTTGAGTTTCTAGATTTACATCAAAAGCTGTGGGATGTAAAGAGAGAAGCTACAGAACTACTTTTCACTTTTTCTCTTCCTACAGAAGTCCTAATTCTTAAAGAAAGTCTTCCCTAAGTGAGAAGCACTGAAATGGCCGTTTCCTAAAGCACTGAATATTTAAAATGTTTCTGGAAAGTCCTGATAAATGGTAGGGATCCTTTGTGAGTGTCAGATATTTCTCTATTCTGTCTACTAAGAGACCTTGGAACTTTATCTTTTAATCTCTGTACGCTAAAACAGGACAAGCATAATGACCCATACAGACTGCAGATAGCTACATTAATAACAAAGGTATATATAGGATTTGGGAATCCTGTTTGAATCATTCTGTGACTTGACCAAGGAAAACCTTTCTTTTTGTACTTTTCTTGAACAGATGTAGACAGATGTTCTCATTTCCCAGAGTACGTAAAGAACACAGGTCCATCTTTATTGTACCACAGTCACAAGCTACTAAACTCCAAATTTTCTCACAGATATTTCTCTGATATGCCCTGTCCATTAAAATATTCAAAACATACAAAGTGGAACATGAAGAGTTTGTGTAAAGGGAATGCCCAGAATCAAAACTCCTCACATACATCTTCATGTTATCAATGACAGGCTGCAACTTCCAAATTGCAAACTCTCGCATTAAAATTGAGAAACTTCTTTTTTAAAGTCATGTAGAAAGACAGTAAAAAGTTAGAGCAAAAAATCACATGAGACTATTACGTGTAAATATTAAACATAAATAATTATTTAGGGAAACACACGCATTAAATGAGTGATGGACTTGTAACCATCCTGTAACAACATATTTGCAGTATCACAAGTTAGTAGCACAGTGCATATTGGAGTTTGAATATGCAACCTTATGCTGTTTTAGTAGATACATGTAGTGAAAATGGGTATATTTCAAACACACGTGCAAAAAAACCATGAATGAGCCTAAAATATGCAGGGAATCAAACTCACCTTGTTTAAGATCACAGTTTCAAGCTAAGGGGAGTCAACTCAAGACTTACCAGCTTTTTTGAGACAAAATACTATCATAGCAGTCTTGCTCCTTTCTTTTTTCCCCTCAATTTGCTCACTAAAAATATATCCTACTCTATAAGTCCAAACATATTTCTGAAATAAGTGTTTGTTACACTGCACAGGTTCTCAGCAGCCAATGTATTAAAAGCCCTGGTTCACATAGTGGCAAGATAGGCTTAGCTGACAGCTACAATTTCAACGGCATCATTTCTAGCACAAGGCCATTTTGCTCTTCCAACTAAATACGAACAGATGCAATCACAAAACAGAAAAGGTCAGACACTATACTGTAGTTAGCAATCCAAATAGTATAAGGCACATAATGAAGAAACTGTTCTCCTTGTCCTTCAGTGTACACGTGGTGAAACAGCACATTTGAAGGTTATCTTCTTGCAGGTAGGAGAAGAAATGAACTCCTTTTATGAGTACAAAATATATTTTCCTTTATTTTAAAAAATGAATAATTCTAATTAAATTTAAATGCTTTCAATTTATGTAATTACCCTCAAATATCAACGAGTAGCATTGGATTTGGATGAATACCTTTATAAGGACATGCATAATTCATGCTACACTTGAAAAAATAACTGCTATAAAATATATATATTCAACATACATATATAATTTAGTTTTGAAAGTGTAAATATTGCAATGAGACATTTTAGCACTGATTACTGCTCTAATAAAGTAGCAAACACCAGCCTGGAAATCAAACATTTACGAGAATACAGTTAAAGTGAAACTCCCACCCACAAAAAAAAAAAAAAAAAAAAAAAAAAAAAAAAAAAAAAAAAAAAAAAAAAGTGATTAATAAATGAATTAAAGAATCATTCCTGCTGCTTTTGTCCAGTTTTGGGTTTGTTTTTTTTTTCCCATATGGCATATTATTTGTCACATGGAAGCTCCAAAAATACCCTTTTAGAGAATAAATTAGAAAAATGAAGTATAAACAATAAAGCCTGCTCAGCAGTCATGTTTTCCAGAGCTCTGTAGGGTAGCTGCAGGAATTTTCCATGCTGTGAGTGTTAATGAGACCCTCCATAGGCTCCATTAATACATAAAAGCAATCACCTATAATTCACCTTTTCAAATTTGTATTTCTTGATTTTAGTAACTGGAGGCAAAATAGGAAGAATCATGTAAATAATGTCCTCATTTACTGATATGGAAACCATTAGCACAAATGTGGGCTTGACAACAGATAGAGATGGAACTGCGCTATGT
Source organism: Chrysolophus pictus (assembly GCA_037305975.1). Classification (NCBI taxonomy): domain Eukaryota; kingdom Metazoa; phylum Chordata; class Aves; order Galliformes; family Phasianidae; genus Chrysolophus; species Chrysolophus pictus. The sequence goes on from CM074576.1 coordinate 168,907,501, forward strand.
AAATCCTTCAATAATCAAACACAGAGTTCAGAAGCATATAGAGAATTTTGAAGCACACAAAACTGTCCTAAATATACAGTTTTTTCTGATGGAAGAAAACATACATTTTAGAATTCTGATTAGCCCAAACTGGCTTGATTCAAGATACTTAAGTACTTGTAACAAATGACTATCTGACCAGACTCTACAATGACAGCATTATGGCATGAAGAAAGCATTATGCAGTTCATCTCTAAGTTGTGGTTTATCCTTTATAATGCTTAGTGAAATGAAAGGGGAGGAAAATGAAATTTTCCACATGGATGCTGTGGATATACTGGCTAACAGTTGCCAACATGAAGAGACTGTCACAAACCAGTACCTCAAACAAGCAAGTCTCCACAATCAGACGCTGGATTTCCGCCAAAGAGAGCTCCGCCAGCATGTGAAGGACCTCAGGCTTTTGTTAGGAGTTTTTCCACTTCCAAATTGTCAGCCTCTGGGCAAGCCATGTGTGGGATCTGTCAGTGCCTTCTACTTCGCAAATTTTCAAATCAGTTCATTCTATCAAAAATGCACTACTTATGATATTACTTGCTATAGTTAGTGACAAAAGCATGAAACAGTAACATGCCTGAGAGATATCATTCACTCTGGTCCAAGTCCTAAGTGATTTTTCTGTTCCAATTACTGATAAATTTCTACATGATTTGAATTGCACCTTGAGTACTGTGTTCAGTTTTGGGCACCTCACTACAAGACCCTGGAGTGTGTCCAGAGATTGGCAATGAAGCTGGTGAGGGGTCTGGAACACAGATCTTACGAGAAGCGGCTGAGGGAACTGGAATTATTTAGTCTGGAGAAGAGGAGGCTCAGGGGAGAAGTTATCACTGTGCATTTCCCACTGTCCTCATTACCAATAGCTGATTCAGTCAGGATGTCCTTTACCAGTCCAGTCCTTTTTGGTACAATGCCATGAAAAAGTACCTTTCTTTTTCCATAGTACTACTTGCTGACAAGCCAAAGCATATAACTAGGGCTGCAGTTCTAAGCCAAACATTCCAAAAAACACACCAATGATTTCCTCCAGCTTTCTTAGACATTAGGTCTAAACTTTGCTTCTCCTTTTGCTGGCTCTGATAACCACCAGGCCCTTCACTGAGTAACTTCAGCATGCTACATTAGCAAAAGAATTTTTGATGGTGGGCAGGTTAGCTTCCTATCACCTCTGCATGCTCCAAGACCTTGGTCAGCATCTTACGAGAACTAAAACACTTTACAAAAAAACAAACCACAAAAAAGCAAGACAGAGCTAAGTGGACACAGTGAGGGAAGATGGAAGCAAGAAGTTAAACAGGCGTAGCTGCTAACACACTTATTTACACAATGAAATGCACGTCACTCTCAGGGAAGTGAAAAATCACTCTGGACTTCAGAAATGCAGCAGCCGTTTCGTCTCAGACTCATTTATTTTGCTTCTACTTTTAGAATGGAATATAACCAGAAAGAAGTCACGTACTGATATTTGGTAGTTCAGTTAGTAGTTCATACAACTGAAATATCATTTCCTCTCATCTGGATTCTATCGGATAATGAAGAAATAAAGTAAATTCCATCACTGTTCATGTTCCCAAACAACACTAGCTGAAGTGCAGTTTTCAAAGGCAGAAAGCTTTATACATTATCTCAGTGGCACATTAAACCACTGTGTCAATTACTATTGTGATCTACATCATCTACTACAACATCTTGCTCACTCTTTTTTTTTTACTCTTCTTTCTGTCTCCACATTTTTAATGAAAAAGTGAAATACTGCCACTGCCTGCCAGACAGGAAATTAGGGACAAACAAAACTGCACTAACACTCAGTAAAAAGAGTATAGCTATGTTCTGAGTTTTTCTTATTGCTTTTCTACTCTGCTGCATAAACATTTGACTAAACAAATAAATAAGCAAAGTTCAAAACAGCCTGATCCAGACTACAGTAAATTCAAGGCAAAATGTCTGCATATTTAAATGCAGACGTCTGCCACAAAACTCCCATTTCAAAACAACTTTAAATTACTGTCAACATCAGATGTATAACTGCTATTACAATAAGAAACTCGTTGCCACCGGGTGTTTTAAAAACTAGGAAGAGTTACAGAAGGTTCACCAGAATTAATGTAAGGTGGATATTAAATTAGATTAGAGTTATTAAACAAAAGAATACAAATAGAGCCTGCGGCTCAGACAGTCACTGGAATCTTCTCTCCTGGAGGTCCAGTTCATCAAGTGAAGAAACACATCACATGCTTCTTCTTCCATATGTGATTGAGCAGACTATCAGAGTTTGTTCTGTTTTCAAATACTGTTTGTGTCTTCATTCTCTCAAAAAAAGACCTTGTTGTTTCCTAAAACCTTCTTATCCCAGGGAAAAATAAAACTAAGAGACACTGATTACAATAAATATGTGAAATCTATAAAATGCCATAATCAGGATGTTTTCCCTTTTAGTTATGTTATTTTATTGACTGTTATGTTATTGACTGTTATTGTATGTTATATTATTAACTGTTGTATACAGTGCAAATAAATAGTACATTCAGGTAACAGATCCAGTAACTACAGTTCCACATACCATGATATCAAATGCACTCGTGCTCTTCAGCTTCTCTACCACTGTTTCAAAAAATCAGACATCAGAAGTTGTTTTTCTCAAGCTAAATTTTGCACAGACATAAACTGTTACAAACCTAGTTATACACATGAATTACTATATTTTATCTAATGGGCCATTTTACATACTGGCTTTCAGTGAGGATCATGCTGGTAGTTTTTTTATTCTGTAATTACCCGCTGATTTATTTGAGCTCATTTACTGCTAATTTGTCAAAATAAAGAATGGCAGCAGTATCTCTAACTTCATGCTGAAGTATATCCTCATTTAACACCTATGAATGCTGACCACGGAACTATATTACTTATGTTCTAAGAAACCACACTGGGTGGTTCCCCAGAAGTTCCCCATAAAGACAAGTTCAGATGAGATGATCTTGAAAGTCCTGGCCTTCTCAGTGAGTCTTGACAGATTGCTACAACTGCTATCAACATTAGTTTCATTAACATTTCAAGTTTATATTTTTATAAATTTTGTAGATTTATAATGTATAGATTTATAAAGTTTACAGAAAAGTGTTTTATGTAAAGATTTGTAACATTTATAAAGATAATTTTATAAATGTATAAAATTTAGAGATCTATCTATTGTTAACTCAGAAAGTCTCATTTTATTCACCTATAGTCTAATATTTATGCCAGCTGCACCCAGCATGGAGAATGAATTTCAGTTTATATTAATATTTTTTGTGCAGAATTTGCCCTGTAGGATTATGACTATATCTGACTTAAAGCAACCGTCTTGAATCACATGAAAAGAAAATATATAGCAATTGAAATTCCTATTATATTCAAATGAGACAGTATACAACAGTTATCATTATGGTAAGTTATACGATTATGATCAATCTTTCTAGACAAGGTATCATTAGGATGAAGAAGAACCAACATGAATGCCAACAGAAAGTTAAACATAGGGTCAACAATGGTCTACAACATCACTCTCAGATATTCAGCAAACATGCAGCCTATAAAAATGATAAATATAGACTGAGTGAGCTAAATCTGGAATTCACTGAATAACTAGAACAAAGTGCGAGTGCAGGTCAACTTTCTAGCTCTAGAGGAAGAGTTCAGGTATTCAAGGAATCTTCAAAGTGAATATGAATCTACAAGGGTATAATGTGGGAAAATAGGTTAAGAACAAGCAGTATTACTATTTTTAGGCACAAAGAAAATCTAAGAATACACATGTATGTGAATCCCAACAGAGAGAGAGCACTGTCAAAAAAAGAGACTGAACAAGCAGACAGAATTTGCCAATATGAAGAAGGACTCAGAACTACAATGATAAAAAGATGCTCTAAAAATTACTCCCATAAAAGAAAAAAAAAGTCCTGCAACTTAAAAGGACAACATAATCTGATTGTTTTTTTCCATGATTTCTATTTATGACATAGATAAGTAGCTAAAATTGGAATAGTTTACCTATAGTAAAATGCAGTTTTCACATGTTCTCAAAGTGCTTTAAAGTTAGAAACAGCTGCACAGAGACTCATGTTGTTATCAAAGAGTTTCTAACAGATTGAAATAACAGCTTGGTTTTGAAGGATCTCAATTCCAATGACCAGAACTCTTAATTCTGCAGTCAGCCTCAAAGTTCACTCATTCATTTATTTGTAAGTTTTGGTATTAGTTAGTGTACAAACTACAGAATAATCCCATTCCGTTACAGTCCCATCCTTCTGTTTTTCCTTGTATTTCCTTAATAGTTCTCTAATTCTATGATTTGGGACACAGTTCTAATAGATTAAGTTAGCAAACAATTGCATCATTCTTCTATAAATATCAGTCTCTTCTGTGCTCTGTTGCAAAAAGAAATCTCTGATATTGATCTCATAGTCGCAATAGCCCACGTAAACAGAATCCTGACTAACAATATGCCAAAAATGGCGGCTTAGGAAAAGTATAAGGACAGAACAAGTGTATATTGAAACTATTCTAGAAAAATCTTCTAGCTTTTAGCAATGTTCAGTCCAGAGAATCTTGAACCGTAAGTCTTATCTTGACATCTTAGTTTTTTTTTCATGAAATAAAAAACAAGTCAACATTGATACGATCGCATTGTGTATTTCTACTGATTCATTCCTTTGAAAATTTTCTTTTAATTTCTTGAATAATTTGCACCTGATTTAGCAGAGGAGTGTTAAGTGTTGATGCGACAGTTTCACAGTGTCAAGTTTTTACAAATTTAATGAAAATCAGCAGCTGGCAAAAGGAGACACTTAAATTTATGACCCGCGTGGAAAAAAAAGGCTATATTGTGAACATAATTTTTCTCTCTTCCACTTGGTCTGTGGTGTATCCAGACTAGCCATTGTGTGTTTCAACTCATTTCACAGCCCTACAGGAAATCACAACACAGTGGCGGATATTATACAATGTGTAAAGCAATGAAAGCAACGGCAACCTGGGGAAGGCATGGAATTACTGCTGTGGGAAACAGTAGAGGAGAGAGTGTAGGGCACTACAGTGGAATGGATAATGTGGGGGAAATGGGAAAGAATCTGAGACATCTAGAGATAGATGTATCACTGCAGGAAACCTGGCCTCCTTATCTTGGAGGCAAAGACAAAGGTGAACCTGTATACAGTAGGAAAAGTAGAAGAAATCAGTGTTGAAAGAAAATTGGAAGGAAAGTAAAATAAAATGTAGTAATGGCATAATAGATACAGCAGTCTATACAATAAGACAGTTAAAGAGATAAATTTTTAAGAAAAAAAAAAAACCAAAAAACTGCAAATGTGAGTGGATGAAAAAAGTACTTACAAGACAAACTCCTCCTGTTTGTATTTTTTCAGTTGCAAAGCTTTTGTGCTACATTTTTGACAACTTCTGGAATAACGACAAAAACTAAAAGAGTCCTTCCTCACAACCACACAACTCGGAAGCTACCGACGCAGAGGCATCAGCACTGTGAAACACTATATCTCCACATATCAGACGATGATACAAGGTAAAATATATCACAGGATCAGCTTCCAGATAACTGTTCTCAACATTAATAAAAATGATTAGAAAAAAAAGATCTTCCATTGAGAAGACATTTTTAACATTTCATAATTTGTTTTCATTCGAATAGGAAAGATTAAAAATTCTCACAGAAAAGGAACTCCAAAAAGAAAATAATTTCTAATTATTCTGATAATAAAAAGAGAGAAATAAAATTAGCTGGGAATAAGATAGGGATACATGTTTCAACTGCAAAACCCTTTGTAACTGCAAGATTTGTCTACTTTGGATACAGTTTTCCTGTACATTGGCATGGGTGTCAGGCAAACAAATAACTGCAGACTAGTTTGTTGAGAAAGATTACATAAAAACAGGTGAGATGGAAAGAAGGCCCAACAAACAAATAAAAAAGCATTAGACTCCTGTGACACAAATCTTTCCATAACTAGTGAAGACATTGTAGATTATGGCAGAAAAGAAGCAAAGTAGACTTGAGGGACTATTTGAATAAACTAGAAATCACATTTCATCATGAACAGCAAAGCAATTAAATATAGGCTAATTAATAGTCCAAGTTTCCAATTTCTGGCTAATTGCTGCAAATTCCTGACACGCTGTATTCTTTGGATTTTTGTTTTGGAAAGTATGGGTCTTAAAAAGAACAGGACAAAAATCATCACAGCAAAAACGTGGTTTTACTCTGCTAAGACCTTTCGTTTATCTCCCATGCCTATATCCAGCTTTCACTCAATTCAGCGTTTTTGTCCATAATATTCTGTGTTTTTTTCTCTATTTGGCAACAAAAAAAGTTTGTTCATTCCTCTCCTTTTACTACCTGCATGGGGACTGTTTACACACAGTGGTTGATTCTTTTTCATTATCCGTTATATCCAAACCACTCTTCTCTCCATCAAAGTGCTCTGTTTTCTTTCTTCCCTTGTCTGTCATCAAAACTTTGTTATAACTCAGGCAACGTATGTGGATGCTCAGTGGGCTAAAAGTATTCAAACAGGAGGGGGAAAGGCTGTTTACAAGGGTGGATAGTGACAGGACAAGAGGGAATGGTTTTAAACTGAGACAGGGGAGGTTTAGGTTAGATATTAGGAGCAAGTTTTTCACACAGAGGGTGGTGACACACTGGAACAGGTTGCCCAAGGAGGTTGTGGATGCCCCATCCCTGGAGGCCTTCAGGGCCAGGCTGGATGTGGCTCTGGGCAGCCTGGTCTGGTGGTTGGTGACCCTGCACATAGCGGGGGGTTGAAACTAGATGATTGTTGTGGTCCTTTTCAACCCAGGCCATTCTATGATTCAATGATATGATTCTACTCATATTAAGAGGCACCACCACTCTACTCAAAAATTACTGAGGTGATATACTAATCTTCACTAAACACAGACAAAAAATACTGCTGTGGATCTGATACATACAATATGTTTTCACATTTGCAACCATCTTCACCTTTTTAAAATCTGCTGTATAGATACAAAAACAACAAAAAAAGTTTAAAAAGTATATTTGGAAACTACAATTTTTATTAAAACTAAAATCCCTTAAAGAATTACATTTTTTTTAAGTATGAACTAGCCTTTGTGGTAATTTTTGAAAGACATTATGAACAGGAAAATATCTGTTATGGATTACTAACAAAAATGGATATCAAATATAAATTGCATTACATGTGACCCCAAGGCTTAGTAAACAAAGTGCTAATGCACTACTTCCAAAAATCTACTGCTTTCTCACCGATCAATCAAAAGACAAAAGTAATTCTGTGCCAATATAAACAGAGGCAGAATGGTAATATAAAAAGAGGCAAAATGATGTTATGAAAAGAAGGTGCTCATGTTAAATTGGGAGTTGCAATCTTACAACGTAAAAACCCATCCATTAGGATTCACATTAAAACCACCAACCTAATTTCAGGAGACCTCACCTTAGATGTAAACCTCACTGCAAGGCATAAAATGTCACTGGTTTATTCTCTATGTAATCTAGCCCCATCAGGAAACTGAGCAGTAGTTTTAATAAAATGGGACTCATAAGTTTTTATTACTTTTCTAATGAATGCTCTTCGGTTTTATTGGCTCTTAGAAGGAGTAATTTAGCATCTCTATTTAAACATGACTTTTTATCCTTCACAACTTGCAGGTTTCAATTTTATGTTTCTAACATTATAAATAAAAATGCAAATACTGAGGTTTTAATAAAGGCAAGAAGTTCTTTTCAGAGACATATACAATGTATGGTTTTGAAAATCATAGAGAAAGAAAAAAAAAGATTTGATCTTTTTCTAGTCTGATACATACAGCACTGTTTTTGAAAATATAAGCTGTATAAACTAGTTATCAGTGGTCATGCTGAGTTAGGTAATACATACTGTTATGCATCAATTTTTGGTGCTTTTCTTCTCTTCTTTTCTTTCCCCAGAAAAGAAAACATTTGAATATTTTTCCAACATAATGATATCATGCCTGAGAGTAAAACTGCTTTAAACACACAAACCATATCTGACTGCTTAAACTATATTACTGAATTTGCTTATCTCTGAATCATAGAATGGTGCTGAGCTATTTAATTTATGAGAACGTATACATATATATTTCTTTATATCAATAAATCTGCAGTTCTATTTATATTTCTTAACAAAATTTTCATTACTGTTAAAATATTCTGCAGTACTTCAGCTCCAACGTTATCAGTGTTTTTCTGGCAAAGACAATCTTCTCAACATTACATCTACAAAACCTATTAGTCTAAACAGTAACTCCAGTTACTCCAAAATATGCATCTTCAAAAACATTTGTCAGAAGTCTTATCTGCATGAACATTCACACACAATCAATCCAAGCATCACACTGTTATTTTTGTTAAATGTAAATCTTGAAAATATTACTTTTTTTTTCTTTTCAAAGGAAGAAAAAAAAAAAAAAGAAAAACATGACTTTCTGTTATTTTTTCTTTCACTGTATTTAAATAGCAAAGAAGTTTAAACACACAGATCCTGAAGCTCCATTTAATTTTTTCTCACATTTTGGCAAAGACAGGAAATCTGATAGTGTAAAAGTATGTTTTGTTGTTCTCTGATTTTGTTTGTTACAGAGGAAATTGGAAGAGAACAACATTTTCACACACTGTTTCTAAAATAGTGAAGAATCTTTAATGACTGGTGAAATTTCGGCATTGTGAGATACATCTTAGTAAACAGTTGACGGGAGTGCACTGGCAACCTGAAATTCTACTCATTAATTTCTAGAAGGCAAAACTGTCAAATCTGCCACGTATAGCCTTCTGGTGTAACAACCATAAAAACATTTTTTTCCCCCTTGTTCTTTTCCATATCACTGAAAATGTCACTTAAATATGTCAGTAAAGTTTACATAATAAGCTGGGGAAATGTTTACAAATGGCTTAAGGTTTAGCCTTAAAAAACTAAAACAAAAAATAAATTTGTTTCATTTTGTTATAACTAATGGGGAAACGACACAATGAAATAATACTTTTCAAAAACTGCATATATCCCACTGCTTCTGGCAATGCTGAAGTGGCAGGAGACCAGCTAGTTAGAGACATAAATTAGAGTGGAGTTCAAAACTACACAAGGTGTAACAGGAGCTGGCAATGGATGCTGATGTGCTGATGCCTGCTATCTGTAAAAGCAGTAGAATGCACAACCTCCACACAAGACGTCAAGAGAACAGTCTGGCATTCCTATATCACACAAGATGAAGCATTCAGAGGGTCATTTATAAAGTATTCATTAGATAGTTATAAAATTTCAGGGTTTATAGAGAAAAATGATGTAGAAAAACATTAAAATTAAAATTTATATAGTAAAGCTTCGGTCTATTGGTCTTCATGACAAAACCCTGAATTTCATGCTGTTTTGTTTTGTTTTGTTTTAAACACAGCTGGCTCTCATTGAAATTTAGAGTTTGCTAATATGTTATCATTACTCAAATAATTAAGCTCGGGAGCAATGGATTCTTTTAAATTGGCTATCTCAATGTAAGTAACATAATCATCTAATTATTCTTTGAAGCAGTTTTATGCATAAATGCTTTAAGCACTCACTATCTTACTACTGGGGGCTATCCCTCAATTTATATACTCTATAAGAAAACAAAAATTAGTGTTATGATGAACATGTATTAACAGAAAATATAAAAATGCTGAATGCTGCAATTTTAAAAATCTCTGTTTTTTTTTCCGAGTATTTCCAAGGTCTAAAGAAAAACAAAACAAAACAAAACAAACAAACAAACAAAAACTGTCCACTTATATTAAACATTTAAAAATATATTAGCTTTGTTCTTCTCTTTGATTTCTGTCATTTACACTGTCTATAGCTGTTTCCTCTCCATACCCCGAAATAATGACACTTCTAAACACTGAGCAATACAACTGTTAACAAGTAGCCTTTCAGATTTTCATAAGCATCTGCCTTTTATTTAATGAACTAGTCTTTCATCAAAACTACTTTTGACAAGGCCTCTTAGCAATTTTAGAACTGTTAGCGTATCTTCTCATCTAAAGGAACACTGGACTGCAGAATGGACAAGCACAACCTGGCTAGAGGGCTTATTAACAGCAGTGAGAAAGAACAAGCAGCAAGCCAGCTGAGGACTTGGTAGATGCTGGGAATGCTGGCCAATAGCAAAGCATTTGCTGGACCACTTTTATTACTGCTGCTACTTTCAGCAGACACAAGAAAAGCTAAAGTAATCTATTCACTTCTTTAGACATTCATTTTGCTATATCCATTCCCTGCAAGGATAAGTTTTACCTAGTTTCATTTCCCTTAATGAAATCTTAACATCTTAGGTACATAACATGGTAATACACAATTAGTGTCTGTTACAAATTATTAACTCAAATTAACTCACTTATGTATTTTAGTACAATATCAGTATTTTAAGGACTACACACAGTATCTGTATGAATCTATAATTTGAAATAGCATGATAATTTTTCTATCTTAAATAGTAATTAGACAGATGTAATAAATATTCAATGCTATCTTTGTGCTTATTTCACACATTTTAAAAATGCCTGCAATGGAGATAACAGCTCAACTGCTTCAACACTCTGTTTTCAAGATCAATCATTAGACCCATTATCACTGTTTTGATTAAAATATCATCTAAATCTGCGAATCAGCTTTAATGTACAAAAAACTTCCTAACTACTCAAGTCTTTCTAAGTAACAGATATATTAAGCTCCTATATATTCCTGTTCTCAGATCATCCGCATTAAATCAGACTTCAAATTTGCTCACAAGGTATTCACATTTTTTTAATTTCTTTACTTTTAATCAAGATCCTGATGCGTATTCCTTCCCCACTCCTACAATTTTGACAGAACTAATTCAGACTTCTGAAATCTACATTCTTGTGGAACCAAAATTGCTTTATGTGCATTTTCTTTAAGTGTGATTCTTTCAACTTAAGAGGTTTTTTTTGTTTTGTTTTGCTTTTTTTTTTTTTTTTTTTAATGAGATAAGTTATTAGATACACCTCCCAAATCCAAGATGCTGATAATCAAAACTAGGCAGCTGCTTTTCTTACTGTCTGCTCTGTTTAGCTATTAATAGTCCCTCCCAGGGAAAGCCTGGTCCAAAAGACAACTTCTGAAAATGTCATCACAGTCAGGTTAGGAAGACCACAAGCAAAAATCAACGTATATTAATTTCCTATTTGATATCCTCCTGAACTTTAAATCTGAAGATAGAAAAATAATCCTAGATTTTTTAATTGCCATGTAACAACTCTAAAAAAATAGCAATAAAACAGGTAAAATCATTATTTCTGAAATAAAAGCTTATAATAAGAGTTGATTAAGTGTCGGATTTGGCTAATACAATTTTTTTCAGATTTTTATGACCACTGTATGCAGGCTGCTGTTCATTGCTGGTAAAAATACACAGATAAAGGGGGTGACTATGTTAAGAAATGGTGTTTTGTAGCTGAGAATTTGCTCTATCAAACAGTGTTATTGTGCTCTTTGTATCTGTTGTAGCTTCCATGGAAATAAAGAGGAGGCATTACTTTCAGAGCAACTTACGTACATAAATAAAAGTAAACACTTCACTGTAATTAAAGAAAATCTCAGATAAAATTAGGCCTATCAAACAAAAGTTACTCACAGAAAAGGCCATTCAACTAAAAAATGCTTAATTTAAATATCCAATATCCAACCATTTAAATAAGAAATTTGAAAATACATATGGATTCCATCAAGTAATTTAAAGTTTTCTGGTTTAATTCTTTAGAAATATATATATTTTACTTAATAGAGATCAATTTCTTCCTTTATTACTTACACCAATTCTTTACATTGCTAAACAGGTGAACAAAAATTGCACTAAGAGGCAACTTGAGCAGGTGAAAGTTTCAAAAATACTTATTAAAGGTTACTCTTGTATGATAATTAAGTAATTATTGTATTCGGTTAGAGTTGAAAAATGCACAAAGGTGCACAGCGCTTTGAAGTATTAGACTGATGAAAACATTTCCTCACAAATTTACCACAGCGCCAGAAAAGAGGATCTGCAACTACTCAGTGAACAGACAAGTCTTCTCTTGCTTTGACAATATCCAAAGAAACATTGTTTGGATACAGAAGGAACATGTTGTTGACATTTTCTTTGCCTGGATTTTCAAATAGAACAACAAAGTAAAATCAATAATAAACTGTTCTTTGTTCAAGAGCCCAAGTTGCAGAAAACACTGCTAGGAAAAAAAGGGGGGGAGACAAAAGTAATTCATATCCCATTCAATTTCATTTTATGATATTTGTTAAAAACAAAATAATTATCAAAATGTTATACTGTAGTGCCTTAATGACCCAGCAGAAAGCATACGTGTACACCTTTTTACATCCAAACCGCATAACTTTCAACATTGTTCATGAAAATAGAAGTGTTCCTCATAGGAGAAAATGCAGATCTGCAAAAAGATGTTTCTGTAAGGCTGATAAGCCCATATCGTATGTATTTCCTAAATGCTGAGAAACATTAGAGAAGAGTCTGCTATCAACAGCGGTATGGATATAATAATGCGACTCCTGAAGCATCATTAGAATTTCAAACTTAATTCATGTTTTTAAAAAAACACGGAAATGATTTCTGTGACAACTTACAAAACTTCATAAAACACTGTACTTACATTCTGATAAGGTTTCTGATACACATCCAAAACCACGAATGGAGACAAATATCTAATTTAATAATTTCACTTGGTTGTTCAAATCTGCTACTACGAATGCCGGAAAACCGTCAAGCACAGTTGGCAAAGATGCGCGGAAGAGGAAATAAAAGTACTTTTTTTTGGCTGTTTGAGATGCGAATGCAGATCAGGTGTCCCTATTTTCATTTAATTTTCTAGACAGAATATATATTGAACTCTAATTTAATTCTTAACTTTAAATACGTATTTAAATATGTATTTAAAAGATATACAAATACAAAAAAACCTCCTGATTTACTTTTTTTTTTTAAAAAAAAAAAAAAAAAAAAAAAACAGAATGCTAACTGTAAAATGCCCATGCATTGTGTACTGAAAGATTATTTTCTTGCTAAAGGCCAAATACAGGTAAGTGAAAAAGTTCAAACATAAACACCACAATTTATCATACGTTTCCATGGATTGAAGAACTGCTTCTGGCTGAAAACTGGATCTTTTTACAGCTTTGCACGGCATTTTTCTTGCTCAACTAAGCTGGAAAAGATAGCACATTAGAAGAACTCCTGCCTCAGATAAGTATCCCAGTAAGGAATAAACTGCCCCTTGGGTGAGCCTTTCCCACTTATAAAGCAAACACGGATAATTTTCTTAGATCACTTTGGTTAAAAATATGTATTCAACTGAGTAAGAATAGATATTTCAGAATTTGACTACAATTTAAAAGCACTGAGGAGGTCCCATTGCATGAACTGCTTTATTGTTAATTCAAAAAAAAAAAAACAAAACAACCCATCAGTGTCCCGAGTGGACCAAGAGGGTTTGCTATCTCTTCCTCCCCACAAGCTGCCCATGCTCACAGCCAGTTCAGAGGCAGTGCAGCCAAGTCACTGTGGGTCCAGCAGATGTGAAAAGCCCCATGGGGTCACCCCTTGTCACCTGTGCCTAGTCACGTGCCTCACAGGTCTGCTTTCTCCTGGACCTCCCACCAGGGCCTTGCACCTGCCTGTTAGCTACCAACTAACCCCAGGCCCATGGTGCTTCCATTGGACTGCTCCAGTGATCAGGTAGTCCCCTGTGATTGTTATCAGCGCAGTTTTAATTGCTGTTAATGGGATTCCTCACATGCTTACATTTATGCGTGTTAAAAATTTTACTGGATAAGTACTCTCTGATCAAGCTCAAGCAAAATTTGAGTCCACAGCATAGCCTCCAACTCATAAAACTGGATCCTAAAAGGTTGATTTTCCTCTAATCTTTTTCAGTGTTAAAATTTTCATGTAAGCCTGACATTGTACTTCAGTAATTTGTTCTATTTCCATTAAACACCTCTGAATCATCCAATTACCCAAATTCCTATTAGTCAAAGTGGGCCCAAATAATTTACAGCTTTTCTTCCAAACTCTATACACCTCTAGAAGCTTTACATTTCATGAAGGTCTATATCACCTCTCTGAGATTATCCAAAAACTGTGGACTATTTGTGCCACCAGCACACCACAGGTTAATGGTGAAATCCACCACTAACTCTCTCATGATGGATTGTCCTAATGGATCATTTGGGACCTCCTTGAGAGAGCCAAGGGCAAGCTGACAGATAAAAATCTACAGCAATTGATTTCCAGCAGAATCTTGAAAATCAGGACATACATCTCACTTGTCTCTTCAGATACACTGACTACATTTCTCCTAGAGTGCACTGCAAAAGAAAATACCCATGAAGGACTGGTGGATTCACTCAATACTTAAAGAACCATGAAGTGATGTATTTTATCTTGAACACAATAGCATGTTACCAGCTGTTTCAGCCCACCAATACAAACCCCAACTACTTTAATTGTATGGAACCATATATTAGCCATTTGACCTTTGGAAAATGAGTATTTCAAGTTACTGGGGGATTAATCACACCAACTACTTTACATGTTTCACTTGCATATGTATCACAGGCTTCCTACATAGCCATTAGAGCACAGCTGCTTCTGTCTTGAAACAGCACAGTCACATTTATTGCCAAGACAAATGTACTTGACTCTTCTAAGGGTTTGGAGGGAGAACAGGAAGAATTGGATGAATGCAATGGCCAGTCTGTATTACCTTGAAGACAGTAATGTCAGAGTAGAAGCTGGCAAACTTGCAGCAGTATCTTTACACACAGGGGCAAGCAGCACGGCAAGACAGAAGACATATATTTCATTAAAGGAGTACTCAGCAAAAATTCCTTTTTAGAAACGGAAATGCTAAAGAATGTTCACAATAAGATGTTGCCTTGTACTGAATAACTATCATGTGTCTCAATGGCATAATTTAGACATTGAAAATCAGACTGAAAATCCTACCAAAAACAGAAATACTGCAGGCAAAGAAACATTAAGCCTGCCTATGTACTTGTAATTTTTCTAAGTAGCCCAGACAATTTTTCAGCTTGTTTCATAGCAACTGAAGTAGTCTAACAAGCAATCACTGCCCTACGGAATTAAAACCTGTAGTAACTGTCAAGGCTGTTAAAAATACTAATAACAGCCACTCAGTAGAGAAGACTCAACCTACGTCTAGATCCCAGAAAGGAATTCACACTTGTATTTCAAAACTTAAACTGATAATTGTACAGACAAGAAAGAATTTTCTGTCTTGAAACGTATACTCTAATTTTACATTAAGTATCCTAAGATGCAAAAAGGAAAGAAAAATAATGGGAATAAATTCAGAAATCCATGTGAGTACAGACACAAACATAAAATATATTTTATTCTGTTAAGATATTTTCTAATTAATATTGGATTTAATAACATCGTTGAAATTTGATTGTGCATGCGTGACATTCACATGATATAACAGTTTCTGTTAGAAACAATATACCCCACGTAACCAACTCTAACAGCTCTAGATGAAAAGAAATAAAGTATTCCCCTATGTAGAGTGGAACTAAGCACAGTAACTCAGGTTATGCAAGACGAGGAAAGAAAGCTGAATTGAAAGGTTCATAATATAAATAAATTATTAATATAATCTTTAAATGTAATTATGGGATCCAGAAGATTAGTTTAAATATGGATACGTTACTATGGATTTGATGGAAACAAGCAATGGTCAACATGCCTTTGAGGTACCTCATTGCTCAATTTCTACTGTGCTCATAGAAGTCTAATAATTATGACCCTGCAGACAGTTTCACAGTGTCCACTGGAATCAAGCAATGGGCTGTTAATGCATTTGAATAATGTTAAGCAGGTTAGGTGGCCAATTCAGAAAGAGGCACGACAGGCTTTCAGTGGTTTTAAATTCAAAGACTTACTAACAAGATACACTCCTACGCAAATACCTGTGAGAAATTCTCACTTGCTGCACCTCATAAAATATGCCATGATTGCGGTGACAAGTCTGTGTTATATCCCAAGAATACCTAACAGCAAAAGCATGTTCAGCACTGCAGTCCAGTAAGCCAATAAGCAACATTCAGTGCAGTAAGAATGTTGGGTACTACAACATCTGGAAGCCTTCATAACATTGATTTCTCGGGAGGAATTACTCAAGACTATTTTTTAACCGCATCTAGGAAATTAGATGGATGATGTGGTTTCTGTAAGTGTGGCCTCACTGTGGCTATTACGCAATTTCAAAAATCTAGGCTTCAGTTTGTACTATGGTAAAGGAGGCAGATCGCATATAAAGAACAACATAAACATGCCTAAAATATAATGTAATGAACTACATTACAACGTAAGAATATATTTATGGCAGTAAATAAATGTGTGGATGCCACTAATGTCAACATAAACCTATTTACTATCACATATTCAGTGAGATACCAACAAAATTATTGCTACTATGCTACTATTGCCATATTTCTTCAGTCAACAGCATTGAGGAGAAAAAATCCCTCCATTAAAATAACATTATTGCTTAAAGGATCACAGGTCTCCACCCTTCATATTCTTATAAATGCATTAGAAACCTGAATCTCTATAATAAAATATATCTACACAATGTGAAGCTTACATCTATCAATTTACTGTCTATTTCACTTCCCTGGGGAGCCTGGGAAAAAACAAAAAACAAAAAAACTAAAATGGTGGGGATTTTGAAAAGATTTTTAAATCTACCTAGTATCAAATGGCAAAAAAAAATACTATACAGCAGAAAGTTAGGGTAGCCAACCAGCATACAAGTTATACTCCATATGTACTGAAAACAAATTTCTAAAGAAATCACTCAAAAATCTTCATAATTAAATTTTGCATTTATCCATTTTGCTTGATATTAGCACTCTACACCTCACCTACACATTTGTAAGCTTAAATTTGTAGAATATTTCACTATATGTATACATTCACAAATGCAGCGTTACATGATTAAAAAAAGAGAGAGATTAAAAAAAAAACAAAACAAACAAAAAACCTCATGCTCAACAGAAACACACATATGAACACAAGGATAAAGATATTAGACCAGAAAACCCTCTTTTTTTACAGGACAACAGTGACATTATACTAGTTTTACATGACAGAGGTAAAAAAAAAAATGCAGGAAGAATAATCTTGTTCTACTGTGGAAGAATAAATGTTGTTAAATTAAATAAAGCATAATTGCTTAAGCTACTTCCTCTGTTCAAGAGAGGTTTAGCTCAGCAAATTCTTTCAAGACATTCAGGTAAGTTAAGGGAAAAATATCATATTCTCACAGTGAAGGCACAATGAGCACCAATGAAAGAATTTTAGGAGCTTTGCTAAGAATACATTAAATAACATTTTATGGTTTGATTCATAAAGCAGTCTGCTTTCCTCTCTCATTAAATAGGTAAAACTGAAAGAAGTGATTCCAGTTCTTCCTTCCTTTCTGTTAGATGTTTCATGGTACTTTCCAAGTGAGACAGGATAACCACAAGAGAATCCCATATCACAGCAAGAGAAGAGAGCGAGCTACTGTGTTTTTTTCTTTTTTAATCTCATGAAATTTGAATAACATATAGTAACATTAACCTATTTGAGAAAAGGTGGCAAGCTTTTCACATCAGCTGAATCAAATGTCTATTAAAATTAAGTTGCCCTTAGCCAACTGTCACTATCCATATTGTACAGATGAAGAAACTGAAGTAAAATACCAGTTGTCTCCTGAAATTAATTGTGTCATTATGAGAGAAAGGAAAACCAACACTCAGAACTTACGGTCCAGAAGCCATTCTACTCCAGTGTTCTAACCACACAAAAGACCCTACTTACATATTCACATGCAGTCAAAAGTTATGAACCTAGGAAAATGAGTCTGATAACTTCTGTATATTTAGTACCCACAGTTTCCAGCACAAGGTAAGTAATTACTATTGCCTTTGGTGAGCAATGGAAGAATCACGAATTCTGAGAGGAAAATAGGAGCACATCATGTTCAGTAGAATTTTTTATTTCTCTTTAATACACAGAATTATTAGAAATAACAAATAACAATCTCACAAGGTATGAACACTAATAAAATCAAAATAATGTCTCTAATGTATAACTGAAATATGAAAAAGAAAATACATTTTGTACCACATGGATAATACAACAAGTTCTTTAAGAAAGTTCAGTGTGGCTTTTTCTTAAATTACCCTGTGTTCTTTTTCACTACAACAGAAAGACCTGCCTTATTAATAATGTGTACTGTGATGCATTTTATTACCCTATGAAAAATCCACTACACAATTCCTCTGAAAACCTCTACCTGAGATGCTCTATTTTCTATTCAAATGTAAAACCACACTGTGAGCAAAAAGGACAACTGCTTGCCAATTACACGAAAGCACCCTAATTGGAACCCATCATTACTTTAAGGCCACTTTTCGAGGAGAAATAATTCAATCATATTTCTTAGAGCTATCAATCATTTCAAAGATGCAATATGAACAGTCTTAGAAGGCATTTTCCTTCAATTAGGAAGAAATAAACTTTATTTACAACCTTTCTTGCACTATCAGAGAAGAAATATAACTGTGCAAACACAGTTGGATAAAAAATATTCCCACTAGTTTCCTCTCATGCTTCAAACTAGAAGGCACAAGCTTTAGTAAGGGAGCCATAAATATAGAAAAAGTTATTGGTATTCTGTTACGATTTTTTTTTTTTCCTCTGGTATGATGATGATAAAGCAGAGCCTAGGCCTTGACCCTTGCTCTTCTCACTTTGCAGTGGCTGTGAACACTTTCTTCCACTCAGACAGCTTATAAAGCTATCTACTGATGACTCAAAAACCTACCTGTCACACCAACTTATCTCCCATGTGTGGCTAATACTTCTTCTTAGGCATGCCCCTGTCACCTTAAACAGATGATTCTCTCATCCACACTTTCAAGTCCTTTCTGAACATTTTTCTATCTCTATTACAACTAGTCTCCTAATCTTTGAAGAGCATGAGCAATGTTTTTGCCTTTTTCCTTCTTCTTGCTTATCCCATCGTCAGTTATCAAAAAGATCTCTCTGGTCTCTATCATTTCATTTCCATATGTGTCTGAGCAAGCACTGCCATTCAGCAGCTCACCATTTCTCTTCCATTAATAGGGTCACGTGCTGGCTTTGATCTGTTCTCTCACCAATCTTTTCAGTCTCAGTGTTAATTTTTGTGCCACACGGTTGTTAAGCCACATGGCTTTGAATCCCACTGGTTAGTCCTTCTTTGGTACTATTTCAAAACATGAATTTATTGCTACTCTAAAATTTCCTAATTTTTAACCTATTTTGTTATGCTCAGTTGTCACCCTCTGCCTCTAATCCACCACAGATTGGCTGCATATCCTTCGAATCCTTTCTGTTAAGCTTCTCCACCAGAGGCTTGTTCCTTTTTGCCTTCAAGTTGCTCTTTTGTTAATATCTACCTGCAGCCTATGTGCAGCCAGTGGATTCATTCTGACAAGTATATGCACTTACATCCAACTCTACTTATTCATAGCCATGCACAACCTGACACAGCTGGTGAGGTGGTTTATATCAGAAAAATAACCTGAGATATAGGAAGTGCAGTACAGCAGAAGAAAGAAAAATACTGGGTTTTTAGCTCATTTACAGTACATTACACAGTTTGTAGTGATGACAATATTCACTTACTCTCGTACCCATGTTCACATTTTCATATATGTTACATGATAGAACTTCACGTCTCCTGAGCTGCTGAAATACAATATAAGCTATTTGCATCTAACATGTAATGTCTGTGACATGTGGGTAATGTGGGAAAAGTACCACTTCACGGTACTAGCAGCCACACTGCCTGTTACATCTGGTACTCATCCTTGGTGTCTGTCAACTGTATTAATACTAATGGTTTTCTTGTTATCTTTTCGTAAACACTACTCTGCAGTGAAAAAATTTGGTATTGTAAATTAAAAGTTCACATTTGCATCTCTCCAGCTTCACATCACGTACCTGATCAGATTTAGTGGTGGATTTGAGACAGAGAGAAACTGTTTATCATTAGTTTTCTAAATGAGCCCCATATATATTAAAAATCAGCTCATTCATCAATAAGTGACGCTGCTATCCTGCTACTTTAGTATTTTACATAAGACTTAGACATTACACTATTCCTCACTAACCTTCTATATATTGCTTTTCTGGCAGATGAGAAATAGATCAAATGCAAAGACATTCAAAGTCTGAACATGCCATTTATCAAACGTGCACAATCTCACCTTATATGTCAAGATTTAAAGATTGCTACATTGTGGGAATTATTCAATTTATATCATTGTGGTAGTTACATAATCCCACCTAAGCAAAACATAATTCAGACTGTGCAGTGGGATTAGCTGTGCACAGAAACAGTAGATCAGAACTATCATACTTTTGCAGATGTTGCTCAACTCAGTCATAACAGAACCTGCAGAAGGTAACTTGGGAAAAGGCAGAGATTACACTATCGCACTGCCAGCACCACAGACACATCTCAGTCACAGAGTGAAGGAGTTTCATCTTGCTTTTGAGAAAGAAAGGGAAAAGGGTGTACTGCATTGGAGAGTAAACAACTGTGACAAAGCCAAATAGATAACCGTAAACATTATAAATGAAAATCTAAAGACACTTCCTGCAGCTGATAAAGACATGCTGGTACGTTTCAAAGTGGCCTACTGCTGAAAGTGAAATATGAGTATGGGATCACCTGAGCATGGAAAATGCCCTTAACCAATCTATGAAACGGCTTTTTTCTCCAGATCATGAGGAAATATGTGCCGAAAGAGTGGTGTATCATGGAGGTGAATAAGAAAAAATTGGGACAAAGACTGAAAAAAATGCTAGAAAATGGACTGCTAGTTTCTCTTACCATAAACCTTGTTAAATATGCTTTAGACTACAGTACAAGAGAACAAGGACAGGTGCCTGCTGTTCAGTGATCATTCAGCTGAGCAATAACTCAGTGTCTTTAAGAAGCTATGAGTTTAACACACAGCTGAAGTACATCAGCAAGGAGAGAAATCCAATCTCCTCAGAGATTATTTATGACAGAGTGCTCCTAACTGAGGCCCAATTTGTTTGTGGAATTACAGTCATTCCATTTCAACTAAACAACAAATGAATCTGCCTCTCACAGGATTGGTTCAGGGTATAAAACAAAACAATGGAGAGAGCAGATACAACACTTCATTTACACACCAATCTACAGGCTCACTTACAGAAATGATTGATAAAGCACTTGCTTGGAAGCAGAGAACTATCTGAAGTGCTGAAACAGAAAGGCTCTGATTCACATCTACAAGTTACCTCAGTAGAACGTGCATTTCTTAATACGGATTATTAATATGTAGTCATTGGCTTAAAAATCATATCACATCTCAGTATTTTACTGTTTCCCCATTTACTTTACATGGCTAAATTGCACATTTCATCAAGCTAAGAAAACTATCAAGATTATGTACAAGGAAAACACACTCTAGGATTAACTTTTAACAAGGAAAAGAAAAGTCAGGGTGCTGAGTGGGACGGCACTCCCCATGGGTTCTCCAGTGCCTCCTCATGGCAGAGCCATCAGCCAGGGCTCATTCTCCCATCCCAGCTGGGAGCAAGGCAGCTAGGAGACAGCTGGGGACAGTCCCAGCCCTGAGCATCTCTATAGGAAGATGTTTTTCTAATTAATCTGATTTAAATATCACAGTAGAAGGCATTCTGAAAAAAGCTCACTTTTTCCAATGGACTTGTTGTAAAAACACTGACATCCCACTGCATCCACTAAGAAGAATATATTAATCAATATTTTATCACTTTGGGAGATTTTACTGAAAATTAAATACATTCACTAAAATGTAATAATTGAAAAATGAATTTTAGTCAGCAATTGCCATTTCCACTCCTCATCTTTACCATCTTCTCCATGCCAACGCTCAAAAGAGCACTTCCCCAGTTACTGAAAATGACCTCACATTAAGCAGTGAACCAAAATGTTCAAGGATAAGGATAGCCTGGACAGCACTGGTTGAGTGACACTGCTGCAACCTTGAAACCAGGGTTAGGAAAATCTGATTTTTTTTTAGAAATGGTAACTAATGTGTTCTATAGAACAGGTCTAAAGAAGAGGGGGAGAAAAATAGTCATTGTTAACCAATTAAAGGCAAAGCTATTATTCTGCATGTGCCTTAAATGAATTCTCAAATTTGAGCTCTTAAAAACTAACAAAAATGAAAGAGATGCAATGTATATGAGCTGCTCAAAAAGTAGTATTCAAAAATACTTCTTAAAAAGAACAACAACAACAAAAACACCATGAAATATAATTAAAAACTTATTTCCAAGCAGAAGAGGCAACTGTTACAGAAAATATTCAAATAAAAGAGAGGCAGAAGGTCAAAACAGAGGACTAGACCATTTACAGATCTGTATTTGAAATTGGATAAATTAGCAGAAGAACAGAACAATTTACAAAAAATAAATACAAAATGCCTGATAATGAGGCTCTGCCTGTTGAAATGCTGAACAGAAAAATCAACCATAAAAAAAACTTCTAAAATGTGCTGTATAATAGAAGAGGTGTATGGCATTTCTTTTAAGAACTTCCAACTTTAAAAAACATACAATAATAACTGAACCTTGGAAAAAGAGAAGGAAGATTCTTGTGAAAATGATACAGTAATAAAAGTGGAAAGCTGTATGAAAATAACTCCCAAAGTTAAATGAATCCAAAGCAGAGAAAGGACTCCTGAGATTGACCTGAAGATGAGAAATGTATATCTGTAACTATATTTTTAATGTTGTTATATTTATCAGCCTCTCTGCTTTATAAATTACACTGGTATCACCGACATCACAAAGTTTAAGGCAGTGTAAAAGTAAGCAATAGCAGAGTAACTGATGTCAGAAAAGGTGAGGAAGCAAAGAACCCAACTACCAATTTAAGTAACACTATGAAAGATGGTTTGACTTAATACTTTCTTGTTTCGCCAATTATGCAAAATACTTTGACTGTGTGATTATGAAATACTGTGAGAAGTGATGTGTGAAATGGGATTTCCTAGACACATCACAGACTGATACATGATATATGTTAGCTGTAGGGAAAATATCAATAGATGTGACAGGACAGTTTAAACTGAGCAATGTATTTGCCAATGGTGTGCACAGTTGCCTTTGGTTTAAATATATATGTCTACTTAATATTGTGAGACACAGTGGAGGACTTTTGGTCAAGGAAAAAACAAGAAAGTTGACACATAATTAAATCACAGAATATAAATTACATGAACACAGAAGAAATGAAATCTTATTAAATAAAATCTAACAATAAAATAAAAACATTAGCAATTTATGATAGGCAATGCTCCAGTAAAAGGTAATTACTAAGCTATAAAAGGAGCATTAACAAGAAGTGATAAATTTGGAATATTTTGGGTATCTCAATAAATGCTAAGGAAAGATATATGTTTCAGTGCTGTATACTGTCCTGAGCAGAAGGCTGGATGATTCCATATACATTCTTTACATGCTTATGTATAAAGCCTTATGAAGTTTACTAGAAGTGAGCTGAATTTTGGAAACTATTAATTTCTTTTGAAGGTGACAGTGTTATGAGCAGGGTGGAAGCTTCCATAACCAAAGATCTCTTCAGATATCTCAGCATTTAAACAGAATGCTTTTATTTGAATATTAATGTAAACTTACTTTACCAGACCTATTGTGAGAAGAATTCCAACTTGAGAAATTGTGAGGAAAACAAGAGTTCCCAGAGGCTATCTTCTTTGGCCTCAGAAAAAGTAAGTAAAGCTATTCTGGGACTGTGTTCACTGTATGTGATATCCAGCTCAATGACAGAAAATGAAGAGCTGTTTCAAGTGAGATTATTTGTCACCCTACTTCTGTAACTGCAAATGTCATGATCTCCAATAAGCAGGAATAGCATTTAGTAGCAAGTAAGACTTGGCTAAGAAAATATTTTTTACAATTGGAAAAAAAAAAAAAAAAAACACTCCAGAAATTTTGCCTCAATAATGTGCAGAAAATAATAAGACCCTTAGTGAAACACATGATGAAGTATTTTACTTCCAGTAATGCTAGTAATTGCTTTCCCTGAATATGTGCTTTTGTCCTGCTATATCCCCACCTATACTCAAACTAAACACGTTATCTTTCAACTTCATCAGGAAGATATTATGCACTAGAATTTTTTAACTTCTAAGTAATAGTGCATGAATTTCAAAGGGATCGGAACTTCTCTTTCTCTTGGTGAATGCTGAATATGTAGATGCTTAAGAGACTCCTATCAGAAATGACAGTTCTTTGAAGATCTGCTACAAACAGCCCTTCTTACATGTCCTCTCATTCTCTCCTTTTCTTCTTACCCTTCCCTCTCAATGCTTTATTTCATCTTACATTGCCTCTAAATTAAGGATGGATTTTTTTTTTTTTCTTTTAACATATGCAATTAGCTCGTTTATAAGACTAATTTGCTTGGGAAAATACAAGGCAAATAAACATGCTTCCATCCCTAACCTGCCCATATGCTTTATTAGATGGCATAAGTCTGTCCAGCAGTACTGCTTTTGAAAGCATGAGATCAGTAAAAGCTTCTTGACTGCCACTTTAGGATCAAACTAGAAAACAATAAACCTAAACAAATTAGAAAGCAATGATCTAGAAATATACTCCATTTATTGGTTAGTATATGATTTATCGATTCCACATTTATAACAAAAAAAGGTTTACCCACTTTCACTTTTAAGTGTGTGGTTCAACTGTAATTGGCAACTTTTAGCAGTGCTGCTCTGCTGACAGGTATTTCAGTTTTTGCTTTATTGGCTAAACTATCACAATTTCTTATTCATATCTCATCCTTCCTGAGTCACAGAGTAAAACAATAAATGGATGCAGCATGGGTAATTTCTGCCAAAACAGATCACACCTTAATTGATTCTTAAAATAAAATTAGCTGATATTCTTTGTGAAGCTGTAAATTTGACATCTTTGTATATCATATACTGCTAAGGACATTCAGTTGACTAAGCTGAAACTGTATGTGGTACTGCTTTGCATTTCTCTAGCCATAACACTACTGAGGTCACACTGTTAAACTCCAGTGTCAAACACTACAATTCCTAGTGTTGTTATGCCTTTTCCATAAACAATGTTGGCTACAGATCTCCATTGGAAGTCTAAAATCTGACTAGGGATTTCTATACTATTCTAAAATAGGATTGTGCCTATATCAATAACAGAAAGTGAATTTAACAATGAGCACATTGGATGTTTAAAAATATAGTAATGTATAGTATTGCATGCTTCCAGGCACGTGTAGAAATCAAGGATGTGAGAGAACTATACCGAAAGAAAGAATAACAAAGTTGCATACTATTTTGCTGTTACTTTTCCCAGTTTAGAAACTTAATGTATATTGTTTTGAATTTTTCTATTACACATATTGATTTTTAATATATCACCAAGGTCTTCTCAATGATTCAATCTTACATGTCCTTAAAGTTTGCAAGATCTGAACTCCCTTGGGCTTGATTTTAAAAACATTTTATAGAATATGACTGATTTAGCACATTTTTTCTTCAGTTGCTAAGAGACTATATTTTATTTCATTCCCCCAACATCAATGAAATTTACATTTTGAAGTAATGACTGTTCCAAAGACAATTTTGGCCTCTTCTGCTACCTTGCCCTTTTACCCAAGATCTACACTGGAGAAGTAAAAGGGCTTCCCAAGTGCCCTTCTGTCAGAGCTCTGAATGTATCGTCCTCAGGAATGTACACTTCTTCCCATTATTTTCTTCCCCTGGAGTCCTTCTGTTCTGCTTTTCATCCATGTTTATCTAATACAACAGCCTTTCACTCCACTTGACTTTTACTCCTGACAAGGTTTCTTTGCTCTTTGGCTGCATTTATAACACACTTAAATCCTTGTCCTTTTCATTTGTTTTTTTCTTGGTGTCTCAGATGTCCCAAGAGACTACAGTACAAGTCTCTGGACCTAATCCCAGTGTTCTGTTTTGTTTGGTAGCTCAAGTATTTATGCAGCTGACGTGACGGAAAATTGTAAAAAAAATTCACAGTTAACATTTCAGTTAAATACAAATTTGCAGTATATTCCAGAGATCCTAACTTAACAAACAATAGCTTATATATATATATATATTTTTTTTTTTTTTTCCTTAGTCCCTCAAAAGAGATTTTATTAGTATTTCTTGTTATTCAAAGCACAGCAGTAATAAACAGATCTGGAGTCATTTACACATACGTGACTGAATATACTTGCTTGCCAGATTTATATATCCCATCTCTTTTTAGTGATCTTAAACTATAAAGCTATCTTTCTTCGTAAGATTGCCACCTCAGATCAGTAACAAGAATTTTTAACCCAAAATACTTAAGAAGAGATGTTTTCTTGTTTGTGGGTTTTTTTTCTCAATCATAGAATCACAGAATATTCCCAGCTGGAAAGGACCCAGAAGGATCGAGTTCTTTTCTCATTATTTTGCATTTATATTCATTACCTTAGAATCAAATGTGTGTTGAAATGTGTTGTAAGAGAATATTAAGCAGGATACTGTTGAATAAGAACACTGGTGAACTTTGTGATGAGGGGTTTTAATGTCTTTTCAGGCTACAGCATTAAAACGGCTTATAACACTAAGCTACAGGGTATGAAATATTCTTTTTGGAAACCACAACATAAAAGACTTTCAATCATTTGATTTTCCTCTTGATATATATTCTTTTTTAACTACTCTTACTAATCGTCTCTTCCATGCAGATGGAGGAAGGGAAAAAAATAGCAAAAACTACATGAAAGAGCTATTTCACAGATGACAAAATTCTCTGAAGCAACCACCACAGAAACAACTTATTGTTGTATGCAAAGTAAAACAAATCTGTCTTCATGGAGGACTGTCAGAATACACAATGACTTACTGATCAGATATCTGACGAGTCTAACATACTGACATTTTGTAGCAACCACATAAATGGGTTGCTTATTGTGCTCATCTAGAAACTGGCTAGTTCCGTATCAGTGAAGATTTTTCATCTCATTTGGTGTTTTATAAATTGGCTGCGGATTCTTCAAATCAGAACATACATTCTCCACTCAAAGAGAAGTAAAAATAATCTAATTTCAATATTTTTGTAAAAGAAGTATGCTCAAATTATCTACAAATATACAAAATCTTACAATTATTCAATGCGTCTATGTTTCTTAAAACTACCTCTTCCTTAAAATTCTTCCCTTCTCAGGTCCTTTTGAGTGCATGAATGGACAAAAGTAGTTATAGTGTTACAAAATGACTTAATTATGGCCAAGACTACAGCCCTGTATTGTCTTCCACAGGGAGACCAGAGGAGCTAGAAGGTGTCAAAGAATAAGGAGAGTGTAGAGTGTTCTGAGCATTAAAACATCTCCATGGCTCTGATTATGACTCCTCCGAGAAACTCAGCAATTACCTCAAATATATTCCTTCCAGCACTTCTGGCCCAAAACAACACATAATACTGCTGCTGCTCTGCTTATGTCAGAAGGAGATGAATAAAAAGGAGATGTAGCAGACAGAACCCATATTGCATTAAGGAAACTTCTGATTAGGAGCATGTTTTTCAGCTCTTGGACAAATGTAGGAAATATCTCCAGCAAACACATCCCGAAGTGTGAGAAGATGCTGTGACAACGCCTAAGAGCAAAACTTAGTCACTTCCCTTACAGCTTTGAGGGGAAAAAAATGCATAATCTACTTGATTTAGCTTTTCTCTAGATCCTCTGAATCATCAGCACTTGGTACTTAAATAGTAATTAATGAAACAAATTCTAACAATAACACTAAGCTTCATCCTTTCAACAAAGCTGTGGGACAGATTTTTCTTTTTAATTTTCCTACAAGGCATTATAATAGCTTATTAGTAGATAAACACACGGAGCTTATTCCAAAGGGTAAAATAAGTATGTAATGATGAAAAAGAAAAAAGAAAAAAGGAAAAACAAAAAAAATAAGAAGAAGAAGAAGAAGAAAATGAATGCAAATGCACAGGCAACAGAAAGATAACGGTGATTTAAATTATATATTAAAAAAAAAAAAGAAAAAAGCTAATGAGATATATGGCACTTAGCATTTTCATGGAACTCATCTGCAATTAGGCACTGCATTTCTAGAATAAAAATCAAAGACAAAACCAGTTAAGAATGAGAAATTGCCTAACACACTGATCAAGAGTCCTTGAAGTAAAAAAAAATACTGTTAGAATACTGTTAGACTGGCATACAATTATTCCTCCAAAAATTTCAGAGTTAAAATCTCCAAAGGGGAAAAACAATAACCATCTTTAAATGGTAAAACACACTTTGAATGTACAGTATATCTCTGGTTTTATATGGAAAAATCAGTGCAATATTTCAATTTTTGTTCATTCAAGAACAAGTCTGTGCATAATCTTAAAGCACTGTCATTATTAAAGAATTTCAAGTTTATATTTTAAGATTTTGAGTCCAAATACAAGGAGATATTTTCTTCTGCTCAGCATCGTATCAAAATAATGAAAGACCTGCATCATAAATGTGATAGAGAGTTCACAGACTGTGAAAGTAATCAAGAATGAGAATATAGGATAGAAAACATAAACCCCCCAAACCTTTTGAACATATCTAGTGGAGATCAGCATTCAAAAAGGCCTAAGAAAATGTAAACTGCCAGTCACAAAACTTAAATGTTCAATAAAAGGAACTAAATAAAGTGCAAAAAGCAGCAGAGTACACTAGAAAAACGTGCCGTGAATCACAAATACATTTAAACGTGTAAAACATAGCACTGAATCTGTTCAGATGGGAAAAGAAAGGAAAGGTTGGACCACATCAAAAAAAGAGCTTCACCTTTACAAAGGAGACAGAAGAGTGACTATGAAAGTCTTTTGGAGAAGGTGATAAATCATTACATTCTTTTTCTTTAACTCTAAAGTAATTCTTTTTGGTTGGCAAGTCCATAGAGCAGTATTCCTTAACCCACCTAAACTGAGTGATGAACTGACTAAATTCATGTGTCTATCCACATTTCTGCCCATGTTTTTAACAGGTATTTCATTAGTCTAAATTCTATGCTCTCAGTGGTTTCTTTGTTGTTGTTGTTGCTTTTTGTTTTTTTGGTGTTTTTCAGGTAATAGATGCAGAAGTGAACTTAATGGAGACCTAAACCTATTAAGTCTAAAGCCCTTAGAGAAGTTTCCAGAGACTATAAAGGTTTAAAACCTCTGCTCATGATTACACAAGCATGACCTGATACCTCAAACAAACACCCACTGAGATGTGGTGTTTTTCACTGAACAAAGTAAAAGGAATTTCTTTGCTGTAATAGCTACTAAGTTATTTTTAAGTAAACATTAATGAAAGAGGTATGTCATGCTACAAAACAGACTGATTTAGATCATGTATAAATTACACATTGCCACTTTCACAGCATCTCGCTAAATATGATAATGTGGATTTAAATAACCCAGTGCTTTTACTTGCACAGTCACCCATTTTGCTATTGTTTGTACCAAACTAATTTGATACACAGTAATTCAGGCAGCACAGATTTCAAATTACACAGAAATACTGAATTTTAATACACTCGCATTCTTTTGCCCAACAAAAGCCAGTTCTTCGGGGGTTTTACTGAAGCAATTCCAAAGTTATTCCAAAAGGCAATTTTTTTAAGTTTTATATCTCTTTTTCACCCTGCTGATCTACTACTTCGTGAATTAAAAACTTAGTACGTCTTTGTTTATACTGGTTTATGTATTTCCATAAAAAGCTGAATGAGTACAGTGAGAACAAAATGCATGTGTACTGATTTCTTTAAAGATTATTTTCCTGCTAACTAAAGCACCCTCTCCCTCCATTTTCCTAACTAACACTTTTAAAATGCTTTGAGTTTTTAAAAGAATGTAGATGAATGCATTTGTCCACTGGTAAAATGCATCACGTCCAAACAGACTGAAGAGATAACCTCATTTGAAAACCTGAAGACAGAACACAGCTGGTTTACCCTTCACTTTGTAGACAGGATTACAAAGATTTTTACCGGAAAAAAAACAGAAGAACTCGCTACATCTGAAAGACTCTAAATCCTTAAAAATTCTTCGATTGCTAAAAGGCCTCTTCATAAACCAAAAAAGAAAAAAAAGACAAGTAAGGAAAAAAAACCTCAATTCTGTTTCCAGTGAATCTGCATGACTACTGTTTCCTTGTCGTTTCTCCTGACAGTTCAAGAACTTTGAAGTCTGTGGCCTACTTTCATTGCCACTTTAGGCAGGATTCATGTTGTGTACTTCAACGGTGTCTGTAGCTCAGCTACTCCCTTTATGCTTTCTCTATTGTGAACAGAGAAAAAAAACGGTCACTTTTAGGACCTAATTTGTGTGAATTATTTTAGACTTCTATTTTTGATGAGATGAGAGTGCCCATTCCTATCCACTGAATGAGAAAGAAGTCTAAGCAATAATCTCAGATCAAGACACCTCCATTTGGTCAAATCAATCCTCGGCTTCCAGTCTTTCCAGGAGCACACCTGTAAACCTGTATAACAGCAGAACCCAGTTTACAGACAGTGTTCAGGAGCTGGTCATTGCAGTAACACGCTTCTATTCCAATAGCAGCACAGTTTGATTTGTCCTGTCTGTATCTACTATTATAGAAGCATAGAGATTTGATTCTACCAAAGTTCATATAGACCTATAAGCCTAGCACTATCCTCTCTTATTTCTTCTGTTTTCAGAATTTTTTTGAAAGTTGGTCTACTTGATGGTTTGATACATTTTTTTCATCCTCTATAAAAGAAAACCTGCTTCATTTTCCTTTTGCTTAGTTCTATCTTGTGAGAAGTACTGCATCTAGGATAGAGAATTCTGATATCTTCAGCTGTAGGAATGTCACACTGAACCACATTCTGTTCTGTACTTGTTAGTTTTCTTACAGCTCCGCAGTTTCAAAACTTTATTTCAATCTTCTTGATGCTAAGTGCCAACAGCCTAGTTTCCTTCTGGTTTAAAGGAGGTCCTCCTGTCTCTTAAATAGGTGCCCTTTCTTAGAAACAGTCATTCACAAAATGTTTCCTTTAGAAAATTTTAAAAACATTGACTTTATGAGTTGAAACACTGCTGTGAGTTTGCATCCAAAAGCATTATCTTCATATTTCGTACCAAATCTCTAATCTCTTTTCATTTTTGGATAGGTTGCATTTGGACTCATTTACACTAAAATAATAATTTAATGCCCAAGGCAGCATTTTCTAATTCCTTTTCAGGACACAGAAGGTTATCTGCCACCCTCCTGAGAACTGTCAGACTGTGACTAACAATATTTTAAATCAAAATTGCTGTTATTTTGCAATTAACAAACAGAAATAACTCACCAATATAGCTTATTCCCAGAATCTAAAGATGACAATGTACACTGCAGCACATGTTTTATGAACACCTCTTTGGTGACACTAGATTCAAAGAACAGTTTTAGAACAAATAAATACTTTTTCTAAGAGCCAAGAACAAAAATAGTGGTTTTTTTTTTTTTTCCTTTTTGCATGATTCCAAAAAGACCACACAGAACTGTCTAAAGTATAAATGCTTCGCAGACATTAAAGATACCTCTTTCTCCCCAGTATGTAAAGCCCTTTAAGTCCCTTCATACTATCATATGTAGCTTTGTCATCTCCTAAAAACACAAAACCAAGGGTTAAGATCAGTCTTCATTTGTACTAATATTCTAAACGTGAAGCACATGAAAAATAGATCTGGCATTCTTCCAGTTTATTTCACTCTGATTCCATTACAGAAAACATGCTTGTATTTAAACATCTTAATAATTCTCAGAAGAATCAAAAAAATCTCTCTAAAGGAATTGCAGGTAACAAATGTCATTACGCCAGACCAGAAAATACAGCTGACCATATACAAGGGCTGCTCTGACAGTAATGCCTTCTTGTTTATTATGTTGACTCACAACAGCAGAGGCAGATGTTGGCGGTGTGGCAGTAGAGGTTGAACCTTCCCACCAATATTCCTTTACATGTTGTTGCCACGCGACAGATGGCAGCAGAGGGGCAGACGGGCAAAATGCTGTCTGACATGGAAGTGCTTATGGAGCAAAGGTGTGTCACTGAATTCCTCTATGCAGAAGAAAAATGGCAGACTGATACTCATTGATACTTATGGAACATTTCTGGAGACCAAACATGAATATGAGCACAGTGAGGTGGTGGGTGGTGCATTTCAGCAGTGGTGACAAGACAAACCACATTTCAGACAACCATGTAAATTTTTACAAGAATAACATACAGGCACTTGCTCATCGCTGGCAAAAATGCATAACTAATGGTGGTGAATATGTTGAAACACAGTGGTTTTGGCTGTATTTGCTCTATCAAACAGCATTCTGTGCTCTTCATGTCTGTTGTAGTTTCAGTGGAAATAAATAGAAGGCATTATTTTTGGAGCAACCAGCAAAGTTTCTCTGTCATAAATAAATTTGAAATAAGGCTTACTGCAGACATTTGCCAAGTACTTGGTAAATTACAGGCATCAAAATAACACCAACACTGGAAGTTGTAACTTCTCCCTTGTCCATTGGCAGCCATGGAAAAAAGTCTGTATGCAGTACTCCCCGTTCTGTGACTCCTGCTTGAGAAGCTAATGGGTACTGCCTGTAATTTTTCTCTGGAACTCAGAGATGTTTCAGAAATTCACAATGCATACAAGAGCTGTCAAGATCATAACTTTGTTTGTTTGTTTGTTTGTTTGTTTGTTTCCAAAGGAAAAAAAGTCCTACTAAATATCCTCTAGAAAGTAAACTTTCAGTCCTCATATCCCTGTTCTGCTGAGATGACAGAGCTTTCAGAAAGCAACAAAATGCATTTTATGTAAGAAATGCATTCAGTTCAGCGAGCAAAATATGGAAAATTCTGTTGTTGGAGAACAATTTCTTTTCTTAGGCCTTCACTGAAAAGGCCTTCAAGATTATCTAACAATTATGCAGTATTTTATGTTACATTTACTGATGTCTTCTGCAGTCAACAATATATTGTGACCTGTAGTGATGACTAATTACTTACGTCATGCATTTATGGTAAAATCTTCTTTGATCAGTTAAGATTCTCTGAGTTAATACATGATGTTCTATTCTCTAGTTCAATTTTCTTACACCCCTTCACAGTTTAGTTGCTTCAAATGCTATGGAAAATTCAACAAGCTGGAAAAAAGACATGAATATTTCTAGGCTACAGCACAGTATGCCTAATGAGAAACTTACACTGCCGTTTCTTAAAAACTAACATATGTAGTGCTAAAAGTCCCTGTCAGTACGGAACTATAATTGTACTCTGCTCACCTACAGGATTGCCTAATTAGTCATTAATCACATTGACACAATGCATCCCTTAACTCCGAGAATCAAATGTGACACAACAAAATATTTTAGGTTTGTATTGCTAACTTTATATGCTTGACATATTGAATATTCCAGGAACACAGCCATCAGAGACTAAGAAATTCTGGTCTAATTTGAAACTGTCTGGCAAGATAGAAAACTTCAGAATAGATCTTTTTGTTTCCAATCCATATTAACAAAGAAAAATCTACAGCAATGTCAAGCTCATACTATTCACAATTAGAAATACGGTTTCTACAATTATTTCTTTTCTTCAGATAGTAAATAGCATAATGAAGAAATCAGCATGAACGCTTATGTCTGGCATCTAGCAGGGCAAAGTAATTTGGGGAGTGCAGGAAAGTGGAGACTGGCTGATGAGTTTAATTTGGACTTGTTTTTACACTAATTTAAAGTAAATTTAGCTAAATTGTTTTGACACAAAATCTAAATGTTTCTTTTTCAAATCATCTCGTTTTTTCCAGAACCACTTACGGTTTTTGGTATAAACTGTTACACAAATAAAGATTCACACATCATGTCAATTTTCTGAAAGATGCAATTCTAATGAATAAACTACTTGTCCACTAGTAAACTTCATTTTGAAGAAATAAGATTTATAGTCTCAGACTGTCATGTCCTGAGTTAGATACTTCACAGAAACCAAATTCACAGCAAATGATGGCCAAGAGCTTCTTTACCATGAGATGTAGATAATCTCAAATTGGGCACACTTTTTTGTGGTGCCCAGAAACAGGTCAAGGGATGACAGGCACAAACTGGAACATAGGAAGTTCCATATGACCATGAAAAGAAACTTCTTTACTGTGAGGATGACAGAGCACTGGCACAGGCTGCCTAGGAAAGTTGTGAGTCTCCTCCTCTGAAGACAGTCAAAACCCACCTGGATTCTTTCCTGTGCAGCCTACAGCAGGAAACCTGCTTTAGCAGGGAATTGGACTCAATGATCTCCAGAGGTCCCTCCAATCCCTACGATTCTGTAATAACACCTGACTTACAACAGTGTTCCCAGTACTGCCAAATCTCATGTAATTTCAGGGTCCCTTGTGCATTCCAGATTTTACATACAAATGTATTAGACACAATACTATTTGCAAAATATATAGTCTCTGTGGAGGTTTTTTAGACAGCAAAAAAAGTCCTATTCCCAAAACTTTCCTTTAGCTTCCAATAGATCTTCGTTATAAATTTACCACAGGTAAATGTCTTTCACTTCATTATAGACCTCCCAGTCAGTTCAATTTGTCAATAATCTAAACCTGAAGAACTCCTTTCAGGTCTCTTTCCCTTCATGCAACTTGAATAGCACTGAAAGAGCAGGACAAGGATGGAGTCTTCTCTATACGGACTTTCATTTGCAAGATACATTTGAAAGAATCAGGCTGAAATTCTAGTTCTTGGTAGTGATTTTCAAATACATTTGTGGGAAAATAATTTTATAAAAACTTTTAAAAAAGAAAGAGAATACTTTTTAATGCAGATTTGCATATACAAATCATAATACACAAGAAAAGACAATGGTAAGCAGAATCAGCACTGATTATATGATGCAACTGTTTGTGCTAACAGCTAACTGGCACGGATAACTACGTACCAGAGGAGGCCTCTCAGATGTAGTTTACAGACCTGTGAAAGGTCCATAAAGTTATAAGTAGCATGAAAAGGATAAATGAGAAGCAACTGTTCCCTCTCTTATCTACTGAAAAAAAAAAAAAAAAAAAAATTAGAAGGCATCAATTGAATCTATGATAAATCTAGATTGAAAATAGACAAGCCTTCAGTGTTTCTTCCCATCAGTTGGACCCCCCTTCTCTAACAAAAATTCCATTGCTCAATGTTATTTATTTATTTATTTTTTCAACAGGGATTGGAATAAGTAATGGAAAGAAGCCTTCTGAGGATTCCAGAAAGGAACCACATGCTGCTCAGGAAATGACTGAACTGCAATTAATTGGAGGGCAAATAGGAGCATCATCAAAGAGCAAAAAGGCAAAAAAACAAATCATTGCAAAAAAGGCAAATCACCAAAGGCAAAAAATCTACTCTAAGACTGTTCCTTACTGACCAAGCTATCATGTCTTTTAATAAAGTATATATCAATGCAAACTTCTTCCACTTATAAAAAAGCTTCTTTCTTTCCTCCATATTTGTAGAACCAGGCTGCGCACCTCTTAGAATTCCTAGTCAAATATATTAACTAACATGATCCACCTAATTGCTGTCTCTCTCAGAGCAGTATCATACGCCTGAAAGGCAAGATTTCCTCTCACAACAGCTAAGCGTATCACATTTATCCATTCATTCATTAATTCTATTATCCATTCAGTTCTCAATAATTCAGCCATGGCTCTACTTCTGGTTGTCTCTGATAACCATTTATTTATATATCACAGAATCACAGAATTGTAGGGGTTGGAAGGGACCTTTGGAGATCATCGAGTCCAACCCTCCTGCCAAAGCAGGCCCCCTACAGGTAGGCATCCAGCTAGGTCTCCAGAGAAGGAGAATCCACAACCCCTGTGGGCAGCCTGTTCCAGTCTCCGCCATTCCCACTGTGAAGAAGTTCTTTTGCATGTAGGAGCAGAACTCCCTATGCTCTAGTTTGTGGCCATTTCCCCTTGTCCTGTCCCCACACACCACTGAAAAGAGGTTGGCCAAGTCCATTACTCTCCCACGCTTAATAAGATCCTAAGATCCCCTCTGAGTCTTTTCTTAAGGCTGAAGAGATCCAGATCACCCAGCCTTTCCTCATAGGGGAGATGCTCCAGGCCCTTTATCATCTTTGTGGCCCTCCACTGAACTCTTTCCAGGAAAAATTATCTTCAACCATTATTTCTAGTCCTTAAATTCTAAAGGAGTTTAAAGAAAGACTAATTCTCACTGAAAGTGATCAGAAAAAAATACACTGCATTCTTAACTTCAAATGCAATTCAAATGCATAGAAAGAGTTTTTGTTTTGCAATCATTGATTATACAAAATGAAAAGGACTATTGAATGTTTTTGTTAGAATAACAGAAATGGCATAGATATATCCAAAAACTAGTTTACTTTCATACTCAATTTTCTCAGTCTGTACTTCTTCCCAAAGATTATGTCAGACATTTGTAATAACTGCACAAATGCTGTGCATTAACAAACAGGCTTTTCAGTCGTTTATAGGACAGCTAACATTTTAGCCTGTGGAATTATTATATAAATTAAACTAATTGCCACTGTAGCCATTAGGCTTCAAACAGTTGCAAAGAACAGGACTTTTCCTTTTGTAAAGAAATCTGCATACCATTGTGTTTTGTAGCACAGTTGCACAGCACCAGTACTGTCCTTTGCCGGAACAAGACAGACCTTCAAGCCACGGTCCATATTTTAGGCACTGCTGTGATGCCCACCTTGCCATCTGTTCACATTAATCTCATGAACAAATCTGCTCAGAAGCATGCCAAACACAGACAGTTTTACAGCAAAAACATATTCATAATTAGAGGTAGAAAGAAACACTTGATCATTAGAAATGGTGCAGTTCTGCACACATCTAGAGTCAGTCACCTTTAAGCTTGTAATTGAGTCTTTCTTCTTTTGAAAATACCTGCTCAACAAAGTGAACAAGATAATCACGTTGCTCCATTAGCTCAGTGATTATTCCAACCAAGTCACTCTGCAGAGGCAGAGTCAGTCTCGGTCTCTCTGCTTCCTTCTCCTCCCCATCATTCACTACAGCAGAGCAGCAGAATAAACTCCATTTCTGGGGAGGAATATTAAACTACTATTATGTAATGGGTGGTGTAAAAATAAACATTAGGGGGCAGGTAGATTTTATATACCTAAATGATGGACAAATGGATTTGAGTAGCAGAGAAGAGACGAAGTGGAGAAAAAAAGTGCTCCTGTCCTCCCAGCCCCTTAGAAGCTACAGACCTTCTTGCCACCTCAAAGCCCCTAAGTTGCCCTTCTTAGAATTTCTTCTCTCCTATACTGAAACAACTCAGTAAATATTATGAAAGTGATTTAACCTGTGGCTAAAAGAATTGTGTTTATAGACCAAAAAATAGAGAGAAATAGCTAATTTGTTGAATATGCACACATGGAAAGATAAGCGAGAACCAAAAAGCTCAGTGAAAGATGATTCATTCTCCGTGTAATAAAGTTATTAGTCCATTATTTATTTTTTTTAAAGCAGTAAAGTTCATTTCAAATTGAAAAGCAAGGCATATGGTAGAAAAATATGACTAAGCAGACATCTATATATGAGCATAAGCATGTGTTAAACACTGGTTATATTTGGCAGAAGCATAGATTTCAGCATCTCACACTTAGCCAGATGGATGAACACAAACAGGTGCAAATTAGAAAGCAGGACAATATAATGCCAAAGTCACATTCAAAGAGCATACAAACTGGCACAGTGGAAATTGTCTATATTCAGCAGAAAAATCACCTCTCAGTGTTTATTATTACATGTCATATTTCATATTGATTCTAATGGATTCACAAAGTTTTGCAAAATCTTGATTTTGTAATTATAAACTAACAAAAAGACAAGAGTATTTGACATGGAAATGAATTCCTAAAATAGAATGTGTAAATACAAGGGGCTAAATCTTTATGTAAAGTCATTATTAGAAATAATGCTTAAATTTTAATACATGAGCAAATTCTATTATTTTTTAGAACAGTAATTTATCTGACACTTGGTATAAACAGTTTGACCAGCTTGTAAATTCTGAAAGTATGTAATGGTAATCAAATGCAGACACTAGGGAAATTCACCGGTTCTCACACACACAGAAAAATCATCTTTTTTTCACAGTTGGTCCCCCAAAAAAAGAGAAAAATAAAAAAATATCAGTCTAAGTACCTTTACGTAGCATTTTATGAAGACTTTCTGGAAAAAATGTTCCCATTTGCTGAGTATCCACTTGAGAAAACTAGCTCTTCAAACTTAGAGACATGAAAAAACAAGTTCAGAAAAAGCAGGTAAGTAAATGGCACCTCCACAACCGTAGTTAGTTTCAAATGATATAGCACATGCACGCAAAAGAAGAAGATGTAAAGGATAAGGACTAACTCATTCCATTAGGTTCTACTAGAAAACAAAACATTCAAAAACAGTAACTGGAATTTAGAAAATATAGCTACTAAAACTTATCTAATAATCAGAAATAGGATTATTATCCTAAAGTATTAAGAGGATGCAGATAATGTGAACAGAATGAGTTTTCTTTAAATGTTAATGCACTATTTCAATCATGAGATAAGACATTATTCTTTCATATTAAAATTAATTTGATAAAGACAAAAAGACCAAAAGAACTTTCTGAAGTGGAAAATGGCTCCCAAATACCTCATGTTTGGGTTTTTTTTTTTCCGCTCAACCATATGCTAAATTTGCACATATGGGGATAGAACGGATTATTCAAATAGCGCACTATTCAACTGATGAAGAAAACCTGGAGATAATGACTGCACACAAGCAAGCACATACTTCAGACTGCTAGCACCAAAGTTAATTTTAATTTTGCAGAGTAAGGAAAATTCTTTAGCTTTGGAAAAGACAATATTATTTACGACACTGCTATTCAAGACACTGGTAAGACAACAGAAAAAAAAAAAAAAAAAGCCTTTAGATCAATTTTGACCTGTGACATGATACATTATGTGATTAAGTCACAAATGAAAATGGACAAAAACACAGTAAATTAAGAAAATTCCTTGTAGTGAAAAGACAATTCTAATTGGCAGATCATTGGTTCTCTTGAAATCTTGTGTAAAGATTTTTCACTGAAAAAAATGCCCTTCATTTTCACATTCTGTCTTGGTTTTGTAAAGTAGCAATGAAGCTAAATGTAAGAATAAGGAAGGAGTTTCATCATATCCAACACTTCAGTATGTCCTGACAGCAAACTGCACATTTGTCATTATGAACAGAGACAATATTAAGACAAAAATTGCCCTAATGTTTATCGGATGGGAAAGGGTAA
Source organism: Chrysolophus pictus (assembly GCA_037305975.1). Classification (NCBI taxonomy): domain Eukaryota; kingdom Metazoa; phylum Chordata; class Aves; order Galliformes; family Phasianidae; genus Chrysolophus; species Chrysolophus pictus. The sequence goes on from CM074576.1 coordinate 168,947,096, forward strand.
AAAGTAGTGACATTTTAAAATATCATAGAATCATAGAATGGCCTGAGTTGAAAAGAAACACAATGATCATTGAGTTTCAAACCCCATGCTATGTGCAGGGTTTTACCAACCACAAGACCAGGCTGCCCAGAGCCACTTGGACTTCTCAGGCACTGTTTAAATTGCACCAGTATCAGTTAGAAAAGAAAAGAAAAGAAAAGAAAAGAAAAGAAAAGAAAAGAAAAGAAAAGAAAAGAAAAGAAAAGAAAAGAAAAGAAAAGAAAAGAAAAGAAAAGAAAAGAAAAGAAAAGAAAAGAAAAGAAAAGAAAAGAAAAGAAAAGAAAAGAAAAGAAAAGAAAAGAAAAGAAAAGAAAAGAAAAAGCAAACACAGCCACTGAGTTTATGTTCACGTATTTCTCAATTAACTGGCCTATACTCCACAATTCAATCAACAATTTACAAATTAAAAAACAAAAACAGAAACAGAAAACAAACACAAAGGCTTAGACTTCATAACACATCTATACAGCCATGTCAAAAAGGATGACATTTGCTGCAGGTTTTAAGGCACCCTACTGTCCTGAAAAGAGCTCTCTAATCTATGTTCTTGAAATGAATGCTGCATAACATATTTCTAAAATGGGCCTAAGCTCATTGTGGGTCTCAAATAGGTCAAGAGGCAAGGCCATATGAGAACTACTTCAACATCATCTATCTTCAGTCATTTGGCCAGCAAACTCAAATGTAATTCAGAAGGATGATGACTCAAAACATTTCATTTAGAAATAGTACTCACTCCAAATCATTTCAGAAAGTAATACATATAATAAAGGTCAAATGCCAGTTAGTATCACACACAATTTATAATGTTATATTTTAAGAGAAATGACTATAATATATTTGATTTATTTGTGATAGGTTTTCTCAATAAGTCAAATTACATGAATAGAAGTATAATTATAATGAGCACTAGCAGGTCCCAAAAGGGTCACTGTGTAAAGTCCTGTACAACAGAAAGTCTATATTTGTCCAGAGTGCAAATGCTGTTTTTCTTCGTTAATGACACTTAGAGAAAGGGAAAAAGACAGGAAAAGAAAAAAAGGATTTAGATGGCTATGAAGCAGTCTTGGCTAAAGATGCTTTAAATATCCCATGGCAGTTCCCACAAAGGTAGCCCAAAATCGATTCAGCGTAGCACCTGTCAATGAATGTATTTCACTCGTAACATCTATAAAGGAGTCTATACTGATCCAAATATTTGTTTAAACGGTGTCCAAAACTACGTCCATGTGCATGTGTGGTTGATAGCTTTTTTACACTTCAAGCACAGCAAGCAGCATGTGATTACCTGAAGTCATCAATCTAGGTTTCTCACCGTCTCTTTTAAATACCTTGCTTCAAACCAGTGAGAAAAATTATCTGAAGCTCTAGTGCAGTATCATCTGCCGCAGAAAGGGACTATAATTAGCTTGTAAATTGTTTTAATTTGTTTGATTAGCCTCAACAAAAAGCAGGTCATCTGAAATATTTTTTCCCTGTTTGATACCTAAATCCCTTTCTCTTTAGGATTATTATAGACAGTATTTACAGTAACACCTATTCCCTAATTGTAAAATCCAGCTTTTATAACCTCCACTATTCAGGATAGGATTTTCCATGCTGGAGATCCATTAAAAGATTTTTTTTTTTTCCTTAAGTTTTCAAGTAGAACCATTCAAATATTGCTGAAAACTAAGAATATATTATTATTCTATCGATACTATAAAGTTCTTACAACTATTTCATTGAGAGGTATTAATGATCCTTTGTTTTGAACCAGAATACTCAAATCTGTCAAGAGATTTAATTTGTATGAAGTGATAGTTCCTTCTGAGCTAACAAAGCCTATTTAAATCTTGCGAAGTGATAAACCTTTGAAGACTGCTTTTTGTTTGTAGTCTGTTGAGGTCACCTACATTCTTCTATGACAAGCTGTTTTTATAGAGCATATTTAATCTTCCCATAGAGCCAGCAAATCTCATCTGCCCCCAAAGGAAAACTGGGCATGTTTACCAGCTTGTCTCATTCTCCTAATTAAACCAATTATGCCAGAAACTGAACTTCTAGTCCTTGTTTCCATTTTTCTGTGAATCTTATGCTAAATGCAATGTGCAGCATGCAAGGCAATTGGTATCATGATCTGTTTCCGAGCTGTCGAGCACGCGAGCTTCTTTCTGCAATGGCTTCCCATGCCCAGTATTATGCAGATGATGATACAGAAGCTCATTATGACAACTTAAATCGTGTTCATATATAGCTCTATCAAAGGCATTTAGGGAAGTCAAAGAAAAGAGCACTTGCTGATCTTGCTGACAGCTGAAAACAGAAGCAGATCAGGCAATAATCTAGGGCAGCGGAGGGGAGACAACAGAAAAACAGGATGGGACAGACACACAGAACATTGTCTTTCCAACTCTGCATATTGATTTTTAGTGCAGAACTTGTGTTTGCTGAATTAAGAACTAGCCTTATGTCACCAAGTGAAAGCTGCTAGCAAAGTTGAGTTCTCATCCCTTTGCACTGCTGGCTATAAAAAGTCTAATGTTAGATTATTATTATTGAATAACTAGTTATTCTTCAAAGACAAGGGGAAAAACAACAGTAACTAAAACATCAGCTTATATTTGCATGTAGTGTCTACTTTCCCATAATGCTTTAACACATAATAACATTTTGTTATAAGAGAATTCAATTAAGTTCATTTCAACGGTTATTTTAGTCTCCTTGTTATTGATCTGTGCTCTGTGAAATAAACCAAAAGCACAAAGAGGCACATTGCTGTCTCCCTAGTACTCAAACACAGATGTCAGTTTGTTTAACTGATGAGAAAATTTGTTTAGGCAATTTAGGGTATTAAAAAGATTATTTTAAAAGAATGTCTTTTCCTTTTAAACAAAGAAAGCCTCGTAATTTTTGATGTCTTTCTTAACTGCACAGTTATTTTAGTCTTTGACAACACCTGATTTTGCTGAAATGTCATTTTCTGGAAGACTTTATCTTTCTTTCTTCCCCAGACAAATCTGAAGCTTCTGTTTTACTAAAATATCTTTCCTGTATCTTTCCATCATTTGAGAAGTTTCTACTTACTGAAAAATGCACTGCTCCAGTAGTTTCATTCTGTGTTTTGAGGGAATATTCCCACATCTCTAGCTTTTCCGTTATCATTTTTAGGCTGTTTTTCAGACTTACATTTCAGGATGTATCTGTACAGGATGATGATATGTCAAGATTAATCCAGAGCTGTAATACTAAGTACACACACCATCTGTAAAGGATTTGTTATCTTTTGAAAATATCACACTTTCTTGCCTGCAGGTCTGATTGATGGGAGGTTTGTAATAATCAGATCTTGGACAAGGAACAACCACTCAAATCAGAGACACTTTATTTGTTTGTATTCCAGAAATTTCAGATGAAAGATAATTTATGTCGGGGGAACATTGAGACAGAGTGATCAATTCAAAGATTTTCCATCAAGGAATTACTGAAATATATCTACTTCATACAGATAACATATAAGACTAAAATTGCTTTAAAAAAAAAAAAAAAAAAATAGAACAGATTGTTTCTGGAGCTTAGAGAGTCTTCATCCAAGGAAGTTTTTTCTGAGAACAAGTTAAACCGTCCCTGACTACAGGTTAATTCTACTTTGACAAACATTTGAGGGAGACCAGACTATTCACTGTAGCCAGGAAGTCAAAAGCCAGGTACTCAGAAGTACACACTTCCACAACATGGTGTGCCATCAATGTGTGTGCACATGCTTTTAATCCACATTACCAACAGAACTCAAGAAGCATCCAGAGAACAAGGAATTTTGCCTCTGCTTATCCCATTGGATACAAACCCACAGACTGCTCATCCTTCTTTCTGAATGCAGGAATCCTGCACTGAGTTCCCAATGGCCAGTTTCTCTACAGCAGTGGTTAGAGCACTGGCTGAGTTACACAGAGACACTTTAGTTAAAATTAAGCATAGTTTGCCTCCTGGGCAACTGTGATAACAAATAAGCTACTGCACTGAAGCAGTTAAAACCTACTCTTCCATCTACACACAATCACAGATGATTTCAGATTCTTTCCAAAGCAATTAACCAGTTGTAGGGATCTCCACATGAATTAAGTCCGCTCAACATTTCAAATAATTTATACATCTGCTGTAATTTCATACCACTGTCTTTCTGAAGTCCCTACCTTTATGAGGTTAATTTTTTTTAAGTGAGTTGGAGTCAACTAACACGCTACAGCTGTTGCTTCTTTTGGCAATAAAAATGAGATAACTTTGTTGAAATAAATTGAACATTATCAGTACTGTGGTCTCAATTTTAATTTCTTTTAGCATTCCTCATTATCCATCATTAGCAGTTTGCCTAAGAGCATTATACCAGGTTGTTGGTTTTTTAAAGTTTTTTTTTCTTATTTTTTTAGAAATGGAGATTGGCTCACAGAAACCAATATGTGAACAGGAGAGACCTTCAATAAGATGATTTCAGCTAGTAGCGCAGTTACATTAGCTAGCTAGTTTTATGTATTAGTACCAATTTCTGATGCTAGTCTGATTGCTCCTGTGATTCAACCATATTTACTTTGAGTGGTTGTAATTTCAGGAGTTAGAATCATTTCTAATGACTATTGTGGATGTCTTGCCTTACAGCTATCCCAATGAATTTCTATTGCAATCATGCCACTCAACTCACTGTAAGTCAGCCTTGCTAGAGCATCTCACAGCCTTCTGAATTTAAGTAGACAAAATGATGATGTGTCTTCTGCAAATTTTCTCTCTCTGCTCATCTTCCATTTTCTGGCTAATAATAGCACATTAAGCCATGTGACAATAGCAAAAAAATGAAGTACAATGCATTACTAATATAAAACTTGAACATATGTACACTCTTGCTGTCTACTTTCCTTCTGTCAGACTGCCTGAGAAACTTACTTCTCCCATAAGATCCTTGCTTCTATGTAGCCTTCTCTATAGAAAACCTGGAAAAGATACCAGAAGAAACTTACAGACATCATTCATGTACATTTCCTCATCTCCTTTACAGTTAATTTTGGAACTGATTAAATGTTTCCTTTCTGATTTTTTTTCCAGCCACTACACCAGTATACATGAGAAATACTACTGACAGCCGATGATAATAGAGCAGCTTGATTGGCTCGGAATTGCTGTTAAGACTTTCTCCTTATCACAGCCTTTCTTACCACTCAAGCCTGCTTACAGAAAAAAAAAAATCTCCTACTTACACTACACTGTTCCTATGAAGCCAAGATACAGTGTGCAAGTTTAAAAACATAGCAAAATCTTCCAAGAGCTGCAGAATTTTTTGATAGAGTGAGTATTTTTAATATACTGCTTTAAAAAACTATAGAAATGTAAATTGATGTCTTCCCAGGACAAAGACTAGTCTTACCAGGGACGTTACATAACTAATACCATTCATTGCTAATATATTCTTTATTATTTAGTTCTCTTGGGTAAAGTTTTAAATTCTCACAGTTGAAAACAGAATCTGATAAATAAAATAATAAGCATCTTCGCATTAATTTTAATTTTATTTTTTTCTATGCCAGATTAACATCACTAACATAAAAAATCATAGTGCTGTTATAGCTGTGAGGATTTAAGGATGTATGCAGGTCAGAATTTGGGAGAAGAAGAATTATCTTTTTTTTAAAACATGATCAGATAGCTTGGTTGCCTGCATTTAAGACCTGGGCTTGTGTACCCAAAACACGGCTTTCTTCCTAGCTGACAAAACTATTTGTCCTCTTCATAAATCTTGCCTTCCTGATGGAAAAAGAAAAGATCAAGAACAAGATTTGGAACACAGTGCTGAAGAGCTCAGGTTTGGAAAACTCCACAGATCAGTAGCGCATATCTGAAGGTGTTTGTTGGCAGTTCCTTAAAGAGAATTACACTTCAGCTCCATATTAAGTGAACACTGAAAGTCAGGAAACAGTTTCTTTCCTTCCCTTTCCTACAAATCATGGTAGAAAATCTTTCAACACTTCATCACATAAAACTATGAAACAACTTTTTATAATATTATTGCTATACTTGGGGTTTTACATGCTGAAAAGGCCATCAAGAAACTGCAAGACTAGAAAGAGATACTGTTCACAGTGCAAGAAAGAAGCTCATGAAGCTGTGTTAACTCAGACGTGTAAATGGACTTAAGAGTTTATACCCGCAGGTGACAATTTAGTAAATTATTCATGTGCATCAGAAAATTTATAGTAAAGATCTAAAAGTACAGAGCAAAATTGCTCTGCAGATAGATGGCAAAACACACACGCAAGGGAACAGGAGGGAAGATAAGGAACACTGGGACTAATTAATGATAATCTTGAAAATGAATGTCTAGAAAATGATAGCACTCTAGAGCTAATACAGAGGTTTGCTTCAGTAACAGATGAAGAATGTAAATGAAATAATGAAACTGGTGTGAAATACTCTTTTAGGTGAAGAAGAAAAAAATAACAAGATCAGTCAAAGGTATGAGACAATATGGGTTTTGGACACAATATATCCATGGCACTTTACCATTCAGTATAATTTAATGCTGTAAAAATCACATTTTTGAAGCAATTACAGTGTAATTTCATATACTTTGAATCTCTGCGAGTTTTCTTACTTATTACAGGAAAGGGTGTACCTAACTTTAGAAAACATAGATTTTCAGCTGTAGCATCATACAAATAGAAGAGCAAAATATAAAAAAAAAATCTTTACAAATTTGGTTTCTACAATATTGTAAGCAGTCATGTCCCTTTATAGTATGTAGAGCAGGACGGGTTTCCAGTGACTTTCAAAAGAAACTCTTACTTCAATTATGTTGGCATTGATTATATAATACAATAGCTCCTCTGAGATCAACAGAATTATTCCAGCTTGGTAAAATAATTGTCTTTTACTACTGAGAAGCATTGCAGAAGTGTAATAATTAAATTAACAAACTGGAAGGACTGCCAGGTATCTAGCATAGTCCATGTATACAGATAAGAGTGAATGAAATGGTAAGATTTAAAAGTACGTTCCATTTTTAATCTTAATTAAAGGTAATTACAATCCAGCAAACTACCCCATTTCATTACTGTCTGCATTTTATTTTGGATACACTTCATTTCACATCGCTGTCAAAAGATAAATCACTAATTTATTAGAAAATTTCATGTAAAGAAAAAAAAGAAAAAAAAAATCCTAAGATATTTTACTTTAAAATTGCTGAAAACAAACCTATCATGAAAAATCCTTTGACTGCAATATATTTTAACTTTTTTTTTTTCATTCTGTAGTAACGTATTTATTTGACTGTATTTTTTTAAACTTCTATTTTTCTTTTCCTGTTTTCATATTTGATTAAGATGTACTAATGGTAAACCATGGTCAATGTTTTAAGAATTCAGTTAATCAGGAAATCCCAACTTTTTCCTTGTGTCCTAAAATGACACAGTGCAGAGTCTTAACATGGAGTATGGGTATTACTTTTTGTTTCTTTGTTTGTTTGTTTAATAGAGAATGAAAACAAAGAAAGTGCACAGGATTTCAAAAATATGCCTTCTGGCAATTTGCTTTACAGTCTCTCCTATCTCCTCTGCCAACCTTTCTGGATACATTCTCATCCACAGTATATGAATACTGAGCAAGCAAAACAGCATTCATGCACTGTGAGTAACATTGTGGATATTCTGCACAGCATTTTGAATCAACATGAAAAGTCGACGTGCAGCAAGATGAACAAGCAGTGGAAACACCTCAGGAAGCATAAGCAAAATCTGTTCACTAGTGAGTGGAGGGACTCGTGATGACCAGGCCCTTTGACAAAACCTTGTTGATTCACATTACAAATAAGTGACTGAGGTGTATAAAAAAAAGGTGAGGTAGACTTACGTGATGAAGATGGAATGTGTTACTGTTTTAGAAGTAAAAAAGCACTGTCACTATTAGGGCACTTCCAAGGTATTTTAAGAAATATACCTGGTGTTCTCCATTCTCACATTTCTCATTTGAACAAATTGTTTCCATTCTTCCAGTATTTTTGGTGGATGCGCTACAGTGCACTGCTGCAAGATAAGCTGCAACCAAGCTGTCATGGCTAGTTACTTCAGAAATCTTGACAACCGACACCATAATCAGCACTTTTCTCATTCTTCCATCTCATACAATATGAGCCTTTTAGTATTTTGTGTCTGCTTTTGTCCTCAGAGATCTTCTCCTAACCCCTCACATACAGGGCAAGAGCCAGCAAATGGCTTATGAAATACCTTTCCATCAAAAAGCAAACCAGGAGCATGTAGTGGTTTTTCTTCCTCACAGCCATAACGAGAACACTAAGATCCCTGATTCCAAAGAGTGACACTTCAGCCCAGCTCTGCAGTGTTTTCCCTAGTGCATTGATCTTGCTTTGGACAAATATGAACTTCCTGTTTGTTCTGAAGCTGAGAAAACAGAATGTTTTCTTCTATATTTTCCTATATTTTCCAGGGAAGCACATTGTGAATTTTGCAACAGCAGCAGTGGAAAAGATTTTGATAATCTCTTGCCTCCATTTCTAATAATCTTGCTCAGGATCACGATCCAGTGTAGGTGACCATTTCCATATTTCTATTTGGTGACAGAGATAGAATTCTGATTTAATTTTACCAGTTCCCAAAGTTCTGTGCAGAGAGAAAACTGTGCTATCAGTTGTTATATCACTGCCCATTGAGAAGATATTTACCAGAATAAATAGATGACTACAGTAATTTACTAACAGTAAAAAAAAAGTCATTTCTCAAGTAGCACTTATTGAACAAGGACTTCTATTCAACAGAGAGTACATAACTGTACTCCTCAATTTTTAATTACAAGTAAAGGAACTTAACTTGTAGCTGTGTTTCTAAGATACCTTATTATTGCTTATGATGTTAAACACCTCAAAAGCGATACTCTCAAGCAAAATTGCATAATTGCAATCAATTATACCAAAAAGAAGAAATAAAATTACAAAACTAGAACTTCTGTAGGTCATCCTAGAAAATTCCATATTGGATCCTGACTTAAGTGATGGTATTTCATTTCACAAATGAAAATAATTACAAATCAAATATAAGTTTTATATTTTTAGGGTGCAGAACACAGAAAGCCATCAGGAACAACCACAGCTATTTCACTGAATTATGTTTAAAATTAAAAAGAAAAAGCTCTGTGAAAGCATAGGCTACTCTTCTATCTCAAAATGCTTTATTGTTTCAAGAGTATCCAGCATCACAGGCTATCAATTACAAAAGCTTCAATATAAGCAGTAAACAACAAGGAGACATCCAGTCCTGGTTTCCAATAATCCTGAAATATTGACCTAGTAGAAAAAAGTGAATTTAAATCTGCATTAAATGTTTGATGTTTTGAAACACACAAGATAAAGTGTCATGTTATCTACATAAATGAACGATGTAAACATATGGAGGCTATTCCAGTTTGCTGCTCATTATAATACTTGAAAGAACAAAACCGTATTTCAGATACAGTAAGAACAAGTAAGGCAAAAGGTTGTCCACTACCCTGGAGGCATTTTCATACCTGCATTGATCCATGCTAACAATTTCAATGACTTTGGGCAGCAGTTGCTGCAAATTAAGTACTTCTTATTCAATCCACAAAGGTAGATTAAGGTGTTTCCCCTTTCACAAGGGCATTTCTTGTTTTGACGTCTACGTGATTAGCATGACCATTTCTGTATTTCACTATCTCTGTGAAATATGTTACAGATAAAAAAAAAAATCATTTAAAATGCTTGAAAATAACAGCCTCTGACATCATGGTCTGAATTGTTACGAACAAGCTTCAGAAAAAAAAAAAAAATTATATATTGATATAAGTATTAGAAATGGAGACCAGAAGTAACACAACACAGTAGAAAAATAATAACGAACTACTGAATGCAGTGGGACTAGGTTAACAACACACAAACTGACCTCCACCTTCTTCAGTTTCCCAAAAAAGAGCAAGCCATCCTTCATATAACAACACGAACAGATAAATGTAGGTCATGGAATCATACCATACTCTGAGTTGGAAGAGGCCAGTAAGGACCACAAAGTCCAACTCCTGGTTCCACACATGACCTACCCAAAAATCAGACTATATGAGTGGTCTGATTAAGTTTAAGATATGACTGCAACAGACCATATGACAGACTTAGCTTCCAAGAAGAAATCTGGATATAACTGAGCTCCAAACAAGAAATGGAAAGTAACTTTTCAGCAGTTTTCCAACACAACTGATTCCCTTTAAGATATGAAAAAGTAGCAATTCCTGTTGATTACACACATGCATACAGTTAATTTTCTCTGCACTATTTTTAAAACTAATACTAACAAAGTCAGGCTCTTCTTTGAGAACAAGACATCTTTTATTCATAATTTCCAAAGACGTTAGCTAAATTTGAGATTTGCATTAACACCTAGAAACTGGACTGATGCTTCTATGCTGCAAACTATTGTTCACTGACTTAAGACATCTGCAATATGCAAGTAAAGAAAAGTACACTGTATTTTTAGCTTTACATGTTAATTCTAAGAGCTTTGTTTGGATCACATAAAATGAAGACCAAGAAGGCCACCAGTGAGCCCTAAAATCTACCAGGCAGGAAGATATCAAGAAAAAGCTATTTCAGCTGAAAAAGATTAGTAACAGCAGAACGAATATACACAGCCTCTATGCATGTATGTATAATAATCAATCATCTATCAATTTAGACTAAAATAACAGCTTCTGATCCTGCAAGAAATGAGATTCTGGAATACCCTTCCAACTAAAGCACTAAGTAATCAAAGCTATAAAAAATATAATGTTGTGTGACAGTTTGTAATGGGAGGGTTTGGATCAACTAATGCAGGAAATACTTTCTTCTTTCCTCTCTTACTAGTCATGCAATCTATAGCAGGAAATGAAAACCTGAATTCTAAACCTCATAAAATATGTATTTTGAATTATTAAAAAAAAAAAATTCCCAGTTAAATAAGAGGCCCAGCTTCACTAGAGGAAACATTTCTTTCATGGAGGAGACAGGGTGTCAAAAGAAAGTATATATATATATATGCAGGAGTACATGTAGATATACGACATTTATTTCATTGAAGAACAGCACATCTATTAGATTGACTCCGAACTAATAAGACCCAAAATGGAAAAATACTTAAAAATATCAGAATTCTTACAGCTGAAAACATTCATTAAATAGGGTCTGAAAACATTTCTCTTGTATTTGTAAAATGAAATACTTCAATATAGAGGTTTAAAATTTTCACTAAAAATATTAGGTGATAGCAAAAATCAGTTCCAAGGTCCTATTGCTGAACAACACCTATTCTGGCTACTGACAACAAGACTAGTTTTTAAAAGATCACAGCATCTTTAACTCTAATTTGGTGTAGGGCAGAAAGCATAGTTTTCTAAATTTCTAAACCTAAGTATTATCACATAAAAAAATGTACTGCTAACTACTTCATAGGGGGAGAACAATTTACACAAGCATGAACTGCTTAGTATGGTGCTTTATACTAGCTAGCATGGCAATGCTGCCATTCCAAAATCAAAAAAACAATCTCTAAAACCTCACAGGACAGTCAGCGTCCTCCCAGGAGTCAGAAACACAGCCAGTTTCTAAATTCTCAACTGCTTTTTCACATTCAACAGAAAACTTTTCCAAACCTAGTCAAAAAGGAAAGTAAATGGATTATAGGTAAAAATTTCTCTAAATCTGTATTTAATTACTTTTAGTATCCAGTTATCAACTTTTCTGTCTTTAAACTCTCTTCCCATTTGAAGATATATTTTTCTCAAATCTAATTATGTTTTTGGCAGGCACACTGCCCAGAGCATTCTGGAGTTCTACAGATTCTTAACACCAGAATGCCTGGCAGAATCTCTATATAGCAGATGCAATTCTAGCAAGGAAAAAAAAAAAAAAAGGGCATCAGAAAAAAAAAAAAACAGTAAAAAAGAAAAATCTCTCCTTTTCTCTTTCATAACCAATGTTCTCTGAGCTTACTATGTCCCATTTGGCCAAAAGTGAAAGGCTAGAACAGGTCTCAAAGGTACAATTTCAGATGGTAGACTTTTCAGTGGAAAAAAAATCTGGAGCTCCAGCAGACAATTGCTGCAGCTACTCTTTCATGCAACAAAGATCCTTTGAAGAAAAAGATAAATTAAAAAAAATAGGAAAAGTCATTAAAAAGTTTCAGTATTGATATACATGGGTTATGAAATTGCAAGAGAATGAAACTTTAGTTATAACCCCCATATCCCCAAACTCAACTCCAACGCTTGGAAATGCGCATAGAAAATTAAACACCAGAGGCAGCAAATAGGAAAGTTTATGTTAAACTGCAAAGAACTGCACAGGATTTGCTAAAGAACATATGAAAAGAATTTCAAATATTCTCTCTCTTGATATCACTTCTACTGTACAAAACAAAATGGTATTATGAATCACCAGCATGAAGAATGAGTGAATGAATGAGCTACTTCTGATTTCTCTCAACTAATCTTCTTATAATATCATCCCACAAAAAGAGAAAATTACTTAATGTTCATGAGAAAAGAACATCATAAACACTGTATATTATATTATAACTTCATAAAAAACAAAACTTTACAAAGCCAAAATCAGTTCTTCAATAGTAATAAAAGTATTCTTAAAACATGTATTTTTCATTTCTGCAAATAATTTTGCAGGGAATACAGAACATCATTCCAGAGAATGCTTAGTTAGTAGGCAGAATCAAAGAGAATGAGGGACTTAAGAGGTCTCCAAATTTACCTTTATGCTACAAAATAGGTGAAATTTAACCTGCAGTATTCTTGATAGGTGACTTTCCATATTCTTCTTGTGCACACCTGAAGTCAGTAGATCTTTAATGTCCATAACATATAAACCAGTACTTTACTCCCCTAGTTTTGTTGCTTTTTCTCCCTAATACCCATCCACTTTCACTCCTTTCTAAACATACAGTTTAAAAAGCAACCATAACTGAGATCATTATGCTCAAGTTGACTGAGCATATCTTCAAGGGATTTTCTTAAATCTTGAATCTAATAATCCATACATACCAAAATTACAGATTTGGACTTTCTTAAAGAAACATAATTATTAACTTGTGAAGAAAGTATATAAAGAAAGAATAGCTACATTCTAAAAAGGAAAAAGATAAAGAAATAACAGAAATTACCCCGAGTATCATATTACATACTTTGGCCCAAGTACGGATAATAAAATACTTTTTAAAATTACAGTTAATATAAAGTGATTTAATTCAATTACAGAGGAAGTTATTTTGGATGCAAAGATAGAGAGTCATAAGAAGTAATAATTCTTAGAAATATCATGGCCATTTGAGACACCACTGCAGAATTCAGTCCACTCAGTCCCAAGCTTGTGGAGGTGTCAAGAACTCCTACCCAAGAGCACACCATGATCTCTTCAATGGCAAAATCCTATTCAGACCTAAGTTTTTGTGATGCAAAATACAACAAAGCAGAGATCTTCTTAAAGATGATCAGTGGAGAAAAAAAAAAAAAAAAAAAAAAGGATTGTTCATTTATTGTCTATTGCTACTATATTCAAAGAATAAAGGCTTGGATTTTAGAATTTGCAAACATGATGGCATGCATTACATGCATAGCTAATTTGATTAATTCCTCCACCTTCTGGAAAGCCCAAAAAGCTCTGAATATAATCTCACATCTGAAGGAAAACAATGTATTTAAAACACCTACACTTGTAAAAACACGTTTGTTGTTGTGTTTGTTGTTTTTTCTTTTAAGTTTTTGAGTAAGCTTTAAATACCACAAAATACTTTTTAATGAATGGCCCTTCCTGCTGGATTCAGTTGGATGAGCATTTATTGAAGCACTAATTGTCACCACTACTTTCAGATCTCCATCAGTTCTCATAAATGTCCATATGTTCTTTGCTTAAAAACCGCAGCTTAATGACACAGGAAAGTGCAATTCAATTTATCATTCTTCCTTAACCTTTTGAAAAATAAATTAGTTTTTATGAGAAACAATCACTGTAAATAAAGTGAAAAGCACTTCAACTCTATCATCATCTAATGTCACTTGGCATTAAATCTGAATGGAATCACTTCAGTTTGAGATGGTTTCAATCAATGATTATTTGCCTGACCTAAATGTTGAGATCCTATAGAAAAGCACAGAGACAGAAACTTTGAATGATTAAGATGTCACACTACCCATCAGATGTACAGACATTCCTCTCAGCTGAGCCATGTTTGTAGAGTACTCTACAATACTCCTGTTTTCAAGATACTTATACTAGTATAAAATCCATTATGGTACAGGGATTTATCTTCCTCTTAAATATCTACTCTGGTGTAAAGGATTTTAACTAGTATAACTGAATCCACACGTCCAGGTTCTATTATTTCAGTTGTAAGTTTTTTATAGTTAATATTGTATCTTCAAAGCAGTATACCTTATACAAATAACGCTTCAGAATGCTTTGTTGTTATCTAGGACAGCAGATGGGTAACAAATGAGAATTAAATTTATGTCTGCAGACTCGTTTCAGTACTGAAGTTTTGTCATACGTTGCCCTAGTCAACTGTACAAAAAGTAAAATAAACCTGTTACCAACCCTGCAGAGTACCTATAGTTAATGTGACATTTAAAATATTCTATCTTTAAACCATCAAGGCTAAAGAAAAAAAAAAAAAAAATAGAGAGCCTTTTTTCCCCATCCACCTCACTATAAACTACCAGAGACATCACCAGTATACATCAACTCTCACTGAACTCTCAAGTTGTTTATTTTTTGCTATCTTGATTGCAGACCAGCACTTGTATTACACATTTGACTAACTTCATTAAGAAGGTGAAACACCAGGAAAACAGTTTGTAAAACTGTAGGTGTTATGGAGTGTCAACTGTGGTACCGTTCCCAAGGAAAAAATGCATAAATGGATATTATTTCAACTTATCAAAAGGCTCTTTTCTCAAAAACTTTTTTAGCACTTTACAGTTCTATTTGTTATGTGATGATCACTGTTGTTCAAATAAAAGTTTTAAGTACTTTCTCATAAGTTTTCTTCACTTTTGAAAGTTTTGTTTTGTTTAATACTAAGTTACTGAAGTACAAAGAGGTGGAAAATAAAGAACAAAGCAATACAGAAAAAAAAAAAAAAAGATTAAAAAGGAAAACCAACTTTAAAAAACATATACAACTTCAAAGCTTCAAATAGAATTTTGCCTCAGGCTGCAAAATAGCCTCTGTAGGAGCTGGCTTCCATACCAATAATTCTCCATCTTCCCTGATCAGCATGGAGCAACATTAAGTAACGTGCTGCCTCAGATTTGATCTCTCTTCACACACTCTGAACTTTCTGTGAACGCAGGCTTACTGGAAAGCCTTTAGTGTGTTGTGTTAGGGCTCACTTGCCCTAACAAGACAAATGTGAAGATTCTGGTCTATTATATGTCAAATAACAGTCTGACAAGCATCATGACACAAAAAGATTCTGCGACATAAAGCTCTACTAGATATGAGCATAAATAGGTGCTGAGCTAGACTGAAGAAAACAAGATATTTTCCTCTAAATTCAGTTCTTAAGAAAAAAAAAGCAAATTACATAATAGGAGAGTGCACTTCACACTATACAGTGAAGTGCTGTGCAGCTTAAAAAGAAAAATGGGTAACATTTTAAAAAATTTGAAACATCTCAAAGCCTGCCTCGTTTATCTTTCCCTTCTCTCTTTCTCCCCTTCCCATCTCTTCCTCTCTTCCATCATGTTTCGCCTCCTCCTCCTTCTCTTTTTCTAGGAAAAATCAAACAGTGAAAGTGTTTCATCAAGTCATCAGAAGTATGTAAGCATTATTTACATTCTTCCACACTGAAAAGCTTAGTTCATTCATCCAAGGAAGAAGCCATTATGTAAAACTTACAAGTAACAAATAGCAAATATTCATATCGGAATAGTGAGGAAAACATTTACAGTACAAACCACTCATCTCAATGATGCATTAAAGATCTTAAAATAAACATTTGTATAAAAATAACGTGTTCTGTTCACTGTTAATTCTGTGAATTTAACAACATCTTTTCATGAATATATATTGCGAATTGTTTGCACAGCAGTAGGGCCATCTTAAATGGTTCAACCCTTTTCTTTAATCTTTTATGAGGATATTTTAAGAGAAGATTTTCCTATGAGATACAAAGAATATCAGAAGAACCATGATAATCAAAACATTACAAATTACTTAGCTGGATTTATTAATGAAAGTTTTATAAACATTTCATAAAATACCTTATTTCTGGGCAACAGGTTGCAAGGGAAGACCAACACTACAGACTCTTTCAGTTCAGCATCGTGCCTGGTTTTGCCCTTCAACAAAATGGGCTGACTGAACAAACATGGGAATGGGCAAGTAATGGAAACTATTGTTTAAAAAGCTGGGAAGGCAATTAAAACTACTATTTTTTAAAAAACTACCTCAAGAAAAAATATGAAAGAAATGTTTTTCCTTTACCATTTTAATATCTCCTACAGGGTTCCTGAGAAATTTTTGTTTCTGTTTTTGTTTTTGTTTTCCTGAAAGTACACATATAAACTCTGATTTTTTAAGAAAATCTATAGTTGAATAAAGATTTGTTATCAAACTGTATACAAGATAAGAAAATTTGCTTTACCACTACACAGCAATTCAAATGATACTCCTAAGAAATATTTTGAAATTATAGGTCATTTAGTAGTTCTCTCTGCCCCACAGTAATACTGTAAAATGTTTAGTAATCACTGTTAATTAATTTACTATGCATAATTCTGTTAACATGCATAATCTGGACCACGCAAGGCATTCTGTCTTTCCTTCAAGAGTGATGATAAACTGTAAGAACTGTTATAAGAAGTGCTGTATAATACATATTTGCATGCAGAACTGTACAGCAATTGCATACCAAGGTGAGAAGAGGCCTGTAAATAGCCCATTTCATTACTGAAATCTTTTCCCTTGAATCCATTTTTAAAGCAGCAGAATTACGTCCTTCAAAACTTGCTATGTTTATTTATGACTAAAAGCATTTACTGCTACTTATTTTCTTCTAACCTGCTGAACTTAAACTTGCCCTTAACTATTTTCCAAAATACTTGAAAACTTCTGTGTGTGCAACCTTTGATGAAGTCTGCTTAACTCAGACAGTCTTCTGTGATCCTGCAGTCTGAAAAAAGTCACACATTTTCATATATACAGATGTTATCTGAATGACAAGGCTGGGAAAAAGGGGAAGTTTCCAAACTGCAGATACAAAATTAACCAAAATCCATGTGAAGCAACACCTTCTATACAGCTGTAAATACAGCTTTTGGTACAATATGTGTCTCATCGTTTAAGTATACAGTGCATTTTTTACACAAGAAAAGCTATGTTCCCTATCTGTTGTAATGGAAAGAGGACAGCTCGAAGACTAGAGAAGATGCTTGGCTCTGAAGAGGGAATGCTGAGCTCAGCAGACCCAGCTGTCAGCACAGCCATTCCGGTATTCTGAGGAAAAAGGTCAGTTCCAAGCATACATGAAAAAATGCAGTAAGGATAATAAAGAAAGAATGCTTAGGAATAAAAACAGGCTTAAAAAGTGCAAGCTACATGCAGTACCAATGGAAAACCTAAGTGGGAAGCCTTAATTTTATTTTCCTTTCACTTATCATAACGCTCATTACCAGAATACTTTAAAAGAATTCTGTCCAGAATTTTTTTAAAAATAAATAAACTACAAATTTTGGCAAAGGATGCAATAATTCAAATACTGCTACCCAATTACAGGCTCATTAAGATGTCATGCCCCTCATCACAGTGCCAACCTGTTTTTCCTTGAAAAAGGGCATGCTCAAGGAAAATCATTTGTAGCTGTACTGTCCCAAGCTCTTGCTTTCTGTGCACGCTGCCACTGCTCTTAGCAGCAAGTCATACTGTGCATTCAGGAAATACTCCTGAAAGCATTCCATCCTGGTAAAAAAATGTTGAAATACAGTCATATTTCTTTAGATTTGTTGAATCTCTGATTCTTCATTTGCAAAGCTGAGAAAATGAAGGCATTCCTAAGACACGGTGACATGAATGGTTCGCCTCAACACTGTGCTGAAGAGGGTGCAGCTGTCTTTATGGACTCATTTTATGTGCCCATCTCCCGAGCAGGCCCCACAAAGCCTCTCACGGTGACAGGGCTGCACTGCCTCAGCACAGGCCCTGGCCATGGGCAGCCAAACAACTGGGGTTGATGTGGCCCCCCAGATAATTTTGACAATGGTGACTGCAAAATGGCAGGTGCATCGAACAAAACTAGAGCAGAATATTATCTGTATTATGTGAAAGAAGCCAGAAAAAAAATCTTTTTTTTTTTTTTCATTCTACTCATGCAGAAAGGAAAAAAAAAAAAAAAAAACACCAAAAATCTAACTTGGAAACACTTCTTTACTTAAAATTTGTTTATTATGTTATGCACAAGGCATTGAACTGAGATTTTTTTTTTTTGACTGAAATTGTATTTTACTGCCTAAAAATGATTGGAAGTATAGGCAGCTATGGCTAGTGAAAGATGCAGCCATCGGCTCATAAACATCCCACTCAAACACATGCAGGTTGGCACTGCAAAAAACTACATGAAACTGAGCTCTTGCCTTCTGGGCACCCGGGAACATGCAAACTGTGTAAACCATCAGTACAGGCAGGAGCTGGAGGAGACAGGAGATACTCTTTATTTCCAAAATATGCCCTGGTGCATTTTGTTTAGCAACTTCCTCAAAGCCCGTTTGTTTGCATCAGTGTAACAGCTTTATTAAATATTTATACTGAAGGTTCTCTACTACTTTCTCTTGACTAATTTTTTTTTAAAAATACTTAGCTTATTATTTATTTTTATTTCAACCTAGACATGAAAAAATACTCAATATTTTTTTAAGAAGCACTAAAACTCAAAGTCAATAATATGACACAGTGCAAGGAATACAAATAATGTGTAGTAAAAAGAAAAAAGAAATTAAGTCTTCTGAGATTCCAAAGGGGAGAAGTTTACTGCCAGAATTAAAAGATAGAAAAAAAAGAAAAAAAAGAAAAAAAAAAGCCAACAAAAACATAGTATGATACTTTGAATACAAAATAATATACAGACATAGACAACGTAGTTTCTTACAAGCAAACGTAAGTGCCAAATCCTCATCCCCACTTCAACAGAGGACATTTTGTCTAATACTTCTCTCACAAAGGCTCACTACACTACTACGAGCAGGGCAGGTGTTTTCCGTGTTCCAGGACTACATGCCAGCAAGTATTTGACAGGTCATATAATGCAAATACTCTCAATAAGAAAATACACTGCTTTAAAAGTTACAAGCATGCACTAGTAATGTGGATTTTTTAACAACTTAGAAGTTTTTGAGATTTTCTTGAGATTTTGTATACAGCTTTACTCATACATAGCTAGTGCAGTGCTAGAGCTTCTGAAAATGGAGTTTCCTCTAGACACACTCAATATTTTATTCTATATTGCCCCTCCACAGGGGAGAAGCTAAGAAAGCTGATACAAGAAAACTGTTTTGATAAGTGACCTGAGCTCTGGATGTGAGTACTACAAACAGAGCTGAAGGAAAAGCAACTTGCTAGCACATTATGCCATGGCATGTTCTCTGCCCATGTTTGCAGGATCCATTAAATAAAAACAGAAGCATTCAATACCAAAGTAGGTGCTGCAGTATAGAATGAAATCACACGAAATCCAGTGAAATTTTTTCATCTCTTTAACCTCAAATAAGAACATCTTGTAATTTCTGGGTGAAATGCATGTTTCACAATGTCAAACTCTATGTAGCTTAGCTTTACTTTTTATTTATTGGTATTTTTGTAATATGAAAAATAAATACCATTTGTTATGAAAGCAGACATTGCACAAAATTAGCAGACATATTCTGCCTCAGGGCATGAATACAAGAAAATTGTCAGACATTAATAATGTAGACAAAGCTTTTTCCAGGGAAAATGAGGATCCAGTGGAACAACAGATAAATCATACCCAACTGCTCACTGTTTGTTGTTTCACAATCTGTTGTATTTCATCGAATATGACTAGAACAAGTCTGTTACAGCCATAAAAAAACATTAGTGGAAATTAATATGTAAATTACTGTAGTGCTCGTGTGGGATGCCATTTCATTAATTTGAATTCACTGACATGACTGCGTAATCTAAATTTATGAGTTTTTCAACTGTCACTCCATGGAGAATACAGCATTTATTGAATTTTGCTTTAGAAATATTTTATGCATTAAATAATATTTGTATGGAAAAAATGTACATGAAGGGCTTGGAATTTAATATATATAATATATAGCAGACGTTTTGTCCATGAGAAGGTATAACCCACGGAGCAATAAATGATATGTGGATGTTTCCTTTCCAAACATTTTTAGACAGTGAGGAAAACAAATAATTGGAAGAGGGAAAAAAAATCAATTTTTCAAGTTCTCAGTAATGTAGATATTGCCCATAATTATTTTGCTGAAACAAATGCAATTTTCCTTATTTTTAATAGAATGGGTTAATGATGCATAGAACTCTTGTGTCACCCTCCAGAGTTTAAGAGAAGAGTACAGTCAAAAAAGCACCTAAATTTAAACAAGAAGCTTCATCAACACATAGGCCAGCTTGGAGGTTTGAAAGATTTGTAAAAGGCCAGTAAGAAAAGGAATTAGAAAATTCTTTACTATTCAAACCATTCTTTAATTAACATCTGGACACAAAGTTAGCAAATATTTTGGACAGTCTTGGCTTTAACATCTTCCCTTTTCCTGCAAGTTAAGTGGGGTAGCAAAATAACATAATATCAAAATGTTTCTGAAGCAAATACTGCAAATGTAATGTTCCTTTCCTGAAGAAAACAGAGCAAATATGGAAAAGAAACAAAGGTTAATCAAAATACAACAAAACATGTGGTCAACTATGAAAATATATTTTTAGAACTGGGAAAATTTCACACTTAAAAAATATATATATATGATTAAAAAGTTTTACTTACTGGGTACACTGTAAAGTGCTTCTCCCTTCCCCAGCCCACGGTTCTAAATGTTTTACCATCATCTATTTGCTTGTAGGAAATGAGTTGATTATTTCACAAATCTATAATTCTGTTAAGAAACCCAACTGTTTCATTACTGTGCCTCATCAAAGTATTTATCTAAGAATTTCCACGGTGGAGTTTTACCTCTAGACGCTTCTGTTTTCTTTCACACTGCGACTTGTACCCACAAACAAAATGGTTATTTAATGTATCATATAACTTCTGAATGTAGAAACTCACTCTGGAATAAGGCTTTTGGGAACTGAAAGGGAGAATTTGCTAAACTACAAAAGGGAGATTTGTTTAACTATGACACAGTGAGGAACAGACTCTCAGCCAGTAGCGAATGTTTCACACTTGTCAAGTCCTCCTGTCAGCAACCCCTACAGCTCTGCTGACTACTAGGAACACCTGCCTGCTCTAAGGTCACGCTGACTCAATGTCACCTTGCAGGGAACACGCTCACACACAACCACGATTTCAGCATCACCTTGCAGAGAATTCTGATTTCTGTTATTTTTCCCTGTTATTGACAACTAGGTAATTATACTTTGTGAATTGGTGAGATCTTATGGATTGGGACTGTGAATTAGTTTGCCTGGCTGATTAAGAAGCATGCACAGACATGACACGAAGAAGCATGTATAGACACAAGAGTCTTTTAATGTGATGGCTGTCACTCATTTATTTATACTGATTGTGTGGAGACAACATATTCATAAGTTTCATCCCACTAATTTACTATGAAATAAATATATATTTTTTTTCAAACTGAGATAGTGATACACATTATAGCGAAAGCATCATCTTTTTTTTGCTTCCTAGAACATTTCCACCTACTTACTAGTTAGGAAGCTACCTATTTAATGGAAAATACCACCACCACCACCACCACCACCAACAACAACAAAAAAATCATGCAACATTTCCTATATTTAAATACACATACAAATTCACCAGACATGTCCACAGACTTGTATTCAGGTGTAAATTACAAAAGCAGGTAAAAACCACAACAGGAGTCTTTGTTCTGATCTGACCTTGGCATCAAAGTAAGTGTATTCTTTGTTCTGTTCCCCTGAGTAAATGACTTTTATTAGAATCCTATCCTCCAGTTTTCATAATGTTGAAACCTTCTCTTCACGTCTATAACGATTGTTTTCTCCCTCATGAGTTCTGCATAACGTAGCAAGCAATTGTCAGGAGACACACATTCCTCAGCAGCACTCAACCTACTTACCAGCCACCTCCTCCTACACTGAAGTCTTCCAGATAAACATTTCCTTTCTGCTATCGCAATTCAAACTGTTTTTAACTCCTATCCAAAAAAGGAATAACAAAAGCAGAGGGAAATGCTTCAGCTCTTCAAATGACCAGATATTGCTGTATCTCACAGAAAAAAAAGAAAAAAAAAAAAATGACACTACAGGAATCAGGAGAATTTTTAAAGAACCACACATCATAGATCTTGCAAAATTATCTTCGCCCAACTTCTCAAAGCACTGTCTTTTTATGCATATGCAAAGACAAGAATGTTTCTACTGAAAAATGGCAAGGCTTTCTACTGGAAAAGGAATAAACACATGTATTATAGTCTTAACCAACACACAACTAAAAAGTTACTTCAAGAATAAAAATCTGTTAACTCTTTCCCATGAATTTTCTGGACTTTTGACTACTCTTCATAGCATTGGATAGCTGTCTGCTAACTCCAGGCTGCTTAGTTTCTGATAGTCAATACCAGTCAGGATTAATGAGAGTCTAAGTAACAAAATAATCAATGAAGACAAGTCATGGTGAGTATTGACTGCTGTGACTCTACAATGCTTTCCAGGAAGACCTTCGGGAAGTAACATCTGATGTCTTGCTGCTATGCCTTAGGTCTGCAGCTCTGATCTAAGAGGGACAGCTAGACAGACAGGTTTTACAGACTGGAGTTATTTCAGTTTACAAGTGATCAAATAAATGGGAATATAATGCCAGCTCTTTATCAAGTACCATTGTAATCCTCATTCTGTAGAACCACCCAATTTTGCTCTTGGCAATCTGTCCATATTATTCATCTGAAGTATCACATCTTGTTAAATTTTCTGCTGTATTATCTGAAACATACATCAAAAGTTTTTCCTCTTCACAGGATGTGTAAATGAATGAGCAAAGAAAAGGAAAAAGCAATCCCAGGAATTACTTATTTTGCATGTCTCACAGTTTTTTTCCCTACCAGTTGGAACCTTACAATGTGGAGAGCTGAACAGCTAATCTTTCAGATACACTAGTCCGTCTTCATATTTGATCTCTCTTCTCCTAAGCACCTCTTTTGTCTATTGATTTAACGACTACAGCCAAGACTTCATCGATTTTCTTCAGAGGGAGAAAACTTCCAGTAATGGCTCTTTTTGCTCATGACTTTAACACTGTCTCCTGCTGAAGTTAACAGAAATATGTGATCTTGTAATGATAACCTAGAGCAACAACTGATTGACCCCACCTACTGCCAGGTTTTAAAGAAGTCTCAACATCCTGCTTCACTTAATATTAAGCAATGACATCAAATCCCATCCTTCCCAACTATACAATCTGTACAGTCGATCACAGAGACATTGCATTTGAAAAGCATTAGAAAGGAAATGTTAATACATTTTTATTACATACTTCTTACCAAAGAATCAGGAGAATGCCAAAACTTCCAACAGCTTAGTTGCTTAGTTCTCTGAGAAACACAACAGACTTCTTACATACCTATACCATTAAAAAAACCACACACAAAAATCCACTGTAAAACACTATGTTGGCCAATTTCATAAAAGCAAATCCTGGTCTGTCTTCAGTAAGAAGAAGATGAATACTCAGATATCCTGCCTAAACATAAATTTATTCCATTCTTACCCACAGCTGCTTTACCTGTCAATACTGTTCACCAAATTGCAAACCAGACATTAAATACAGCACCATTTCATTTTTCATACAAAATACACAGATAACATTCTAAACAATTGTAACCTGGGCTCCCTCAAATTTCTGCAATTCAATAACCACTATTTGTCTGTCAATCTGAATCTTAAATGTACCTACAACACTATTAGTTTCTTAGTCTACTAAACATAAAAAAAAGCAAATCCTACAAACTACTATACACAAAAAATGTCCAAATATAATTCATACTATTTTAAAAACAGGTGTTTCTCAAAACACATGAGAAAGGCTATAAAATACAGTAAGCCCTCAGACATCACTAACATTCCCAGTGCTCTCTGACGATTCTCAGCTCAGCAATCTAAGACCTTTAACTGAATAAACACACCACTCTAGAGAAATCCATCAATTCCCTTACTACATCTTTTATACTTCCAAGTTTTGACTCTGAGGAAGATTCACAAAACCCAGTCCATTTCAAGAGCTGAAATGAAAACTCCAAAAACACAACAGAGCATATTCCAGTGCAATATAATTGTCCCTCATACCTAACCTCATCCTTCATATTCCTCTCTCCCTTCATGCCTGAAGGGAATTAATGACTGCATTGTCTTTTCTGAGAATAATATCCTTTCTCCTTCCTTCACCTCCACTCCACAGATATCCACTATTTTTTCTTTCAGGTGGTGCAGCTTGGTAAACAAGTTAAATTCATAACAACTTACAGTTGCCCCTCAAGACCTCTCCTGCTATTTAAGATGTAAAGAGGCTCACATGCTCAAAATGAGATGTATTTTCCATTATTTCAATTGGTTTATCTCCTCTTAAAAAAACCTGCAATGGTTATAAAACCACAGCTACAAAGCTGTGAGTGCATTAAAGTATTTGTTGTTAGCATAAAGGCTTTTTAGTGCTAATGTCTATGGAGATAAATGAAACAAAACCATGTACGGTTTCAAGAAGCTGGATTACAATGTTCTTTGTCTAGAGCAAGAAAAGTATTTATACTCTGAAAATAAAATTCAGATAATTATCTGGTAGTTTAATTTAAGGAAAAGCATACTGGCTTCCTACTGCAGTAACAAGAGCAATTATTTTTGCAATAAGCTAAATATTATATTTGAAATGTTTTAAAACGAAATATAACAATGTTTTCACAGCAGTTTACCCTATTAAAAAGTCAAGCAGCGTCCTCTTTTGTATCTGCAAATCTTATATATAATGTACTAAAACTTTGCAGGTACTGCAGTGTAGATGTTAACCAGCACTTAACAGGTGCAGTTACATTGCCATCTCTACAATTATTAGGTTTAATTTACATACAAACATAGGTTAAACAGTGTTGAGGTATAAAAGCAACTTATATAGTAAAACTGGTGAGTGAGAGAATTGCTGTTTTGAAATGTGATCTGTTATTCGCTTGTATATTTACTCTAATTAAGCCAATGATATTACAAGTATGGTAACCAACCACTGAGATTCGCTTGTTAAATATGCTTGTATTTTTGAGTATGACTTTATTTATCCAATTATGCAATCACTGTTTTTTATAGTTCAGTAATTTTCACTTGATTGTTTACAAGGACAGAAGTAATTAAATAATGAGCCTACTGAGCTGACCTGTTTGTATGTAAAAGATTGTGACTATTTGAAAAATTCCCAAGTATGCAAACAGTACTAGTTGAATTGAATAGCATGAGGCATCTGGCTTACATGTCAACCACATCCCCTGAAATACTGCTTTTTCCTCACAAATATAACAAGAAACATTAATTCCGTCAAATGACAACAGATCTGTCTGATGAATTTAAGCAACAGTTGCTACAAAGATTTATTTTAAGACAAAAAATACACAGTTATAAAATGCAGCTTTATCCACATCATACCAAAAAATAAAAAATAAAAAATACTGCAGAAAATCTGAGATTTCAATAATGAACAAACTCCTCTTATAAGCTGTTTACTGCTTAATGCAAAGTGTTAAAAACTGGGGCTTTAGTTTTTTTCAGATATCTTAGGCATCAGCTAATGCTCAATATCATTTCCCCATTTTAGTTTCTACGTTTTTAGTTTTGGTCATAGCAATTATCTTTAGGCTGATAATTTGGCATGCTGTTCAAAACCATGATCTTGGTGAGCTATAGCAAAATAAAGTTTGAAGGGAGAAATCAGCTTGACTTTTTTATTCTCATATACTTTAAAAACCAAAATCCTTAAACTACTCTTTTAAAAGTCCTTGTTATGACTTCTAGAATTCTTCACAGACCATTAAGTCCTTAATGTGGATTACTGCCCTTGAGTATTAACAGTAAACTATTAAAAATGCTATTTTATTTATCAGGCTGGAACTCATACTGATTTTCTTCTTTGCAGATTTCACAAGATTTTTAGTATGACATTTTATTATTTCTTAAGCAGATTGCTTACCCTGATAAGCCTAAGAGCCCAAAGACAGCCAGCACTCTCCAGTACTCCAATAATAAGCCATGAAATTAAACATACTGATTCAATGGAATATAATTTGTCACATTCAACAGGGGAAAAATTCACACAAAGAAACAATTATAGCATAAATGCCCAAAAAAGACAGGTAATGTTGATGCACAAGTTTGAAAAGAAAAAGTGCAAAGAGATTAACTGGAAGCAAAGCTACTCTCTCAAATGAGGCTTTTCTATGCAAAAGCAAATGTGTTCATTTGTTAACATAGTTGAGAAAACTGTTGGCACTGCCAGGGGGCAAAGGGCTGAAATGTTTTTGTACAATTTTGGAAAATCTACCTGTGCTTCCACCTGCAGATGTAAAGTTTGATTTCACAGAATATTTTTCCCAAAAGCAGAGACAACTCTGTATATGGGTCGGCCAGTCTTAACTGGCCAGTTTCAAATGTTATTGAGTGCATAACTGTAAATATCCTACACACTGGCAGAAGCCAAGGTAGGCAAGTTGTATTACAACCTTTTAAACCACAACTCATAGCCTTTGCATCTTATTAGAAAATGTAGGGCTTTCCATTAAAACAACTTAGCTTTCTTTAATTTTTGTTTTTATTTTTGAAGAGAGATGAGTTGGAATTTGTTTGCTTTTAATAGTATAAATTCACAAATAAGTGGAAGCTAATTTCTGATGCTAACAGCTGAATAAAGACTGGATCTAAGCCAATCAAAGGTGTCACAAAGGAATTTATTATAAATTGTATCTTGTGGAAGCAGCATATATCGTACTGCAACAGAGACTCACAGCTGCAGAGAGCTGCAGTTGAGGCTCTATTATCCTCCAACAGTTCTCTGTCTGCTTGGTTCAAATTTCACACACAGATCTATCCAGAAACATACCTCGCAGCCTTCAGGGGGCCCTTTTCTTCTCTGTAAATAGGTAGCAGCTGCTTTGCGTATGTCAAGATAGTTTCTTGGCAGAGGTTGTGGTACCAAGTTCTGTCTGTGGTAACAAGGATGCTGAAATTTCCAATTTCATGGGATATAAAAATGCTTATATAAAATCCAACTTTTAACTATTAGATTTATGCTAAATCATTAAATTCAGCAACATTTAGGTCTTAGCTGCAATACATTTACGAAGTAAAAAAAAAAAAACAAAACAATTTGCTCTTCTAAGAATATTGCTTTTCCAGAAGCATTTTAAAATTGCCAGAAGAAAGCTGATTTCTCTGACAATTTTTATCCATGTTTTATACATTGCTCAATAACATTTAACCTCATTTTACCACATACATTTCAGTCAGATTACAAACTGTCATGGTTTTGGCTGGTAAAGAGTCAGTTTTTTCTGTAGAGGCTTATATGATGCTGTGTTTGGGTTTTTTGGGTGGAAACAGTGATGAGAGCACATCATTGTTTTAATGGTTGCTGAGCAGTGCTTGCACAGAGCCAAGGATTTTTCTGCTTCCAATGCCCTGCCTGTGAGGGGTTGGGGATGCACAAGGAGCTGGGACGGGGCAGAACCAAATGCATTCCACACCTCAAGGTATCATGGTAGGCAATAAAACCTGGGATAATATTTGCTATAATTACACCTTTCAAGTAGTTATCAGTTTAAAAAAAAAAAAAAAAAAAAGGAAGTACTAGTTATCAAGCTCTTCATGTAAAGCTTGCTTTTCCTGAATGGAGTGGTCAAAACGATCTCTTTCTTGTACAGAAGCTATACAATTTACCTCCCTGCCTCCCCTTCAGCCAGTGAGTATGTCAACAATATGTCTGCAGAATTTAAGATATTTTATCTGGAACTTCCTGATTCTAAATGTGATGTAAAAAATAACAATCAGCAAATTAAAAAGGAAATTCATATTAAGGAATATAGATCAAAGAGCACTATTTTATGCATAAAAAATCTGAACCTAAAATTGAGTCTTTTTGTACACAGTTAACATTCTCAAAATACCTGGAAGCAATAAACCGAGTCTATAGCCTGTATAAATCAGTAGAGCTCCATTAATTTCAGTGATAACAGGCTAATTTGTATGACCTGAGAATGTAGCACAAATCTGTTCAAGTTTTTCAAGCCTCAGTATTTGACAAATAACCAGCTCTCACAATTCACACATGTGAATTGACTCAAATACAACATTTATAAAGGCAGATGTCCATTAGAAGTCCACTAATTTGAGAAATGCTACCGCCAGGGTTCTACAATCTACATATTAAAGATTATACAGTAAGCAGTTGTAAAATATATACCCACCATCAAAATTCACCAGTGTTTCCAGTGGAAAGAAGTCACAGGCAAAAAACACCGCAGGAAAAAAAAAAATCCATTTATTTCTTAAATTAATAATGATTTCTACATAAGTAACTTTATACTTCCTTATGTATTTACATGGAGAGAAATTAAACTATGTGAGAGATAAGACACCTTATTGGTTTTAGGTCCAACATTTAAATGTTTCTGTTGCTCACACACACTGCAGGCACCTCAGTGCTTCAGATTATGTTCCTAAAGCTCGCAGAAGAAAAGATAATGTTATCCCTTAGTAGCCCGCAGGCCTGCAGGCCCAACCTGATCAGTAAGAGGCCACAGCCACCCAGCGGGGTGGGAGCCACTTGTAAACAGGGAAAGATGAGCTACATTCTCCCACTGTTCAAATATAGACCTTTAAAAAAGAAAGTGAAAGGTATAAGGCAAATTTTAGGATCTTGAGAAGACACAGATGCAATGTTCCTGTTTAGACCAGATGCTCAGATTCCTAGGAGTTAAATGCTTATGGCATTACAGTTTAAACACTTGCCTGCCGACCGTGCCAGAATTTTGTATCTCACTCCTAGCTCTGGCTCTTTTTCACACACACTGTATATAAAAATTGGATATTCAGTTTCACTTGGCAAAGGGATGTAAAGAAGATAATTTAAATGTTCATTATAATGCTTCAATCTCTGTCTGAATCTAAGTCTTGCAACTATCTGAATATAGAGTTGAACATTTTGGAAAATAATCTTTTTTTAATTGACACGCTCCCTTGGCCTTTCTAAAAAAACTGTATCTGGAACTTCCTATTGAAATAGAATATAATGACAATGCACATTTCTATGCCTTACACTGCTGGCCAGATTATTAACCTAAAATATTAATCAGAAAGCTATATCTCATAGTTCTTCTACATGTCAGAGTCCCAGATTGAGCCTCCTGTCTCAAGAAGAAATTGAAACACTGATGAAGCATTTACATGTCTCAAAAGCAGCCCAAAACTCAGGGATGAGGCAAAGCCTTCCTAACATCGCATTCTACTCCATTAAAACTTCAAGCAAACAAAAAGCCCAAAGAAAACTGCAAGCAGTATTTCATGCATCAACAAATTGCTACAAATAAAGTACAAAGATATTCCTTCTTGGATTAGGTAACAGTTGTATTCTGGCAAAGATTAATGTGTCTGTCTGTGGGTAGATTCTATATACTACTGAAAAGACAGAACAAGATGTATAGCTTGGCAAGTGATGTACATAACTGCTTGCCACTAAACAGAGGAGAAATTACTGCATCCAGTTCCAAAATAACAGTTCTATATGAAACTTTAACACACCCTTCAACTCACTTTATTTATACATTTATCCAAGACTAAATTTCCAAATTGAGGGGGAAAAAAGTTCTTCCTGACAGATTCAGTGGTGTCACAAGTAGTGTATGCTCTACCTCAACTTGAAAAGAGAATGAAGTTTAGAAATGTCTCAGTTGTATACACTTATGAACAGAAAGAAATCAGACATCAGAATCAAATAGAGGCAGCACATAAAAGTATTCCTAATTTCCCATGGCACTAAGGCATATTACACTTATAACTTCTCTTTTAATGAACAGAAACCAAAATATTTTCTAGTTACTTGATGAGCATCATTTGCTTTATGTTTTGCTTATGAAGCAGCAAAAATCCAGTCAAAATTCTGTAGGTTGATCCAAAAGTAATGCCTCCTATTTATTTTCATGGAAACTACAAGTAGAAAGAGCAGAACACTATTTGATGGAGCTAACTCTCAGCCACAAAACACTACTTTTTCACAGTCACTGCCATTAGTTATGCAATTTTTTTCCAGCAATGAACAAGAAACTGCATGCTAAGTCCATAAAGATCTGCTCCAGCTAAGGTAACCCACTTTTTTATAGCTGCCATGATGGTGCTGTTGCTAAGAAAATGTTACACATGCAGTCCTCTTCTCATTAACCCAAACAGATGGAAGTCAGAAGGCATGAAATCTGGATTACACAATGGTTGTAGCAGAACATTCCAGCCAAGACTGGCAATGTGCCCCATAGTCCTCAAACTAGTGCAGGGCCTGGCATTATCATGTTGCAAGAAAAAAGTGGCCTGACTCTGGAAGTCTGAGTGTTCAGCTTAGTTAGTATTGCAATGTAGACGTCAGAGTTGATGGTTTATCTGGATTTGAGGAAATCCAGAATAATCACCCCTTTCCTGTCCCAAAAGACAGTGCACATCACTTCAGCCACTGAGGGCTGTGTCTTGAACTTCATTGTCAATAGGGAATTCACATGTCACCACTCCACAGACTGCTGTTTTGACTCCTGCTCATAGTGGCACCAAAACTCACCACTGGTAATGATGCAAAGCAGAATACTGTCATCTGCAGTCTTGTATTGGTTCAATATCTCCCAACAAAATTGCATGTGATGTTCTTTCTGTTCCTGTGTGAGCATTCATAGGACCCACCTCACACAAAATTTGCGGTATTCTTATGTTGTCAACATCACACTGAAGCTGATTTTCAGGTCCCCGCACAGTTCCTTGATCATAATCTTCCTATTACTGTGAGTTAGCTGATCGAGACATCACATGGCAACAACATGTAATGGAATATTGGCAGAAAGGTTCAGCCTCTACTGCCATACCACCAACATCTACCTCTGACTTTGTGGCCAACATAATAAAATAGAAGGCATTACTTCAGGAGCAGCCCTCTAACTCTAAAAGGTAGCACTTTAAACAATTACAAGATGGATTCAGTATATTGATCAAAAATAGAATTAAAGTATAATGCTTTAAATCCAGCCTCTACAAAATGTTAAATTTGACTTGCTTCATTATCTGTGATTTCCATTTCATTTTACGAACAGTACAATGAAGATCATGCAGTTATAAAAGCACTGTTTTAATGGTTCTATCTGAAATCCTTTTTCTTCACATCTTTCATGCAATAAATGCATTAAAAAATCAGTCTACATTATCACTCTTTATTAGTAAGCAAAGCAAAAGAAAATGTTATCCTGTCATGACCAACAGTAAACAATTATCACCTCCTTAGAAGTTTCCTTGAGTCTAAGTTCCTATTTCTTTACATTTCCATTATGTGTAAGAATTTTTCATTGATGTGCAAGCACTGGCTACAAAATTTGCCTGAGTACCTGTACATTTTTTTAATTGTTAGATGCATCCTTAAAAACAGTTTATTTAGGACTCATCATCATTTCTTGTTCAGTGCAATGAATTTCACTAACCAAGCTGAATTTGAAACTCAAGATTATAATACTAATTAATTGTGTGAACTTTCTGAACAAATTCACACACAGACCTCACATGATCAGAATATTCCCCAAATATATGAGAAGACACTTAAACTGGGACATATAACATTGTGTATTCTTCAGAAGTTTACATTTTAGTGCTATCAGCAAACAAAAATATACATACAACTGTAGACATATAAATTCATAATCCACCTTCAAAAAGGTAAGTGAATATGAACTTGATTTTAACAGAGAAGTTCAACTATCACTAATCTGGCTTCATGTGTGTTTTGTAAACAACGACTTCTAAACCACACAGGGATTTACCTCATCTGACCTTAGGCATCTCTGAAATCAGCATGTGGTTTAAGCTAGAGAACTAAATCCCCTCTTCGGAGAGTGAGGAGAAGGAGATATAACTTCAAAACGATTCACACAGCTTTACTTAGCAATCTTAAAGGCTGATGAATTAACTCCTGAAGGTGGTGTTTCCTCTCTGCTGAGTATTACAGTAATCTAGAAAATACTTTTAGATATCTAGAGCTATTTAAGATGCAAACCACTTTTAATGATATGAATGCCTCTAATACATCAGGTAAAAAAAACTTCTAAATATTTAAATACTGATTGCCATTGGAAAAATTTGCTCTGAAAGGGCTCAGAATATCAAATAATATAGAATGATTTATCTTGTCCTGCAAAAATGCTAAGAAACACAACATTTATATTTTAAGAAAAATGTTTGTTTGTTTCTTTTAGATCATATTTTCATACCTACAGTCACTTCTTTAGTACAGTATTGTGTAAATGTTAACATATAAATTCTGTTTTACATGAGTATATATTCCATTTACATTAGAGTGAGTCTACCATCAGAGATTAGAATCTTACACTGGAGTAGAAATACTATTCCTCTCAGTAATGGAAAAAGCAATGAATTGCCAAAGAACTTTACAAACAATGTAGGATAACAATGTAATGTTATTTTAAAAAAGAAATACGACTTCTGAACAGGGACATTTTATGTTCTGGGACATAGTGGGAGAAAAACAACAAAATTCTGGGCTCCAGTTGCTCTGAGTTGGCATACCTCATAAATAAAAGAGTAAACAATGTGAAACACTGATAATCAAAAAAAGATATCACACCATGCTTATTAGAACAAAGGTGCATTCCCTGTTTAAATTCAGAATAGTAGTGTATTACAAGCAATAATCATTCCTTATCAATAGTAAAGCCTGGGTATGACCATTAATTATTTGTCTCCCAGTGTCTCTTTTAAGATTACATACAATGCATAGAGGAATTCTTCCACTCTGTTCAGTATGAGGAAGTCATTGGCTGAATTACTGTGTCGTATTTTGGACAGCACAATTCTAGAGAAACGTGGATTAAATGCAGAGAATTCAGAAGTCGAGAAAAGAGAAGTAACAACAATCAAAGGTCTATAAAAATAATCTGCAAGAAAAATAAGAAGAATTGAATTT
Source organism: Chrysolophus pictus (assembly GCA_037305975.1). NCBI lineage: Eukaryota > Metazoa > Chordata > Aves > Galliformes > Phasianidae > Chrysolophus > Chrysolophus pictus. The sequence goes on from CM074576.1 coordinate 168,980,590, forward strand.
GTTTAATATAACAAAATGACTGAAGTAAAGACTTAAGTCCTAAAAGTTTTCAAATAAGGACAAAGATAAAGAGGAGGGTAATAAACAGTTCTTCATTTTCATTATGAAAGGGCATAAAAACCAGTGTCTTAAATGACACCAGTGGATATTAAGATATGAAATTGAGAAAAAACAGTCATATCTGTAATGACAACACAGCTTTAAAACATTGTGCCTAGAAAGATAAGGAATCGTCAAAACAGTGTCTTTTAAAGTAATTTAAAACAGCAGTTTATGAACCAGCATAAGCACTGCCCAGGTCACATCACCTTACATCATCCCATCACCTCACACCATCCTTTTGTATCACTTCCTATGGCTTCTACCATACAATGAGGAGTTCCTACTTCCATTTTTGCCATTTTAATTCCAGAACCTTTTACCAGATACTGTGTCAGGCACCACAGCCCCCTCATGTCTCTAGTTTCTTGACTTTTTCTTCTCCCTCTGATTCAAAAAATAATTAGTGTTCTTTACACCACATCAGTATACGCAGCACAACGTATAAGAAGTCCATTGGACTTGGTGAAACATATCACCTGGTAGTTTCAGCAACTTGATAGGTACTATCAAAGACTCTCCAAACATACTTTGTGACAAATCTATGAATGCAATTTAACTGACGGAGTGATGCCTCTTTCCATAGCTTCCTTGTGGCTGGAAGTTGAAAGAAACAGATTTTCCTTAAGTATACATCTATCTATCTATCTATCTATCTATCTATCTATCTATCTATCTATCTATCTATATATTTGATGAATGGCAAACTATCTACTGAATTTATATGCAAGCCTTCCGTACAAATTCTAGTAGCATCTGCAATATTTCAAACAAAACTGCAGACCTCTTCCAGCCATAAGAACAGAAAAGTCTGTTTAGACTTCCAAGCCTTTTAAAAAACTGCCAGATCTTCCTATATTTGGGTTAATTGAATTAATTCTTCCATATTGAGATCACGAAACTTTCACAGCCATTCTTTATCCTCATTATAGGCTTGTCTTCACTGATACATATCCTTAATTGTGAAGAAAATGCTTATATTATTATATGAAGAAAAAACTTCAGAAACATCTAGGTAGTTATATTTAGTTTCCTTTATCTTGACACTAGTTATTTGTGAAATTTCATCATTGAATTACTTAAAAATACAATTCATTCCAAATCATATACAATGCCAGTAGCAGTTGTTCAGATAAGAATCAGACTCCGAGTTTTAGTAAGATGCTCTTCTTGGTATTACAATAAACACACAAAATGTTTAGCTGTGGAAAAAAAAAGGAAAAAAAATGCTTCTTTGGACAATACAGACATAGGAAAGTGACCAATCATTAGAGTTAAGACGCAGCAGGGAATAGAAACTCTGCCTATGAGGTAAAGCAGAATCAAAAGTCTTCTTTTACCCTTGGCTATGGTCGCAAGGGACATTGACAACTTCTGAAATAAACACTCCCAGGATGTTGGCTTGATCAAACATGCTCAAGTTTAGTTGTGCCTATGACTCCCAAACTGAGTAAATGATTAACTTACAAGCTACTGTACAAGATACCATCTCTGTTTATATTTTGGATCCAATAAAAATTCCCAATTCTAAATATTTTTTAAATGTAAAACTTGAACTGTAAGAAATTGCAGTAAATTAATCCAACATACACAAAAATCTAGTAAAACATTTTTGAGTTGGATTAGCACTAAAATATAAAAACACTAGAGTATAAATTTGTGAGAATATAAGATATGACATATCTTATGTATATATATATATATATATATATATATATATAAGGCAGTTTTCAAGTTGAATGACATTGTGGTGGATTGGTTAAATAAAATCTTATAAAACTGCCAGGTAGATGTGTTACCTTATCCATTATTAGAACTTGACAATGATGACAAAACAGACAATCTTACTAATCTGTCATAAATATAAAAAATGTTTATTTCCTGAAAACTAAATAATTGCGTGCTGTGTATTAACAATATTGCCTAGTTCTTAGTGCAGATTGAGCTTTATGCAGCACTACTCTTATGCATAACAGGGCTCAAATATGAAAGAAAACACAACTCCTGCTTCAAAGAATTGACAGAGATCTCCTATGAGTGCATCTCATTCCTGTATCATACTGGAATATTGACTAATTAATACATTTTCTTGTTCATTCTTTGAAGTCAGGAAGTAGTAACAGTTCATTCTGTAATCCTCAAATTCAAACTTCCTTCCCACAGAACCACAGATTAAAGCACTATCTTGCTTAAGTTCAATAACAATAAAATTGTTCGTGTCCCTGGCACCTGCACAGCCATCTTGAAAGTGATCATTTTACAGTGTGTTAAGCACTTGCAGGTACTTAACATACAAAATCCAAGATCTAATATTGGGCAACTGCAGATCAGAAGCTAAGCTAAAGACAGAGATTTAAAAAAAAAAAAAAAAAAAAAAAAAAAAAGGTTTTTCTTTTTGGACACAGTTCAATAGTAGACTGCAAATGCAGCAAAAGTATATGATAAGATCTCATGCACCTGCTGAAGCCAAGTAAGGAAGACTGCACTTCTAATAGACAGTTCATCAGGCAGTATGTTCAATCTAACAGAAAACATAAATTTAACTTTTTTTCAACTTCTTGCATCTTCTATTTGAGATAAAGAAAAACAAAGAGACATATATGTGATAAAGCCAGTATTGAAATAGATATGTTACAGTACAGAAATTTGATACTTTCCATTAGGAATAGGTTATGGTATCTTGTATAACCATGACAATCAATGGACTCTGATACACATACTTAAAATTAATTTACAAAAATTGCTGTTCCTACTTGAAACCACTTCAGTTTTGTGTAAAAAAAATGAAAAGGCATCCCCTCACCTTTCACATCAGTAATATCTGTCAAGGAGAAAACATTCTGCACAGATTAAGTATATGCCTGAGTTAGTACACTAAATTGCAGAAGTCTGGTACCATATCTCCTTGCACAGAACTGTTGTCTTGCTCTCTATACAAGCTTGTTGTTTCTACACACAGCCAACACAGCCAGATGCAGAAACAATGCTTCAAAGCACAGCTCTTCCTGCCAGGTCCCATTCAGTGCCAAGAGAGGGGCAACCGTTCTGAGATTTATCCACGCTTCAGGGAATCTCTGGATGGATATGCCTGCAACCTCCAGGGTCATAACCAAAATAATTTTGTTTTTCCAACAGTTTTACTGACTCCGGAGGATAAGTTTCATATATCACTAGAAGCAGGTTAAGGAAAAAAAAAAAAAAAAAAGATTCAGAGTTTCATTATAACTTTTCATTCCAATGGAGACTCAAAGTACTATAATAAGTACTATACTAGATTAAAATGTTGATTACACTTAAAAAAAATTAGACACTTTTAGTAACATTCTTCAACGGATGTGCCTCTACATTACACGTTTCTCTGGGGGGATGGAAATATTTCTCTATTATTTTTCTCCACATCATTTTATGGATTGTACAGCTACCAGTGATCCAAAATGCTGGCCTTAAATAAAATACCACGTGTATTGACCTTTGGCAGCACTGTACAGACATTGACAACTGAGACACTTACCACAAGCTGCAAGGGCATTCACTAAGTTTTAGCATCCTGGCTATTTTACAGGCACTAAGGTACAAAAAAGTTGCAATATAAACTAAAAGATTTGTAACTGAATGTTAATAGTAATGTGAATGGAGAGTTCATTGGAATGCGGAGAAGAAGGAAATAACAAACACCAATAACAAGAACACAACTGAAGACAGGATTAATAGGTCTTACAGATAACAGCATCTCCACCAACAGCTTTACAAACAAGAAAGGAAATAATAGCCTAACCAAGAAAGAGCATTCTCTGGACTAAAAGTGCTACAGACTCAAACTACAAAAACGTAATGGTGAAAAGTAAAGAGCAGGGTCGGAGTCACCCAAGAGAGGAGACAAAAGATACTGAGAACATCCTAATAATGGAGAGAAGAGGGATAGGGTGGAGAATCTAAAGACTGCAGGCACTGTTAGCTCCTTCCTAAAGAGTACAAATTGCAAATCCAAAACCTTTAAATGGTCACCAACCTGAAGAGCTACACTCAGGATGAGATCTCAGTAGGTACTATCAGTGTTAGGATAAATATGCCTACAGTACAGATATGCCATAGATAAAATGAAAAACAATAAAGAAAAATAAAGCAATATTTACAGTTTAAAGCATTTTCTCAATTCTCCTGTTAGTCACTAATGTCTTATGAAGCCACATTCAACAAATGCTCACCTTTATTTTCTTACCATCTCTTTCTACGTGACCTTTTAAAAAAGCATGTAGATTGTACTTCTTTCAAAGAGGCTTACAGATAGTGGTGTCATAGATGTCATATAAGCATTTAACTTGAAACAAAACCTTCAGTTTGAATTTCCAAATCCTCAAGTCTTTTTATGCTACTCCACTATACTAATGAAATTAACTTAAAATATCTACAGCATATCTCTAGCCAAATCTCTTACTCATTTTTAAATCCATAATGCTAAGCAATTCTTACAGCAAGGATAATATTTTATATTATATTTAATTTTTGAATCTGAAAGATGGATAGATGGAGCAAAGAAGGAATACAGTGTGCAGTCAGTCCAAGAGCTTGCTTCTGAGTTGTAGCTGTGACAGTTCCAAGGAAACCCACACCTTCATTCAGATTTTCCCTGAAAAGCATTTTACTCCATTTTTCCAGGCAGAAAATTGTTGGGTGATAACACCCTTTTTCACTAATTGACCCCTAAGTAGATTCCCACTAGAGGTTTCTGCTGGAAACACATCAATGCTTTCAAATGGGCATGATAGAAAACAGGCTTCAAACTGAGTGGAGAAAGAAAAAAAGGAAAGAAAAAAAAAAAATAAAACCACTTCTGTATTATGTAGCACAGCGAAGAGAAGAAAAATGAAGGCACCAGAATACATTTAACTTTAACATTTCTTTACAAGTTTCATAGGACATCAAATTCACAGATCTGTCTTTGTATATCTTCTGGTTTACTATGCCACACAATTCTAGAGGAAGAAAACCAGCACTTCACCTGTCACTCCCATATAGCATTACCAGTCTACAGGTCAACTTCTCAAATGATACTTTGTGGTGTTACACCTGCACTTTATAAAGCTGTTTGAGTACTATTTCCAGGAATGTCAGAAGTAGAATTTCAGCAATACACTAACATCGCAAATCAGGAAGTGAACAAGAGCCATTTACTGAGCCCTTTTCATTTGCATTTCCTCTAACAGGAATCACCCATCAGAATAAGAGCGTTCCATTGAACCAGATGTCTTGATGTGCTTTAAGAAATGAGATAAACAAAATACAGAATTGCAGCAACAACACTGATTTCTTTCAATACACTGCTGTCCAGCATGTCCAAAAGAAACAAAAGGAAAAGAAAACCCTTGCAATTGAGCAAAATCAAGATGGTATGACTCTCCAAACAACGATTTTACATAATTTCTCTGTTAAATATTTAAAAACAAGAACTGTCCTACCAAACCTGATTAAAGATCTCATCTAGCTTGGTAATCCATTTCTGACTACAGTTAGAAAAAGATCTGCCTTCAGAAGTGTATGACAGGGAATGACCGTACTTGTCCCCCAGTGCCATACTTGCCCAGCATCTCATTATTTTCACCTCAGTGAATTCCAAAGCCAGGTGTGATTTTCCTAAAATTCCATTCAATCTGTAAAACTGTGGTGCTTCTTCGCACCGATGCCCTGTCACACTGATTTCATCCTTGATCTCAGAAAGATGGAATACTTTCACTGACTAAAGTCAAAAAAAAAAAAAAAAAAAAGTTATTTACTGTGCCTATTTTTTCTATATACACAATAATTTGTACAAGTAATTTTCATCTAATGAGGGAGGATGTTAGTTGTCAGAATTAATGGTTTTATTTAGTATTGACGACAGAAAAGTAGCAGTTGCCATCTGAAAATAAAAACTGAACCAGTTCTATTTTTCAATTGTTGATCACAATAAATAAAAGATCACTCAGGATTTAACAGTTTCTTTTGCACAACTGGTCATAAATGTTAATGATAAATAATTTATGTACGCAGAGATATATAAAAACTTACTGATGAGATCCACAATTAGTTTGGTTGCATTTCATTTAGAGTTCAGCCCAGCCTGCACGGGATCATTTTAAGTCTGGACATCCAAAGCATATTCTGTGGTTCACAGCACTACAATAAACAGATGTTTTAATATAACCCATGCTACAGATAATATTAAATTTGTCACCTGGGATTTACAGGACATTGGTTTCTAATGAGCAAATTTAATATTGTTGCAAAATAAAGATTGTGTGTGAGAGTGTACACACTGAAAATAATGCAAAAGACCACGATTATCCATGAGTCTTTAACTATATTTAACATTTTCTATATCAAGAAACAGTTATTACAAAGTAAGTATGATTCAGTACTATGCATTGTAGAGAACTAGTTAGATACATAAAAGAGAAAATAAAGTACCTTGGCTTCTCTAAAACAGGTATTTTCTCCAGAGAAAAATCCTTTTAAAAATCATACATGAAATTCATTTCATGGTCATAAAGTTAAATTAAATATACATAAGAGAATCAGGAAAGAGAAAACTAAGATTTCAGATGAGTATGGAGTCCTATAACACCATGTATGGCTAGAAAATACCTGAATCCCTGAACTCGGAATAATGTTCACAGCCGACCTGAGCCACTTGCAAGACATGGCACAGGCTCATTTGGCCCACCTCAAAATAGTGTGCAAGCAGCCCCTCAGTCTTTTTCCAGTATACAGCATCAGGGATACAACCAGAAGTGATTTTTATGGTTAAACATGTATATTACAAGAGTATTCAGAGGGCTTTATGAGTTTTTCACAACAGCATAAATGCCAGTTTTAGTTTTTCTTTATCTAATTGCAGAACCAGCAAGGAACTTAATGTTATTAATATTTATAAAGAAATGTTTTCAAAGCCACACCACTAAATAAATAGCATAAGAAGCACTTCATATAATTCTAGACTGCAATCAACAGGTATGACAAACTAATATACAAACACAGACTGTGCCACAGATTCAGAAAACATAACCAGCATCTATTATCATAAAAATATCACTTTTTCAACTGCAGACAAAAAAATATATTTTACAAAATTTGTAAATTCTTACAGGTTTATGAAATTCAAATATTAAAGTGCTTGAATTCAATCAACAGAATATAAGGGAATTAACTTTAACAGGGTTACATCAACAATATTTTAGCTGATTCATTCAATATTTAATTTTTTTTTGCTATATAGTCTGAGTGAAGAAAAACTCTACCTCCTATTTGTCAGAAATGTTTCATACACCCATTATACACCATTTCACACTTTGGAAGTTTATGTCTTTGAAAAAGAAAAGCTGTTACACAGCTCCTCAGTATATTCTATTTGATTTATTAATATAAAGCAAGATGTGATTAGACTACCATATCTCAGTGAAATAATGTTCAGGTACATTAGTAGCACTAGTTTCATTTCAAAATGAAATGTTGACATGACAGCTTCCCTTCTGTCATGTCAAAAAACATCTTTTATATCTGCACATATTACTTTCACCAACTACATCTGTAACACTTTTCTGCATGTATCCAAGCCTTTACAAGTATGATTAATGTGAATGCAGCATGCAAGACTGACTAGAGTCATCTGAGTGCCAATATCACTGCCAGCATAGAGCAACTCTGTATTCTCCAAGGTACTGCGATTAGATTTGAGTTCAGAAAATCTGCTATTGAAATCTGAATTTATTTTTTTATTCACCTAGAAAATAAGAAGAAATCTCACAGTGTCCTCAGTAGTGAGGAATGCTATAACATAAATATCCCACAGTGGGAGTTCTGTAGAGGATGTCATTATATTTGTATTATTAAGTTGTAAGCTAGTGCACAGGATTTCACTAGGGAACTAAAACTGAAAATGAGGACATTTATCTACTTATTTCTCTTTAACTAAAATTCAAAATTCACATCAAATCCCATCTCTCCCCCCGCCTCCCCCCCAGTTGATGGGAAAAGAATTGAGCAATGTTCAGTTTATTCAGAAAAGTCCCAACAATTGTCCAAAGGGAAATAGATTCTTTTTCCTTCAGATTTGCTATTGCAGACTAAAGTCAATCAGATTCAGAGATCAGGCAGGAACTCCAGAGATTACATTGATTTGGAAAAGACTTCTAGTGCATCACCAAATGAATATTCGGTACTATCTAATTTCAAATCTAACTGTTCTAAACTCGTAATTAAAACACAGTGGTATGTGAAAGCAAGATGAAATATCACTATATCACTACAGGGCATTACAGAGTATTTTTAATCATATAGGAAAAGTTTTACTCTTTTTTTTTAAAGCAGGGTTAAATTATTTAAATGTGTAAGACTGAAAACATCTTAAAAAACAGATGAGGAGACAAAGAGAAGAGAAATGATTTCTAACAGGTGGTCTTGGGCTGGTGAGAAGCATTCTTTTTGCATATGCCATTTATTGTGTCTGTAGAAAACAACATTACTCTTTGTTTTTGTTATATTTTCTGATTCACATAATTTTCTGATGAAGGCCAATAACCTCCCTTTTCCTTCCTGAGTCAGGACTTCCAATGAGAGATTAGTCCCAAAATAGAGCAGAAGAATATTAATATCCATACAAAGTAATTAGATAAAGCAGCAGTTCTGAGAGCTGTACACTGATGACTGTTACCCCTGTGAACAACACAGGCTTTTTTTCTGCATCCAAGTTACCTCCTGGCCCTCTGGTGAGTATTGCAGGCAAAAATGTTTTGTCCCTTAGTTATCAAAAAAAGGGCACGATTATAAGTTGAGTTGATGACTTATTTGCTGTTAAAGTCCTTCCAAGGCTTTTTGCTTGTATGGTTGGTTTCAACAAGCACTACCCATCTTTCTCCTGATCATCAGAGTCCTCAGATCACTTCCCACCATGTTCCTGGCTTCCTTAGCCCAGTACAAGGTAGCCCATCCCTGTCTAGGCTTAGTGACTGGAAATCATTTGCTCTGATCTGGTACTTCATTGAGCACATGAAACCAATATGTATTTCTCATAGGAAGATGGTAAATGAATTATTAGGACTAAGTATACTTGAATTTAAACTCTGTACAGAAACATTCTCCTACTACAGACATTACAATAGAAATATTAGTTTAACATCAGTTTCATACACATTCATATTTGCACTGTTGCCTTGTGATCATCCAAGAAGTAAAATTCAAGATATTTTAGAACCACAGAGTGATACTGGTTGAAAGGGACCTCAGGAGGTATCTTATCACAGCAGCCTCAGCCAGAAAGGTCAGGTTTTTCAGGGATTTTCTAAGGACTGCACAACCTCTTGGGGCAACCTGTTCCAATATTCAGCTTTCCTGCTGAAGAAAAATGTTTCTTGTTTCTACATTTGCAGGTCAGCATAGCTCCTCTTTCACTCCTTTCATGAAAAATTACTTGTTCTCTTTCTAATGAATCTCAGATACCCTTAATAAATTCTTCATTCCTGGAGCACTCACTCAGTCATGTGTATAAATTAATCTCCCAAATTTGCAGCAGTTGACTATCTTGGCAGAGCCTCCTACTAAACCTCGCCTGAGGTAGAACGTAATACAGTGTCTGTGCCCTCTGAGGTTTACCTAGGGCTCCTACCAGCTACTTGCATTTATTTTGCAGATGCCCCACATAGCTTTTAAGAAAGAAGCAATTAATAACACAGCAGCAGGAAGAAAAATTAAAATAACCACAAATATTAAAATAATCACACAGAAAACCCACATCAATTTATTCTACTAGAAAATTCTCAAGATGGTCATCTTAACTACTGCAAAAAAAACTTGTCTTCTTAGCTACTGTAAAAGACAGCTATCTTATCACAGAATCACAGAGCGGCTTAAGTTGGAGGGAATCTTAAAGATCACCAAGTTCCAACCCCCCAACATAGGCAGGGCTGCCACCCACCACCAGCTCAGGCTGCCCAGGGCCCCATCCAACCTGGCCATGAATGCCTGCAGGGATGGAGCATCCACAGCTTTTCTGGGCAGTGCTTCACCACTCTCTGAGGAAAAAAAATTGTTCTAAAATCTGACCTAAATCTCCTTCTTTTAATTTAAAGCCATTCCTCCTTGTCCTATCGCTATCAGACTGTACAAAAAGTTGGTTCTTCTCCAGCTTGAAAGCTCCCTTCTGAAGCTGCAATGAAGTCTCCCTGGAACTTTCTCTTCCCCAAGCTAAACAAGCCCAACTTTATTTTCATATACTGCATTCTGTAAGTTTTTATGTCTTTCTGCTGTTGAACTGTGACAAGTTTAAAAAAGGACTGGAAGCAAAACGATCTCAGTGAAGAGCTTCATTTTCGACTGCTACTGTAAACCTGGGTAAGGTGAATGGTTAAGCAGTGTCACAAGAAGCTTTTTACACAGGAGTCTTAACTAACTGAACTTTGTATAGAATGATAATATGATACAAATTTGATTAGATCTATTTTCAACTTTTCTCCATTGAAATAAGAAATAACATAATGAATACGTAAGGAATGCCTACCTAGCAAAAAAAAAAAACAAAAACAAACAAAAAAAACAAACAAAAAAAACCAACAAAACAAACAAACAAACAAAAAAACAGAAATGGAAAACATCCAAAGAATAGCGTTTTACTAAAATAATATGAGTGAGAAGACACTAGAAAATTACTAAATTCCATGGCTTAGTGTCTACTAGCTTGATAGAATACTGAAAATGACTAAAATGTTTAAAATTTGTGTAAACAATTATTTATGAATAATACACTGAATAATTTTAACTCTGTTTATCAGAGGCTACCTGGGACACTTTCTGTGAAGTAGTCATCTGCTTATAGGACTTCTAGTGAATAGTTCCATTTATTCAGAAAAAAACAAAAAACAAAAAACAAACAAACAAAAAAAAAACAACCCAGCATGAATTATCATTTCATAGTTATTATAACTGAGATAATCATAAGTGGAATTAAAAACTTGCTAATTCATATAGCACCTAACGACATTTAATTGTAACATTAGAAGAGCAAATTGACTTGGTCTGAATAACAGAACAAAAAAGAAAAGCAGTCTGTTAGCCTGTTTTAGCCAATTTTTTCAAGGCATGTTTTTCAACTCTATCTGCAAGAGAGCTAAACTCCTTGGTACCAGAGGCCAATTTGCATACTAACACTACAAAATTTAAATCAATTAGCATAAACAAGAACTTCCAAGAATTTTCTACAAAGATGAATTATGTCTTTTTTTTTATCTTACCCCTGAGCTATTGTGATGAATAAACTAATTACAGTAGTTGTACATAAAATTTAGAATCCTGACGAAGAACCTTAAGAAACTATTCCACTAAATTAGGAGTGACCATTAAGGCAACTTATAAAACAGTCTCACTTTTGCCACTGCCCCTTCTTGCGTATCCAATGCATACAATCTATCTTGTCTTTTTTTCACCAGATAACATTTTCAACTCTTCTTTTTCCAAATGTCTTTAAATTTCCAACTTTTCCTTTTGCTTCCCTACTATGTTGACACACAGAGCAGAAATGTTCGTAATAAAACTGAGCAGCTCCCACTGCAGATTGTAAAAACCATGTAAGACTTCTTCTCTTTCCCAAAGAATATATTGTGCCTACTCAGAAATTACACTGATGGTTACCAGCCCGTATAGCCAGGAGACTGGAGACAGAGTGATTGGTTATGATACAAAAGAAAATGAAAGGAAGTTGCATGGGTTCTGTTGTTAGTGAATGTTGTGTGGTTTCATTTTTTTTCATCAAAGACTGAAAAAAAAATCAACAGTTTTTATGTCTGTCATGAGAACATTCAAAACCTGAAGGCAACATGATACTAAAAAGGAAATTAAATTCACTAAGTCAAAAGTAAAATCTATACTAAGAGTGGAAACTTTGACATTTCAGAGGGAGACACATACATTTACAAAGATTAAATTGCTCTTATAAATTGAAGATGAAGCAGCAAATTAAATAAATCAGCTGGAATAAATCCATGAAAGAGAGAGGAAAGTTGAAAATATCACAAATAAGAGTTTCCAACTTCCCCAAAATGAATAGTTAACATAAAGCTTTAAAGATTCTGTGTGAATTTTGTTTGTGCACCTTTCATTTCTATTTTAACAATAGGAGCAAAATGAATATTTTTATAGCTCACTTTATCTTAATTTTTTTTAATACTCTGCCAATCATAGAAGCTCAAAGAGGAAATGATTTCTAGTTGAGAAATACAGTAATGTGCTGTTTTTAAAAGAAAAAAAGCTTTCAAGAACTTTAATGGAAATATAAATCACAGTGGAATGGAAGTTTTTAGCTACTGATTTACATAAGCCATGTCTAAACTGCAGAATGTAATCTCTGGAAGAATATATAGAAGAATCCAAGTTAAATGGATAGGGAAGAAAGACTGAGTAACATTTTCTGAAAGATAATCTAGTGCACTTTTTGTAACCAGGATCAACAATTCTTGAGCAAGAAATCAAGTACCAACTACCTAAGACCTTATATGATTAATGGGGAACCAGTACTTAGCTGAGCTGCAACTTAAAATTGAAACCTAAAGGAAGACATCAAGCTGAAAATTTCACTGCAAAATGAAAATCTTTTCCCACTTGTATTGGAAAAGCCTATACAGAAACACATGAGCTTATACTACATAGCATATGTACAGCAAACTCCATATTCTCAGCAAGTACTGAACACCCACACACAGACAGACACACTTGCCATTTGAAATGCGGCAGACTTGTCCTGTGATTTCAAGGACAAACTAACTAATCACTCAGCTCTCACCATGTGAAGAAATTAATCTCCTCACCCTTCAGATCCAACCCTTCACCTTCCCTTCAATACTCCACCCCAATCATGATTGAGCATAGTGGAGCTAACAAAGACCTGAATTATGGAATCAATCTGATTTACAACTTTCTCAGAAAAAAAAAAAATATCAAAAAAGCAAAACAAAACAAAACAAAAACCAAGCAGAACAAATCCTTCCAAATGATCACTAGTTATCCAGTTTATTGGTCTGATTTACATGTAGTGAGACAAGTGATGCCTCTGAAGCAGCCATGCTGATTGTCTGGGAAACTGCAGTGGTATGTACAAGAACAGAGCTACAGAGATTACACTTCTGGAAGTGTACAGGTATCATATGATTATGTACCACCTGCTGGCTGCCTATGCTTTACTCACCAAGTCAAAAAGCTCTTAAAAGTCCCATGTGCAAACTCTTGTAGACGTGTATGGGAAAACCAGAGTTACAGAAGAATGTACGCTAAAACAGAAATAAAAATTGATTCTAAACATAAATATTTCGAGTTCAATATATGAATATGACAGATTTTAATTGAATAAATTATTTAAATAGTTTGGGAAAAAAATAACATTGCAATCATTTTTATACAGGAAAACAGTAGCAATGATATAAATTAAGGAACCTGGCTTTAATTATACTTCAAAGGATAATGACTTTCAAAAATGGTATGGATACCTTGCAGGACGAGTGGAAACTGAAAGCTATGTAGAATAGTTTTCGCCATTGTCAACATATCACAGCAACAAAAAATAGGGAAGTTTTACTGAGAGCTCATTCAAATTAAAATCCCAGTCAAGTTTGGATCACTTTGAGCACAGAAAATTCTGTCAGGTTAATGAGCTTCAGAAGTACATTCCAGACTCTATTTCTTCAAAGAGCTTCTATGTGAAACCAAAAGGTGTTCATTACGTTCCAACACATTAAATGTTTTATAAATGCAATAATTCGACAATGTTTATGTTTGATTTAATCCCCATTACTGTCCTGTTCACATTCTGAAACAGCGTTCCTTTCACTGATGTTAAACTGAAAAGAGACAAATGGAAATTGTTTGACTAATTAACCACCGATGTTCTCTATTCAACCAGTTGACTTGTCATTTTGGCTTGTAATTGCCTAACACAAAATTGTAGAGGAAACACAAACAAACACTCTGGTAACAAAGCCACTATACATACATACATACATACATATATTTAAAGTTAGCTAAAACACTCCAATAACAGTAGAATGTTCAGCGTCCTCTCTCAAACTAATTACATACCTATATGACTTACAAACAAAAGAATAAAGATACGTAACATGGGGTTTTTTGTTGTTTATTTGTTGCTGTTGCTGTTTGTTTTTGAGATGAAGACTAAGACACTGAAGTTTCAAGTTCACAAACCTGAATTTAGTGTCTATGTAAGCATCCATCTGCTTTCTACACGTTACTGACGGCATTGACAAGTTTTCCACTGTTCATCATGAGACTTTAAATACCTCATTTCTTGAATGCCTACAGATAGTTATTTATGTTTAAGCATTAGTCTCCCAACAGAATTCCAACTTTTAATAAGCAAAATCTGGTTTTCATTAAGTTCTAGGATGACTGCCAGCAGAGAATATAGTTTTCCATACAGTAAGAAACATACAGTAACAACAACGTGCAGTTCCATTTTCCACTATGTTCTAGCACAAGTGCTAACATTCAGATAAAAGGATGCTGTTCCAGGAACTTATGAAGAAGACGCTTGAGGACTTCTTTGAGGTTACCCAATAATTTCTTAAGATGTAGAAAGGAGAGTCCAACTCTCTTATCCTGCTTAAAACAGCAGCAGTAGAGAACAGCCCCTCTCCTATCAGGGACCTCCCTTTCACCTCTCACATTTTCTGATAGCAGAACAGAGCTCTTAACTGAGGTATTTCTTCCTCTCTGCAGCCACCATCATAAAATAATTTCAAAACAAGGCAAGAATACAAGATAACTGCTGCAGGGAGATTCTTAGAATGATGATGTACTGTTACAATGTGAAAATCCACAGAAAGAAGTACTGTGGATGAAACAAGCTGGTTCCAAAATGTCTGGTTTAACTGACAAGACCTTGTAAAATAGAATATGCAGACAATCCATGCTGTTTTGAGGATGACAGAGGTTCAAAGTAACAAGAGTTCTTACACCATACAGATGAAGCACTGATATATACTTTTGCACCTTAAGCTTATAGGAAAAAAAAAAGAGAGAGAGAGAGAGAATTTTAAACTATAGTAGCTTTAAAAAGAATTCCATATTGAACAGATTACTGCTGTGGCATACTAAGCTAAGCTCACAATCTTTTAAGTGAATTTTACATTAATAACTCTTTAAAGTAAAAGGAGGTATATGTTCATTTCTAAAAAATAATCAATAATGAGTGAGATTGATTTTAAATTGCAAATTGTTGTTCATTAAAATGAAGTTTAAAATAAACAATATGAAATAAAATAAACTGCGTGCAGATCCATCTAAATCACTTCATATTGTGGTAACTTGCTCTGCTTAAACATAGTAGGGAAAGAGATAGTTAAAACTCTTTAGATTCTCACAATGATACAAATATAATGAAATACTTCATCTTCTGGAAAGTTTTTTTATGATTCTCAATTTCAGCAATCCTACAATACTGTTTTATTCTGTGCTCCTGGAAGGTTATCACCTATCTTTCCCATAAGGTTACTCATTTCACACCAGACAACAGATACTGCTAGATTTCATGGTCCTCAACAGCAAATCGTAATACAAAAATAACAGAAGGATGTATACAAAACTCAGTGGAGGCAGGTTATACAGAACCAATACATCATGTTCTAAACTGTGACTCAGAAGTCCAAATGTAAACATGTGGATATCCCTGTAAAGAATATGACTGCTTACACTGATAACCAAAGATAATAAAGCTCTGCTCAATTTGAAATGTGATTAGTAACAATGAGTTAAAGGCTTTAATGGTCATTTATCCAATACAATTCAGATGCTTCACCTACACCTACATGATTTAGACTAATTCTGTAAGAACAATTTTTTTCACTTTTTTTTAAATGTAATGGGATCATTTTTAAAATCCAGAAGCAGCAAAGGAAACAAATATTTAAGTCTGACTGACTTAGTAAGGGAATGTATTTAAAACAGATGACTCCCACTACTTTTTTTTCTTCTTAAAACAATAAATTGCATCATTTGTAACAGTAATCAGTTGAATAAATTCATGAATTTCACTAAAGACCAAAAATTTTTCTCAATCAACCAAAGGAAACATTGTCCTAAGCCAAAAGGGTATTTACACCAAAGTATAAAATTTAGCAGAAATACTTTTCACATGGGCATGGTTATCTTTAAAATTCTCTCATTAATCATTTTTTCCTCCTAGAAAATTGATTTCAGAAGAATAACTGTATACATCTCACTCATTATGCAAATTTTACTCCATTCACGCAGATCACTGATGCTTTTGCTGATCTTAGACTACTTACAGACTGTCTGTTTGTACTCCTGAGGTTGGAAATATACCCACTGCAGCTTCTTTTCTACATGACAGATTAACATAAACCCCTGCAAAGAATTCTGAGGCATCTTAAATGTTCTGGTTTTGAAAAGCTATTGCCTCTCATAAGCTGAAAAGGTATTTTAGCTTCATCTTTGATCATTCTGTAACAGAGAAAAGAACAGGTATACTGCCTTTAAGCCTGGACCTGCAATGACTGCATGTAAAGCAGAGAAGGAGCATGACAATTTAGCTCATCATTCATTCACTTTCTTTTCTGAATCAAGGCACAATCAACACCTCAAATCTAAAGAGAGGGTCCAAAATAGGCAAAGCAGCTTCCGAATTCCCTTCTTTCTTTGGAACAGTGATCACTGCTGCAATCACCACACCTGGATATTCATTGTCCATGGATATTACATAACTCGACATGAGAAACAACTGCTCAAATGAAAGCCCTAACTATTCAAAAACAAGAAAATAATGAATTAAAAATCTCAATTATCACCTAGAAAACTTTTATCAGTAGATAACACAATATTAAAGGATGTGAGTTTCACTCAACAGAATATCACTTATCAAAAAGAGCTTTACATATTCTTGTCTATTAAGTGCATTAAAAAAGATGCAGAAATGTCAGCACAATTGCAGTGGGACTCAACTACTTGATTACTTGTGCAAATCTAAGTAATTTGCCTGAAGTTCATGATTTTGATACTCAGAAATAATGAAAAATAAGTAAAAAGAACACAAACAGGAATCTATGCTCAAAAGATGAACAAAAGACACTTTTTCTAACCATGACTTCTGGAGATTTTCAGAAAGAGGAGAACAAAGAAAGAACAGCAAACTGGGCTGCTATCAAGATTAAAAGGAACATTATCATTGGACCTAAATTTCATTTTAAACATGTAATTCAAGGAATTATTGAAAAAATGCAGAATAGACAGAGGCATGCAGCATCTGTGCTTTTGTACAGAGCAGCTACTGATGAATAAATGCCTAGATGTAAGAAAGCAGAATTCATCTAGAATACTTAATACCTAAACTTTAAAACAAGCAATTTCATTCTCTTGTCACCAAAAAATAAGTCACTATGCTTTATAAACCTTAATTTAAATTGGGAGTAATCAGAGATAATACCAAAATCAGCTTCTGTCCTTGATCTTGCATGGAGTTGGTGACAGAGGGGTGATTAAAAGGAACAATTAGGAAACTCTCTATCCATTTATACAGAATATATATATATATATATATATATATATATGTATATATATTTACTATATGAATTACTGAATTAGAGAAATATACAACATCCTGGACAACAAAGCACATTTATTTTCTGGGAAGGTCTAAGGTTACCAAATTAATCCTGCAAAATTACCAATGGATCGACTTCTACAGAAATGAATGCATTCTCACCCATCTTGGCTTTCCTAGCTATTATACGACATAGTAAAATATCAACTAGCTGGAAGAGCAAGATGAAAGGAGTAAGGATTGAATTTAAATATATACAAATACAAGAGAAGCTTGAAATAAACCAAGAAGAAATTCATCTGACACTGCTCCTTTCCCTCACTACTCTGCCCTGTGGTTTCAATAGATTGTACTGACCTAACTCATTTGTCAAAGCTCAAATCCGGGTGTCAGTGAAATCAAGTGGACAAAGATGGTGTGCTATAAAACAAAAAGGATTTTTTGAAAACCTGTAACCCAATCAGCTAGAACCTAAATACATAAGAAAACTTCGTACCTCAGCCATTGAAGAAAATAAGACAGAACTATATGATCTGTTGCCTATTAGAGTAGTTTGCATACTGATATTTAGTTCAACTCTGAACAAATATAATGAACAACAGAATTGATCACATAGATAATAAAAAGTTCTACTGCATTTAAGTGATGCTCTAGTTACCTTCCTTGGCACATTTTACCTCCATAACCATGAGGTCAATTTTATTATAATAAAATTATCTAATTGTAATATGGAAGAATGGATAAAATTAACCACAAATAAAGATAGGTAAAATCCAGAAAACTCACAAGTTCTCTAGGGCTAATTTCACAGAACTGAAATACGAAAGAAGGTTGGATGAAATACAAGAAATAATCAATGCATGTACTTTTGCGTCTTCAATCTTCCTTTTCTCCAAACACTTTTCCTAATTTTAATTTCCTCTTTTTTCTTTATGCTGCCTACTGGAAATATGTAGAAGCCTACACACTCTATAATTATCTTGCTCTTTTGCAAATTTTATGTTTAATTGTAGATGATGCATACCACTTGAATGACTTACGACATCTAAAAAATAGTTTTGTCCTGTGATTCCGAAGAATTAAATTAATACATTTGACATCAGCTTACACCAAAATTCCACCCCAGCAGTAACTACTGAGTGTCTTGTAATGAAAGATACTAAACATACATGCATTAAAAAGGAGCAGGTAAGGATTACTGGTTGCTTTTAAAAAGCTATGCAGCAGCTTTTCTCAACTATTATCATCAACTCGATGACTCAGAAAGGTTGAGAAGATAATTAATGTTGTATCGATATTTTAAAAGTCTTATTAAATAATCTCAGTATTAAGATTCCTGACAGGTTGAGAAAATAGTAGTACTGCATGTATATGGCTAAATACTGAAATCTATAAAACTAATACAGATAAATATAATGACATTTTATATTTTTATGAGATTATTAATTGAGTTGATAGTGGAAATTTTGTAGGTATTCTACGCTTAAGCCTCTGTAAAATGGGTTCAATTAAGATACTAACTGAGAGAAAATTAACATAGCACAAAGAAAACAGACTATAGCCTCAAACTCAAGTTTATTCTTCAACAGTATATGAGTACATCTTATTTCACTTTATTGATTATTTGATATTACAGAAAGGTCTTCTATCTTAATAAATCTAGATATGCATTAAGCTGAAAGTTTGAATCGATTCATTTTATAAACCAAAACCACTATGTAATGGATGTATTTTGGATGTGCGTCTAGTTTTGCACTCTGTAATGCACTCCCAACACTTGTAATACATTTCCCTTAGTGACTATATAAAATAGTTAATTCCAAGACAACCAAAATCTACTTTAAAAATGATAATTGTTTGGGATACCTGGAAAGCTGAAAATTTTCTGCAAGGTATCAGAAATTCACTTCCAGGAATGACCAGAGTAAACTGCAAACGGATAGTCAGCTATTTAAAATGGAACTAACAGGAAAAACGAAATGTTACTAGTCTACCCACATTGTATGTTTTCTGTTCAGCTATATAAATCCTTCTACAGTCTTCTACTATTGCTCTAAGTGCAGCAATATGTTTTGACTCATACACAGAAGAACAAGAAGCCACCCACACAGCACTTCTGAGAGAAACCTCTCAGGCAGAAAATTCTTTTGTTCATTATCAATACTCACAATTCTAAATTAATAATGCAGCACAAACCAACTTTATACATCATTTTTCTGATCAGAATAAAGCTCTTCTAAATAGAAACCAGCCTTTCCATACATAATGAGTTTGAACTTCATATTATTTAAAAAACTGGTTAAACTGTGCACCATATATTCTCCTACATCAGTCTCTGTAAGGTCATGCTACTTTTCTGACCAACAAAAACTCATAAAATGAGGAAGCCTATCAATTTTGCTAATTATTTCCTTAAGAATTTGGAATAGTATTCTGTCATATTTTGAGATTGAGAAAATAAAAAAAGATTCCCCCCTTTTTTCACCAGTTCTCTACCTCCCCCATGCTTGTGTTTAACACTGAACAGGTTTTTTCACAAAAGAACATCCAAAAATGTGCCAAACAATGTCATATGTTTATATTCATACTGTTCACTACACATCTTGGAAATTCAGTCACATCTTATGAATGAATGAAGACAAACACAATGACTTAGTGGAGGATACTGGGGAAAATCAATGTGTTTTGGGACATAATTCAGTTTAACAAGAAGCATATTTTCTCAAAGTCTTTGCTTAATGGAAAATGCATAGTGGAGTTACATAGAGGTGTTTTATTCACTACTATAACATCTAGTTATACTGCTAAAGACAGCTAACGAAGACTTCATGTTTTTGAGGTTACAGAATGCCAGCAAAGTGATGGTTATTTTTACAAGTGTGTTGGCTAAATTCTTATGCAGGTAATTACATTTGACCGTGTCCGTACTTGAAGCAGTACTGTCAGATTCAAACACTTCCATGATTCATTCATTACTAAGTTTTTGTCTTCAGTACCAAACAAAATCACTACAAGTCTCATGAGATCACCTGCTTTCTTTAAAATTCTTCTCTTTGTTCTTAAAAAGTAAATGTGGGCCTAAAATTATTTTGATTCTATTGACAGTATTTCCTCATTAGCTTTAATTCTAACATTCTACACTGTAATGCTATTCCTTCATTTGACCTAGACAATCAAGCCTTTTTATAGTTACCAATTGGTTACAGAAACCAATAGTTTTCAATTGGCAATATAGTAGCCAATTGAAACTGATACTGCTGTCATTTTTTAAGTACATGAAAAAGTATTTATTTTTATCATTTATTGATTACTCTTCAACTATTTCATTAAATGTTCCCATAGAGTTATGCAGTAAGTCAATGAAAACAAGATACTATACTGCCCTACTTCTTCAGTATATCTTAATGCATACACTAGCATTTGTTTCCCATAGTAGAATCTGCTCCTTTTCTAGGCTGAAAGGTATTTTCTTTTTATTTTTTTTCTCTTCTCCCTTTCAGTGATATCTCAATGTGAAGCTATAATTCAGGACAGATACTCATTTTCCTTTACCACACACCAGCAATTCACATGTTTCTCACTTCTGAGTATTTTCACATATTAGAAATCAACAAGCCCCTTCAAATTAATGCTATTCTCACATCTTGATGAGATTTTCTGAAATTCCCAGTCTATTTACATGTGATTGTCTTTGTGCAATTTGCATGCAACTAACTACATACAGCTTGCTCCTATTTTCAGACTTTAATAGAGTTCATTATTTTATAACTGGAACTTACACATAGTGCAATTATTATCCTTTAAGCTAACTGTGTGGTTCACTCTAAGTCTGCAGTACCACACATAAGTGCCGTATGTGTCAAATCCATCACACTTACCTTCAGCAATCTACAAGATAGGCTTGTCTAAGCTACTCAGCCAGATCCTTCATCCAACTGACTGGGACAGACAAGCACCAAAAGATTGCAAATCATCCCAGATATAACTGATGTCTTTTAAAACAAGATAACCTGCTTGTCTTGTCAATTACAAAGGAGGTCTAGATGACTAAGTTTTATCAGAAATCTCTTTTTCAGACAGATACATTTAAATAAGATATAATCTAGACATTACATTGCAAAAGAAGGAATATTTCTGACAGTAAAGATACCTCAAATCCTCAGAATGACAAAGACCAAGCAGCAAGAATTTCTTATCAGCAGACCTAAGTTCAGATCAGGAGTTCTGTTTGCACAGAACTTTTAACTATTTTGCTCTTTTCATATCAGCAGCACCCCTACAATGGCAATACTTGAGACTATGGGTTTGCCCTGGAACACTAGTGTAATAAAGCTAAGTCAATGAATTACTATTAGTTGAGTATTTAAAAAAATCACAAATAAATACGATTAATGAGATACTGCAGAATTCTGCTGGATATTACTGCTTATTCTGTGCATTTATAGTTTATGATCTTCAAAAGAGAATGAGCAGCAGCATTCTCAGCAAACATTAAACAGCCTTCTAAGAAACATACTGAAATACAGAAAGATGCATGCTGATATAAACTAGCTTTTAGACCAGTATACTGACAAAATGCCTGCAGCAGGGGTGTTGATGATCCTTGACGTCCCTTCCAACCCAAGCCATTGTATGATCCTATGAACATCCCCAAGGTCTGGGTAATATGGAGGCATGGTAAGAAAAAATAGCACAAGTAACTTTTCCTGTGAATTTGAACAAGTCACATCACAAAGCCTGATGCTTAGTTCTGAAGTCAAAGCAAGGAAAACAGATTTTGATGTTGGCTTAGCCACTTCTTTGTGATTCGATATTAGATATTTTTTTTTTACCAAATCTATACCCAGTCCACAATATATACTAAAGCACTCTGGGTATATTCAGGTCCTTTAAAAAGAAATGCATCTGTTAAACCAAAATAGCAAGAACAATAAAAGATACACTTGAAGCTGATCCTTATCAGACAAACAGCATGAAAATGACAGAAATAAACTTATGTTTTGCTTTGCCTATTGGACTCATAAATACTGCTTTTTGTTGCCTCCTCTCAAGTCTGTGATCAAAAGACAGAATACTCTTGGCAATAATAGATGTAAAAAAAAAAAAAAAAACAAAAACCACCAGCAGCAGCCAGCAGAACTGTTGCTGTGTAGTCAGTATCATTTTTCTTAAATTTTTTATTTTCAAGGAATATATGCTCCTAACTGGAAAATAAAACTTCAGAAAGAAGTAAAGTATTTTATTCTAATTTTAAGAAACAAAGAAAGGAATCCAAAATGAAACTACAGCTATAAATACTATATGCAACTCTCAAGCTTTATTAGTGCCACACAATGATAAGTCTTCAAAAGGAGAAAAAATGTATTCTCTTGTTTTGCTCACATCACATTAAGATGAAAAACTACTGCGTGTTTAACTTACTGTGCCTCTTCTGATCATGGTGTTTGGGTTTTTTGCTTTGTTTATTTTGGGGGGAGGTGCACTGCTGTTTGTTGATCGCTGCCATTTTTTCACAGAAACATTTCTTGCTGTGTTTTGGAATTTCTGTTTCCTGCTGTTTACAAACAGTTATAAATAGCTTGAGTTAAAGGACTTTGAAACATTTCTCATATATAACTTTGGCACAGATTTAAAGTATGCAGAGAGAGAATGGATTTACTAACCTTGTTTTGATAGCTTTCTTTCTTAAGGCAGACCTGGGAAAGCCCACGCCACTTAGAACTTAATTAATTACAAAAAAAAAAAAAAAAAAAAAAAAACATATTTCTCAGTAAAAATGATCATTGAATAGCTTGTTCTTTACACAGTTCCCAGTTTGGTACCATTAGGAGTTACACACAAGCATCAAATATTAATTAAGATGAAAAATCTTCCTTCTTTTTCTGTCAGCTACCCTAATGATCTTAGATTTACAAATAATGTAAGATGAAGTGAATAAAACATAAAAAGAATTTCCCTAAACAGTGCCAAAAGCTGCAGCCTGAGTAAGATGCATCAAGGCACCTAAAATATTTAAACAAGAACTGGTATTAAGATATAAACGTGTTCTTCTCATCCAATGTGGAACACTTTAATTCAAGTGGCAGACACCTGGCTAGTATATGTAGTTGATTTTTAAATTTGTATACTATTTACTTGAATTGCTGTAGCTTTCCACATTTAGGCAGTCGAACATTTGCAGTCGAGCAGCTTTGTACATCTGCAGTCACCGTACAAACTCAATGTTTGGGGTTTTACTTCATTTTCTTACACTACTCCAGGCAAGCACATTTGCATTAAACAACAAACATAAAAATAATAGCTTAAAAATAATTTCTGAAAGCAAAAGCTGCAGCATAACATCTAACGAATTACTACTGGAAAATAATTTTAACCATGAAATCTGACAATGAAGATTCAGTCTGCTGCATATGTTGAGTAATAATAGAAAACTACCAACCTGTGAACAGTACGCGCTTGTGCCCTTTTCCATCTCTGCAGGTTAACAAAAGGAACTACCATCATTAAGGAGTGTAGGACATAGGTGTCTGGTCAAAAATCAATTTTAATCTCAGACAATGGTGCAGTTCTTTCGGATGGAAGACTGAGTTAACAGAAAATTAAGACTGGAAGGGAGGGAGATGATCCAGCCTAGCCTTCTTGCATTGATGCAGAACCAATAATATTTCATTTATTCCTGGCTATACTTTGTCCAATTTGCTCTTTACATCAAGAATGTCACATTTCCACTTCATCTTTTTTTTTTTTTTCTTTATTTCCTCTAGACTAATTAAACTCAGGTTTTTCTGTTTTCACCACAAGGCTTTTTAAAAAACACATGGAACCTCCTTTTCTTCATCTTTAATATCTCCACTCGACCAATGATATAGGATGAGTTTCTGAGTTTCTTACATTCTCAGTGCAACACATGTGAGGACTTGAAAAAAAGTAAATTGACCTTTCATTACATGAATACACATGAATATGATAATGTATTCACATATGTATGATATGAAACAATTTGGTTTCTTCTAAATTTTGTTCTCAGTATTGTCTACTTCTCTTATACATATGTTAAAAATAGCATCTACTCTTCACACTCCTACCGACAAAGTTTTTCTAAATGCCATTAACTTTCTTCCAGTTCTTCTACGTTACATACAAATTCAATATTGCACAGATTCTTCAACTATTTATTTCCTGTAATCTTGGGAAAAGAACTCTGATAAAGGCTTAGGAAAAATCAGAGAACCCTACTTAGAAAATAAATCATATCGGTATGAGGAGACAGAAGCCCAGTCTCTGAATTTACAGACCATCTCAGAGAAAAAAAGAAATGCAAACTCTTTTATACAGGAAATTACATTATGGTTTTCATTGACCTGGTTCTGTAAAGAGATATACATACATACATACAACAACAAACAATTTGTAAACAATATGTAATATTCCTATTCTCCTCCACTACAGTTAGAGACTAGATGTGATGAGGTGCACATTATAAGTAGCATGCTAGTTTTAACATACAATACTAGCACTATCTTTTCAAGTTTAAGTTCTGAGAAATAATGTATACCACGATACAACAAATAGTTGACAATATTATATACAGCAGTGGCTAAAAACATAAAAAGAGACACAAACGTTAGGAAGATCATTGTTAGTTTAGATGAGTAAGATATAATTAAGAGTTTGCAACTGAAAAGGCAATGGTAAGGCTTTTGCTGAACAACACTACCGTTATATACCATTAACATTTTCTTTTAAGAAAAGATAACTTGGAATTATTTTCTCTACTACTTCACCTGCTTTTGCATTCAGTTATTTTTCTCCAATCCATGTGAAATAATAAGTTTTTAAATCACCACAGTGGCATCCTAAGTCTGATTCTTATGACACTTGTTACGTGTAGAACTACAGAATTGATTTCTTCACTGCTACAGCAAAAGTGAATTCAATATATTCAGACTGGTTGGTTGTGGATCTTAAAAACCACACCACCACAATGGTGTGGATTTATATACGATTGTATATGTGGGTTTTCTACAGACAGATTTATGTCTATACACCACGGTATATTATCACACTGCTGGAATACTGTATTAACATTATGGCTCAGTGTCAATTTAATTTAAACTATTGCTTAAAAGGTGGCTAATAAGACATTTTTCAAAATGGGAACTAAACTAATGCAATACACATGAAGGACAGTAAATTACCACTGGGGGAGAGATTATGGCAAACTGATACAATATTTATTTATTCAAATTTTTTAACTCCAGCAAAAAAAATTCTACAGGAACACAAACACCCGGTCAGTCCAGAAAACAGACAGCACTGGCCACAAAAAGCAGTTTTGAATTTCAATGGAAAAAAAGTTTTTTTGTTTTTTTTTTTTAAACAAACTATGCATCTCTCCTTCTTTTAGGTCTCTTTACTCTTTAGCTGTGGACAAAAAAAGTCATTGGAAGCAGAATAAGCCTTAACACACAATTAAAATAACGCACAAAAAACAGTAAATATAACGTACTATTCCTAAAATTATTTATCGGTTAATGCAAACGATATATGTCTAGAATTTCATGAGACACTAGACTAAGCACTATTATCATCACAACGCAGTCAAGGCATGCAGAGCCCTTTCCCTGTAAGTGCTGTCAATCATGTTGGAAGGGAAATCATCCCTCAGTGCTACCTGGAATAGCTCCTCAGTGGTGCCGATATGCTATCTTCTGCCACCTCCATTTTTCCCTATATGCTGGCATACCTTTTCATGCTGATGTGTCTGTCTTGAGTTATTATCACTCCCATCTCAACAATGCTATATGCATCTCTAACCTTCCTTATCTTGTATTATTGTACTTTATAGACTTTTTCTCAGTCCTTGAATTTAGCAGTTTCTTCAGAACACTAACCATATTAGAAGTGGGTCGTGGATCTTTGAGCATGGTTGAAAACTGAAAGAAAGAAGATGGGATGAAGAGTTTTGGCAAGTTCCTTTTCCCCATGTAGAACATGCCTCTACATTGAATCTTCAGTTTCTATAAGCAGGATGTAGAGCCCATGTGGGACCTGCAGCTAAGGAGTGTGTTCCAACTTGGCATCATTACCACTGCCAACATATGTATGCCTTTTTTTAAATGTAAGCATGGAAACCCAAAATAGAGGAATTAAGTCTGTAGATATTCAGCAAAATAATGACTACCTTTCAGGCACCTGAGTCAGAGAACAGAATCCAAAACATGAAGTCAGAAATACAGGCAGGCATAGAAATTCTTTTCATATTCATGTTCATAAATAAAACAAGGTGTTTTACAAAGGCAGTCTAAAAACCTGCATTTCTCACTGTTCGAGTGACAAAGTAAAAATTGAAAATATCCAACTGATGTGATAATTAAGTGACCACCCAGAGAAATTTATCTTTCTACACCTACTGACTGATTTTAACAACATATATGTCATAAAATCATAGAATGGCCAGGGTTGAAAAGGACCATAACAATCATTGAGTTTCAATCCCCCTGCTATATGCAGGGTGCCAACCACCAGAAAAAACAAAAGAAGTTTCAGTCTTAATTATTAAGATATTTCCAAACATGCAGACTTCAATATTTTTATTATTTCCAGTTAGTTTTGCTTTGTATACCAAAATTCCCTTTGTAACAAAATGTTCCATGTATCTTTTGTGAAGCAAACTTCAAAGAAAAAAAAAAAAAGGAAGAAAGGAAATCACTGAAAAAATAAACTTATTAACCTATCAGTTCCAAGGCACTATGCAAAAGCAACACTTGAAAATGAGAAATCAATAGATATTCAGTAATTTCATGCATCCATATTTCATGAATGACTATTCAGTTATTTCATGCATATGCAGTCTAGCCACTTAACAGATTCTGGTTGTGTATTTGAATTTCTGTGGGAACTACAAACAAGTTTACAGAACATACATACTGAGGTCTGGAATATTTACTTTTTTATTAGATCCGTCCTAAATTTGTTTTTATCCTCCTGAAATGGAAATATAAACACCTTGATTTTTTTCTCTTTCATAGAGGGTCAATGACCTCAGATTTCAAATTATTTCATAATTAGAATACAAAAAAAAAAGTGACACTCCTGTGATGAAACAAGGTAATTAGACATATAGAGGTACAATATTTTTAAATATTAGGCATTTTTAAATATTAGGCTTTTTAAATATTAGGCTTTCATGCAAGTAAGACTGTGAAAACAGCCAAGCATTGAAAAATTGTTAAAACTCATGCTCTGACCTTGAACCCAATCTGTCAGGTTATTTGTCAAAAAGGCCAAAACTTCATACAGACAAGATCACTTAGTCAAAATACACTTCAGGAATTAGACCAGATACTCTGAGAATTAATGTTATTTGTCAGCAGCTTTCAAAATGAGTGACAGCAAATGGAAACTACATACACATTTCAAAGCAAGTCACAGTTGATGGTTTGAAATATGCATCATTTAAATCAATATTAAACCAAAGATATGTCCCCACAAAACTGTGAACTCTACAGGTAAAAAAAGAACATCCTATCACTCTATTTTCCTACACTCATTACTACCACTCCCAAAACTCTCAGCAAGTGCCTATGCTGACAACTAAAGGTGTCATTCAATAGCATAAGAGCTACCTGACACACTGCTGCCTTTCAGTAAGTCTTTTTTCAGTCACATTGGCAAACAACATTTTTTTTTTTTTTTAATGATACATGAGGCAATGTGAAAAATTGGTTTACATGAAGTAGAATGAGTTTTACTTGCGAGGTTTTGATGATCATGTTTATAGATAAAAGTGCCAGCCTTCAGATTTCACAAGATTATACAAAATGAATTCTACACCTTCTCCTAATGTAGTTCTCAGAATTTTCTCCAAAGGGGCCAGAACCAATCAAGCCAAGAAATCATACTACCTTAACAGTAGCTGCCTCTGAAGAGAAAAAAAGTGCCTTTTCACAATCATAAAAATGTGCATCTTAATGCAATCACTGGGTTTTCTCTTTCTCATGTGCTAGAAAAAAGTAACTAATTTACTCAAAGTTATATAAAAAGTCTAGTGTTCCACAGTTATTAAAAATAGACAAGATTCTTACAAATATTGATTACTGGCTTTCATGTAGAATAAACCACTGTTTTCAATTTAGAAAAATAAATTATGTTAATCACATTATTATACAACATGCTGGCTACCAGTTCTTCTAGCTTTCATCTAAAATATACATATTTCTGCTTGGCTTTTTGCCTGATCATCTGCAATCTGCTAAATCTTTTTAAGCAAAGAAGAACAAAGAAAACAATCCTAAGCATCTCCAAGCCAAAGCAATAGTTATCCTCTATTTGACTTCAATGATGCTTCACCGTAGTTACCCACACAGGAGAGCTATTTTAATTGCACTACAACACATATTAAGTTACTATGTTACATGTGTAAGTTTTATTATAATAGTATTAACAGAGAATTTTCTAACTCTGACAAGGAATGTGAAAGCCAATAATAATCACACAAGTCAATTTTTCTGGATTCTTACATCTTTTTTATAAGCCGCTCTGAAGTACTGAAAGGCTGCAATTAGGTCTCCTGCAGCCTTCTCTTCTCCAGACTGAACAAGCCCAGCTTCCTCTGCCTCAGAGGAGAGGTGCTCCAGCTCTCTAATGATCTTCATGACACTTCTTTGCACCCACTCCAACAGCTCCATGTCTTTCTTGTGCTGGAGGCTGCATGTTTGGATGCAGTAATCCAGCTGGGGCTTCACAAGGCAAAGCAGAAAGGGACAATCATCTCCTTCACCCTGCTGGCCACCCATCTTCTGATGCACCATAGAATACAGTTGGCCATCTGGGCTGCAACACACACTGCTGCCTTATGTCCAGCCTCTCGTACTCCAGAACCCCAAGTCCTTCTGGGTAGAGATGTTATCAATGAGTTCCTCTTCCAGTCTGTACTCCTGTCTGGAATTGCCAAGACAAATGTGTAGCACCTTCCCCCTGAACTTATTTAACCTAATTCATTTCACATGGGACCAACTTTTTTAATTTGCTTGTACATGCAAGGACTTTTGCTCAGAATATGGACTGTTTTAAGTCACTTCCAATAATATAACAGAGATGGTCAAGAAAATGGCTATTCTCCCCAGTTCTTGGCCACAACCTCCCCGTAGTGCAACTCAAAACTGTCTGCAAAATTGCCCTTTATTTTCAACAGCTGGACAGGCTTGTCTGAAATATATGACAAATAAATCTCAAGGTATCATTCTCTAGACATAAAAGGCAGATCCATCCTTTTAGCCTATATCTCAAAAGAAGAAAGATAAAGAAGACAGTTCAAAAAATTTCCATCTGTAGGGAATACATTCACAGTAGGCATATCACCAAGAATGCTGATAAAATTCTCATGTAAATTCACTGTGCAGTCTGAATAATACAAAGAAAGCACTGCCCTCCCTTCCTCCCTCCCTCCCACCTTCTCTTTTCTTCCCTCAAATGATATTATGTTGTTAACTCATCAAAACCCATGTAACCAAAAAAACCTCATAAATCTGTTTCTAAAGTTCAGCATAGTTTGTGGTATCCTTGGCAAGATGTTGTGCTACTAAAAGCTACACTTTCAGTGAAAAGCTACAAAATGAATCAAATAAATTTGAATTAAATGTGGAAAAAATGAAATATGCATTATTAATATGATCTCTCACTGGAGAATGTCAAAAAGAATTCTACTTATTCAAGGACATAACCATTTAAATTAGAAATATGAATTGGAAAATAAGCCAATATTTATAAAGTCTTTATTCTTGTTGCCAAGGATATATATATTCTGCATCATTTACTACCTAGTTAAAAATAGATTAACAAATTTTCTTAGTGTATTTCCCATACCTAAGGATTCCCAATTCAAGATTTACTATTTGAGCATTACGGACAAGTTTTAGGGGGTCATAATCACTCTGTGCTGACTGTGCCAAATAGGAAACATCTCTCCTGTAAATAAAGAAGCTTACCTATGGGAAAAAGAAATACTGTTATTAAAAAGTTTAGAACAACAGGAACACGCAAAATTGTGCACTTTAACAATAAGCAAAGCGTCCATTCTTGCAACGTCTGTATTTGTCCTAAAAGAGGTATAATTTTCATATAGACAAGATAATGTGTAATCCTACAAAGGAGGATGGCCTAAGCAGGTAACCCTGCTTTGTTTATGAACCGATTATATTGCACATCTTTACAGAATAAAAATTAGCATATTTAAAAACACATGAAGAACCAAAATCACTTACTGACAAACCATTAAGTGCCACAGTGCTACTTAGCATTAGTATAACTAAACAAGAAGCAAATTTTATTGGCTAATGATCATCTCTCACCTACAGCGCTCTATTTTTGACTATATGACGAAAATAAAATGCATGCCATATGTCAGCAGGATATAATATAGCATGTACAAGAAACACTCAAAGATCTTTCCAATCAAAGAAAAACCTACTCACACAAACAGTGCTGGAAAACTTGTGTATGACTGGTTCTCTTCATGCATTTGGTATCTCTGTGTCTTTACTGAACTACTACTTTAATTTCCATTTTTGGTTATGCAAAATACAACAATCAACTGCAGTTGTGAATTTTGCTGTGAAAAGTACAGACAGCAATCTCAGTTTTCTCCTAAGTGCTAAAAATGCAATTAGAGTGAAAATCTCTAGAAACTCTGCTATTTCCATCTTAAATTTAAACGCTAGAAAGGGATCACCTGATCCATGTTGTTTCTGTACTACAAATGAGCTCCCTTCTAAAACAGTGAATTTCCACATTTGTGCTAGAACATAATATGAGGCTGCAACTTACAACTCCCTACGGGAATGATGTCAATTGGCATTTTAAAAATGAATTCAATGACCTACAATAATACGAGTTTCATATGCGCAATATTTGTCAGTAGGCAACATGGGAGGTTCAGAATTCATTTACAGAGTCCAAGCTTTATAAAGGCAAGAAAAAATATTCTTGAACTGTTTCCTTTAACTTGATAGCTGCCTTACGGTGAATGTAATATTAGAACAACAAAAAGTTGACAATATGAAAGGGATATGAATATAGTAGGATCGACATTTAAAACAGGAAGGTAAAAAAGAAAAAACATTCCGGGCAGTATATGCCCATTTGGCTACATCATTGACCAGATACAACATTCAGAGCTTATGGAAATTTTGCAAATCTTCTAGGAACTGTAGAATGGTAGTTCTCAGATCTGTTTGCATAGCGCACTTTTAGTCACCATAAAGGAAATCTGCAACCATAAGCAAGTCTCTGAGGACAGAAGGTTCCATTTAAAAAAGGCTTAATATACAGTCACGCCACTGCTCTCTTTTTCTGGCACTAAATTCCACTGAAATGGAAGATAGTACCGATGACACCAAGTTGAAAGGAAGTGTTGATCTGCCTGGGGGAAGGAAGGCCCTAAAGAGCGACCTGAACAGGCTGGACCGCTGGGCTGAAGCCAATGGGATGAAGTTCAACGAGACAAAGTATTCTGGGTCCTGTACTTTGGCCACAACTCCAGGCTACAGGCCTGGGGCAGAGGCTGTAAAAATGTGTAGAAGAAATGAATTTGGGGGTATTACTCGACATTCAGCTGAACATGAGCCAGCAGTGTGCCCAGGTGGCCAAGAAGGCCAACAGCATCCTAGCTTGTATCAGAAGTATTGTGTTGCCAGCAGGAGCAGGGAAGCAATTGTCCCTCTGTAGTCAGCCCTGGCAAGGCTGCATCTCAAGTACTGTATTCAGTTTTGGGCCCCTCACTACAAGAAAAACATTGAGGCTCTGGAGTGTGTTCAGAGAAGGGCAACGAAACTGGTGAAGAGTTTGGAGCACAAGTCTTATGAGTAGCAGTTGAAGGAACTGGGATTGTTCAGTCTGCAAAAGAGGAGGCTCAGGGGTGACCTTATTGCATCTCTACAGCTACCTGAAGGGAGGCTGTGGTGAGATGGGGGTCAGCTTCTTCTCTTATGTAACTAGCAATAGACAAGACAGAATGCCCTCAAGTTGTGTCAGGGAGATTCAGATTGGACAGTATATATTGGAAGTATTAGAAAATACTTCTCCAAGAGAGAGTTGGGGCACTGGAATGAGCTGCCCAGGGAGGTGGGGAAATCATCATCCCTATAGGTATTCAAAAGACATTTAGATGTGGTACTGAGGGACATGGTTTAGAGGGAAATATTGGTAATAGGTGGATAGTTGGACTGGATGATCTTAGAGGTCTTTTCCAGTCTTGGTGATTCTATGCAATGTCAGAAGCAGCAGAAGCTTGTACAGACGAACCAAGCAAAAAGAGATGCAGGTTATTTTCTGATTTCTGTTGTAATAAATATAAGTTGTCTTCTGAAACAGCTTTTTGAAGCGATTTCAGTTTCATGAAGCATGTTACACTATGCCCATGATTGTTGTTTATCAGTAGAACAGAATGGAAGAATGGAATTGGTTAGGAGTTAGCTATAAATATATATATGAATATATATGAATATATGAAAATTGAACATTCTAAGCAAGAAGAAAATACTGATACAATTCTAACACATCTAAACACTAGAATATTCAATATACTCAACATTTATAATGAAATCAAAATACGAAGAAGACAGAAGCAGAACAGCCACTACTAAAAGTTTTAAGAGGTTTGACTTTGAAGTTTAAAATCAACTCTCAAACATTTAAATCAAACAAACAGGAACCAATGTTTTTAATTATAAAAGCGTAACAACTAAATCTGAACAGACTACCTATGTTAAATGAAGTACTTACAGAAGTAGCCTGGGAGTAGTGATTAATTCCATGAAAGGAGAATATAATGCGTATTGTCATCTTTCATGTTTTATCATATAGAGCCTGAGGCAACAAACAATTCAGAAAGTATGTAATTGCCATTTGTCCTTCAAGGAGAATCTTCAATTCCAAATAGTAATAAAACTATTTGAAATGGTAGATAGGCATTATTTTTAATTCCTATGCATCATTTATTGTCACTGAGCAAATATAATATTTTCTTCCTCAAGGAGATAAGAACAAAGCTTCCCCATGCAGCATCCTTTGCTTTTTTTTCCTACTCTATATACAGTTTAAATTCAAAGAGCCTTTGCCATCCCACGCTGTATTTCAGCGTAACACCAGTTTTCATTTTGTCAAATATATAACATCTGATTAATATTTAGAAAATTAACATTCACAGTAGAATTAAAATACTTTAACTGAATACATTAGATCAAATAAAGCAAAAATTAAAGCAAAATAACCACTATCACAGAATAATTTAAACAAGAATATATTAATGTAGTAAGACAGAGAAGAAAAAAAAAAATCAATTCATTTCCCAACTAAGAATACAATTTTTAGTTAATATGTTCTTTATCCAAAGGTCTGGATCTGGCTGTACAGATCATTTTAGTCAAGAATAGTTGTATTCTAACACCTACAGTTTCAGCAGAGGTACTGACACTTTCTGTTTTGTTGTCACACTAACTTTTGCATTTTCAGAATTATGAACTAATCTTTTTTGAGCAACTAGCAGGGAATTCTTAATTAGAATATGGCACGGGGCTGCTGATCTTACTACATCAGACCCTCAGAAAATAAGCTTACACTTTCGTAATATTTGCTATTTTAATTTTTTTTTTCATTCTCCCCTTACATTAAAAAAATCACAGCCCTACCTAACACCAAACTGGAATTCATACAAAATCACGTGATCTTCATTAACAAAGACACTTTTAAAAGTCTGGTTAAGTCCCTGCACAGTCAAATCTACATCGGTTGCTACAAAAGTAATCCCTCCAATGCCAATATAATAATATAGGAGGCATTACTTTCTGAGCAGCCCTCACAGCATTAACTACTTTAAGTAAATGGTTGGACCATGTAACTAATTATGGAGCCATAACTCCATAGTTAAGAACTACACTATTTTATGACTGCCATAACTAAAAAGTAAGGAAGACAGACACTTAAGATCAAGAGAGTGCAAAAAAATAGAAGCGTAGAACCTAAAAGGCCACCATAACATAACTAGTGTTAGATTGGTGGGAAGAAAATTGGGTAGGTATCTGACTTCTGTGTGAGACAAGCTAGAATACACGAGTTGAAACTTTAAAATTAAACTTCACTTATAACTACTTTTTCTGAACTTTTAACTAGTGACGAATTAACCAGTTTTCAAACAGACACATTGACAATACAAGCTCTGAAGTGAAACTAGTAACCCTAACTGCAACCCCAAGAAGAGACATTTTTGAAAGACTGCAAATGAAATTGCAAGAAGTGAAAAAATTCCTCGAAGAATCTCTTTTTCAGTTTAAACTAATAAGTCAGACTTATAATTAAGGCTCTTGACAGATTTCATTATAAAGATCAGATATTAATTCAGTGCAGATAACCAAAGCTGCAGGTTGGAGGGCGAGGGACAATGAACTAATGAATGATACGTCTTCACACTCAGAAAGAGTGGTGTATGATGTAGCAGGCAGGAGGTACAAAAAGAAAATGCTACAGAAAGAAAAATACAAAAATACTTTTTTCAGCTACAGACAAAAATCAAAAATGTAAAAGAATACAATGTAGAAGTTCCATTCACAAAGGAAATACTGCCAGAAATAGCGTAAGACCAGAAACATATGAGATATAGAGCCATAAATAACATTTGCAAAACAATATACAACTGCAGTGATGCAGCCAAGAGCTGCCAACTCAGAGCAGTAGAAGAAAGTTACATCTATCAAGCATGCATATGTACAGCATATCAAAAAAGCAGCAGATACAATACTAACAATCTGCTTTGATGCCTGCAATATCTAACCTGAAAATACATACTTCTTAGAAGAAACCTTCTTCTTAGAAGAAACCTGGATTTATACAATATCAGATAAATGTTATTTCTGAAAATACTTTAAAAACTTAACTTGAATCAAAGTACTGATACAAAATTGAGAGTTTAGGATAAAGAATTAATGTTTAGGCTTTATGACTCCAAACAAAGGTGGTTAAAACAGAGCTAAATAAGTGGTGCTTTTTTAGTGTCATGATGAACAAGGAGATAATTCATAATATTTTTTTTCTGAAATTTTAAAAATTTTAATGTTGATCAGTGAATATCAGTAGAGACGAAAATGAAAGTAAGAACCCACGTTGAGACCCACGTTTACAGTTACTGCTAGGCAGTGTTTTACAGACCAAGGCCAATCACAGTGAAGAGCAGCACAAGGGGCTGGAAGGCAACAGAATTATGACTTAAACTGGCCAGAGGGATATTCCATACCATGTAATATCAAGAGAAAGGAGTTTTAAAGGGGAGGAGTTTATCTCTCTCTCTTCCACTGCTTGGGAGGCGAGCTGGGCATTGGTTGGGAGATGGAGAGCAATTACTTGTGCATCACTTGTTATATACATTTATATATATATGTGTAGTCATAATTATTTTCCTTTTCTTTATCTTACTAAATAGTTTTAGTTCAAGCCATGAGTTCAATTTTGTTGTTTTTCTTTTTTTTTTTTTTTTTAAATTCTCTCTCTCATCCCACTGGGAAGGGAGAAAGTGAGCAAACAACAGTGTAGTGCTGAGCCACTTGCCAGGTTAAACTGCAACAAGGCTGCAACTTGTTCTTCCACTGGCCAGCTCATTAAACCTAGGCTGAGTTGTCCTGATGCACATGCTCACTCAGGGAAACAGAGGGCTGAAAAACATCTGAGCAATGTGTCACAATAGCTGCACGAGACACAATTCTTCCTTCTCACAGATCATGCTTACAGGCTAACACAAGGAACACTCAGGAAATAAGGAATAAGGTGTCAGGAAAGAAAGAGGAAAGCACTTTAGGACTTTTGCTAAGGAACCAGTAAAGAGAACAGCTCTTCCTTCTGCGAGATACCGCTATTTATCTGCTCACAAAAAGAGAGAGATGGCTAGGAAACAGCTAATAGAGCTGGAAGGTCCTGTGAAAACATCCGTACATTATTATGATAAGAAAAAAAGGTGGATTAGCAGAAAAACATCATAGAGAGGAGGTGTATTTCCTGGTTGCAAAGGTAACTGTGAAAAAGAGCAAAAAGCAACATATATTGGTTTCACAGTAAAACATCCCTAAAGAAGGCAGAAGATTTAGTCCAAATCATTGAATTTTTGATGGGTGTTTCAAGGAAGTCTAATAAGTTGGACTTCCGGGAAGGAAAGTGGGATTTATCTAAGTCTTTGATCTCACACATGTTTAATTACGTCCAATGAGACTTAAATCCTGGGTCAGATAATAACAGCAGACATCTGCATCAAAGGATTACATTTCATTTCAGTGCCATCATAAAAAGGTGTCATATTGTGAAATAACTAATGGGACTAAGCTCACAAGTAGGCTTCTTTTGAATGCTGGACTATGCTTAATAGCATATTTGAGCCACGGCATAATGTTGTCTACTCTGCTTTCCAAGTACTCCTAACAACCACTAGTTGACTGACTTGAGCTAAATGATCCATCAAAAATATCAAATCAGATGGCGTGATAAGAAAATTTCAATAGGAAAGCAAAAGTATGGACAGGACCAGAATGCATGGAGACCGTCAGACAGGTTTATGTTACTGGAATACCTAAAGTATTCAGCAAAATGTTTCCTTTACAGACATTATTTTATATGGCAATTAAAAAAATTATAGTAAATAGTTGAGAAGGAAATTTTAAAAAACAAAACATGGAATTCTCCAGGATAAATCTCTCTCTGATGAGGAACAAACTTTCTTCACAACATTCTTCACTGCAGAAATAATACAAAGAAAGAGAGAAAGGAGAGAAAAAGGGGAGAGAGTTTTTTAAAGTCTAAACTAGGATGTCATTCCAAATATAAATTAAGTTGAAAAGACACAGTAAATTTTTCCTTATTCTGCCAGTAGAAGTAACTTCTTTACTCCGTTACTTGTTATATCAGCATCATGAAACTGCAAGAACAATGGCTGCTTTTCACAGAGCAGAAGTGTAATTAAGCAGACTTGCTTGGCAGCTTAACTGCTAATTAGAAGGAACTGCTTTAAGTTTGTAGAAGTTGTTGCCCTGGATCTTGGTGAATCAGCTTCCTTCTAACTTTCGCAAAAAACAATGGTGGTATAAAGCTGATAAATTATTATCGCTTAATTTTTTCTTCCCATATATCTTTCTTTAAAAAAAAAAAAAAAAAAAAGTCTTATGGTACTTCATAGTACTTCTGAGCATATGAGGCTGCTAACTTCTGCAGTATTCACTATATTCAGTATTTTATAAATGCACAAAAGTATATTTTGATAGTATGTTATATTACCAGAATAGAAATTTAGCCCAAGCAGTGAAAAATATGGTAGAGAAATGTTTCTGACAAATGAAATCCAACTGGCAAAAGGATTATAGATACTGTTTTCATTCAGAAGGCATCGTAAAAAATCTATATGCAAATCTATAATTATATATATATAAATTCTTATTTTGGATATGCAACATTTACAACACGTATCTGCTTTCACACAGAGATTCCAGTTACTATTTATTATACTTTAAACATAAATGTGTCTTATTTAGCAGGAAATCAATTCTTGCCCTTAATTCAATCAAAGCACAAGTTGTCTGCCTAAAAAGCAATACATCAACTGCAAATTTATGGCTCAATATGGATACCAGCCCACAGCTAAAAATTTGCAGATCTATATAACGAAGCACATTAAAGAGTTCTCCTGGGTAACGTATAACCAGAAGTAACTCTCATAATTCAGCACACACTATGGGAAGAGCTATTACAACCACGTCTGTTCACCTTTTTTGGTCCAATCCATTTTCAAAAGAAGCTGTGCATATTGTCAACATAATGAATGAAATCACAAGACTCCTCATAAATTTTAAAAGGCCTAAGGGGTTTCTTCACCTTCATGTGAAATCTGAGTACTGTATGCTTAAACTGAAGTGTTGTGCTGCATTTTTTTTAAATAAAATTATACATTTTGATGAATGTGCTCTTTTATTAGCTACATCAGCATTCTGTAGAATGCCTCAAAGTGAAAACATTCAGTAATACAATAGTTGCATTTTCTTAGATCAGTCCACCTTTACTGTATAATTCCTTCAAACTGCACTGCTGTTTTTTTTTTTATATATAGTAGAAGCTCTTCCCATATATCTTCCATCATGCCTTAGAGATTCTGAATTTATTTCAGTATGAAGAACACTATAAAAAGAAAATATTTTTTTAATGTACCATGAAATTCCTTAAGGAAGGGTTTTTGTGACCATTCTAAAAAAAAAATTCTCTGAATTCTAGTAACGGAGAAAGAGCATCACTTCATTGTAAATACAGGATAAGAATACTGCATGTCATCTGTTCTGTCAAATATAGTAACACAGAATATATTTTATTCTTGGTAAAGCAAATGTACCCTAGAATAATCCTTTTACAGAAGGCAGCTCTGCTGGGCTATTTTTACAACTGAACTAGAAAGCAGCCAAGCGAGTATGTCAGTGTTGGTCAGTTCGATATATTTAGTAAAACACAACCTTTATTCCTTTCACACAGCAGTATTCATTATTGTGATGACATTCACTCAACGGTAAAAGGATTGAAAATATATGAGAGGCTGCATACTTTTAAGGCCATACCAATAACTGTAAAAAAAACAGAATGCACTGTATGACAAACAGTACAAACCAGATTTATTTAAGTGTAAAGACTACCATTCTCTTCAATACACATTGCTCCTTTACCTAAATGGTTACAGTTTCCACTAGCTTCAACATACAGCAGCAAAATTTCTGTCAAGTAGTTTTGAGTGCAACTTAACCACCTTACAGCCCTGTACCATATTTAATAGAATACAAGCCTTATGAAACTCCATAAGGCAACTCCATGAACCTCCATAAATTCACATCAGTAATTTCATGGAGGTTCTTCCAAGTTTCTTGCCATGAGTGGCCTTCAGTTTATAATTCCTTATGCTCACTTCACAGCCTATACTGCACTCACCAACTACATTCTCTATTTAAACATCTAAAAGCTTTCTTAGAAGTCTCAGAGTGCAGTTTTGTTTGTTATTTTCAGTAAAGTTTGTCAAAGGAATAGCAAAAAAATACAAGAAGGAAGAAATTAAAAGGCATTATTTCCTTTGATAGATTCACTGTTAATTGATTAGCCTAAGAATTTCATTCACTTCTAAAACTGATCAATAAACCATGTTAAATACATGTATCAATAAAGGAACTAAGGGTCCGAAGTTCCCATTATAGTATCATTAGTGGAGCCTGAAT
Source organism: Chrysolophus pictus (assembly GCA_037305975.1). NCBI lineage: Eukaryota > Metazoa > Chordata > Aves > Galliformes > Phasianidae > Chrysolophus > Chrysolophus pictus. The sequence goes on from CM074576.1 coordinate 169,020,550, forward strand.
GTTAACATGGCATAGTCAGCAGGATTCCCTCAGCGTTGGAAAATCCAGAGGCTATCCCTAAGTTGTACACCACAAAGACCATAAGCTAGGAAAGGTACAAAAGATACCAATACTTGATCCAACAAGTGCAGGTGGGGAGCATCAGGAAGTGACCTCTCAGCTATATGTCAAGAAGGCTGTAAAACAGGAGAGGTACGAGCAGTGGTAAGCCACGACTGCACAGGAAATACTAGTGCTCGACTACACCCCTGTTACTGAGAAGCTGAAATAGTATAATGCCTGCCCTTCCCCACAGGAGACAACTTGGGATCAGAACAACTGACACAATCTCAGTGCTGTAGCAGACAGAATTACAACACTTGAGAAAGAGCAAAAATTGTGGCCAGGGGAAGGAAAAGCTATAGTGTATGCTGTGCTGAGAGTAGCACTGGTGACAGCTCAGGAGAGGCAGCTGATTAAACAGACCAGTGATGAAATGGTTAAATCCTTTCAGGAACAACTGAAAACCCTGCAGAGCCAATTAACTGCTGAATGTAATACCACTCAGAGACTTCATGTGGTGCTGTCAGGTGCAGCAGACTGGGAAAAAACTCTGTGGTCTCAATTAGAATTAAAGGAACAAGGAACAGACTTTGACTTAGTCTCAGAAAGTGAGCCAGGATTTTCAAGTCCAGCTCAATCAACTGATAAACAGAGGCAAGATTGAGGACCCCTACATCCGATTAAGGAGTTAGGCAGGGAAATCAGAGAATCCATGACCCAGGAAGAAATAGTTCAGGAACTGTTAAACTATGGCAGAGAACTGGAATCATGGGGAGCAATGCTAAATCTAAGCTTGCCATTAGGATTTGATGGACGACCTGCCTATAGAATCATTAAAAAGTGAAATAAACAGAAATAGACCCTAGCAATGAGCAGACCCCTCAGGAAAACAGAAAGATGGAGATCCAACCGTATGGCTAGTTCCAGAGTTTTAAACCATCTACATCAATCCAGTAATGACCAAACTGCTCTACCTATTTGTATGATAGGAAATGCTATGCCAAGGCACATTAAATCCTGCCTTTGCAGTACTGTTTTGTGGAATCACCGCTTACACTTCAGTGCCAGCAAATTCTACAGGTAGCTCTCATACAATTGGTAAAATTATTATTCAATTATGATCTGAATATCCTCCATTACCTAGCTACAAGGAAAAGGTTTCCAAGACATATTCTAGATTGATTCTTGTAATACTTATGTCAATTTATTTTCTGATGGGGAGGCATTAGGATTAACGTTAAGTTTGATAAGGGTCCCAAGACTGATGGTACATCATAGAATGGCTTGGGTGGGAAGGGACCTCAGGGGTCATCAAGTTCTAACCTCCCTGCCACAGGCAAGGTTGCCAATCACTAGATCAAGTGCCAGATCAGATTGTTCAGGGTCCCATCCAATTGGGTCTTAAACACTTCAAGGAATGGGATGTCCACAACCTCTGCAGGCAGCCTGTTCCAGCCATCACCACTCTTTCAGTAAAAAACTTCACTGTGACATCTAACCTGACATAACTATAGGCAGCTGGATGATGTGTCATGTGATTTGGCAATAAGGACTTAATTGGATCTCAAAAGTTACTGCATCACTTAATAAGGATATGAGGGAAGTGTGACAAGGTATTTTGCAAAATTGATTGATAATAGATTATTTGCTATTGTGACATAATCAAAAATGTCAAGATTCTGCAGTGATGCACTGTTTCAGTGCATCCAGAGAATCAGTTGCCATAAAAAATGATCTTAATTACATTCAGGACATTATTCAACATTTCCAGTAGAATGACAGTGGAAGGTGGTTAGTATAAAAATCTTATATAGTTTTGGACTTTCACTCGAAGGAGAAATGGGAAATGTAATCATTACTACAATACTTCTAATTTAACATTGTATTTTTTTATGTGTGAAGTCTGTGCTCACTTTCTTATTTTCTGTGCATTATGTACTGATCGACATAACTGAAGATGAATTATGAGATGTTCAAGCCATGGTGTGGAGGCCCATGCTAAGATGAGAAATCATGGAAAAGACAAATCAATTGTTTCAAGCTGTGCAATTTTTGGACTGATCTCTTGGATCCTGGATTGGCTGCCTGTTAATACCTTTCAGATTCATGGGGTGGGAAAAAATGCAAATGTAAATATAAAAATTATAGTCTTAGGTTATTTTTCTGTCTGTAATGATTAACATAGTATTGTCATAAGTTATACAATTTCCAGAATATTTTCTCTTTTATCCCCACTCCTCATCCTTTCTCTGTCTGCTATATTCAGATCACCATAGTCTGCAGAGTGTTTGAGCCATGGGGTTGATTATAGCAGACCAAGGAAAAATGTTTTATCTGTGGTATGTCGGGCATTTACAGAATAAGATCATCTCCATGATAAGAGTCTAAATGCCAAAGGTACAGTCAGATGAGGGAGCCCTGTGGAGGGCCTCCTCTGTCCAAAACTCCCATTTGTTGCAGATGTTTCGACTACAAACCTGTTTACGGTGAACACTGTTGACAACATAACATCCATCTGCTAACACAGAACTAAGTCTCCATCTTACAAATATAGAATCACAGAATGGCTTGAGTTGGAAGAGACCTCAAGGATCAAGTTTCAATCCTTATGCCGCAGGCAGGGTTGTGAACCACTAGATCAAGCACTAGATCAGATTGCCCAAGGTCTCTTAAATACCTCCAGGGATGAGGCATCCACAACATCTTCGGGCAGCCTGTGCCAGCACCTCATCATTCTCTCAGAAAAAAACTTCCTCCGACATCTAATCCAAATCTCCTTTTGTTTAAAACCATTTCTCCTTGTCCTAGCACTATCTACCCTTATAAAAAGTTCATTTCCCCTCATGTTTATACATTCCCTATAAATACTGGAAGACCACACTGAGGCCTCCCCCCAGCTTTCTCTTTTCCAGGCTAAACAATCCCAGTTCCTTCAGCTTATCTTCATAGAAGAGGTGCTCCAGCCCTCTGATCATCTTTGTGGTCCTTCTCCAAATGCTCCACATCTTTCTCGTGCTCAGGGCCCCAGACTTGCATGCAAGATGGAGCCTCAAGAGGGCACAGTAGAGGGGGACAATCACCTCTCTTGCCCTGCTGGCCATCCCTCTTCTGTTGGAGCCCGGGATACCAATGGCCTTCTGGGCTGCAAGTACACTGAAGACTCATGCTAAATTTTTCAGCAACCAGGACTCCTAAATCCTTCTCAGCAGGGCTAATCTCAAGGAGTTCTTCTCCCAGTTTGTATACACATCTGGGATTACCTCAAATCAAGTGCAAAACTTCGCACTTTGCAAATCATTTGGATTAAAGGGGCCCACCTTTTGAGTTTATTAAGTCCTCTCTGGATGGCATACCTTCCTTCTTCTATATCAATTGTACTGCCCAGCCTGGTGTCATCGGCAAATTTTCTGAGGGTGTACTCATTACCATCATCTTCATCACTGATAAAGATGTTAAAGAGTATCAGTCCCAAGATAGACCCCAGAGGAACACTGCTCATTACTATCCTCCACCCCAACATGGAGTTGTTGACCACAACCCTCTGGCTATGACTTTCCAACACATTCTTTATCCATCACATAGTCCACCCTTCAGATCATCAGGCAGCAAGTGTTAATGTAGATCACTGGTATTCAAGGATGGAGCTTGGGCTTATTCAGTGGCCAAACACCTATGAAAAAGTTCAAGAGGCTAAATACTAAGTACTTAGTTAAATATATATATATAAATTAAAATATTTATTTCAATTCATCATCTCTTTGAGAATTTCAGCATTCTCCTTTAAACTCATGTCATAAAACACAGCTTGAAAATCCTCTTAGATCAATGTGCTGAGAATCTAATTAAATCAAGTTACTGAACTGTATCAATAAACAGTGGTTTTAATTCTGTCAACTTAGTATCGCTAATGCCATCCATAAATTTTGTCATGTTTACAAAGAAAGCATGAAAAAGTCACAATTTAGCTACATAATAAGTTATTCTCTCTTGTGTGACTTTAATGGGCTCTGCTAGGATAACAGCAGCCAGACAATTTAAAATTTTCAGGCTTCATTTTGTCAGCATCTGTGATCCAAGGGGTCATTCATTAAATTATGGCCTTTTTCCTTCTGTGTGATTTAACAGCTAGGAAGGAAGGAAGGTATAAAAAGAAAATAGTGATGAAAATACACGTAAAGTAAAGAAGACCCCCATATTATTTAAATAGCAGCATGTATAATTCACAGGATGAAAATTTCACTGCAATATTTAAGACTCCTCTTGGTGTACTCAGCTACAATCTCAAAAGGAGGCTCCAAGATGCATTAAGAACAAAAGGTGTTACCATGAAATCGAAGATAAAATGTGAGAAACATCATTTCACAGAATAAGTAAATTCTGCATAAAAAATATGTTAACACACTTGGTGAAACAAAATCAATTAATTTCAATACTATGCATCTAGTTTAGGAATAGTAGAGGAAAATCCAGATAGAACTATGCTTTTATTCTAAATTAAAAACCATGACATTTATTTGGCCCATTATTCAAAACAAATTTTCTAAAGATTATTAATAAAACTTATTTTTGGAAATGCTTATTTTTCTCCATTGACTACAGAGAAATTCTAGTGAGCAGGCTTGATTTACGATATCTAACTATTAAAACAATAGAGATGATTGAATGCAGAACTCCTGCCCTTGAGGCAAGAAATAAATCCATGTGGAGTTTCTTGAATAAAGAGGCTCCTGTCCAAAAGCAGTATCCTTAGGCATGACAAAATATAAATAAGAATAAAATAATAGTCTAGAGGTTTCATCCTTAAGGCTTCATTAGATTTTTTTTAAATGAAAAATCTAAAAAAAAAGTCAAAGTACACTATGAATAGAAGAGAAATTTGCTTGTGAGCCAAACTAACAGATGAACTTGTCTGCTGCAAGTACTGAAGTAGCAATGTAACCTGTTTATTTAAGGAAGTCTGCATTGACAAAATAAATAAAGTGTAAAAAAAATAAAAATACAATGAAGATGTCACACTTTCTTCTCTAGTATCTATATTCAATAAAAATTCTCCACCAAAATTCAGATGGGATCAACAAAAACGGAAGAATCTCACCAGGAATAAAGGATATAACTTTGTTCTCCACCATTGGCCTATTCTCACCTTTCTTTTTTTAGATCTCATGCTTCTGGATTTGTTTATTAGGACAGGCTGAAAGTGGTGTGATTGACATGCCATGATTTATCCACCTAGATGGAGTGGGGGTTAAAAATTGTCCAGTAGCACACTATCTGTGGCTAGGTTGAGACCTTAGATAGAGATGCAATTAGACCATACAATGAACTACAGACAAACCTAAATATATGCTTCAATAGCACTCTTCTATATCTGATAATCACATTACCCAGGGAAGTAGTTCAGTCACCATCCCTGAAGGTACTTTAAATATATGTACATGTGGTGCATATGGACATGGTTTAGTAGATGACTTTGTATTCCTAGGTTGATGTTTGGACATGAAGATCACAGAGGTCTTTTCCAAACTAAATGATTCTATGATTCAATAAATCCCCTTCAGCTTATTAGTATCCTCCTGAATACAAAGATGGTCAGAAAATAACTTTAAAGATATCTCATTTGTCTGTAAATACCTGTCAGAATTAATTTTCTTTTAAATGGGCCCTAAGTGGAAAAATCTCTCACATACATTTCTTTTTCATTACTAAGAAACTGAATAATTCCTGTGTCTTACCAGAAGTTTGCCATTCCATGTGGAGGACCTTTAGCTGCCACATGCATCTTCAATGCACTACAAAAACAGATAAACTGTTTTCAAATTAAATAGCGTGCCTAGAGTCTAAACATTTTATAAACAATATAGACAATAAATATATCTATTAATTAACAGACTTAGTGAGTGTAAATACCATTCTATGTTTTGATTTTTCTTCATAAACTGTAAAATAAATCAATTTAACATTTCCCTTCTTCCTATAAGTCTTCTGATTTTCTGAACTGCTTTATAATATATGGTAGATTTGGACCCTAAGGATAAAAAATTGAGAGTAATCTTCTGGGCTGTAAATTGGAAGAGCAAGAAGAGGATTACAGTCTCTCTTCTCCCCAGCACCATGAAATTCACGTGGTCTAAGGAATGATGACAACAGGGACTTCAAATCCTTTCACAATCTCAGTTCTCAACAGCACCAAATATCACTTCTGCTCCGAGTCATGCAGGGAAAGGAGAAAACAGCTGACTCTCATACATAACATACACAAACTTTTGCAGAGGACAAGTGATGTGTTGCAGTCAACCTACCACTGAATGGTCATTGTTTTAAAATATGATTATTGTGTGTCCATAATGAATGCTTCCCAAATGGACTGTTTAATCTAAAATTAGACTAAAGCTACTACAAATACATAACAAGTAATATTTCATTACTATGCAAGCCTCTTACTTGCCAGAAAGTATATGGTCTATATATTTATTTATTAAGAAAACATCATTAATTCATGCACATTAATAATTTTGCTTTTACAGTCCACAAATTCCTAGCATGGCTGAATTACTTCCAAGGTTAAAGATCACTGAGTATCAGCTATTCATACTAGTCCACACTTGTTCATCTTTGGCATTTGGATTAAACTTCCACAGCAATTTTCAAAATCATCTTATTCTCAGAAAGCATGTGGGAGACATATCAGGAGTATACAACATAAGGATCATAAAACTGCTGTTGTGTACAATGTTCATGTTTAAAAAATATATATTTGTAATCAGGTAACTTTAAAAATTGCACAGCTTTTAATACAGCTTTTATCATCGTATAGATAAATTTCATGACAAAAAACAGTATTGATCTCTTTTATTTGTTCCTTTTGTCAATTGCAAGTATGAGACAAAGAGAAAAATGGTAGTATCTTTACAAAGCCCATTCCAATACCAGTGATGTTAGTATTAACATATAAAGCAAGACTATAACTGGTAGATTAGATATCAAATTGATTATTTATAGCCTGAAGTAATGCTTTGTGCTAATAAGACTAAATGATCTGTACATTTTGTCTGAACACCAGGGGCTGACACATTTGCTGGCCCTGTCAGTAACATCTAGAGAATATACTTGTTGGTGCAGTATAACACGTCCTGAGATTTAGCAAACTATACATCAGGATGGGAACTGAGAGAAGCCACAGAGTACTGCTAATATAGGTGTTAGCAGAAATTTCTGGAACAATAGCCCAGGAGGGCTTTTACAAATCAGGACATGAAGAGTCCCTTCAAATTTAAATTTCCCTTGGCAGTTAACTGCTGCTGCATTAGCAAATCCTATGAACTGAAAAACCCTGCTGAGTTGCCTTGCATATAGTTGTAACATCACAGAAATCCTAAAAACAACCTCCTTCACAACATCTAAGCGCTTTCAAATACATCCGTTCATTCACAAATGGTGTGGAGAGAGATACTATGTTATATCTCATCAATAAACACAGGTAAAAACTGATTAAAAATACATAAAAACACACACACATACAAAAAAACCTTTTAAGTATTATAAGGGAAAAAAAAAAAAAAGGAAACTATTTGGAATTAGCTGGAACAAGGGCAGGCTTCAGAAAAGTAGGCCACAACAGCTACTAAAATGAGAGCAGACCACAGTCCTCCAGTACTAAGACAACACAACACAGCAACAATCTTCACATTGTCTAATGCTTATGTAAACCTCAACTCACTTCATGCATGCACAGATCTCCTGCATTCATGCTGCAATCTCTTCAAGGGGATTAGAAAATGAGAACTAAGCAGAGGATTAAAATTAGAAGGTCAGTGCATAAGAATTCTCACAAAGATGGCAACTGAGACAATGCGTCAAAAAGGAGACATGAAGTGGGAAATAAAGAGCAGTAAGCATTCTGTATGAAAGTGATCAGCTGTTTTCATCATCAAAACTAAGTAGACAGTTTCAGAGATTAAGATATGCTTTTTCTCTGCTAAATGTGCTTAAACATTCAGGAGTCCTTCATGTTCCTAAATCATGCTTAACACATTTTCATAGATTTCTCCCAATAAAGACTCCTGTCATCACTGTCATTTTTAAATCAATCTGAATGAGATGCCCTCCTTCTTGGTTAAGATACAGTACTGCAGTTCTATGGATGCACAAGAAATACTCTCTGAAAATAAGCAAGCATGCTTCATGCAATAAGGGGCACAAATGCTAAAACTTATTTAAAAATCTAACTAATGCTCAATATTACAGTCCACTTACCATGGGAAAACAAAAATATCAAGCAAAATCTCATAAGGTCCCAACAGACCCATGAAAGTTTATTGTTCCTGCAAACTTCTGGCGTGGCAAGGTATTTTAAATATGTTACAATAAACATATGCCAACTACATCAACATACAGCTTGGAATAAAAAAAAAGAAAAAAGAAAAAAAAGAAAAAGGTATTTACAATGAAGACAGCAACTCACACTCTATGGATACTATTCCTGTACTACAGAGATATGAAACCATCTCATCTTAAGCTGTTTAGAACAATGAAAGTAAGAGTCTGCCTCATTAATTCATCTAAAGTATTATTTGATTAAGGATACAAAATATAATTTGTAATTAAGGATTCCCTTTTAATGTTAAACAGGTAAGTCTTTGAACTCAGGGAAACTGCAAACTATGTAACATACATCTGCTGTAGAAAAAAGTGTCCTATAGGACCGAGGAACACACTGTGCATGATCATGCATTTCAATATTTCAACAGTACCTCTTCACTAAGGTCAAACTCAGCTTCAGTTTAAAAATAGACTGTTCTGAGGGCAGAGGGGATCTTACGCAGACACAAACACCATAGCAGGCCTTCTGGGTGTAGAAGATGCTATTATCTTTTGCTTGCTTGACAGTATACTTCCCTTCATATGGCAAGACCACACTACTCTCATTATAGTTGCCCTACTTCTTGAAACATCAAAGTTATTGTTCTAAAAATGCCACTAATTTGTCCCTTAAAGCAAATATATAAAACAATACATAACATAAGCAATTTGCCCAAGAGATACCTCTTTTGTTGCCTTAGGATATACTGAAACCATAAACTGCATTATATCATGTATTTTGAATTTAAGTTAACTACAATTTTAAGCTTTTACTTTTACGTCTTGTCTTAATCCATGTGAAGGGAAAAGAGGAAGATCTGCTGTGAAGGGTCCGAAGAACAAGTCTTAAAAGGAATGGCTGAGGGTACTGGAATTGTTTAGTTTGGAGAAGAGGCTCAGGGGAGACCTCATCACTCTCCAGAACTACCTGAAAGGAGGTTGTGGCAAGGGCTGGGGGTCGGCCTCTTCTGCTGCATAACCAACACTGAGACAAGAGGGAATGGCCTCAAATTTTGCCAGGGAGGTTCAGGCTGGATATTAGGAAAAAATTCTTCTCTGGAAGAGTGGTCAAAAGCTGGAATACACTGTCCAGGGGGATGGTTGAGTCAGTGATCCTGGTGACATTCAAGAAAACGGATGTTGTACTAAGGGACATAGTTCAGTGGGAAAATATTGGTAGTAGGTGGATGGTTTGACTAGGTGATCTTGGAGGTTTTTCCCAACCTTGGTGATTCTGTGATTCTATGACACCAAGCTCTGTGGTGCAGTCACCATGCTGGAGGGAAAGGAAAGCATCCAGAGGGATTTGGACAGATCTGAGAGATGGGCCAAGCAAAAAACATGGAAATACAAAAAGGCCAAGGAGAAATTCCTGCACACGTGCTGTGGCAAGCCCAGACAGGAATACAGGCTTGGCAATAAGCGCATAGAGCAGTCCACACAGATCACACAGAATCACAGAATGGCCCGGGTTGGAAGGGACCTCAAGGATCATGAACCTCCATCCCCCTTGCCACATGCAGGGCCACCAATCTCCACGTTTAATACTAGACCAGGCTGCCCAGGACCCCATCCAATCTGGCCTTGAACACCTCCAGGGACGGGGCATCCACAACCTCTCTGGGCAGCCTGTTCCAGCACCTCACCACTCTCTCTGTAAAGAACTTCCCCCTGACATCCAACCTAAATCTTCCCTCCCTCAACTTCATTTCCCCTTGTCCTGCTGTTATCTACCCTTTCAAAGAGTTGACTCCCGTCCTGTTTATAGGCTTCGTTTAGGTACTGAAAGGCTGCAGTGAGGTCACCCCACAGCCTTCTTTTCTCCAGGCTGAACAAGCCCAGCTCCATCAGCCTGTCCTCATACGGGAGGCGCTCTCCTCTGGACCCTCTCCAACAGCTCCCTGTCTTTCTTGTACTGGGGGCTTCAGACCTGGACACAGTACTCCAGATGGGGCCTCACAAGAGCAGAGTAGAGAGGAACAATCACCTTCCTGTCCCTGCTGGCCACCGCTCTTTTGATGGAGCCTAGGATACCATTTGTCTTCCGAGCTGCAAGAGCACACTGCTGGCTCAAGTTAAGCTTTTCATCCATTGAGACCACCAGGTCCTTCTCTGCAGGGCTGCTCTCAAGGACCGTTCCTTTCAGTCTGTATGGATGCCTGGGATTCCTCCGGACCAAGTGCAAAACCTTGCACTTTGCTGTGTTGAACCTCATCAGGTTCACCCGGGCCCACCTTTCTAGCCTCTCAAGGTTCCTCTGAATGGCATCCCTTCCTTCTACCATGTTGACCGCACCGCTCAGCTTGGTGTCATCAGCGAACTTGCTGAGGGTGCACTCAATTCCATCATCAATGTCATTGATAAAGATATTAAAGAGCACCGGTCCCAAGACAGACCCCTGGGGGATGCCGCTCGTTACCTGCCTCCACCTGGACATAGAGCCATTGATGACCACCCTCTGACTGCGGCCTTTCAACAAACTTCTTATCCATCAAATCCACATCCCTCCAATTTGAAGATAAGGATGTGGTGGGAGACCATGTCAAAGGCCTTGCTCAAGTCCAGGTAAACGACCTCTGCCAGCTCCTTCGGAACCCTGGGATGCACGCCATCTAGCCCCATAGACTTGTACACATTCAGTCTCATGAGGCAGTCTCGGACTTGCTCTGCCCTTACAGTGCGGGGGGGAGGGAGAGGGGTTTACTGCCCCAGTCCTCACCTAGAGGTTTAGGGATGCAGGGCTCAGGGATGTGAGAAATATTAGAATCTTGGCAGCCACTGAAGACCAAAGCAAAGAACTCATTCAGTACCTCAGCCTTCTCTTCATCTGTTGAAGTCAGTTCTCCTTTCACATTTACCAAAGGAGGTACACTCGTTTTGGCCAGTCTCTTCTGGCCAATGTACCTGTAAGAATGTCTTCCTATTGTTTTTCACACCCCTCGCCAAGTTCAGTTCTGCCTGTGCCTTGGCTTTCCTTGAGCTTACAGCTTGACATGAGCCAGTAGTGTGAGCTTCAGCCCAGAAAGCCAACAATATCTGCAGCAACAGAAACATGAGTAGCAAGGTGAAGGAGGTGATTCCCTCCCTTTACTCCTCTCTCATGAGATCCCACCTGGAGTACTGCATTCAGCTTTGGGGCCTTTGGCACAAGAAGAATATGGAGATATTGGAGCGAGGGAGCTGAGGACATCTCCTACAAAGAAAGGCTGAGGGAGCTAGGATTGTTCAGCATGGAGAAGAGAAGGTTCTGGGACACCTTACAGAGGCCTTAACAGTATTTAAACAGGGCCTACAGAAAAAATGGGGAGGGACTCTTTATCAAGGATCATAGTGGTAAGACAAGCAGTAATTGTTTTAAACTAAAAAAGGGCGGGTTTATATAGACATAGGAAAGAAATTCTTTATTCACATGTTGATGAAGCACTGGAATAGACTGTCCAGAAAAGCTGGGGATGGTGACCCATCCCTGGAGCTGTTCCAGGTCAGTATGGATGGGGCTTTGGACAGCCTGATCTAGTGGAAGGAGGTTTGAAACTAGATGGTCTTTAAGGTTCCTTCCTATCCAAACCATTCTACGATAAAACTCAGAAGAATCACTGTATGTATTGTGCTATGAAACATGCAAAAGTGCACAACTATACTGACCAAGCTGGGTAATTGTAAGATTCTGCTTGAATAAAGAAAGGCAGAAGCAAATGGCAAAAGCACTCTTTTGGCTAAATTCTTGCACACTTTGCAAAATTGTATCATAAACTAAATTAAGTTGGAAGATAAAGCTAAAATCAACTCTATTCTTAAATTTTTATTTTCTAGGTTTGAACACATTCCTCAGTTCTTAAAAGCAGTTTGTCATCTGCGCCCTCAACAATTTTCTTTTTCTAATTCACTTAAGCAGGCAAAAAAAAAAACTGTTTACATCTTAAATTTCTCCCGTACAGTTAACAAGCCACAGGTTATACTTAACCAGATATTTTTTTTTTTAAATCTCAACTCTGCCTCACTATCAAAGTAAAACAGAAAAATGTTTTCAATATTGTGGAAATTTTCAATCACAAGGAATCAATTCTGTTGAGAAACCGATTCTTTTTTCATTACACATAAATTTCTCATTTATCAAGCCAAAGAAAATAGAGATTCAATAGTCAATTATGTGTATTTTATGCATGGAACATGGTCTTCTGAATCATATCCTGCCTTAGAATTAAAACAATTAAGCTTTCTATATAGGCTAATGGTTTATTTACATCCAGTAACTTAAACAGTCTAGTGTCTTCAGCTTCCAAATCTGTTCTTTAAAATTGTGCTTAATAACCAAAGGTTCTTCTAAACAAGAAGTTACAAAGAAAAAGTTTTCATAAGAACTACTTACATGAATTTATAAACACTCGAGTCCTCCTGGAGCCATTTCAGTAACTTAAAACGTTACAATCTGCCTTACAGAGATGATACCTGAGCAACTGTTTTGTTGGATAAGATAAAGAAACTCTGAATAACATAAAAATTCACTTCTTCATATTGCCAAGCTGCAAATTGTACACAAATGGCTATATTTCAATCAATGTTTTTCCCCAGTCAATCCATATTAAGGATAAGGGAAAAAAAAAATGGAGCTTTCATATGCTACATTCTTACATTTCATAAAGATAGCCATAAAAGAAGATAGCTACAGTATTAGGGAGAATATAAGCTGAATGACTAAAGAGTAGCAGTCTATATCTATTCTGCTATATTGGCAGAGGAGGCAAGTCAAGTTCAAATCCATTTAAGTTCTATTTATGAGAGAAATGAAAAAGATTCTTGTAGATTTTCCCTGCATCGAGTCATTAAATTACAGCCATGATGCTAAATTTTTCAGGTAACCCCTCTCTTTGCAACTGAACCACTTTCATTTTTCTATCATATTAAATTGGTTGTCTTCATTTTAGGCGGCTTTTATCTTTTATTCCTGATATATTTCTCCCCTGTTCACAGTCAAAATGTTGACCCTGTCTTATGAATGAATCCAGTCAGACTTAACTGAAAATTTACCAAGTGAGCAAACAATTACTTGTGTACTTTTCCAGGCTTCTCTTCTCACTTGGGAACTGTTCTCCAAACACATTTGCAGAGGAGTTTCTTTTACTATAGTACATTAAACATGACCCAGTGTTCAACTGTCTTCGTGCAGACTGCTACCCACCACACTGATTGTTTTATTACAAGCATCTGCCTGCATCTGCTCACTGTTTCTGCTTTGTAGGATTTACAGCCTGGTTCTAAAACCTCTACGCAATCTTAACACTCCCTGTACATTCAGCTATTGACACAAAAGACTTCTAAGTCAAGCCTGAGTCTTTTAGATCTGTCTGACTAATATCACTGCCACATCTAGAAAACAAGATTTTTAGATGTCACAATTTTCCATTATGAAATAAATTAAAATGAGCATAAAGAATAATCTGGTAACTAATGGTTAACATTGACTTGTGACTTTGAAGTCTATAGGAATTGTCTCATATCTTAAAAGTTCAATTTTTTGAAATTCCACTTGATGCAGAGAAGCAGAATAATTCAGGTTCAAAGCACCCTCTGGGATATATTCACTACAACCATCTGGCCCAAACAGACTCAGCTTCAAAGGTAGCTTAGAGCGTTCATGTTTTGGCTAGTCAAGTTTTTATTATCTTCAACGATGAAGATTTCAAAGTCTTTCTGGCTAATGACTTACCTGTTATGATTGTGCTTTTTTTGGTCTTAGACCTTGTCAGAATTTTCCTTGCTAAAATCATGACCACTACCTTTCATCCCTTTCCTGTACACTTCCAAGAAAATGTTGCCTCCATTTCACTGTAATTAATAGATACACAGCTGACAACTGCAGTAAGATCCATTCTCTACAGATCAACTATATATGTATGTATTTAAAGTGAAATTTTGTTCAGCTGCACTTTCCAGGAGCAGCTGATTGCACATAAAAGACTAATGTTGCATTCATGAATGCAGCCTAATATAATTTCCCTAGAAAATACAGTGATGATAAGGTTAATTATCATCTTAAACCTGATAATTTGGCATTCCCTTGTTTTTGCCTTTGCTAACAGGCTGAAAAAAAACAGAAAACAAGGCCAAGACTCAGCTTATTACATGTAAAAATATTCATGTCCGCAATATACTCAGCATAGGTCAAGACCTATGGTTTTTCTTCCAGCTTCACCAATTACACTGGAAATAAATATTTTTGATGTGTAAGCGGAATCTACTTTGTCAGCATACATACAGATTCCTAGAAGTAGCATTCTGCAGTTAATATTTATGGTTGCTCATAACACAACTGAATAAACTGGCTTAGGGGAAGTTATTACTAAAAGATATGAAGTCAGCTGTGGCAGTATTTAAACTATAATTTGTCCAAGAACAAATATTATGAAATATCTTGTGTAATAAGTATATGTACACAAAAAAAAAGCTGCCTAGCTGCATGAAAGGCTGAAATGCACTTAGAATATTTGTACACTCAAAAACTATAGAAACAAATTCATTTGCTTAATAGCTTATATACAGGACTTCAGTCCCTTTATATTCTCAAAGAAAAAAAAAAAACAAAGAGAAGAAGCAGCTTAATTGATTAAGAGAAATTACTGCATTCTAGCTTTCAAACATTGCTAAATCACATTAATATCCTATACACATGACTTTGTTAAAACTTTTATCCTAGCACAGGTAACAACTTAGCAGTGGAGTATGCAAGGCCCTACACTAAGGAACTGAGTATCTTTGAAAGATGATGGTTTCATATGGAAAAGAAAGGAAAAGCTGATTTTCAGAGCTGTTCTACAAAAAGATTTTTCCATTTCTCCCTGAGAATAGAACTTATTTATAATAGAAGTTGATACTGCAGTATCAGTATGACCTAAAATATGTATTATATTTGAACCATTCCAGATTTGAGTAAAGCAATATGGAAGCTAAGATCTTAATCCAAACAGAAAGTACTCTTAAACTGAATCTAGTATTCCATCAATTCATCACTCAGCATTTCATAGTTCAATGGAACCTAAGTTTAAGTGCTTTGATGCATATCTCCTTTAGCAACCACAGATTAGCTTCCCCACAAGTTCTTGACTTTCAAGAAAAGGAAACTATTTCCAGTAAACTGCTGGTTTATTTGCAGTTTAATAGTCCTCTGAATTTTTAAGCTATCAACTAAACATACTGAAAAAACATCTGAAAATAATGGTCCATCAGTACATATCATAATCAACAATACACTTTTTTTGTGCGAGGATAACAATACAGATATCTATGACTTTTTTTTTACGAGAAATTTTATCCTAACGATTAAAGTTGTTCAGTCTGAATTTACTTAAGTCCATAAATGAACAGCCATACAGATTGAGCACTGGAATGATCAGCTAGCTCCTGAAATAATCATATTTCCTGCCACTTTCAGCAATGAGAGTATGCAGAATATTTCAATGTCTTGTACAACCTTTCCAGCTATAGTTACCTACAAGCAATGTCAGTCATAAGTAGCCAGGAATTATTTCTCAGCTGTTGGAAATGTACTGAGAAAAAAATACATATAATATTTTCTTCTCAAAGTTTTCAAATTTCCTCAAGGTTAAAGAAAATTTTAAAAAGCTTAGGAAAAATATACTGTTTCCTTTCTGTACACACAACACAAAAGGCATATCATCAGATTCTGCTCAAACTATAGCAAGTTCCTAGCTTCTAAATTATAAATATTTCAAAAGGTAAAAGTGACATTTTTGTAAGCCATGGCAGCTTTCAAGCTTCTTTAGCTCAACACGACCTTAGCGGGGCAGTCAGCCATCACACTGTAAGTCAGACAGCTAAAGGACCAGAGAGTTTTCCAACCAATCAAATAATGGCTGTACTTTCAGTAATATTTCAAGCTGCTGTCCACTTAGTCCCAGTATCTCCAAAATACCATTGACTGTTCATGCTCAATAACAGTTGGAAATCTATTCTATATTGTTTCCTTTTCCATTGAATATAGGCAGGTAAAAGTGACTTCATTTGTCAGAATGGTGAGTAGCTGTTTTTAGTCCCTTTTCACATCCTCATATGCCTGAACACTAAAAAGCAAAGTAAAAATAAATGAATCAATCAAGTGAATGAATAAATAAATCAACTTGAGTTTGAGTTTGCAAATTACTGTTAACAGTCCTCCTTCAGCAGAACATATGTCCTCCTTATCTACTAATTAGCTGCTAACACTTTATCTGATCATCATGCAATTTAAAGATCACAACAGAACCAGTTTTCCTCCCACCCTTCTTGCTTTCCATAGAACTACATATATATATATATAAATGTATATATGTGTATGTCGATTAAACTTCATGTGTACCTTGTTTTACTGCTCACATCCCACGCTGGTTGAGGATTATGTAACTGCAGATCTCAATAATTCTGGTGTGAATAGATATGAGCCAAAATACTTGAAGTAAGGAAAGACTTGTTAGTGATCCCATGCATAACACCTTTAATGCTCATGCTACTGAGGTTTTTAAGATAACAATTTCCCTCCATTTCACAAAAATATGTCTTAATGAAAGTTTATATTAATTGTCTCAGCAGTAAGTTCAAGCATATATCACAGCCTGTATATCTGGTTTGGGCTTTTTTGTTGTTGTTTTGGTTTTTGTTTTTTTTTGGTGAAGTTCCTCAGTGCTGCAGTTGAAATGAAAAGCAAAGACAACAGAAAAAAATAAAAAAATAAATAAAAGAATTTTTAAAAACTGCAAAAAAGCACTAAAATTAAAATTAAAAAGCTGATCCAAGTAGTGGTCACTGATTATTACATCTCAACATCTGCTTTTAGAGTAGATATTACTGATCTTATGGTAAGGTTCTAGCCCCACTTGTATCTTGTCAAATACTTGATGTAGACTTGATAATATTATTTGACGTGTGCTGCCAGAATAGAATGACAACTTATTCTTTTTTCATTAGCATTTTGCCACATACTGTTTTCTGCATGAATAAGATTAAATATTTGCTTTAGTCCAATCAGCTTAACTCAGTATTCAATGTAGTGGTTAAGTGTAGGATTCTAATGGATACACTAATCAATATTCAACAAACAATGATATTTTTCTTCATTCAACAGCAAGGTACTACCACTGAGCTAATAAAATCAAAGTCAACCAGAATATGAAGTTCTCACTGGCACCACTTATAATACACAATTCTTCCCTATCAACTCACAGTTATTTCACAAATAGACCAGATCACCTGACTGACTTCCAGATCATTAACTTCTTACAAAAGAGATTTTTCTTTTTAATTATTATAGTTGCAAAATGGCCAGTAAGAAATTTCTAAGTCATTCCATCTATATCTGTTGCCATTTGGTGCAAAGAATGCACCCTTACTCTCTATTGCCATGACTCTTACAACCAGGTCTTGTAAAACTATTACTTATATAAATAGACTTCAAATTAAATAACCGCAGATGTATCTACAAGAACTTATTTTCCCTACAACTTTCAGTTTCCACAGTAGCACAATAATTGCCTACGTAAACCCATCCTAAGCATAGCATGTTATCGAAAAATATTAATTTTAAAATTGATTTTACGTTATAAATACAAGATAAAACAAGTCTTCCTTTCATCAACAGTATTAACACATTCATATATAGTATGATACTTGGTCTAAGAATTGATTGTAACACAGATAATAACAGTAAAACTACATATTTGATTTTTATCAGGAAAAGACAAGAGGTTTTTTTCTTCTAGCTGAAGGGATAGAATAGGAAAAGATTTTCAGAGGTCACTGAGGCCCAGCAAGTAAAGTGATTATTTAGCTTCTATGTCAGCACAACCTCTTTTGCAGTGTCCTGCCTGCAAGAAGATAGATGACTTGTTACAGGGACCTAAGTACAAACAAAAATAGAACAGAAATTGGAAGACTTAAGAAGGTCAAGCAGAGGTGTTCTTAAAAGACAGTTCAATATTTTAGTCAGAAAGAAGCTTTCTTAAAATTAATGCAAGAACCACTAAATATCCACTTGTGCTATATCAGTCAGAACTTTATATGAAGTTCTTTTATAATTACAGCTACTGATTCAAATTCAAGGCAGTTCTTTCAATACATACATTCGTACTGATCTTATTTTACTAGGCTAGTCTTATTAATGAAATTACTATTAGCTAGGACTTACAGTACGAATTGATTTTACACCCTTTGAGAACTCCTTTGTTTCTATCATATGAACAGGTCCACATTCCTTCAAGAGGTACATTCCTTCCATTCAAACAAATCTGAATAAACCTGTGGAATGATCCCATAAAATAACTAAACTATAAAGTAACTATTTTCTCCAGTTTCCATTTCTGAATAGATATCAGAGACAATTTCACATGTAGTACTTTGATTCTTCCTCTCGAATGTTGACATGCACTGGATTTTTCAAAGTACAAACACACATATAATCTGACACAAAAAATACATAGTAATTATCAAAAGTAAGGGAGTTTATCAAAAAGCCTGCAAGTAATCTTATAGTCAGTGGAAGCAGGTACAGAGGCTACTCCATATTCTTCATCACAATAGCAGATAGGAATTGAGATATTTTTTTTTTAAACACTAAAAGTTTTTCCACGTCAAACTTTGATTTTTTATTTAAAGCAATTACATTTTTGAGAATTTACAAGAAACTGACAAAATATACATTTATTCCTTATTATTACTGCTGTCCCTAACAATATGCTTTTTAAATACACTGTCTTTTTCTAGTTCATTGTTATAGTTCAAAATTTTAGAAGCATTTTAAAAGCACTTAAAAACATTTCAGCATTCAGAGTGCAGAGAACAAAGTGCATTGGTCCTCAAATTTTTCTGGATTACATTAGCATAGTTATTTTTGTAACACATAAACATACTTTTTAAATTAGAAATGGACGGATACCTGGCAATCTATGAAGCATGTTTCTGCTCTAAGTCACACCTTGTAAAAAGTAGAGAAGTAGTATAATTTCCAAAGGTTAAAATTACTATCTGCAAATACTTGCAACTTTGAAATTTCATCATTCAAAATCTAACAATCCTTTCTATACCGCAATCATTGAACCTACTTCTTCGCTAAGAACCTATTAACCAAATCCAAGCTTTTGCTTAAGGGAAAAAAAACATTTGAAATCTCTGAGTTAACACTGCTGTGTCTTCATTTCAAAAGCTTACTTAATTTTTTTTTTTTTTTTTTTTAAATACGCAACACTAATTTTGCAGTCTTCCACATGTTGCAAGAACTTCTTTCTACATTAAGCTGGGAATTCTGGAATAAAAACAGGACAATTTTACACTCAAGATACAAGGTTTTCAGTAGCAACAAGTAAAAAGAATTGCAGAGCTACAAATCCTTCTATGGCAGCATCTTTTTTCAACGTCTGCCTTTGTAAACTGGAGAAATCAAACTATCTGTAGGTTAGTTGGCAAAAACATCCAATAATATATAATAGAAGAATATGATCTCCATTAGCACTAGGAACTGTAGTTGCAGCACGCATGCCCAGGACCTGCTTCAGCAGCCCACACTGTGATGCAGACTGATACAACTACAATCCAGTTGGCACTCATTTTCAGGACTAAAACATCTGCAAACCTGTAACTCACTCTGCAGTATCTGATGAAGTTCAACAATCTGTTGGGATCCACCTCAGCATAGCTATTGCAAAACAAAATGCTTATTTCACCACAAAAGCTACTCAAAGATCAAGGTCTGTCTGGCAAAAATATGCATTAATTTAACTTTTAAAGATAAACCCATGTGCCATGTGACATTCTCCAATCAAGATTTGAAGATAAGTAAACGAATTGCCAAAACAAAGAAAATAACACACTTTTAACTCTCAGTAACATACTAATGTTAAGCATTAAAGCAAGTGATTGAATTAAAGATGATGACATTCATTTCCCTCAGTTTTGAATCACTTTAAAATTCTGAATTCAAAATTACATAATACTGAGGTCTCTTACTTCCAGTATCAATAAGCATGATTCAAGCTAAAAATGTTAACATAAAACAGCTTCTAAAAAGTTGGGATGGAACACAGACATTTGTAAAATATTAAACTGCAAGTACATAAATCATCCTTTTCAACCAACTTGTTCTCCCCACTGGTTTTAGCTGACTCTGATTTTATAATTTTAAGAACTAAATGCCATTCTAACCACTGTGTCTAAAACCAGCTACATGCACATGCATGCACACAATGTCATTGCACAGCTATGGTTGTGAAACACAGTTACAGCTACATCATGTCAGCTGAGATGCAAAGTCAGGGATATGACTTTGATACATGATACATTTTCATAAAGATGTAGTCATAATTTAACTCCTAAGGTAGGCATAAGGTACTTGGGGACAGTGTGTTCACTTGTAATTCACATCAGCAAATATCTGAAATACATATGTTTATCTTGATTAGACAGTGGAGGAAATACTTAGGATTTCCAATCAGTATCACAACCATAATCACAGACTGACACTCTTTCTTGGGTCATCCAAAGCCACCAAGATTAACTCATCTCTTTGCAAAGGTTTGGCTTTTGGCCATCTACTAACACTGGACTTCACTGGGTTGGGATCTCAATAGTTTGTTTTAAGAATAGTCTGCTATAAAAATAGCACCTACTCAAAATGACACATTATTTCTGACAGTATGAAGAACAACTTAGATAGACTTGGTCAAGCTGTCAGCATGGAAATTCAACTTCAGCTCTTGTCCTGTAAAAGACCATCCTACCATAACATCTTTCAAAGAAAAGACATGATAAATTACAAGCAGTCAAGTAGGTTTACATATCCATCTGCTTATTTCCATCACACTACCACCTTCTCATCTGAATTTCTGACAGGAGCAAAAAAAGCAGCATCGTATCACTGTGAAATTTGACTTCCCTCTTCCTGTCATGCCAAGATCAGCCAAATCCACTATATGAGGATCACTAAGTAAAACTCTTGAGTATAGGTACTTACAGCATACCTATTCAGCACGGTGCTACTGAAATCATAAGTAAACAATCCAAATGAAATGGGTAAAAATATTAACGTTTAAAGTTTTAGCTTAATATATTTAAAACTTGTTCATAAAAGCCTCATATAATTCAAACAACTCACGTGGGTAAACAAACACATGCAGATACTTCATCCTTCAAAGTCAAAGAATCACAGAATGGCTTGGCTTGAAAGAGACCTTAAGGATCATCTAGTTCCAACCCCCCTGCCATGGGCAGGGCTGCCACCCAACTTGTCAGGCTGCCCATATGGCCTTGAACACCTCCAGGCACAGGGCATCCACAGCTTCTCTGGGCAACCTGTGCCAGTGCCTCACCATTCTGTGAGGAAAGAATTTCTTCCTTATATGTAATCTGAATTTTCCCTCTTTTAAGTTTAAAGATGTTACCCTTTGTCCTGCCATTACAATCTCTGATAAAGAGTCCTTCTCCAGCTTCCTTGTAGGCCCCTTTTAAGCACTGGAAGAAGTCTTTGCAACACAGTGAAAACCTTTAAATTACAATAAGTTTTAAAATCAACTGGCAGGCCAAAGCTGTGTCTAACAAACCTATATTAAGCATTCTAAAAGTTGTTACTGAGATATAAAGTATCCTTCAGTTCAGAGGAAAAAATATTCAATATATTATTTTTGCATTATTTAACTTCCTTTGTATTGTTCTTAGAGTGTTTTATGAATTCTATAGTTCAATTATTCAGGATACTTCATAAATTATTAAGAAAAACTTAAGTACAACACACAAATAACAATGCAACTTCTTCTACATGGGTGTATATGAGCTCCACCAACAGTAGGTGAGCCTTTCAAAACATAGAAAAAGGAGAAAAGAAAAAACAACGCGGTATCTAAAATAATGCTCGTTTGTCTGAACATAGAGGAAAATGAAAGCAACCAATGCAGCTGGTTTGGATGGTACCACAAACCTCCAAGAAGCACAAGCATGAAACTCTGCATTCTGTTTTCTCATCAAACAACAAGATGATCTTCTGTTCAGTCACTTTATTATCAACCAAGTATATCCACTGTATTAAAAAGTTACTAGAGCATGATTTGGGCAGGGGAGCACACAAACAGACAAAATCAAATTTTACAAGCAGTCACTGACTTCAAACTGGAGTTCCTTTGTAATAGGTGCTGAAAATAAGAATTTGTGGGTTTTTTTAATCTGTAGCTAGATTATTTAAGAGAATCTTACATGCCATGCAATAAGAAAGAATATAAAATAAACATTAAGTTTCTTAAAAATAAAAAGAACCCACTACATGAGCTCTTGCTTTAAGAACTAACAGTAAAACTGTTATATGAATTACCATTACAGTGAAGAGGTAAAAAAAAAATTAGACAATTAGAATAGATATCTGACAAAAAGGAAGTCAGATAATACAGCTTTCAAAGGCAATCATTCTGCTGTACACTACATAGTGTGCATTACAAAATTCAAAACTTAAATGATTCAAGTATGCATTACGAGTATTATATCACTGTTAGTTATTCACACTTTGACACTCTATTTCTATATTACATTAAGGCTGAAATGGACTTTCTGTCCTGTTAGCCTTGCATATTTTCAACAGTGAAACACTGCCACCTTTTGGTCTGATACACAGACCTCCACCTTACAATTTTGTTTTTTTTTGTTGTTTTTTTTTGCTACATTTGTCCTTTATGAAGAAGGTTGAATTATCATGAACTTTTTTTAAAATTTGGTTCAGTAGCAAGATTTCTCCAGGAAAAAAAAAAAATATATACTTAGTGTTAAGTAAGAAAACACTATTTTTCTCACAAGTATGAGCATACAGCCAAGTAACCTAAAAAGTATATTCCATTTAGCCATATGTTTTCTCAATTTTTTTCTCTGGCATGACAGTTCTTTTTTCTTAGCAGTTTCTGTATACAGGTCTCCTGTATCACACAGTATTTTAGACTGCACTCCTTTTAAGTAAAAAATTATTTTAAGTAATGCATTCTTTGACCATCTCCTGACTTTTGCAAAATCATTATAGGAATAACAACATATTATTCAAGAAGGACGTTCCTTGCTCATGCATATACCTACAGTATGTCAGAGATAAAATATTAAATACAAATTGTTCAGTATTTATATGAAAATGTATTGAAATGTATGCAAGATTACTTACACCAATGACACGATGTCCCCACGTTGCACATCATAATTTCGAATGCTCCAGTGGTTCAAGAGCACTACATCAGATGCTTGTCTTCCCCCAGGATTCAAGGAAGGCTTAGAAGGTGGAAAAGAACAGCTTTAGGTCTGCAATGCCTGTATAAATTCTACATCTAATTCACATTCTATCAAAGAGTCAAATCCTGAAGCTATAAAAATTAGTAAAAATATGCCCAATTACTTTAAAACGATCAAGAACATGTTTTATTATAGTAAACACATTTCTTTACTAAATGCTATGTTGAATGTCATAAACTTATGGCAAACAGTATTCCACATCTTTCAATGTATTGCTGCATGCAAATTAAATAATACAGGACGTATATTTATGACACACTTCATGAAAAGTAGTGTTTGCCTTCACTGTCTATGATTTAAAAGATTACAAAGGAAAACTAAGAGCACAAACTATCAGGAAATAGAAACTTCCTGTAGGCATATTAGTGCTCATACAAGCAAAATGCACCAAAAAATGAAATATGTAGTTGTAGCAACATTAATCTCCATGCTCTTTGCAAAGGAAACAAAAAATACCTACAGCATATACTAACACTGTCAGTAAATGTGGGCCTTCCATAACAGAATCGAGAGGAGCATGAACTTCCACACAAACATATAGAGAAATGTAACTATTGACTAACCTCAAGAACAAAAACCAACTGAATAAGTAATTAATAGTTAGCACAGAGTATTAGAAGATATTCAGAACCATAAAAAAAAAATGTTTTGTGTGCTGCAGTATAAAACCATTGTATTTCCTTAACTCTGGTTCTGAGTTAACTCATGAAAAACTGTAGAGTAAGGAAGTAGCCATACTGTCTTCATCAATTTTGAAGGGATTATTTCAAGTGTTCCAATCACTAGATAGAAAGTATATAAGAGTTAACCAGACTCGTTTTGTTGGCAATATCTCAATCAGATTTTTCAGACTTTTCAAATAAAATCATGGTACACACTGGCCAGATGATGATCTCTAATTTAGACTTCACAATTAGATGAAATATTTAATAAAGTACATTATAATCCCATATACCACCAAATCTGATAAGAAAACTGCAACTACATATCCCCTCATTCACTGACAGGAAAGCAACAATATTTGCCAAAATTGCATTTTTTGAAAATCAGGTTTTCAATGTTCACCTTACAGTATAAAATGTTCCTCTACCTGTGCCACCAGGCACTGACTTCTGAGATTCCTCTCCCAGATGGACTGTACTCTCAATGAGCAAACTAACCAGGGTGCAGAACTGAAATTAACTGATGTCAACACAGTGTTGAATAAAACTGTGCTTCCAAACCAAGATGGATACTTAGCATTTATTTTTAAGCTATTCAAAAGTGTTGATTTGTCTTTCTACCAACAGTTTCTGTTTTCTATTTTTTCTTTTTTTTTTGCTAGCCAGATACATGATAAAGACGTATTTCAAATGGGATATGTGAAAAATGGATTTTAATATATAACAAAAAAGTAAATGTGCCTGTAATACACACAAACACTACATATCATGAGGATCAAAAGCACAAATTTGCCAGGAGTGGAAGGGAAATGACACAATATCTTCAGTTAAGTCATAAAGAAGATTAGTTACATCTTCACCTGTGGACTGTAGGGCAAGTTTCTAGTCGAGTTAAGTCTGTGGATCAGAGCAGTTCATATCCACATCCACAGAAAAATACTACAAATCTAAACTGCAAGGACATCAACATTATCCATTATTATATTTAGTTGAGTCTATCCATTGCAAGAGAAAGACAGGCAAATGATAACCACAAGCAGATACTGGGTTATTATTATTACAATTATGACTTTCCAAAATTATTTTCCACTTTTATACCATCTTTCATGAAATAACAGCACTTTTGCATACAAATTCACAAACAATTCACAATCATACTTCACCATTGGAAGGCACACGTAGTCCATAAGTTACTAATGGTATCAAAAGTTAGGCAGAGGCTAATCTAATAAAGTGGGAATTATACATGTGGTATATTCCCATAAAATAAACTCCTTGGTACACACAGTATTTATCTTAAAGGGCTGAGTGAGAATGTCAAAAGAAATGGAAATTTTAAACAACTTGCTCCAAGGTATAACGTTTTTTACAGCTGATACATAGCAAAGATTTGCATGAGAGTTTATAAATCCTTTCAAGTAGTTATATCAACTTCATCTTACAGAGGAATACAGCATTACAGTATTGCTATTTCATATAGCAGTGGTATGTCAACTGACTTGTACTGTTTTCTGTATTTAAACAAAGGAAACGTTTTGCAGTTCAAATGTGAATTGCATCATCTTTTTAATTCAAAGCATCTAAATATAAGGTCATATTGCTTCCTATTTTTAACAATATATTGCTCATGGTTTTGACTTACAGAGCGGATATCCCATCCCTTACTTATTAGAACTAGGTTTGAGAGAAATATGACAACGCAGAGTAATTCTTTTTCTTTCCTACAAAGCAATACTGACCTATTGAAAATGAAATCATAAAAATACAGAAACACTATTTTGGTAGATGAAGGTATGAAAGGAAAACTAAGAGACAACTTTCACTTTTCATTTACACTCTCCAGTATTTCCCTCTAATGTAAATATGAAGTGTGAGAGATAACATTCTCTAATACTTATTTACTAAGGTCTAGCAAAACAAAAATACAACTTCTGAAGAAGTAATCAATAGGCTCACCAGGGCTCTTTACTTTTATAAGAAATGAAATAACAGGGGGGCTGCTTCTTTTCCGTAGTTCAAAGCATTATAAAATGTTTACCCAAGTTCTTGGCATAAGAGCACGCTACAAATGAGACACATAGGTCTTAATTTAGAACTATGGTGCAGAAGTCACAAAACATTCACTCTTTCAATTACCAGCTAATCTAATGCTAAAAGCATGCAAATCAAGATCCCCAGCCATACAATGAAGCCTCATAGGACACGAGGTTCTGTAAGTAACAGAGTAAAAGCATGCCCTTTTACAATAAATAATGATTAACTTGATAGTTGTTATGCTACTAGTGATTACAAGGTCACAACTTACTTGCTTTTAGCCTAGGGAACAGAAAGAATATTCACATAAGCTCACAGGCTTAGGTACAGTAATCCTAATAATAAAGTTAGGAGAAACTGCAACAGAATAATTACAGCTGCTATTATGCATAATGGAAGAACAGAATATTCAATAACATTTGCTGCTGAAACACGCGTGCTTTGATAGAGATCACTGGTCAGGCTACTTGCTTGGGACTGAAATTTTTGTGACACAACATGTATATATAGAAAGTTGCACATAGGCCACCATTTTTCATTTCACTTGAAAACAGCCCATTTCATTTAATAAATTTGGGAATTCATACATCAATAAGGGTTTCCTTTTTCCATATCATTATATGAAGAGCTTGTAATAACCAGAGAAGTGATGAAACTTAGGACAAAAAGGCATAAATGGATATGAAGAAAGGATGTTCATATAATGACAAAAATCTTGAACTGCACATTCAGCATTACAAAAATAATCCCAAAAAATCCACAACATCAAATTAACAAATCATAATACAGTTATTTGTGTCACTTAAATTCAGTGCTGTAATTCGCTCGAATTCACTTGAAACCCACTATTAAAAAAGAGCTAGATGAGCACATCAAGCTGCAAAATTCTAAGCAACCAAAAACATCTCAAGTGAGAATTAAAAGAAAACCAGCAATTTTGGAAAGAAAATAGAAGGCAATAAAGCAATTAAAAATGTTGAAAATTACAAGCTTCAATCACTGTTTTTCCCTATACATTAGAATTAATGCTCATATACAGTTAAGTCCACTCAAGTGATAGAATTATGTTAGGTGTTTAAAAGCACTTCAGAACGACAGAATCAGCTTGAGAAAATGAAATGCCTGGTTCATCTTAAATGTCTGGGAATAAATCATAAAACATATATACTTCCAATAGAAGCTTTACGCAGAACACTTGCCAAGGTGTCAAGAAGTACCACCACCTATTGCTATGAAGCAGCAATATGGCTGCTTCAGAAAGAGGACAGAGTGAAAGAAAGAGAGATTTATTCCTTGCTTCTTATCACAGCTTTTAATTTCAGACTCAGCAGGAGCCACAATGATAAGCACACAAAGCCAGCTAGACATTTTAGAGGACTATTACAAATCAAATTATTGGAAATCATACCACAATATCTTCACATTGAGACAATACAATATTATTAGAAGCATGCATTTGATGGATATATGACTACATGCTGACTGGGCTTCACTCTCTCTCGCACTCATAGCTTTCAGACACATTCAATATAGATCACTCTTCAGGGAACACAGTAAATAGACAGAATTCCAAAGTGATGACGTACTCCTTCAAGCAATTCTGCAAAAGAGGGTTATGTTCCTTATAATTATATCCCTGTCAGACTTACTTACATGTCTAATAAATCTTGGCAAGGAAATTAGCATTTTATTAAAAGCACTAGGATGGGTGTTGCTTTTTTTTTTTTTTTAAATGGAAAATATCCATGCACAAAGAAGCATGTTAGTTTAAAATAAACTTCTACTTCAGTGCTGCAGTCCAGAATAAAATGA
This sequence comes from Chrysolophus pictus, assembly GCA_037305975.1. Taxonomy (NCBI): domain Eukaryota; kingdom Metazoa; phylum Chordata; class Aves; order Galliformes; family Phasianidae; genus Chrysolophus; species Chrysolophus pictus. The sequence continues at coordinate 169,048,749 of CM074576.1, forward strand.
GAGGGAATTCTTTAGACACTGAAAATTCATTAAAATTGGTAATATTCTATATTAGCCATACTTCAATCAATAGAGGAAATGTTTAGTCAAGATATATCAAAGGAAGAGCTTAGATTTTAATCACCCTCTGAATACATACCACTTTCCTCAGCCATCGGGAAGACTATTTATCCTTTTTTAAGTTGGATAAGAAAATAACTGCAGTGTTTTTCACATCTTTTATGGATAAAGAACAGTTAACCACATGCTCTTCCATGTGAGTATAGAAACAACACTCCAGAGCAATACCAGAGGACCCTCTAGCATTTCAAACTTTGGCTTCAAAGGGAACATAAAACTGAGATCTCCACCAGAGTCACTCAATAAACTTTTGGACTAGAGAAATCTTGAAAACATCTTTCCAGCTATTGAGTTAAAACCAACCCAACAAGAACGGATAGAAAATAGAACATTATGTCAGAGACAGAAAAAAACAATGAAAAGCAACTGAAAAACGAATATGAAACTGTTTTTCTTGGTTTCCTACTCCTTTTCTCCTTTCTAAAGCAAATTTCTGGCTCTGCATCTGTAAGCTCTCCTGAGATTCTCCTACATTTGACTGGTCATCATTGATAAACAGGTAACACTTATGAAAAGGGAAAGCATGATGTATGTTACACCTTACTTCTGTTCTTAGACTGTAGAATTACTGGACTATGATGATTTTACTTTGGTCTAGACTACCTTCTAGACTACCTGGGGTTTCTTGACAGAAGCTGAACACCAGACTACCGACTGCTACAAAAGGTTCTATGCCCACTCCATGCTTTTCTATGGCATTAAACACACATGAGCAACCCCAAATCCTAGACAAAGTTTCTCTGAGTGAGCGCTACACATTTCAAACTTCAGCAACTGTTCTGAATTGTTATTAAACCTGACTTTAAGGTTTTGAATTTATCAAGAAAATCAGAAAAAAAAGGCTTAGCATCTGCTAAACAAATCCTTAGTTTCTCTAGTTGTAATGTTATGTAATTAACATTAATTATAATGTAATAATAGAACTAAACAAATTACAGTATCAGTAATTATGCAAAACAATATTCATTGCATATAACTTAAAAAACAAGGTACAAAGATCAGCTAACTACATTACAACGTGTATTTTTCAAGTTCTATTAACAGAAGAAACAAGTTAGTCATTATCATCAATATTTATCTTCTAAATGTGACAATGCATGTTTCTATGTATTCATTTACACTGATGTATAAGCAAAGTAAAAATAGTGAACTGATATTGCTTCTCTGAAAAGCCTACGATTATCACCTATGTTCAAGCCATTTGCAATATTCTTTACTGAGATGGTACCATTTTTGTTCAATAGTAAGATCAACTATGGCCAGAACTAGTTTTTTTAAAATTACTATAACGCAACAACTAAAAAGAAATAAAGCCTCTTTGTAAGTTACCAAGGTAGTTCATCGAGACAAAGAGTAATGCTCAAAAAAAGAAATCTTGATTTCTATATGACTAGGAAGATATTAAAAAATGTTTTCTTTACCACTATCTATTTATTTTGCTTTTACTGACACTGAATTTTGGGAAGTTTTATTCCCAAAATGTTTTCACATTATAAAAGTGTTTGTGTAACAAAGTAGAAACTAAACAATTCTCTACTGTAATTACAGTTGTTTGACAACAATTGAGAAAGCAATATGCAAAGAAATCTGCTGTCAGTGGACAGTCAGTTTATAATTTCCAGACAGACAGAAGACATTTCCAACAATACCTGCATTGATGCTCCTTCCACTCTTGCTACACAGGCAACTCTATCTAGGAAGGTCACAGTTACAGGAACAGCAACAAAGAAACCTTTAAAGAAGGCTTTAAGGTATCTTCTCCCAAAACCTTGAGCCTGTGCCATAATCTGAAAGAGATTAAGGGCAGAAAAAAGTTATCATAAAACAATATTTAACTAAGTGTTGTCTGTATTCATGGAGTGAGGAGGAGTTAAGATTTAAGTTATTAACTCTTAATGTCTCCAAATATCCACAGTGAGAAAATGAATGTGCACATGAGAATGAACAAGAACAGCAATCTACGTTAAAAAAAAATTAAAAGTCAACCATACAGAAGTTAATTTTATACTCAACATTTTCTCTTTATATAATTTGACCATTTCTAGTGATCCTCTGCTAGCAGAAGTACTCGATAAAAATGACTCAATGATAGCAGTTCAGTTAAGTGAGAAGCAAACTGACAGAATCACAAAAAATTTAACTATGTGTTTCTGAAAAAAATATTAGCTATATGAAAACAATCACAAAACATTCAATTGGAGTGCAAAATTCTGTAAATTTTCTCCCCGTGCACTGGTAATTACACATTCATGAACCACAAAGATTGACTGTGATATATAAAGGAAAAGCTGACAGTTTCCAACACAAGGGCATTTCTTTATTAAAAAGTTCCATACACACAAGTCATGTATCATTTATACATTGATGGTAACTGCAAACATTTAATATCAATTCAAATTGTCACACGTATTACAGGGATACACGGTAACATAATGACACCTTATTTTCTACTACATAAAGAGGTTAAAAGTATAGTGACAGACTACATAGGTATGACATAATGACACCTTACTATTCACTCCATGTCACCATTCATTATGCTATTGGTTTTACTTAGCCCTGAACCAAAGAACATTCTTGAAAAGATAGCTCCAAAGTACACTGAAATAAAAAAGCTGCTTGATCAAGCAAGGTGAGTACTGAGGCAGTGCTGCAAAGGTACAAGCCTACTTTTCTATACTGCAATTGCATTCATTCCCTGCCAGTTACTGAGCATTTTTGGCTCAGTCTGCAGCAGACCCTCCAAGGTACCCTTCACGTCGGTGATGACCCGGGAGGACTTTTAAAGGAAACGATCAGTGCAAAGATGAGCTCCCCCGAGCAATTTACAAAGCGGTCAAATTAGAAACGAACTGGGATATTTCTAAGATTTTACTAATTGATGTGATATTTTAATTAATTAACCTTTCCACTCAAGACAAGGGTGTGACAGACACAGTGTTAGGGTATGAAAGCCATGCGGTAGGCAATGCCTGAACGGTATGGCACAGAAACGTGCTTCAGCAGCTCTGAAAGTTCAATTTAATAAACTTATTTTATCAGAAAGACAAGATTCCTCAGTGCTGTATCATAAGAAATACAGTTCTTCACCTATTGGCAAATCCAATTTAAACCTTTGTTTCTCTCTAATGAATACCTGGTGCAGACTGTAAAAGATCAGTTTGCAGAGTCCCTGCTCCCTCTAACACATCATAAATCTGACAGACAGTAATAGAAGAAAACAGACTATGCCCTGAACTTCTGAGTCCTTCACTATGTTTAAATTCAAGGACAACAAAAAACAGAAATATACATAGTTTGGTTCAATCATCTTAACGGAACATTAAGAATTTCACAATACAATCATTTTTTTTCTGTTGCACTTCCAGAAATACGGAGGTGATTCATTATTTGCGTGCAAGGTACAAACCTCAAATTGTTCTGATGAAATACTACTGAAAGCAGTATTTCTGCCATAGATACGGCTACTTAACTCTACAAAGCATTACACTTCGGAAAGCCAGTTCTACAAAATAACACATCAGCATATTCTTCACTTGAATTCTTTATAGATACTAATGGCTTTGCAGTGACAAGATCTGTCTTCTAAAAGACTGGAACACCCTTAGTATTATTACTGACATTCACCTTCACAACATTTGAAGTTCCTTTTATTTATTTATTTATTTTTTTAAGCTGGAAGTATTTCACTATCACCTATAACTTTTGCTAACAGAAGCTTAACTGTGGTAAGAGAGCTCTGAGCTCCCTTATGCGTGTGGCAAGTGAGGTGCAGGCTTCCTTGCTGGTGCAGAATGAAGAACCTTTATTGTAGGTGCTTACAACCTTTTATATGCATGCAACAACAACTGGTCACACGTAGGAGCCAAGCGTCCTGTGTGTGTTTACGTATGGCTCAAGTTACTGCTGAGCTTTTTTACTCATTAGCAGATAATGACTTTCTTTGTTCCACGTCTCCCCCTTCTTTATTAATAAAAAAAGAAGTGCGGTTCAGAAACATTCCTAAAAGTAGCTAAACTAAAATTAACACACTGAATAAATGATGGGTTCTTTATAGAGTACAAACAATAGTCCATTTTAACCAATCCCAACGATTCCAATTCTTACGACTCCTTGGTGATGCAGCTGACCAAGTGTGTCTTGTCCAATCTTGTTGGTGAGAATCCAAACCACTGATGAAAGTGCTGTGAACATGTTACAGCAGACGATGAAACAGATGGCAAGACCCATTTGGCTGGTATCCATCTCGGACGTGTTCCTGTTAAGACACAAGCATAGCCTCGCCCCCACGTTATCACTGTCTAACAATTTAGAAAATTAAGAACAAAGCATGCTTTAGCTACTCTTTCCTGAGGGGTCATACCTGCACTCCCTTTTTTTGTTGTTATTTGTTTGTCTGTTTTTTGGTTGGTTGGTTGGTTGAGGCTTTTTGTTTGTTTTTGTGTGTGTGCATGTGTGTGTATGTGTTATTTTGTAGAGAAATCTATTATTATTTTTTAAATCTCTAAATTACATATTCAGAACTAGAATTATGAAAGCCAGGCAGGTGCAGGTAAGACATACAGTTATAAATACACACATTTCATTCTTAAACACCAAAAGATATTCAGCCATTAGAGCTGGATTCTACAACCAAATCTGAGAAAGCTTCCTACACTGCCAATCTACACGATTGTGCATGTACACAAATGATATGCACATGAGTGCACATCATTTTATAGCAAATGCTGTTCTCTAATTTAGAACATAGATATAGCACAACTTTCAAACACGCTTTCAATGTTGTTAGGCCTACCTTAGAATTTTCTGGAGCACTGAACAACAGCTACAACAGCCGAAAGGTTCAGAAAAATACACTGCAACAACGGGAACAGCTCCCACATGCAGGTGAGCACTAAGGCTGGAGGTTTGATTCTCCTTCTCTTGTGGAATGAGCCATAGGCCCAGAGTCTGAAAGCTTTGCTTCCAGTTGCTGAGGTCCAATAGCATCCACTCCAGCACCTTTTGTTGTACAAATTCCTTCCAACTAGAATTCTTTAGAGCAAGCAGCACCTCATAGCAGTCAGTTCAATCCCTAGCTTTGTCCAGAGAAGGGAAATCGGCTGAGGACAGTAGGACTTCTCTCAATTCTCCCTATTCTTTCAGCAGAATAGGGCCTCTTTCAGCCCATTTCTACATAGGCCTTCATTCAGCTCCCCCTTCCACTGGAGCCTCCTTCAGCTCCCTTTTTCGCTAGATTATACTTTCAGCTCTCATTTTTGATAGAGCTTCCTTCAGCTCTTTCTTTCGCAAGAGCTTCCTTCAGCTCTTTCTTTCGCAAGAGCTTCCTTCAGCTCGCCTTCTAGAGCTTCCATCAGCTCTTTCTTTCAGCTCTCTTTCTAGAGCTTCCATCAGATCTTTCTTCCGCTAGAGCTTCTTTCAGTTCTCTATCGCTGGAGCTTCCTTCACCTCTTTCTTTAGCCAGAGCTTCTTACAGCTCTCTTTCATGCGCCAGAGCTTCTTTCAGCTCCCTTTCGTGCGCCAGAGCTTCTTTCAGCTCCCTTTCGTGCGCCAGAGCTTCTTTCAGCTCCCTTTCGTGCGCCAGAGCTTCTTTCAGCTCTCTTTCTAGAGCTTCTTTCAGCTCCCTTTCGTGCGCCAGAGCTTCTTTCAGCTCTCTTTCTAGAGCTTCTTTCAGCTCTCTTTCGTGCGCCAGAGCTTCTTTCAGCTCGCTTTCTAGAGCTTCTTTCAGCTCTCTTTTGTGCGCCAGAGCTTCTTTCAGCTCTCTCTCTAGAGCTTTTCAGCTCTCTTTCGTGCGCCAGAGCTTCTTTCAGCTCTCTTTCTAGAGCTTCTTTCAGCTCTCTTTCGTGCGCCAGAGCTTCTTTCAGCTCTCTTTCTAGAGCTTCTTTCAGCTCTCTTTCGTGCGCCAGAGCTTCTTCCAGCTCCCTTTCTTTCGCAAGCATCTCCACATCTTTCTATGTACACTTCCTCCTTGAGGTGAATGTCATAGTATAACAGATCTATCAGATACAACTGGCCTTAGAATTTTTTTTTTTTTGAGAACTTTAAGAAATTTAATACATTTGCTTACTTGTTAAATTCCTCACTGTCCAGCCTATTTTTCATTGAAATATGAATGTTCACCCCATTCCTTCTACTAAATCTATTCAAAGATCTTGTTATAAACTTGTTGCGAAAGACCCAAGCTAACATCCATATGAAAATCAAGCACCTGAAGAAAAACAATTGGTCTGAGAATCTATAGGTAACCAAACACATGTTCTTGGAACTAGAAACTAATAGTGACAAAGAATCCAGCAGACAGATTTAAAGCAGCAAGATAAAACACAGCATTCCCACTACATCACTTGGAAACAGAAGCAGTATTAAGCAGCTGTGGACACAGCTAGGATTTCAGGACCTTCATAGTATTTACAAGGTGCAGCAAAACACCAATAGCAACGGTACAAGCAATTGATTTTCAAAGAAGAATCATAGAATTGCTCAGGTTGGAAAGGACTTTAAAGATCATCAAGTCCAACCACAACCTAACCATGCTACCCTAACTCTAACAACCCTCTGCTAAACCATGTCCCTGAGCACCACATCCAAACAGTTTTTAAACACATCCAGGGATGGTGACTCAACCACTTCCCTGAAGAGCCTATTCCAGTGCTTAACAACCCATTCTGTAAAAAAGTTTTTCCTGATATCCAAGATCTATTGTAGGGAAGGGCTTCTCTACTTGCCCTGTATTTTCCTTCCTCTCTACTACACAGTTAATCAAACCGCTGATTTTATTTTCTGTGCACACGTAGATAAACCTTTCATTTCCACTCATGCACAACATTCTAGAAGTCTCCTGACTTCCATAGGAGAGCACAGATCTTCCCCTGATACAAATGGAGCAGTCCTGTAGATCATCCTACTCCAAAAGCCCTTCCTGCCAAAAGATCATAAACGTGCACATTTTAAAAGCTTGAAGACTACTTAAAAATAAATAAGTTTGTCCATATAATAAAAAGTTTTTATCACAAGGGTAAGAACTATGTCTGTGAAATATTGATGTCTAACAATACTCAATGAACTCTCCAGTATGGAAGACTTAAAAGATTTAAATGGATGCCAACAGAGCAAGCAAAGGATTCTTTGCAAAGAAATTAGTAAAAAGTAAAGGACTCTAAATAGTTCATCAACACATACTTCCTTATCTCTGCCCAGTCAGCGACACCTTAAATAAAACAAATCCCAGCACTCAAGAAATGATGTGAGAAAAACAAGCAAGCAAAAAACAGAAACAAATTTAGAGATGAATACAGTTGACATAATTTATAAATTACAGTTATTTTAGGGATAAAAAACAACAAACAAGAAAGCATTATTCAGTAGAAATGACAAACTCCAACGCAGCAACCTTGAAAACTTGTTTGAAATTGCAACATGGACAAAAAAAAAATCCAAGATCAAAAATGCCAGCATACAGCAGGTCAAAGCATTAAGAATTTCATATTGTGCAGCCCAGAGATTAAGGCAGATGGAGCACAGCATTATCTATACTGAAGTATTTGCTGCACAAAAGGTCCAGGGATTATAATGAGCCTCTAGTGAGCACTACAACATATGGAGTAGAGATGCTATTTAGATAGCTCTCTATGTATAAAATATTTATTTTTCTTACACTTGCCTGCACATTAGAAGACAATGTTTATCAAACAGCCTGCAGAAACTCATCAAGTAATATTCAGAAAGCCCCAGGTTACAATATATTTGCAAATCTAAGTACTTAAAAATTACCCATGGAAGTATGATAGGAAAAATAGCTGTAAAAACAAGGCATAAGCAGTCACCCACAAAGGAAAGAAATTGGCCCCTGATGTGTTTCTACAGGAAGGTATGTGAGGAACAGGACGGAGGGAATTACAACCAATATGTAAAACAACCCAGCCAAGACTGTTGGCTTGAAATGACCTATTTAATCTAGGTAAGAAACTAGTAACTATACTACATATACCATTGTAACTTAATGTTCCACTGAAACAGCCAACTCTCCTGTCAGCGTTGCCATGTTTTTTTCTATCCAATAGTATCATATATCCAGGCATATAAATGCCTTGAAAACAAGGCAGTCTTCATTAACAAAATACCAAGATATGAGCCTGTTTCTGTCTACCCTACAAAACATAAAACTGAGCAAGAAACATAAGCTTTTGTTTTAAGCAAGAGTGGTACAATTTGATGACAAGGCTGCATCTAGTCTAACCACAGTAATGAATGCTGCTCAGTATCAGAATTTGCCTGACCTTTTTCACATATGCCTTTTCTGAAGTCTTTCATGAAACAAGGCCAGAACAATAGCGCCAGTAGCCTGACCCCCATTTCTCACTTGTCACACATTTCACTAACTTTTACATTACAATAATTTTGTAAGGGGGCAAGTATGCAGACCTTACAGTAGACTAATTTAATTCATATACGTTTATCCAAGTACCGGCTGATGTACACAAGCAAAATGCTGATGACTGTTACAAAAGAATCAAAATACATCAGCCCATGTAAAGTTTTTATTTAAAAGTACTGTCCAGTTCCAGAAGGAGTTTTCATTTATCCTTCATTAAAAGGAAACTAATCCTGGTATTATTCCAACACAACAGTGAAATCTATATTCTATTAATATATTCATACTCTACATGCAGGTTTCCATCGCAGTATTTCTTCACCATTTGAATTATCTCCCTTTGTTCCTTTGGCACGGACATGACAGTTATTAAAGAATATTGCTCTATTACAAGGTGGCAAATGCAACAGCTTAGAGAAATGATGACTATTTGGTCATTTAGCATTCCTATTTGGTACAGTGTTAGCCACAAAAAAAAAAAATGTGATAAGCATACAAGCAGGTATGATCAGGTGATAGGCATCAGATGCAGACTATAATTACAGTACAGTATCCAAAACAGAACTTTAAGAATAGCCAAATCTGCAAAGAAAAGGATGTTTACAGTAGTTCAATTCCAGTTACCTTCCTGCCTAGCAGAAACTTGGCACCTAAAAGGTTCTTCTCCAAGGGCTATAAAGGAAACTAAACTCAAATATCCACTGAACTGAGGAGGTGAGCTCCTAACTGCAGACTGACACCAAACACAATACAGAGATAGGACAGAAAAGCACTTAAATCTTTGTTTGAGGCCTTTAAGCAGTATGAAGTACCGACAGAGGATCTGAAGACTTGTATCACACTGACATTATTCAACTGAACTTGCCAGCCAACTCTGAGCTTCCAAGAACAAGCCTGGAAGAGATGGTGATGTTCAACTTTTCACACAGGCATTTAAGACCCAGGGAAAGCTGACATTAAAATCCACCTGGAGCCAAAAAAAGGTTTCAGCTGTTTTCTTTCAATTGCAAAGAAAGTTTCCTTTATCTTCAGGTTACATGCCTAGAGATTAACAGCCCCAGCATGCACATGTCAGGGCAGGACTGGAAATAAGAGAGCAGACTCAGTTAAACAGCCTGACAAATACACAGCTTGTAGTGTCAGAAGAAAGATCTCAAAACATGTCCTCAGGCAGCATTACTGCTCTGCTGTAGTTACCATTCTGTTTATATCCTGAAGTAGCAAATTCTAACCTCATCAGCACCTTCAATAGCTATACATGTATGTTCTAAAATGCATTGCTGTCCTATTTTTCCTAGATTGGCCACTTTGTCCCTATCTAGCCGTTACACCTGTTCCAAATACATAACAGATTTTTGTTAGCCTCAAATCCACAACAATCCCTTTACTTATGCCCAAATTTCAATTAAAGCAATAAGGTTTTTCACGTAATAGTTCCCATCACTATTAAATACAAAGAAACTTTTATAGCATATCACAACACTAAAAAACAACAGTAAAAATCAGTTTTAGTAATCTTGGAGATAATAACACACTCAAGTTTCAGAATCAGAAGGACCTCTCAGCTTCCAAAGCACATCAAAACAAAAAGCTGTTTTATAATGTTGGCCCATAACATCAGAGGCAAATGGTGGCATGGAAGTAGAGGTTAAGCCTTCACACCAATATTACATTACATTTTGTTGCCATGTGACAGATGGCAGCAGAGGGGCAGTCTGACACAATGGTGTCTGACACGGAAGTGCAGATGAAGCAAAGGTGTGTCAATGAATTCCTCCATGCAGAAAATGCTGCATCTAGTTATACTCATCGATGCTTGCCTAACAGTGCACGCGAGCACAATGAGGCAGTGTTTCAGCAGTGGAGACAGTGACAATGAGCCTCTCCCACTAGTAAAGATTTTTAGGAGCACAGCATCCAGGCTATTGCTCATAGTTGGTGAAAATGCACAGCTAATGGAGGGGACTGTTGAAGAAGTATTTTGTAGCTGAGAACTTGCTCTATCAAATAGCATTCTTGTATTTGTTGCAGTTTCCAAGGAAATAAATATAAATCAATGACCTGGATGAAGGGACTGAGTGCACCATCAGCAAGTATGCTTATGAAACAAAGCTGGGAGGTATGGCTGACGCACCAGAAGGCTGTGCTGCCATTCAACAAAATTTGGACAGACTGTTGAGTTGGGAGGAAAGGAACCTGATGAAATCCAACAAGAGCAAGTACAGGGTCCTGCACCTGGGAAGGAATAACTGCATGCATGAATAACCATACAGGTTAGAGGCTGACCAGATGGAAAAGAGCTCTGGACAGAAGGATCTGGGGGTCTTGGTGGCCAACAGGTTGGCCATAAGCCAGCAGTGTGCCCCTGTGGCCAAGAAAGCCAATGGTATCCTGGGGCACGTTACAAACAACGTAGCCAGCAGGTCAAGGAAGGTGATCCTCCTGCTCTACTCTGCCATGGTGAAGCCACATCTAGAGCAATGGGTCCAGATCTGGGCTCCCTAGTTCAAAAGACACAGGGATCTTCTAGACAGAGTCCAGCAGAGGCCACAAAGATGATGAGGGGCCTCGAGCACCTCCCATACAATAGAAGGCTTACAGAACTGTGACTCAGCCTGAAAAAGACTGAGAAAGGATCTCATTACTGTTTATAAATATCTAAAGTGTGGGAGTAAAAAGGATGGGACCAGGCTCTCCTCAGTGGCGTGCAGCAACAGAACAAGGGGCAACAGGCACAAACTGCAACACATGAACATGAGAAAGAACTTCTTTACTGTGAGGGTGACAGAGCACTGGCACAAGCTGCCCAGGGGAGTTGTAGAGTCTCCTTGACTGGAGATATTCAAAACCCACAGGAATGCTTTCCTGTCAGCCTACCATCAGGAACCTGCTTTAGTAGGGGGTTGGACTTTATGAATCCTAGAGGTCCCTTCCAAAGCCTACAATTCTGTGATTCTGTGAAACAGGAGGCATTACTTTCAGAGTGACCTATATACTACATTCCAGCACAGGGATCAACCCCATGTACAAAAAGACTCAGACCACAAGTCATAAACATGGAAGTAAATAGCTTATTTTTACAAAGTAATTTTATACATCAAGGACATAAATTTTACCTTTACAAATAATTGTGCATTTCCATGAAGACATTTTACTCCTGAAATGCAAAGTAAAAGCAAAAGAAAATATAACTGTAGATAAAAATTCCCTCAGCAACTTAAGTAACTAACAGTTTAGCATGGGAAGTAATCAGTCATCTCTCAGTTCTGACAATATATTCAGGATTTTGTTTTTTGTAACCAAGAAAAAGAACAGCAATATCATCGCTTTTCTATTGACATTACAACAAAAAGACAACTAATTTTTATAAATGAGACCTTTTCAGACAATCTGAACTTCAGATGTAATGCAAAATCTTCAAGCACTATCTTACATGTGACTGGCAGTGTACCAGTTGCTCTAATCTGAAAAATAATTGCTTTTATTCACGTTTCTGTCTCTTCAAACAAACTAAAAATCATTCACATTCACACAGAAAGGGAAGTACCAGATTACTTCAGTTCTGAAACATGCTTAAGTTAACAACATAATGCTTATGATTTCAATGTTCTGTGTTGCCTTTTGGTGTAAAAATTCAATGCATGCAAAATAAGTTAATTTTATAAATTGAAGAGTCCTTTGCAACCAGCTGCTGCTATGTTTTGGTCTCAGGCAGACTGCACAAATGGTGCTGCCTTTAAACAGACTAAATTTAGAAATTATATTTACAGGAAATCACAGTACAACCTTTGATTTTAAATTCACATGCACACTCCTCTACTCAAATCTCTGTATTCTTTCAAGTACTACAGAACTGTTACTCCAGTTAAGTGTGATTTTCCTGAATCAAACTCTAGGGAAAAAAACAGTCGATTCTTAGTTTTAACCAAAAAGGAATAAAGTAATCATATAATATCAAATAAGTGGCCAAGGAAGAATAAAATTATTCAAGTCAAAATATGAATATCTTTAGAAGAAACTCTTCCGTACATTTTTCCATCTGAATTAAGAACAAATAAGGTTAGTACAAGATGGGGAAGTATATTCTAGACGAATGCAAAATCAAACGAGTATGTATGACACAAGCTTCTAAGCTACTAATCTTTAAACCATGCAGGTACATATTGGGTATAAAAGGACAAAACAATAAATAATATTTAATATGGTATGAATAAATAATTTCAAAAGGAAGAATAGCAAGAGCTATCTTAGTATTTAAGAAGGATTTTCCATTTTCAAAGAACTTTACAAAAATAACCAGTTCTCCCATGACAATGTAAAGGCACCTTTGTGCCTACTTGTTCAAAACAAAGGAGACTCAGAAATACTGTACTTCAGAGTCAGTTCTGTGAGCACTAAGGTCTGATGGGCCAAATACCTACCCTGTCTGTGGGATATTAATAAACTAAATGTACAAACTAATACACAAAACTCTGCCCTTGAAAAATAATTTCCGTTATTTTATCAACTTCGGTTTTATCCTTGAACATTAGAGGTCACTGTGGGACTTTCTACAAGGGTTCCCAGTGTACTCAGCAACAACCATTCACCACCATATTGATTCTGAGTCTGGGATTTGTGACAAGTTCAACTGCCACATAAATTTCTCAGCTCTGAAAAACAAAAAAACACCTCAACCAAAACCAATAATTTTGAGGAATATATAATTATTCATTTTACTAAAAAAAAAAAAAAAACAAACAAAAACAGAAAAAGCATTGTAGAGCCTAGGAACATAAGTAAAGTAAAAAGGTTCTTTCAACACTTGCACATTCATTTATTTCTACTATAAACTTTCACAAAGCCAGAGAAAGGTTATCCATTGGGTCACTCCCCCTTGAAGTTAGGACTGTAAATAATAATTGAAAAAAAGACCAGTTTAAAAGAGTACTAAATCCCTTTGATAGAGCAGTATATTGTTCATACAAGTCAGTATCTGGTTTCTCCAGCAGTCTTGAAGTATAGAATCACATAGAATCACAGAATCCTTGGAGTTGGAAGGGACTTCAGAAGGCCATCTTGTCCAACTCCCCTGCAATGAGCAGGGACACCACAGCTAGATCAGGTTGCCCAGGGTCTGATCCAGTCTCGCCTCCAAAGTCTTAAGGGATGGGGTATCAACCACAACACTAGGGTAACCTGTTCCAGTGCCTCCCCACCCTCACTGAAAAACACTTTTTCCTTATATTTAACCTAAATCTACCCTTCCCAAGCTTGAAGCCATTTCCCCTTGTTCTGTCACCACAGACCTGCTGAAGAGTCTGTCCTCTTCTTTCCTGTAGCTCCCCTTTAGATACTGAAAGGCCGCTACAAGATCACCTGACATCCTTCTCTTCTCCAGGCTGAACAACCCCAGCTCTCTCAGGCTGTCCTCATACAAGAGGTGTTTCATTCTGTGCATCATTTCTGTGGCCCTTCTCTGGATGCACTCCACTTGCAGTATACATTCCAGGCAACTGCAGTTGGTAGTTTTTTTCCCCTTGATACATGAAACAGAATCATATTTCTCATCTTTAAAGATGAAAATATTTCAGTTAAAAAACAAACAAACAAGAGATTGCCCCTCTTCTGTAAAACTAAGAATGTCCATTCTACACTGCCTGATTTTAGGTTCATAGTAGGAATGTTGCTGTTCAGCTTGTCCAATCTTTATAATACAATATGAACACTAAAATATACATTCTGAAAGTGAACTTGGCACTAGAATTTCAGTGACTCTCTTTCAAATGTTAAAATGAACGTATTTGCAACTGAGAAAATTCCAAAACGTAGGACCAAATTTTTGTTTCTTCTTGAGAAGATTTCTATGAAGACCAAAAAAACTCTCAAAATGTTAAAGTATTAATTAATTGAAAAACAGAAATTTGGGCCACTAACTAAAAGTGCAATAAATTTAATTGGTCTAAAAAGACCATAAAATCATGCACTCATGATCATGTGAAATACAGATCTGTTATTTAACAACTTTAATGTATGAACATTATCGTTCATACTAAAACTAAACTAAAAGCATAGCACAAGTTCCAGGTATTCCAGAAAGAGTCAGGATTTGCAGCACAGCAATCAACTTATCTGAACATTCAATTTCAGCTGTGTCTGTGGAACCTATATGAATCTTAAAACTACTCTCCACCACAATACTGTTCTCCAGGAGCACATTACTACCCACCGTTACTCAATGTGCATTGTTCTTTCCCTCAACTCAGAGAACGGCTTTCTTTTGGTAACCAAATAAAAGTTACACAGAAGAATCTGCAATTTTGAAAGTAAAAGAAATGAATAACTCATAGGAATCTCCTAGTCATAGTTAATAAACATTATTATGTTACATTTTTAAAAAATGCATGTGCATTCAGTTACAAAACTGCATATTGGAAATAGATTTGTTATCATTTGAAGTCTCAGAGAAATCATTTTATGTATATATATATATATATAAACTACATATATATAAAGATATATGTGTGTGTGTGTATGTGTGTATATATATATATATATATATATATATATATATATAAATCCCTGTGATATATTTTCTTCCATGTATCTTCTGTTAGGAATTCATTGCTATTTTTTTCCTGCACTGAACCAGGAAAAAAAAAATACAAAAAATAGAAAAGCAAATTGATGGTATAAGAAAGTAATCTGGACACAGGTGAAGCAGCTTTCCTAGATCACCAGTTTCATTTTTTCAGTATTTCAACCTACAGAATTAATTTTGGTTCAACAGAGAAGCAAGATAAGAAAAAAAAAATGCCAATGAAAGACTGGTTAATTAGAAAATATTATGAGGTTAGAGCCTACTTGGTGTCCTGCTCCAGGTTTTCTGTCTAAGCTTTTCACTGACTTCCAAAACACTTCATTTCTTTCAGAAAGGTGGAGACCTCTCTAGGAACTCAGTCTCCAAACACAGGAAGGACTGTGGCCTCTGCACAGCAGAACCAACCGAAAGAGAAACACCAAGCATAGAAAAGCCCACAGTTTTAAGTGATGCCACAGTAGAGAGTAAAACCCAAGATAGTAATTACGCTCAAAACGTTCAGGACGTATGGTAACAGGAAAGCCGCTCAATCAAGAGAGAACTGCTATTATCAGGTGCACAGTGATGTGGGGAGCCAGCAGCAAGTCAATGCCAAGCCTCCATATCACCCGCAGCACAAGCAAACGCTGCTCACACGTGTACTTCGCAACACAGCCACAGCTTCCTGCTCCCACTCATCAGCACTGAAAACCAGAATATACAGTGAGCAACAGTTCACAGCATTAGCTTTGCCACTGCTGTTTAGCCAATCTCATCCCACTTCGTAATATAAAGGAGAAAAAGAAAACGGAGTAACTCCAGTAACTACCAGACCCATCGCGCCTCCCGCTTCCCTTCTGCAGCCGCCCAACCGTGGCGCCACAGCCTCGCGCCGCCCAACGGCCGCCCGAGGGGCGGAGCAGAGGGGCGGCACGCAACGGAAGGCGGGGCGAGCTGCGCTGCGTTGGCTGCGGCGCCTGCCTCCACGCCCGAGGCGGCTTCTTCCTCCGTCGGCCTTCTGTTCCCGCACCCCCTCCCCGCTATTCATCCGTCAGTCCGACTCTCTGCGCTTACGTCGCTGCACTCCGCCTCCCGCCCGCCCGCCGGCCGCTCACCTTCTCGCGGCGCTGCTCCGCTCGGCGGGGCGGGGGAAACGGAGCGCCTCCGCCACGCCGCTGGGGGCTCCTCGCCGCGCTTGCCCGGCCGGGCTCGGTCACGTGGGCGCACGGCGGCGCCGGGCGCTGCGTGCGGAGGGCGCGGGTCCCGCCGGGGCGGGCGGTAGCTGAGCCGTGCTCCCTGTAATGGCGGTGGCGTCCCGCCTCGTGCTGCCAACGGGCGCCGAACTGCGGGGCCCTCGTGGGGCGCTCGGGCGTGTCGGGCGTCCTGCCCCGCAGCCAATACGGGCTGACGGCTCGCATCCTGTTAACTGACACGTTTTGCAGTCCCGTCCTCATTTTTTCCTCTGTGTTGGCAGTTTGTGTAGCAGTCCTGTGTTACCACTTCACAAGCTTCCAGTCGTCTGTTCAGAATGAAAGCTGTTTTCCTCTGTCTAGTGCTAATGGTTATGTTACGGCTTGTGATTTTCCCCCAAAATTCAGAGCTTTTTTTATTATCAGCAAGTGCCATCGTGGTCTGAAGCAGGAGGGTTTTCAGAACAGTTCATATATATTTAGGAGAAAATGGGCACATTTGTACTATAAAATCCCTTCAGGGTTCGTAAGCACACACAAAATCATCCAGTTCCAACCCCCTGCCATGAGCTGGTTGCCACCCACCAGCTCGGGCCCCATCCAGCCTGGCACTGAAGACCTCCAAGGCTGGGGCAAGCACAGCTTCTCTGGCCAGCTGTGCCAGCGCCTCACTGAGTATTTCCTTCTGTCATCTAAATCTCCTCTTTTTCATTTTAAAGCCATTCCTCCTTGTTTTATCCCTACCTGCCTGTATAGAAATTTGTTTATCTTCCTGTTCATAAGCTCCATTTAAATACTGGGAGGCTGCAGTGAGGTTCCACAGTCTTTTGTTCCCCAGGCAGAACAAGTCCAGCTCCCTCAGCCTGTCTTCATAGGGGAGGTGCTCTGCTCATTCTCAAAGGCCCTCTCTGGACCTGCTCCAACTCCGCATCCTTCGTGAGCTGGATGCAGTTCTCCAGGTGGGGCAGCAGGAGGGTCGGAGCAGCTGCAGGGCTTATTGCAGGTGCTGGAATAGTGTTGAGTGCTGCTCAGCAGGCATCAGCCTTGCCCCAGCATGTTGCAGGAATTGCAGGCTTTGGAATTGCCCAGGTGATGGTGTATGTTTTTCCAACGTTTTACCAGTTTTTCAGGATTCTGCAGTTGTTCAGGAGTGAACTCCAGAAGCACGGAGGTGCCTGCCCATATCTTCCCACACACTGTGCCACTCACAAATATCCTGCTTTGGGACTTGATCTCTGTGTAATATTTTTAAACAGATGTTTCACTTTACACTAGGCATGTCGAACCCACTCGTTTTGGTTTTGTTGCCTTCTTGCCTTTTTTTTTTTTTTTTTTAATATATTTTTTTAAGGTTTTGTTACTGGTATTCATTAACTATGTATTTTATATGTGGCCCAAAACAATTCCTCTTCGCTCAGTGTGGCCCAGGCAAGCCAAGAGGTTGAATGCCCATGATTTACAGATTGGATGTAAGAATTCATTGCTGGTATTGAGACTGCAAAACGTAAAGTAACACAAGGTTGAATTACTTCAACATTTCTGAATATTTAGCAAACAGCATAAACCAGCTATTGCATACAGTACCATCTTTCAGCATTGTCACAGCTAAGGAGTTAAATTTCCTTAGTGGAATCAGTCTTCTTTGCTGTTCTTTCTCATTATTGAGGCTTATTTCTGAATCATTTATCCTGTACATGCATTTTAAAGGTGTGTAATTAACTGGTTGCAAGTTGTTAGGCAATTGATGAAGCATGAACTGTGCACTGATTTGTTTTCTTTATTTACATGTTTCCCATAATACTCCAATGAGAGCAGGATGTTGAGGCTTTTTTACACTTTGTATTATTTCTTGCCTGTTTGACCACATTAGGAAGAGTTTTGTGAAGCCTTTTGCAATTCCTCAGATTTCATTAAAAATTAGTATCCTGTGAAGTCTTAATCAACAATTAGTAAGTGTTAAAATATAAGCAA
The DNA here is from genome assembly GCA_037305975.1 of Chrysolophus pictus. NCBI lineage: Eukaryota > Metazoa > Chordata > Aves > Galliformes > Phasianidae > Chrysolophus > Chrysolophus pictus. Next base: position 169,066,960 of record CM074576.1, read on the forward strand.
AAACAAACAGTCCCGTCACTTGCTCAAATAATGGGTTAAGAAATTACCTGCATTTATCCAAACTGTAACAGTACAAGTGACTACTCTCAGCTTGTTTACAATTAAGAGTTTTCTGTTCATTTCTTAGTCCTCCCCTACCTATTCCTTTCTCATCAGGGAAAATAATAATTGTGTTCAATACCTTCAGCCAAGAGATACAGCAAGAGAAATTTTAAGACAGCTTCATTCCCGGGAAGAGATGTTTTTAAACTGTGCTTTGTGCAAAGGTGCCTTGGAAGTTCGTTGCCTGCTTTATTTTAGCCTTGTTTCTAGCAAGCACAATAAATAGCACTATAAAGAGTCAATATTCTTACACATGTATTTTCTTTGCTTTTGCTAATTCTGGCTTACCTACTTATATTTTTTCTGTGTGGCTTAGCAGAGCAGTGTAGTTTGCAAGAGTTTGCACTCAGATTGCCTCCAAATCTCTCCACCTATGTTATGTTTGTCAAAGAATGGGTTTGGTTGATATTTTTTCTGAGTCTTGATAATGAATCCTGCAGTCCAGCTGACCTAATAAGGAGTGTCTCCTAGACCTGTAGTGCTGGTGTCTCCATTCAGAAAGTGTTACGATGTATCTTACATTTAGTCTGTATGATTTTTACTATTACAATTTCCTCGAATGTCTGATTTCCACTGTGCAATGAAAAAAACACCACCTCTAAACAATAACAATGAAAAGCCTTCCTGTCACCTTTTTTCTGTATTGTACCTTAAAAAATGGCAGTGTCTGGTCACACTGGTTTTGAGGAGAAGGAACAAGAGAACAGCTAGGTGGGCAACACCCAGCTGCCCATGTCCACAACACTACACCAAGGATGCAGTGCTCTCAGGTGTGAAACTGAGCCCCTATGCTCTTTGATACCCCACAAGGCTCCCTTAGATCTCAAGAAACCCCACCATTTTCTTTGCAAGCAGACTCAAGATCCTGCTTGTAGCCCTTCACAGGAGAATATGCCTGTGGCCTTCAGCATATATGGAAGCATGACTTGAGCATGATGTAACAAATTGGTCCTCTGGGACTTGGGCAAGGGAGGCATCAAGGTATTTCACTAATAGCCAGATGAGAGTCAGACAGCAAGCTCATTTCGGGAGTTTCCTTCCCCCACTAGAGCCAACCACAGACCTGCTCAAGCCACAGCCATTCAGGCAGACTGCCAAATTTGGCTGAGGTTACTTAATCATATGCCTGCTGAATCTCAGCAGTTTGGCTGAAATATCCATTCCAACATGCAGGGGAGGGAGAACCAAGTAGTAAGCTACCTCATGACTTACGGTAGAAGCTGGTATCTGCACTGGGGATGGAAAGGTGAAGGGACAGGCCTGCACACTGGAAAGTGGCCATTCCAGATTTGTACAGAGATATGCAGCACAGCTGCTTAATAAAAAGCAGCTTCTGCAGTTTCTGTAACACTCATCTAAAGCCACGTACTAGCTATTTTATGACAAAAAGCATCACTGAGATCAAGATGGCACAGCATGCCCAGCTAGCTTAGAGGTGTAGGCAGAGGTCATTATTTTTTTTCTTCTATTTACTAAAGAGGTAGTAATGATCATTATAATCAGCACTCCGGGTCTTAGTGATCACTGTGGGTGAACCTGCCTGCTGGGAGGTCACACTAATGCTAGCAGCACTTCAGCCTGCTAATGTCTACCTTGTAGGATGCACAGGCACTTTGCTTACCCCATACAGTATAGACAAGTCCACAGTGAGGACTGGTACATCATTAGCTTTATGGGAATATGCCTCAAAGAGGTGGCACAATGATGTACATCTACATAGGACTGCCTCCTCCTCTTTCCTCCTTAGATCAGTGACTGCTGCCATACCTGTCCTGGCAACAATTTCTTTTCTTTCTCCCTGCCACGTCTTCAATCTTTCAGACAAATTCCTTGACCCTTTCCCTCTGCAGCAGACATCTCCCCCTGTTACCTTAACAACAAGAGCAGCTCAGCTGCACCAGGCAGCCATGGCTGGAGTTTTTTTTCTTCTCTCACTGAAAACAGCCACTCACTTCTTTCCTCAGCATCAGTCTAAAATGCTGATGTTAAAATGCATCAACCTGAAGTATGCCAGATTCCTGACCTCCTGCTAAGAAGGCCTAAGATAGATTTTACCACATGCCTTGAATTCTTACATCTTTTCTATGCACGTATCTTGAAGATGCTAATTATCTTTTGAAAAGTTATCAGCTTGCTACAAGTTGAACAGATGTTACTGGCCCAAGTCTCCATATCTAAAGGGCATGAAATAACCAGGGAGTACTCGAACCTCTCATGAAAACCAGGAATAGGAACATGCCTGAAGATCTGGTGTCTATAGAAAATATATGTGTTGTGATGTGTAAAAATATATTTATGTCACTGACACTTCTCTGTGTTGTCAAATGATAGAAATGTGTGCTAATCCCAAATTAGTTACCCAGTTATGTTTGCTTCACTCCAACAAAGTAATGAGCAAGAATATTCAATATTGGAAGGGAATAAGCTGAAGTCTTCAGAGTTACTAGCTAGCAAGTATTTTCAGATAGGCATCTCCTCATCACTGATGCAAACACAAGAACAAGCACACATTCCTGACACACTGATGCTTTTACTTAAGCATGACCATCTCCAGTCTTACAAAGCCTATTCAAGCTAGATTTATCTACAACAATATGGACAGGCACAAAATACTTGGAAGGAAATAAGGGTCATAATCTAGGCTGTCTTTATAACATTAACACGTGACCACAAGAATACATGGGATGAAAAAATCTGGGTCTAATTTTCTTATTATTCTAGGACTGGAATTCCAATTTGAGACGTTGACCTCTGCCCTCTAGGATGTCTTCCCAGGGAACCTAACAGGTGCTGGCACCTGCGCTGCTCTCTACAGAGAGATACTCTGGGAGAGAGTCAGGTCCAGTGACAAGTTAACCTGAACTGTTTGGAGGAGCAGCATGAGTTACTATGGTTGTGGAGTAGGGCTCAAATAAGGCACAAAGAACAGGAAAAATTCAGAATTCTTTGTATTGGAATATGAAGGCTGGGGACAGCTATGAGCAACTGGTGCTGTTCTTCTGTATAAACAATCCTGTGAGGAACAAAAACATGGGGTGGAGCTCATGTAGCTCGTGTATTGTGGTTGCGCAGAGAGTCAAGGCAGGCAGCTCATGATGTATTTAGCGTCATGCAGGGTCCAGTTCATGTGTGTAAGTAAGCAGCTACTGCAGTGCTGAAGACCACATTGTTTTGATGCTGTTCTAATTAGCCCATTGTCGTCAGTGAAGGTATTTACATAAGGTTGGAAACATGCAGTACATTTGAATTCTGTTATGTGGCAAATGCATCAAAGCCATTTATATTATGCTCTCTGGAAATACATCAGAAAGACCCTCCCAGCCTCCACTCAAACTGAGAAGATCCAAAAATAAATGTGCCAGCTCTTTGCATCTGCTCTCTCTGATAACTCCAACATCAGACTTAGAGCAGATCATCTGGGAAGTCCAAATCCATCAGCCAGGGAGTTTAGAGGTGCAGCTGCTCTGGGAAGATGGCAGCCCAGTGCTTGATGGAGTGGCTGGCCACTGGCAGTGATAAGCTTGGGCTAAGGCATTTTGCAAATACAGTCATGCCAGAAGCTTCAGAACCACATTCACTGATGATATCAAGGCTCAATGCCTGAATGTCATCATTTTCCTTTCTGTTTTCTTCTGGAAAATGAAGGAGTTTTTATTTACACTCCATCACTATCACTGGCAAACATTAGCATGACTATTTCATAATATAGGTCACTTCATTATCAAGAACTTCTTGGAAAACCTCCTCTGCCATCACCATGAACAGATAGCCCAGGCATTCTGTTTCCTTTAACTGTGAACATCCTGGGCCATCCAAGCAGCGATTTCCTCACAGTGCTGCCGGATTCAGTGGAATTTGTTGCTTTGTTTATGGCAGCTGTATACGGGGGAAGGACTGACTGGTTCAGCTGGGGTCCTAGGTTACAGTCCTTTTGGCTTACAGTCACCATGTGGTTAAACACAAGGCCCTGTGAATGTTGTTTGTTCCATAATTTGTAACGATCGATGCCATGTCTGATAATCCAAGGGTAACAAAAGCACATGATAGGACATGTCAAGCTGCACAGCTATGCAGGATCTGTGTTAACAGATTCAAATAGATCCAGGGGACCCTAACAAGCCATCTAGACAACTGCATGGTAAGCAGCTGCCCTGCAGAGCTGAGTGTTTCCAGGTTTCCATCTTTATCCTCACAGCTGTTAGGATGCCAAAGGAGATGCTCCATGAGCTAAGCAGTATCAGAAGGCCAGGAAATTTAGCCTCAAAGATGTGCCAGAAGTGGTGGAGGAAGAGTGACTATAAAAAACAAAGTACTAATCTTATTATCTGTTTGTACACAAATGATTACGAAATACATTTTTTTTTAGTAATTTTACCAAGCAAGCCAAAGCCAGTTCTTTCCCTCAGTTCTATTCTTCTGTCTCTGCAGCTTAATTTTCTTTTCTTTTCTTTTCTTTTCTTTTCTTTTCTTTTCTTTTCTTTTCTTTTCTTTTCTTTTCTTTTCTTTTCTTTTCTTTTCTTTTCTTTTCTTTTCTTTTCTTTTCTTTTCTCTCCTCTCCTCTCCTCTCCTCTCCTCTCCTCTCCTCTCCTCTCCTCTCCTCTCCTCTCCTCTCCTCTCCTCTCCTCTCCTCTCCTCTCCTCTCCTCTCCTCTCCTCTCCTCTCCTCTCCTCTCCTCTCCTCTCCTTTCCTTCTTTCCTTTCTTTTATTTATTTTTTTTTTTTTAAACAGACATCTGTAGTTGACAATGGCCTTAGGACAGTCCTCAAGCAAACACAAAAATGATCCGTACCAATAAAAAGAGGACATCGTATGCCTCGTCCTCAGAACTTTATAGTGTGTTCATAAAATTCAATATCATCCTGTCAAATTTTCCATTCTGGTCTGTGAAAAGTGACATAGTTTTCCATCTGAAAAACTCTACCCTTAATTATACTGCATTAAGTAAAATCAGCATGAACGGTTTTAAATGAGAGTGGGAGCGGAAATAGAGAGCAGGCTGAGAGCTGCTGAGACAGAAACGCTGAGCAGCGGAGGCATGAGGAAATTAAAATGAGGCGTGAATGCCTGAATGTATTGAAATGGCAAGTAGGAAACTGGAGGAATTGGTAGGGGGCAAATGGGGGACAAGCAAGCAGAAATATAATAGAGAATGTGGGTGAATATGAAAGACAAATGGCAGAAACAAAGAAGTATTTATTATAGGCAGGAATAATTAAGCTGTGTAATTACAAAAGCCTGCTGCGAATAAACTCCTGTGCCATTACCGAATGGACACATACCCTGAGTGCAGCACTTTCAAGAGGATGGCAACAGTTTCTCCCTCTTTTGTTTCAAGTTCACCCCCACTACCTCAGTCAGCAGCACATATACGATATCATTGTTTTCTGCACGAGTGCAAGCACACAATGCCTGGTATCAAAATGCACTCGCAAGCAAGCACAAGGCGGAGTGGCACTTACAATTAGTTCCCCATCAGCAGCATGGCACCAGCAGGCACAATATCAAATCATACTTGAAAGGTTTTCTTTACTAATGCTACATGGAATTTCACTTATTTTTCTCTGCCTTGTGATTTAGAAAATGTAATACATTCCTTACTAATATATTTTTTTAAAAGTACATGGCACAGTGTTACAGGAAAACAGTGGGTGTCACTGTTAAGAGCAATTGGCATCTTGATTTGCCTCTATTTAGTAAGAATTTGGGACACTTTTATTACAGGTTGTTGGGTCGCTGTGTTCTGAGCACATCTTGTTTGCTGAATCAATTTTTACATCTTATTGTATAGAATGAACTGTGTTAAAAGGTTCTTTAAGTTAGATCAGCACCTCCTATATCCATAATCTCTGAAGAACAGCTAACTGCGCTTTTAGAGCTCCACTTCTAAACCTCCCACGGGAAAAATCTCTTCCAGATGCATGAAGTTAGAGCCAATAAAGGACTAAGGCATCAGATGCAAAATTGAGACACTTAAATCTAGAGTTATGGTCCAAATCCTGCTGCTCAGCTGTTGTGTAACCTTGTCGATAATTCCTCATTTCACCTGCAAATTCATTGTGCAAGTCTGCTTCCCTGCAAACATGGAACTATGTTTGCACATATCCAAATCAAGGCCCTGAGCAGAGCAGCTTTTTTAGTTTCCACCAAATCTGATATGAATTGTCAGAGCATGATTTACACATGCCCTAAAGGATCGGGGTTCTCACAAGGTGTAAACATGGCTATGTGTTTTAAAGCAGCAGCATTTAGTATGTAAGCATCATGTAGTCAGAAAAGTCTACTACAAGGCAGAAGAGCTTGATCCCAATTTCCTTCTTACTATTTGTTTCAGTCTCTGTAGCCCAGGAATTCCCAGGCTGATCCATGTATCCCAGACTGAACACGCTGTCTGTCCCCACATACAAGAAGAAACAGTGACTGCTATTACTGAGGGGGTAAAGAAAATATTGACTTACTCCTGAGTTTGTACAGCTCCTACCACAGAGTGCTCAGTGCATATTCTAGTTGCCTGCTAGAGCAAGCCTCTGAGGTTCTGACAACAGTGCTAATGCTTTCCAAAGCCGAATCAGGTTGGCAAGCACTCGAACCACCCACTCTCATAAAACTCATTCTGTGATACTTTGCTAGAGGCAAGTCTCAACTTTATAGCCTAAACTCACCCCCCTGAGGCACATAATGTGTTCTTTGGAATGAAGTTTTGAGCCCCTAGGGACCAATTTGGTAAAATACTCATTCTGAAAGTTAGCGAGTTTAGATGAGGATATCTGAGGTAATGATGGTTATACAGCTTATGCTAACTGGATGGGTTTGGGCCTCTTCTTGTTGTCAGCTTCCTTAGTATCGTTACATACATACATATACATATGTTGATGTATACAATACAGTAACAATTATTGATGGAATTACATGGGCATTCATTTCCCTGGCCACTTTTGTCCACCCAAAACACCACAGTCCATTCATTCTCCATGAACTGAGTACTGTGGACAGGCAAGCAAACTCCTCTGTGTTAATACTGACCTCACTGGAGGGCAGCAGCAGGCGAAGAAGATGGTGGTGCAGTTGGGAATTTGGCTCACTTTTTACTTTCTGGCTGCTGCTGCTGTCTCCATACTGAACTGCATTCTTTCATAAGCTCACCAGTAATCTGTGCTGTATGTAGTTTCCAAGGGCACATAAATCAGGCAAGCCTAATGTAGCCATCTATTGCTACGCCAAATTTCAGTTCCCATCACTCAACTTTAAAGCCACTTAAGACATGACACAAGATTTTTCTTTCAGTACTGAGAAAGAGTCTTTGATTTTCGTTGCACACATTTTTAAATGTTTTCTAGAATAACTCATCTGGGGGCTTTAATCTTTACATTCCTGCATTGAAGTTGAATCTCACAACAAGTTCCCCAGGCACTAAAAATGGTAGAAGTTAGTGGTAGAAGTTAGGGAAATTAGTGGAAACGATCCTGAAGCTTTTCCAGCATTTTCCAGCACATCTGATATGCACATTTTTCTTGCCTGCACAAATGAAGGCAGTATACTTGATGTCTTCAGATACTGCATTAAAATTAGTCACGACGGCATTTGTTGGTCATTCTAATTTGCTTTTATTTGTGTGTTCACAGTTTATGCTTACAGGGCTCATTTTCTGCCTCCACATGGTTACCTCAAGAGCTAAACAGTTGTGAGGGTTGCTCTCTGACTGTGTGTCAGCAGATGACTATTAAATGAAAAATGAAATCGGCTGAGCAGACTGGAGACAGGTATGTAGCCACAGTTTCCTGTTCCCCAGAGAAACACATGAATGGAGTCACGCTGTGTTTGACACTGCAGTAAATCGCTGCTTATGTCAACCAAACAGATCTCTACCCTGGGTGGGCAGCCTGTGAGAGAGTATTTGCATGTACTGGGAAACTGGAGGTGACAGAAGTGACAGATTGTATACCCTGCTCATACAGCAACCAACCATCAGGGCAGGACAAGACACCAGCTGAGAAAGAACAAAGGCATCGTTGTGTTCTGGTGGTTTTGACATTCACCTGGATTTAATTTGGAAATCTGCATCCCTAACATCTAACTAACATTTAATGTAATTAAAGTGTATTACAAATCAGATTAATAAATGCATACAAATACTAACATAATTAGTTTTACATAATATTTAGCATAAAAATTGGGAAGGGCCTACTGCTACCCTGTGTGTTGACAATAAGCTGTGGTACGTTCTCCACAGATGCAACTGCAATGTTTTGGTCTCCAACAGTGGCCAAAGATTAACCTGGAAACTACATCTGAATCAGCCACATAGTGTCTGAGTGCACTAACCATTAGACTGTGGGGTGGAGGAGGGGTTCATGTTCTGACAGTGTCTCCCTTTCTTAGAGGAAGGCCATGAAGTCTCTATCAGGTTGAACACAGCATGCAAGCCAAATGCTTGCCTACTCGGCATGCCTCAATTCAGGGTGATTGCAAATCTAGAGAATGGTGAAGCAAAGACGTATGTTCCCAAAGTCTTTTAAGAACCAATAAAGAAGAAGATGTGAGTTGAGACTTCGTCTTTTCGAAGCTCATATTTGAATATTTTGGGTAACTGCATATCTTAGGTCAATTGGATACCTCTATCCCTTTAAGTGTATGGCATTTGATGTATTGTACATATTCACTTAAATTCAATAGATTCAGTTCGATCACTAACTGTCTTTGGATTAGAGATTATTCTGTATTAAATTACATTGCTTTAAATCCAAAGTAACTCCACTGAATGTTTCTAAGCTGCCCTTACTTTATACCAGATCTGAGTAACAGACTTCAGTTTTGTAACAGCCATAGCACAAACTCTACCTCCTGAAATGGAGGTGTTTTGCATTAAGAATTCATAATTTCACTTCTCCAGGTGCCCGAGACCTTAACAGTAGGAGTTAAGAACAGAGAAAAAAAAAAACCTCTGAAACACTAAATGTGAACATTGAAGCTTTTGGCACACAGCAAAATACTTATTCATAATAAAAAATAATGTGTCTAGGGTGACTTAGATACATTTGCAAACACTGAGCAAGTCAAAAGCCTGGAAAAGAAAGACATGAAAGTAACATATCTTCTGCAAATACTGTACAATTTTTCAAAGTATCATGAACACTTTGTGCAGTTAGTATAACAATAGTAAACCTTCATTATATATCTTGTTTCAAAAGCAAGGCAAGAACTTGTTTCCTGAACACCTTGGACATCCACTTACTTTGTATCAGCTATAAAGCACTCTTTCATATGATGCATAGATTATAGCATGAACTGAAATCAAATGTCAGATTAAAATTCCCGTATTTTATGGGGCACACTGTAAATCATATGCACAAAGCCCCAGTGCAGCTTTAGTGAGAAGTCTGCTCAGGAGACCATGGAGGTAATAGGTCTGAGGCTCTGGAACTTGAGGGAAAGGTGAGTGAGGATGCACTGGGAGGTCCACCCATGAGGTTGTCCACAGCGAGGCGGTCGACTCCACATCTCAAGGCTGCCTCCACCAAGGACAGAAGGGTGATTGTTGTAGGTGACTCCTCTCTGAGAGGCTGTATATGTTGGCCCAACCCTACCTGCAGAGATGTGTGCTGCCTCCATGGGACCCAGGTCAGGAATATTTCTAGGAAATTTCCTGATCTAATTCGGCCCTCTGATTATTATCTTTTATTGACAGTTCAGGCGTGCAGTGATGAAGTTGGTGAGAGAAGCTTGAGCATTATCAAAAAGGACTAAACGGGATTGGGGCAGTTAGTGGACAGAGCGAATGTGCAGGTCATATTTTCCTCTATCCCTTCAGAGGCAGGAAAGGATGCTGAGAGTAGCAGGAAAACCCATCTCATAAACACATGGCTGAGAGGCTGGCGCAATAGCAAGAATTCTTTTGACCAAGGGGAAGTTTACTCAGCACCTGGCCTGGTGGCTACAGATGGGTTTCACCTGTCTGAAATGGGGAAATGGATCCTAGCCCAGGAGCTGGCAGGGCTCATCGAGAAGGCTTAAAACTAGATACAGGGATAGGTGTGCAGTTGGGCTGGATGATCTTAGAGGTCTTTTCCAACCTTGGTGATTCTGTGGTTCTATGACACAAGCTGTCTCCTCTACCAGGCAAAATTCACCCTAACAGTATGTCTGCGTGCACGCAGAAAACATCTACATTAAAAGGAGATAACTCTAAAAATATTTTCTCTTTGTTCAGAGATCAGATCATAGGGGATTTGGGTGTTATTGGTTTAATTTGATTTGGGGCGTGCTTTTTCATTTCTTTTTATGTATTTTGGCTTGAAACCAGCATGGGAAGGTAAACAGTTCTCTGAATGTAGGGTTGAAGGGAGAACATTGTTCAGTATTTACTTGGCTCTTGCAAATTGGGAATAAGTACACTGAAATCTGTGGAACAGCATCTGAATGACATTGAAATCCTGTATTTTTCAGAGTAGTGTATTGAAAACAAAAGTAATCATTTAGCTGGTTTAAAAGATGTTTTTCCAGTAATGCTTGTTATCCTCCATTGGTAACTGTTCAATCTAGAAAACACAGAAGACTTAGTATACCAGAGACAAAACCAAAAATGAACAAACAAAAAAACAGCAGATTGTAACATGTCATGTTGCTATCATTTATTTCTGGCAGCTTAGATAGAGTTCAGATTATATTTTGCTTTTCTCCTAATTGCATGCTGTATATCAAAAAGGGTTCTGATGTGTAGCATCCTGATTTCAAAACACATTACAGAAATAGAACGCAACTACACAGTAATTGCAGTTTTATTTCTTCAATTCTCCGCCACATTGAGAGCATTTCAGAACTAATCTATTCAAGATGATTGCCTCTGAACCGTTTGATTGTAAATGGTTTAAAGAGCTTCCACCTTCACCCAGAGCATGCTCCAGATCTTATAGACATTATTCATACTCCTATTAGATGCAGTGATCTCAGAGGAAGGAACATAAAGAAAATGATGCAGGTTGCAGTTTGCCTAGAATGAAAATATTTCAGTGAACCAATCTTGAAGTTTGAATACTTTTGTTCAAATTGTACAAAGAATTATGCAAAAAAATGAGCAGTTATTCATAATTGCATAATGCATAATCTTACAAAAAAAAAAACAAAAAAAAACAAAAAACAAAAGAAACATAACGCCAAACATAAAACAGTCCTTAGTCTTAACACAAAAACTGAGGCATGGGAAATTATTTTTGCTTGAATAATGTTACAAGGTGATTAAAATAACAAGAAGATATTCCTCCTCACATCCTCCTAACACTTTCATCTCTGCCAACAACCTCTGCTCCTTATTCCAAATACAGCTAGAAAAAGAAAAATTAAAGAGCCCTCGAAGTCCCATCTCAGCACATTTGTGCAAAAACATATCCCTTTTGAAGAATCCCAAATCTCTTCGACCTGAGTATTACCTGCAACATTTTTCTGGGGGTGTTGAGCATTCATACAGCGGAGTGTGAATCTGAATGACCCAATCACCAGGATGAGTCTCCCCCTGTGGAGTCTGTTTTCAGTTATTCTGATTTGTTGATATTTTGTCATTATTTACTGGCTCTTCTGTGCCAAGATTTCCCACCAGAAAGCATGCTTAGGGGTGGGAGTGTGTCCATTGGCTTGCACTGAGCTGTTCTGTCCACACTGCAAGGAAACATCGCTTAATAGGCACTTACTCAACTGTGGGGTGACCCAGTAAGGCCACTCATTCTTCCCTCACCGGTCTGGATCCTCCCCACGGTGCTGCTCTCTGAGCAGGCACCAAACCAGCCTCCTGCAGATAGCCCAAAGAGAGCCACAGCAATTTGTCAGCTTCAAACAGGTCCCGGTGCACCATGAGCACTCACCCACCTTTCAGCACTCCAGTTTTACAGTGGCTCTCGCAGTGAGGATGGGAGAAAGGCAAAGCACGATGGTCATACAGCACAGATTAGTCTATGCATGGTTCATTTATTGTTCTAAATCTGTTAACAATACATTCATAGTATGCTTTAAACCAAGTCTCTTTTCCATTTTTTGAGATAAACTCCTGTCCATTGCCGAGGTAGAAATCAGCCATGAAGTTGTGGTTTCCAAAGCAAGTTCAGGTTGATCAAGCTGCAGTATCTATTCATTATGTATAATCAACATTTCTAAAAATAAAGCCATTACAGCCCTATATTTCACAGTACACAAATCATCAGAGAAAGAACGAGCCAGCAAACCAGCCTGCTGTTTAGCCAGCTCAGTAAACCTGCACAAAACAGCTTTCATTCTGTCAATAACAACCACGGCATTAGTTCCTCCACTCGGCCAACAAAAGCAACTCATTTCAGCAATTGCCATTTGCTAATTACCTTGAGTTATGTGGTCATAGCTGAGACATTGGCGGCGCATTCTGGAACAGGTTTGTTAATGATGATCAGTTACAAGCAGGTGGAGTGTCTGCCAGATGTCTTTTTTATTGTTACCTGACAGTCCATGTGAAGTCTTCAGTGAGGTGAGTGTGGCTGACAGCTGACCCTGCCATCTGCATCACTGCTGCTGCTGCCCCCCGGGGCACCCCAGGCCCATTGCTGTTCTGGTGCTCAGCGTGGGATGCACACTGCTCATGGGTAGCAGGACTGATAGCGTGGCACCCTGCTGCACCTAGGCTCAGCCAGCACCGTGACAAGAGCTGTGCCTGCAAGATGGGCTGATAATGCCTTCAGCAGAAACAGCACTGAGACAGAAAGGGCTCAATAAGAGAATTCATAAAATCTCCCAAGTTTCCCAAGTTCTCAAGCTAAATAAGTGGAGGGTTATTATTTCTTTTTCCAGACCATTATTATTTTCTTTTCCCAGACCATTTTCACAGGAACAATAATACCAAAGGAGCACAGTGACTTAGAATTTGTCATTCTAAATGTTTCTGTGTTCTTTACGGTGCTGCAGCTCTCTGCAGTTTATCATTCACACACCATGGCAGAAGCACACACACAAGCACGCTTTGCCCAGCAGAATGGAGCTCACCCACTGTTTTGTCCTCACACATGGGGAGCGCATGCAGGCAGGTGGGGGGCTCCTGCAGGCACCCACAGCTGTGCTCCCCGCCAGCTGGGAAGCTGCTTCACCCCAGGGGTAGGCACAGCACATGCCAGAGGTGCTTGGTGCCATTCATAACCAGTCTGCTCTCTGCAACCCTATCAGCTCTCCTCTTTGTAATATGTACTCAAACAAGGAGCAAATTCACAATTTAGAGCTGCTTGTTACCCCTTGGGATAAGGGCCAGCCAGAGAATGCAACCACCACAGCTGAAAGACAACTTAGCACTGAGCACCATTTTTGTTCTCCTTTATTCTGTCCTTCCCTTTCTCTGCAAAGAATTGAGGAAAAAAAGAGAAAAAAAACCAAAACAAAACAAAAAAAATCCATCCTCTGCAGATACAGCAGAACAACAACAACATCATTCAAAGCTACACAGAGAAAACAACCCCCAAGCATTATTTCACACAGAGGAGAAAAAAACATTAAAGTATACGGTAAAAGCCCAGCACTCCTCAGTAAGCAGCAGCGTTCCAGAAGTGAAAAATAGATCTTTGTGACCTGAAAAACACTTTTCTCCTTTTCTCCCTGCCTGTTCCCCTACAGGCCATGTCTGCTTATCACTATGCAGCTCAGGTTTCACAGCTACAAAATCTCACCACACTGTAGCTTTAGGGCTATTGATGGATGCGCCTCAGCTCCGAGGCAGGGCTTGGAGGGGGGCTGCCGATGCGCCAGTGCTTTCTTTGGCAGCACAAAAAGCCCCTGCCCAGCGTGCACAATCTTCCTCTGCTATCCTTAATGGCCTGGGAAGAGCACAGCATGGTGATATTTGTTGCTCCATCTCCTCATTCACTATCTGAAAAGAAATAGCTGAGTTTATTGATGTGTTTTGTTCACTGTGAAGTGTACTGTAGTCAGTGTTAGACTTCTACTTTCTTCAGGTGAGAGCACAATTCAATCCATACCAGCTGCTGTCACCCATCTCCTCCTGGACTTAAGCTAATTTCTAACAACGCTGATATGAGTCTTTGCATGTATCTTGGGGCGTGTTGTATCACATCCTCGCCACAGCACCATATTTAAAGGCCAGCTGAACATCTCAGCATCAGCACAGTGGCCAAGCTGCTCAGATAGCAACAGGCAGCCAGCCCGCTTCCTGCACCAGATGGCGGAAATGGGACCAGCACTGAATTTGGTGTGTGCAGCTGGCCATACAGCACTCCCTGCTTTGGCTCTGCCTGAGCACATTCTAGTGGATAAGGACAAACCATTCGGCAGCACACACCCACTGGGTGCTACTGGCCCGGAGACAAAGGTCCCAGGTCAGCCAAGGATTGAATGGTATGCATTCAATCACATAATTCAGCATTTCCCTGTTCTAAAGGAGTGTGTTGCTCCTTATCTCATGCTCAGCAACCCTCTTTTAAAAACAGTAGTCGCGTATCTATGTAGAATATTTTTTCCATGAATTGAAGAGGAATGGTAAATGAAGCAAGGGATTCCCATATGATGAAGGTTATCTGGGGCTGAGTTCCACACCTGGGCAAGGCTTAGTTCCTGCAGAACATTACCTACACCACCCCTGAGTTTATTAAGTTGTTTAGTCCTTGTCCTTGAGCTGTCACCGAGTTGGTGACTGCAGACTCCCAGAGGTGCTCCCCAGGCACTGCTCTGCCATGGTCCTGTTCTGAGAGCACAGGTATCCCCCCAGGAGCAGACAGATGCCTGTGCTGGAACATTGCTCGCGGCAGAGGTGGAAGCAGCTCCTTGATGATGGCCTTTGTTTTGGAAAGCAAGAGGAAACACTTCAAGGGAGGTCACTGAGGCCAGGGATAAACAGCAGCAATAGCAGTCTTGCACAAATAAGCAAGAAAGCAATGCAGAGAATCCCTCCACAAACTCATTTCAAAACAAATGGAACAAATTGAAATGCAGTAGTGAATGTAGTACCAATAGTAAATCACTGATGTAAAACATTTAAATATACAACAGGAATCCCAGCAGCTTACAAGCTATCAGAGCAGTTATTTCTGATGAAATTTGGACATCAATTTGTTCCCTAAAATATTGTTTGTTGTTCACACTCATCAGCTATGCACAAAGGGGTAAGAAAACAGCTGTCTACAAAAACCAGGAGCTGTTTTAAAAAATTGTGGGGCTTTGGGTTTAGAAGTTCTTCTCCCTTATAACTCACTGCAGTGTTCTCTGTGCTCTGGCATCTTTCCTCTTGTAAGCTATAGGATAACTGGGAAAAAACAACCCAAGCCTTTGTAAAATAAAAAACCATTTTGTCAGGACTTCCAGCCTCCCTGTGGCTCCCTACAGCTCAGCCAGCAGTTAGGCTGGTATGAAACCATGCCACAAGACTTGAAAGAAATAGATTTGATGCTTCAATGTCTATTTCTTTCACTATTACTCTTCCTGGGAGAATAAAAACACATTACAAGCACATGTTACAAGCACACCCAGTTCCTTACCAAACAATTCAATTAAAAGCATTCTTCCTTCAGCAGCTTTATTTTATGACTTAGGAAGAGTCTCTGCATCCTGATGTTTGGAGCACATGTGAGGTAAGCAGCTCTAAACCCTCCCTGTTCCTAAGGGTTGCAAATTTTTGCTGCTTCATCACAAGAGTTTTTAGTAATGTCATTCAAAGCAGCTCATCACCAAAGAAGTCTACGTGATACATGTCAAAAGCTGAATTAACACTACAGGGAGAAGAGAAAGACATATTAAATAAATACAGAAAGGGCTTTTTCTTACAGTTTTGCATAGAGCAGTTGAAGGTCAGGATCTGATGGACTCCAGGCAGAGCACCCTTGCACTCTGGCCCAGCAGAAGGCTGTGCCCTCCAGCAGGGGCCTGTTGGGGCTCTGCTTTGGTTATGAGTGACTGGTACAAGCACAGTTACACTCAAAACAAGATGCTTCTCACTACGTACACCCCAGGCGTTGACTCCTGCCTATAGGAGTCTGTCCAGTCACTGGGCTTTTTGCAGACTGCCGACAATCTGTGAGTAAGCAGACCAGCAGGCAGGACAGCACACGTCATTTCCATACAAAGGGGATTTGCACATAACTACTGCCTGATCCACATGAGCAGGGCTATATCTGCACCACCCTGACACCCTGATTATCACAAACTAATTTTAGCTTCTCTCAGGACATGTCTTGAGACCTTGGTAACTGAGTTCACTCAGCACAGAAGTGTTAATCCATCAGAAGATCAGTCCGAACCGCATCACTGGCAGGCTGGCCAGGTGTGGCTGATGCTGCTTCGGGGGATCACAGAGATACCAACAATTCAAATGCAGTATTCAAATGCACAATCATCTCTGTTATTACACATAAGCTGGCTAACATTCAAGCTATTGAGAAAAAGCAGCCATTTGTCTTCCTGGGTCTGCTTTTATGAGCTTCTAAATTACCCACCATCATCCAGAAAGTGATCAAACTGTATTTATGAGTAACGCATAAAATTCAAACAAGACCTTTATTTACATTAGGTTTTCAAGCTCCGGTATTGCAACATACATAACAAAATTTCATACTACGTTTTTATAAGAAATCAGGTTGAAAAACTGATCTACAGAATCAATTTGTCAAAACTGACTAAGCAGAAAATGCATCAGCTCAGTTTCAGGGTACTCTGTCAATTTTATACCGCCTGCTATCACTCGGAGTATTCGCGACGTCATGGTTATAGAAACAGAGTGCTCATGCAGGTTAATTTACAGTGAACTCTCAGAGAGAATGTTTCATTCCTCCTTGTTCAGAAGAGGCCAACGCTCTCCACATTGTCTCACAAAGCTATTAAGGATCCAAACGGGAAGAAAACCCGGTCTATTAGGAAATATTCAACAGAAATGAAACAAGATTTGGCAAGACAGAGTCAGAACTTAAGCTGCTTGATAAACACGATTATAATCTCATTCTGTAGAAAACAAGGTACTGTAAAGATTAATCAAGTCATTTTATTCCAATATTAACATTATGCAGCAACTGACATGAGTGTCTAGGTAACGTGAAATGTGCTGCCAAGCTGACTTCTGTAATGCACGCGAGGGATAAATGCAACAGTTCTGCTCACTGCCAGAAACAAAAAATGGCTTCAGGAGCAAATAACACTGATTGATACTGTGCTCAAGCACTACCTAACAAAATCTATTAACCTATGGACGGGGAAAGAAAAAATAAAATCATTTTTTTTTTAAAAGCAGCTTTGTTATCTTACTTGTGACACCTTATTTAAACCCCAAGTATTACCTCTTTCTACCAGCATAAATACGGAGCCTTCTGCACCCTTTATGATGTGGTTACAGACACAAAAATGTTATAGTTGAAAGCAAGAGCTAGTTCAAGGAATTTCAGACTTTGAAATCAGCAAGATACAAAGCTAAAATTCATACGTTCCTTTTCAAGTTATGAATACTTTCACTAAAACATAAATATTTTAACATATATTAATTTTCTGACATTCAAAATTGTAAAGTCAATATGGCAGAATTATTGTTAAAAGCACATATTTACAAATATTCTTTTTTCCATACATAAAGTATTTGGCATAATTATAACAATCTTACTGCATACACAACTGTTTGCTTCTTTTTCACATAATGGTACACTCCTTATTAAAATTTACCAATTATGTACAAAAATACTCGAACATTTATTATAGAAAACCTCTATAACCACCATCAGCAGCTTATAACTACTGAAGGCTTCAGAGAATATAAAAAGTGGTCACTTTCTTCCAGTTAAGCTATCAACAAATTGGACACAGCTAAAATCAACGTGAGCTTCCCAACAAAAGAGGGAGAATATCTTTAACGGCGTGATTTAAAATGCAGTTCATACATCTGTTCCCAAGCACGTGTTAAACGGTCAGTAAAAGAAAGAGGATACCAAAAATACATACAGAAGGTGCTTTTGTCCCTACGGCTTGGCATGGTGTTAGCTTTCCAGATGCCAGTCACTAAGGTACGCCCTAAGGCCAAACACTGCCCTCCGATAGCAGATGATGGTGATGAACTCGACCTAAAAAGCGAACCCCAACTGATGCACTGCTACATACACATCCGAAGAGCCGTTTGGAATTTTTGCTAGGTTTATACAAAACTGTTAACGAACTCTGAATTTGCTTTTGAATTACTTTTTTTTTTAATAAATATCTAGTAATTCATATTCATACTTTATTTGTTTAGTGTATTGCCTTGGCACGACTCGGTGCTAACTCCAGCAATCAAATTAGATGAGTGTGTTTTTTGTCCCCATGAAATACAGTGATTGTATTTTAGGGTGATCTCTCAAAAACAGCAGAGGACCTCCACTAGCAATTAAAAAAAAAAAAAAAAAGACACTAACTGGAATAATAAAGGTCGGTTGCACCTCAAAAAGCAAAGGATGCACTGGGTACAGTAATACACTAATGGCACCAGAAAAGTGCTCTACACTGAATGAAATGCAGGCATCTTTCCATCTTAAAAATAACAGCAACCAAGTGTTTGCTTCAAAAATTCCAAAGCACATTCTCGCTCAGCTCTCTGCAGTATAACTTGCATTGTATCCGTTCTTCCACAGACGTTTGAAACAACCGACCCATCCACTGCATGGGAGAAACGACTTCCCACCTATTTGTGGAAACAGCTGAGCCTACAGACTGCTCGGTTAGACCACGTGCTGCTATTTCTAGAAGGAAAGACCCAGTCAGTACGTTTTGTTTTGTTAGGAGCATTCATCTGGCTCACATGAGAATTGCAGGGGTTTAGGTTTAAATTTTTAAATAAAAATAAAGTACAAAGGAAAGCATTTATCAGTATACACCACCATGACATTAAAAAAGAGTCTCTCATTCATGCTTCCTATAATATCTGGCAACCTAAATTAGTAATTTCATTTTAAAATGTGCAACGTAACATCAATAAGCATTTAAAAGTTACTGAAAGGGAAAGGTGGGCAAAATATTAAAGTGCCTAACTAAACGCATTTTACCATTTTTAAAAAATATTATTCCTTAAATGGTAAAGAATTGATCAGATCCCAAATGGCTCCTCATAGCTGGGACACCTTGCGTGGCAATGGCCTGGGCCGCGGGGCCGGCTCAGTCCTCCTGCTGCTGCTCTCCGCATTGCTGGGCCGGCCCAGCTGCGGCTTGGGCGGCAGGGCAGGGGGGTCGGTGGGCGGGATGGAGAGGCTGTGAGGTAGTGGGACGGGGCGCTTCAAAGTCCGCTCGTACACGCTGTAAGGCGGCGGGGTTTTGCTTTCCTTCCTCACGGGCTCCTCCGGGACGCTGTAGCTCGGGACCGTCACCGGCGGTTCGCTGCCTTGACTTTCAAAGCCCGACGTCTCCGAGGTGCTGCATCGGCTGAGCGAAGAGATACCGCTGCTGTAGCTCCCCGACAGCACAGGAGAGTTGGATATGAGCCCCGTGGAATGGTACTCCACCGGAGACGGCGTGAATGACTGCACAGACCCCTGCTTAAAAGAAAGGGTGCAAGAAGAAATTAGTGGCACTGAACTGGGCAGGGCATTCCGGTGCTCGGACTGGAAATGCACAGAGGCACTTGCGCAGGTTCTGAAGCTTGGTAAATGTAGCATTGCATCTTGGTTTTAATTAAGATTCAGTAAGAAACCAATAAAAACTCATTTCAGGAGTGCCCAAGTATACCCTAAGCAGTGCTCATGCCAGTAATTCATTTAAGTGAAAGCAAAACTGTATTTAATTGTTGTCTTACTATCCGGAAAAATCTGGAAGCCTTTAAAATGAGCTCTCAGCTTTCCCAGTTCTTTTAAGTGAAATCCATACCCACACATGGTGTCTGCCTAGTGATGTCCTGCCCTCTAATGCCAAAACACGGGATTTGCATCATCTTCCATGCTAATGCTGCAATCTCTCTTTCAACATTCATTTTGCAAAGCTTTTCTCACAACTTCAGTGCATGGTCATGCAACAAAAGCACATTTACATTGTGGAGTTTAACTGCGGCCCAACCCCATCACCCAGGTGATTTTTGGATGCACTGTGCCACTGTGCATGACACAAAACACCATCACAGCTCTGGGGGCAAAGGAGGGTGAAGACATGAGGGTGTGTGGGAAGGTGAGAGCCAGGGAGCTGAGGGCTCAGCACCAGCACTGACAAAAAGCAGAGGGCAGGGACAGTAAAGCCACCATGGAGAAGTCCTATTCTAGTGGAACAAGTTTGGCAGCTGCTCTAACAGGTTAGAGTACACCTTACAAGTTGGGAAAGTGTGGCAACTTACCTAATTGTGACTAGAGCAATCAGACAACCTAGACTTAACAGTCTCAAGCACAGGCTGAAAAATGGATGGAGAAATTGTATCAAAGAGAAATTCCTGACCACAATTCTTATTAGACTGTTTGGCATCCAGCTGCTCAGCTTTAGATGAAATTGTGAGCTGTGCAACAAGGGTAGGGAGGGATGGCAAAGGAGCAAAAACGTATAGAGCTGGTTGCACTGACTTCATTCCATTGAGATAATCTCAGTTACTAAGACTGGATCCGTAACACACTGAAACCAATGGAAAGATCTTCATTTGCATCAGGTTTTGTACTAGGATGGCAGCATGTAACAGTTGGAACAAAGACTAAAAACTGAGCCATGTGAGCAAAGTAAAAACAGAGCAGATTTTCCTGCAACCTCAGTGCATGCTGAAGATATTTCACACATTTGTGGAGATGCTGCATATTAAGCATTTCCTTCAGATTCAAACCCTCTGTTTCTAAGGAAGTCGTAACTGCACTCCTATCCACACAAACATCCAGGGTCAAAGTTTTCAAGTAAATAATGTAATTGGTTCAAGTTCCAAGAGCAGTAGATACTTGGGTTAAGTGACTATAGATAAAAATTAGGGGCTTGGCTTTTGACATTCAGAACACAAGCAAATACATGTAAATACTGCCTACTTCAATTTAGCAGCTGAGCAGGAGCAAGTACTTCATTCCTGACAGTGCTGCACACTCTGTGTATCATAATGAATAGCAGTCTAGACACCAAAGGAGTCTGGATATCCATGGCTGTCTAGAGTGAAATCCGGCAACTCTCCGAAGTTTCTTTGGCCAGCATTCCTCTACTCTCAAACAGCAATCCAGAGTTTGGCTGTAAAATGCTTAAATTCCACCCAGGCCTTTAGAAGGAAAGGTTAGGACAAGTTTTAAACACCTTAGGAACCATCAATAATGAGTCAATTCAAGAACACAGGCAGAGTTGGTCACCTTTTGTGCAATATTCTAATGCTCTGAAGAGATTCCTAGTAAGAATTTGATCAGAAACTTGGCATCAGCGCTCACTTCAGCAGGTGTACCATGGTAACGGGATTACAGGACACTTGATAGCAAGCACAATTACTCTCTGTTGAAACTGAGCCACTTTGCAGCCACAAGTGGAAAACTAATAGGTGCGTGGGACAATAAAGAAGAAAATGACTGCAGAATTATGATTAAGAACCTTAAGGGGAAAGGAGGTCTTTTGGGGGTGTCGCTTCCCTTCTCCTCAGGAGATGTACATGTTTGCAGCATTTATTATGCACTGAGTACCTGAGTGATCACTTCAGCAGGCATGCTCTCTAACTGAAGCACCAGTCTTGCTCATTTTGATTTGCTCTAGGTTGTTGACCCCATATTTCCAACAGCACAACCATCTCAGCTTGCATGCGTTAGCAGAAGTTATCCTTGAGACTAATATGCTGTCCATCAATAGCAAGGTTTTCTTGGAGAATGCAAGCTGTGCACTGATGCCCTGCAGTGCTGCTGGAAACAAAGATTTCCTGGTCAAGTTTTCTAACCAATCAGCTGTTGCACAACAAATGGGTACCAGTATCTTCAAATACACTGAAACAGAAATGAAACCTGCTAAGAGGAATCCCTCTTGGTACAGGTGCCTAACTGTTAGAGAAGAACCGATGTTCATTCACAGCCTCTGCTTAATGTTTCCTACTGACAGGCTTTAAACTATTTCCAGCTTCTCCCCTGGATTGCCCTGCAGAGGCAATGAGTATTAAAATTAGTGGAGCAGGGATTACCCTCTGAGACTCCTAACAGAGCAGCTTTGGATGTTGGAGGAGTAAGAGGAATGGGCTGCACAACAGGTTCTCCTTCTGCCACTGCTGGAGATGGCATTCTGGACTAAGTAAATCAGATGACACTTCTTACATTTATTTTGTACACTCCATTCTTTCCCCTTACTCAAGAGAGCTTGATTATGCACATAGGTGAGAAGTCTAATACTGACACTGTGAAGATTAGATTTCTTACCTGCAGTTTTAAAAATCTTCAGATCTGCCGTGATTGTTATGGCTTTTTATTCTTGTGAATGAATTTTGTACAGGCATATAATAATATGTACAAAATATAATAATAATGAATAAAAATGGTAATATAATGGAAGAAGAATGTAATATAATCTCAAATAACATATTAAATATATATGATATACCCTACAGCACATACGATCTGTCCCACAAAGGAGGTTGAGTTGCAAAAAGTCAGTACCTTCATTGGTGATCTGCCAGCAGGAGAAGGGGAAACAGAGGCTATGTGTCTTGCTGGTGATGCTGTAAAGTGAGAAAGATTCCAATGCAGTCTTTGTCTTACAGTTTTCATTAAGAAATCTTCTAAAGAGGTAAGAGATCATTCCACCCACAGATATCTCTAGTGCTTTCTGTGCACTTGCTCAGTAGTTGCAAGTAGTCTTAAAAATTCTGTTTCTTTTTTCAGGATTATCTTGCCATACAACAAAATGTAAGAAATTTCTGCAGCCATCTTCCATGACCAATTTTATATCATGAAAATTTGTTTATATCCTATCAAACAATAACAGGATTCAAAGAGAGTGTGTATTTTCTGCTCCCCCTTTTCCCTTTCCTTTCTCCTAAGAAATACATTCCATATTTAATGTCAAATAAGAAAAAATACAATACAAAATGTATTTTGAGGCATAAGGCTGAAACTTCTAAAAGTTTTCGCTCCCTTGAGAACAATTATATTTATAATACTACTTAATCTGTCTGATCTTTACGTGGAAATTAGTCTTTTGAAGGGCAAATTAGTTACACTAACGGAACTCACATACTTCCATGACTGCTGAGCATTTTCTGGCAAGTAAGATTCTTTTTCATTAACTATCATTTCCAACTGCTAACCTCTAATTATTGTAAGATCAAAAGATTAAATTTGATCATCCACCCTAGTATCAGAATAAAGTGTCTGAAATTCCTCAGGCATTAAGTGAAGAGGCAGAGTACTGAAAAACAGAATACTACAAATAAGCTTAATGAGAGGAAAATATATGCAGTTCTACAGCCTTCCATGTCAGTAATTGAATAATAAACTAGCCTGCCCAGAAAGTTAAATGTTAGTCAGAGTGGAAAGAATCTAATCCCTCAAGTAAATCATTTTTTGATTGGAGTTTAGACCAAAATGTCCATTAACTCACCCGTCTGTGCAGGTCTCGGTGGTACAGGAGGAGATATAAGCTTCCCACTGTCTGATGTGTTTCTGGCTTCTTTCCCACTGTCCAGGCTCCAGCTGCTGGGAGTGGCATTTACAGCTGGAAGAGAATGGAAAAGCTGACACGGGCATCACCACTTCTAGCTGTCACATTCAGGCTCTCTGACTTGCCTTTCTTTGTTTGGCTACAAATACACAGAATGAAAACTAACTGCATGCCTAGAAGGCTCTCACACTTACATCAGGATTTGAAAGGTTCTTAAATAACACCTGTCAGTCTCCTGATTTGCCTAACCTACACATTTGGCCCTCCGGTCAGTTTGAGGCTGTACAGCAGTTTGGACCTCGATAACAAGAGCAGCTGAGATAGGGCCCTGCTGCACTGCAAATCCGGCCACAAAGGGAGATAAGCTTGAAGCCTGTTAATATTATCAGTTTATCTTTGTACCAAACCTTTATTTAGAAGTTTCTAGGCAGAGGAGGACAAATTATTCACATTCTGTTTCCATTAACTCATTTTATATACAGAATGGACTAAAGATGGGAACTCGCCGAATTCCGATCAACATCCTTCAGAAAGCCTTCAGTGCTAGCAGGCTTTTGTTGCCAGAACTGAAAGAAGGTGGAAAGAAGGGCACAAAATTGAGGGAGTGAGAATGGGGAGAAATAAAAGTGTTGGAAGAAAGTCAAATGAATACATTATTGTGGATTAGCACAATTTATATACACAGTTTATAGACATGGTCCAGGATCATGCAAATCAAATATCACCTTGACATGTCTAAAATGGATGTTCTGTTTATCTCTGTTACTTTTTACCAAACACCATGACTTTAACCAAATGATCCCCATAGGGCTGGGAACAGCTTCCATACTAAAACTAGATCACTACTTGTCTTTATATAGTCACTCCTATCAGAAAGAACAAGTCAGACAGAAAGTTAGGGCATTTAACATGAACAGCACACTAACTAAAAATCTGCAGTTTTTCTTACACGTCCTGAAAACAGTGAAGAAGCTGCTTCCAAAAACTAACAAAAAAATGAGACAAACAAGTTAAAAAAAACAAACACTGGGAGGTGAAGAATTCCTGAGACTTTTAAAACCCCAAACCTTTCACCAAATCCAAAGCTTTTTCAGGAAATAACACGATCATGCCTGGCTTTGACAGTTTCCTTCTCGTTGGCTCATTACACAAACGTGAGAAGAGACCTACCTGGATGGACTTTGTGCTCATTTACAAAGATTAAATGAAAAGCAAAGTACTGCTGCTAAACACCAAATGATGTTATCAGTTATTGCTATTGCAGCAACAGTAAGGTATTTCAGAAGGACTGGAAAGGCACTGTGCTACTCTATACAAGACTTAACACAATAAGTACAGTACAAATAACATTTGTTTTATAGCTGTAACAATATTGGTACAGTATAATTGCACGTTAATTGACCCTGAGAACAGCACACAGAATAATCAGTCTATTTTCTAGAGGATCATTTTGCCTTTTTATTGTCAGATCATGCAATTCATTGTTTGCTTTTTATTGTAAGCTGTCACCTGGCAATGTAGTTTTGCCTTCATCCCAAAAACGACTTGGCACCAGGCCTGGATACTTCAAATTCCTGAATCTATTGAGAAGCGACTTTTTCCTTTCAAGTTACCCAAGCAGTTAGTTTTTTGGACTGCTTATGTCCCTGGGAGATAGTATTTATCTTAACAACTCTACAATGTACTTGGCTGCATAGGCTTTGACATTTTCACATTATATCATTTTACATTTTTCATTCTGTGAAAAATTTTACATCAAAGGATGTACAAATTCTTATACAAATCAGTTCTTAGTGAACAAAATCTGATTCCTAGCCAGTTCTTGTCATAGTTTTGAAATGTTTTTAATTCATCTATTTTATTGTAACCTTAAATCATGGTGCAGCAGTGGGTAGCACTTAACGAAATTATGGAGTATATAATGGATGCAGGTCATATAACAAAATACTGGAAAACAACTTTGCAAACAATATTGAATTTCCCCATGTGAAAAATTATAAAAGAAAATACTCTGTTTATTGACGTTTATTGGTTTCTTATTTACTCAAATTAGGCCAAAGTGTAACCAAAAGCACAGCGACACGTTTGTCAAGGGGATTTGCAGGCAGACAACTTCAGAACTCTGCCCATTTCTTTAGCTTCCTTTTGCCCCAGCCTCAAGAAGTTCAACTTCTCTAGGCTTCAGCTTCCCACATTTCTCTCTAACATCTCTAACATCACAGTTGGATGGGGGCAAGGACAGATTTCTCAAGCAGCCTGCTGCAATGTTCTACTGCACTGTCCCTTTCTGCAAACCTTTGGGCCCTTTGGAGCATAACACTCAGTCCAAACAGACCTGCTTTTCCCCTTTTTTGGCAGTGTTTTGAAACTTAAGAATATTAGCATGTTTTATTTGTGAGAGCTGCTCCGATAGAAATGCCTCTGATGTTATTATGTTGGTGCATGACATCAAAGGTGGATATTGGTGGTATGGCTGAACCTTCTCGCCAATATCCCATTACATTTTGTTGCCTTGAGACAGATGGCAGCAGAGGAACAGTCTGACAGAATGGTGTCTGCCACTGAAGTGCGTATGAAGCGAAAGGGGTGCGAATGAATTCCTCCAGGCAGAAAAAATGGCACCATTTGTAAAGGACCAACAAAAAACACTTTCTGCCTGTCTGAGGTGTTCTTGGTATACCTCAAACACTTGCAGTGCATGCCATCATCCTGACAACCAGTTGGAGGCCATAATTTGTGAGGTATGAGATCCCATGCAAACAAGATAGTCTTACCTCACTCACAACTACTACCTTTCCTGCAAGAAAATTTTTGCTACAAACTTATTTTTGACAGACTTGTTAATGAGAATTCACTTGTTTATCACCTTGGGGTGGTGCATTCGCAAAACTTTCAGACATAAAAGGATGCCTGAGAGGGGTCCCACTTCTTCTTCATCATCATTGCTGTTGATGGGTTCAAGACTATGACCTCTGGACATGTGCTTTCATCCCCCCCATCCCTTCTCTGTCCCCAGTAGGCTGACATTGGAACTCCTCAAAATAGACCAGTGATCTTTTTTCTGTCTGTCTCTCTGACACTTGTTCTCTCTGCTTCTCTCAATTTCTCTTGTGGGTGATCTCTTTTCTCTGTCCATCTCTCTGTCTCCTTTGCTCTTTGTCCATTTTCCTCCATTTTCTCTTTCTGTTCTTTTTATCTCATAAAGTTGTTAAGTGATTGCAAGATTTATTTCTCATTCTTAGAAGTCATAGCTCTTATAAAGTCATTAAGTCATAAAGTTGTTAAGTAATTGTGAGGCTGATTTTGGTTTCTTAAGGTTGTATAGTTTAGCTCTGCAGTTTAAGATAGATTTTCAGTGTGCCATCTTCTCAAGTCATATCATTTAGCTGTGCAGATAGGACAGATTTAATTGTTAAAGTGCCAGTATTTCTATGATAATCATGTGCCAAAATCTGGGGATAACTGTAGTAAATAGATTCTTCCTAAAATTGATGATTGCATATCGATCTCTGCATGTCATATCTTATGGACAGGACATGACATTGCTGACATTCACTGATGCTTGCTGATCAGTTATGGAGACCTAACAGTGGATGTGAGCACAGTGAGGCGGTGGGTGGTGCGTTTCAGCTACAGTGACAGCGACATGAAAGACGAGCCACGTTCCAGACAGCTATGCGCAGCTGTCACAGCACAGAATGAAGAGCGTCTCTATCAGTTCACCCACATGAATTGGCTGAGGGTGGTGACTGCATTGAAAAACAGTGTTTTGTAGCTGAGAATTTGCTCTATCAAATAGCGTTATTGTGCTTTTTGTATGTGTTGCAGTTTCCATGGAATTAAATAGAGGCACTACTTTCGGAGAGACCTATGTAATATTTTGAAACTCAGAGATAATGTTATATGCTCAAGACAATGTGCATTATATTTTCGCTGATTAACACGGTTAGTATAGTGCAAAATTTCCACTCACCTTTGTCAGGGCCAGGCAGATTAGAATCACTTCGTGGCAAAGCACCATCTCCAATATGATTAAACAACATTCTCTGTAAATCAAGAGCAGAATGGTTTATTCATAACTGCAGTTGTGAGTAACCTTTGAGAGAATAAATATATTTTTGTTATTATCCCTACCACACGGGACTACTTGGAGGTAGAGTGATAAATATCACCTAAGAACATAAATACTTGAATAAAAACACAAAATAAGGTGTATACTAGTCTGAAAACTGTACACGCTGAAATCAGTGGGAGGATTATAACATACTGAATTCTGACAGTTTCCTGCTCCCTGAATGACAAAATGAGGCTCAGTCCTCAGTCAGGTATCTGACTGAGTTAACCTGACTGAATACTAAACACATGGAGGAACTGATTTGCTATCTTTGAAAAGCATTATGTGTTATTTCCAACACTAACCTTTTTCTACCAGTATTACTCTTGCTTCTCTTCAGGAAAAGACCTGATCAAAGTCTCTTCTTCTTTCTTTTTGGGTTGATTTTAAAAAATAATCACAGTAAATTTATGAAATGATTTTATAATTCCACCAATTATTGCTTTTGGCAACATTCAAATAATCAGTGGGTCACTATTTTATCTTGACAACAAGAACAAACAAAATATAGTCAATCCCACAAGTAATACAGATGTACATTCCAAAGGAAACAAGAACAGAGTAAACATTATGTTTTGTTTTTTTTTTTTTAAGAGAAAATGAGGCAATATGTGAAATCCAAATCTGTAAATCTCTATTCTCTTATCACCTCCCAGTATTCACAGAGCCAAGTCATTGAGACATGATGCTATGGTTCCACACAATGGCAAATCCTGCTGCAGAGCAATCATCATGGATCTAACACACTGCAGCACCGTATTACAGAATGAGGAACGGATACTTAGCCAATCCTACTTGATTTAAAACATCTCATATGAGAATGAGTTGGTAGATTTTGAGTAGACTGGGTTTGCTGTCTGTGCTGTATTAATCATACTGGATCAGGCATTATCTGTTTTCCCAGAGCTACCATTAAACTGAGGTGGCGTAACTACATAATTACTGATAGAAAATGTGATCATATATTCCTGTCTGATCTGGATCAAATGTTCATTGCATAGAGATTCTGTGGATATTAGGACCTGGTGGGCAAGTGTGGCGATGTTGCTGAAATCTCTTATGTTGTGAAGGTCAAGAGCAGAAGCTGAAAAAGCAACTGAAATTGGGGAAGCTAAAAGAGGCAAAAAGCTTCATGATTTACAGAGACATGAGGACATATTGAAACAATGGAATATAAAACCATACGGAAGAGCAAGAACAATCACAGGATATTTAATGAAACTCAAAAGAATCAAAAACATGAAAGCCAAAACGCTCCACTAAGAAGAAGTAAAGCACAAAAACTAAAAGAATCAGTCAACAACAAGAGACATTCACCCTCAGCGTATGGGAGGAGCTAGAGACACACCATACAACTGCTCAGCCAGAGATCAAAAAGCAATCACAAACAGATGGTGACCAAACACAGTTGTACATAGATGACCTTGAGCAGCAATTTCAATGAAGAGATCAGATGAAGTACTGCTGTGGTATGGTTCTATGCAATCCATCAAACTTCCTTAAAAGAGAGAGCTGGATTTGGACTTGAAAAACATGAATTTTTCCTGTGCGTCTCATTCTTCCAGGTTGAAATCTATTGTGAACCTTGCATTCATTAAGCCAAAGACCTTCATAAATGGGTGATCTCTTTCTCGTGACTGCAGTGTGAAGCTCTAACCAAGACTTAAAAAAGTTAACTTGTGTTAGAATAAAAACGGAGAGCATGAGTTAGACCATCTTGAACTAGAACTTGACCATCTAAATTCTGATAAGAGTTCCAGGTATTCTTAGGATGTATCTCCTTACAATTGTTCTTTGAGGATTTCTTTTTCCCATCTTCTTCATGAGGCAGAGAATCAGAACTTGCCTTCTGATCACAGCTCATTTTTAACGCTCAGAAAACAGAGCATCAGAGAAAGAAATTGCACCTTTTCCCAGAAAGATACATCCTCATTCACAGTTATAAGAGTAAAACTGTCAGACCTTCTCATCTCTGAAACATGCTTCACTGTACAAGCAACATAATTTTCTACTTACCCTCTCTTGGGACACTGAGGGTAGAGACAGATTGGGAGATTTTGCCGCCAGGCGAGTCTCTGAGAGCGCGGAGGCTGGGCATACATGCTCCTCAGCCTCCCTTATCGAATCTCGGGTGGAGTGGGAAACAGAAGCCGCATTCCACTTGGCAAAGCAAGAGTTTGCAGTCTGGGAGCAAAAATGGGATAATTTTTCTTTGCGGCAAGCTGTAAAACCGCATTATTTAAAGAACACCTCCTCATCTTTCCTGTATGTTGGTTTGGCTCCATAACTAGTGAGAAAGTGCCCAGTTGATACACCAGCAAGCAATTACTGACACCTGTTGTTAAGTCTGGCTCAGCTTTAATAATAATTCTTTAGCCCTCAGGTAACAGCAAGAGGACTTCAACAGAAAGGAAGAAAAAGTTAAATCAAGAGTCAATTCAATAACTGAAGAAGAAAGAGACAAGAATACAATAACTACAGAGAAACCAGAAATCCAATTCTAAAATTCAATCAGAATCAAAACTTCTGGTGGAAATGAGAACTGCTGCTGAAAAGAGGGCCTTTCACAGGATACTTATGTTTTCTTCTTTCTCAGCTTCAGCAAGATGAGCATAGTGTAATAATACTGTGGATTGAAACAACATCTATAGAAAAGGAAAACACTTTAGGAAAACAGGTCCATTCAGAAGAAAAGATGAAATAAGGATTCAAAACTGCCTAGCTTACCAAGCCCATTTTGCATTTCAGTAACTCAAAAAGATTCAAATTTTATACAGACCTATGTACCAGTAATTTTAAGATAAGGACTCAACTCATTATTTCCTCTGGACTAACAAAACATCTTTCTTTTCCAAAACTCTGCTGAAAATAGAAATTGCCACATGGAGTGGGTTACAATCTCACAGTGGCTAGGATTATCTATTTCAGAAGAAACTGAGGGAAGTTTCCAGTTTTTCTTCTTCCCCAGATTGACCAAACACTGCTGTTTCGGTCAATCAGGATATGCAGGTCTTTCTCCAATGAGTAAATATCAAAACTAGATCTCAACCTTAAAAAGGAAGCAGAAATGTAACCAAATACAGTATATTCTCTTCACATCTCTTTTGTGTGCATGTGTGCCTGTTAAGAAGCTATCTGCTTATAGAAACAAAAAACCTGAAAATTAACAGCACTGAGCCGACAGTGAAACTGTCAAAGTTCAACAAGTGCCTTTATCATCTTCTTAACTAGAGTTAAGAAGTTATCTTCCTACCTGTGAGGCTTCCAAAGAAGTAGGGTAGATGGCACTGCAGGGTCGCTCTCTGGGAGACAGGCAAGAGTTTTCTCGGGAATGCTTATGTTTGTCAGATAACAGAGGAGAGGCTAGAACACAAACGTGTCAAGTGATTTCACAATGAAATTCAGTCATCTCAATTCTATAAGACTGTTTATGACAAAGAAATCCTCAGCCACTATTAATGCTCATTCTTAAAAAAAAAAAAGAAAAGAAAAAAAAAGGCCAAATTTGATGACTGGTGACATCGTGCAAAAATTATTTAAGGATTCAGCTGTGAAACAGATCAAGAATCATTTAATTCAGTTTACCACAGGAGGACTGACCTCTTGCACTGGATGGAGCAGAACTGGTCACATTAGGTGAAGCAGAATGAGTAGAGCTCAAGCTTGAGGTAGATGGACTTGGCTGTGTATGGAAAAGATAGTGTTGTTACCACATCATACTTACTAGTTTGGAAAGAAAAATTTTTAATGTATTTCACCCAAACTTTTTTTATTGTAAAACAAATAACTAATAATTTGTTATTGATTTTTCAGCAAAACAGTGTAAAGAACATTAATGTAACTAGACAAAAAGCTTTAGTACAGTATCAAATAAGTAGAAATACAACAAATATATTAACATAATTACATCAGTGTGATTACTGAATAGAAAAGTCTGGGTAAAGTCAGATAATTTTGCATAGCACACTGAATTTGTCAAAAATTCTTACTCGAAGTTTGGAAGAAACTGTTATATAAAAAGTGTTCTTTGTAAGTCAGGGAGACTAACAGCCTGTTTAAATATTTGTTTTTAAAATGTATCAGCAATAACTTCTAGATTTCTGAATGAACTAATAGAAGCATTAATTTAGTAAATAACTTCACAAGAAAAAAAAAAGTAGTTTGAAGAATGACAATAATTTGTACCTGCATGTTAAAAACTTCATCAGAACTTTCTGACTGCCCAGTGATATTGCTGACTTCAGCAGAAGCTTGGGATGACAGTGATGAGGATGAATACCGATTGACAGCTGGGTAACTCAAAGGACTATTTTAAAAATAATGAAACACAAAATGATTTACTCTAGTTGTCAATTATAATTTTTCATGTGAAAACAATACATGCTATTAATCTCCACAATTTAATCTAAATTTTCTAAAGAGGAAGAAGAGGGAAAAGAGAGATAGAAGCAGCTATTCATACCTGAAGATACTTCAGACTGACCTTAGAGAAAGCACACACACAGTACAAGTATTCTATGGATCATCTTCCACAAGTAACAAAATCTATCAATTTCTAGTAATTTAACTTGCCTGCGTCGCGGTATTACCCGAGCACCATCTGGACTCATAGAAACAGGTACTGAGTTTCGACACACACGAGGACTTCCATTTGGAAAATGGATAGGGCTAGCTTGTACACAGGCAGAATATTCCTGCAAGTTGTTAAAAGAAGATTAATTGAAATGAACATTTAATTGAGTAGTTATATCTGTATTTTATCCTGCCAAGAAGGACTTGAGGGGCCTGGTGGGTGAAAAGCTGTACATGAGCCAGCTGTGTGCTCTTGCAGCTCAGAGGGACAACCATATCAAATGATAAAGGGGTGACCAGCAGGGCAAGGGAGGTGACTGTCCCCTTGTGCTCTGCCCTCATGAAGTCCCACCAGGAGTACTGCTTTCAGGGCCTTCAGCACAAGAAAGGCAGGGGCCATGAAGATGATCAGAGGGCTGGAGCACCTCTCCAGAAGAAAGGTTGAGGGAGCTGGGCTTGTTCAGTCTGGAGAAAAGAAGACTCCAGGGAGACCTCACTGTGGCCTTCCAGTACTTAGAGGGAGCTTATAAGCACAAAGGAGGCCAACTTTTTACACGGTCTAATAGTAATAGGACAAGGGAGATTTAGGTTAGGTGTTAGGACGAAATTCTTCAGTCAGAGTGTTTGGAACTGGGTGGATTTTGAGGTTCCTTCCAATCCAAACCATTCTTTTAGATTAGCCTCATCATTAGAAAAAAAATATTTTAACTTTTTGCTGATGATACTTTCCCTGTAGTCAAACATGATTATCTAGCTGTAGGTGCCCCTGTTCAATGCAGTGGAGTTAGACTAGATGACCTATAATGGTCCCTTCCAATTCTAAGGATTCTATGATTCTATGATTTTTCTCTGCACTGCATGGAAAGTTAATTAACTTTCCCTATGCTCTGTGATACTGTAATTCTGTAAGATGTAATGTGAACAAATAACCAAAAGATGTCACTATTTGTTGCTTAGGAAAATTAACCACCGTTACTGTGGTGTCTTCTGGTTCATCTGTGCACCTGCTCATATACCTGTATTCCCAAGCTAGACTTCATCACAAAGAACTGATCCACCAGCTTTTTGTGCAAAGGCCTCATGTCCTGGGGCACAAACTTCTCATGCACAGCTAAGCCAAACTCCAGAATTTGTGCCTGTAGGAGAGTCAGGAAGAAAAAGAAGAAAAAAATACATTTTAGATCTCTTTTCTTTACACTTCTAACTTTGAGCAACCCAGAAAGTATCTTAGGAATCCAAACAAACAACAACAAAAAAAACACAACTAAAATGCATATTAAAATAATTTGTTTGCACGCCTGAGAGACCTGTAATCAAAGCAGATCTAAAAGTCTGAGACCAAAATCAGTGACGCATAAGAGGACTTATGGTATTTCTTATTTTACTTGGGCAACCCTGCCCACAGCAGAGGATTGGATGTTTCTATGATTATATGAATTGATAACCTCTGAATTATAAATTAAAAGAGTTAGCGATATTAACCTGTAACTTGAAAAACACTGTAATGTAACATTAATATATATTACCTAATTTAAAATGAGCTTAGTGAGTTTGCTTTTGTTTATACCATGAATATCTGTGCCTTCAGCTGATCTGACCAAAAGATATCACTATACTGACAAAAAAAAAAAATGGAATTTCCATTTTGCTAAATTCCAATACTCTGTTTTTATCCTAATCTGGCAAGAAAGCTTGAAATTTCAACATGCTGCATAGAATACAGATAGGTAAAAGTCAGTTAAAAGAGCTGAAATGGTATGATAAATTGATCAGAATAATTTGTTTCAGCATTTCCAGCCTTCTTATGCATAATTCCCCTCTTGGATAGTCTGCAGGAATCTGTATACTTAGACTGAATTACAATGGTTAGGTCTCCACATCCTGACATATTCTGAGGGATAGGGAAGATGGAAACATTCTCCTTTCATGTCTCCCAGTGAAAAATTCTAAATCTTTTTCTTTGGTTTATCTATTGTCTCTTAAAAAGAGACTATTTTAAGTTTAATCATTTGGCTTACTGCATAAGCAAATCAATATCTAGGGATAATTTTATAATCATCTTGCTTTGCTGAAACAAATGTAAACAAAGAGTAAAATAAATAATAATTAAGAAACCCAGCGACTGTTTTATAACATAATCAAATTCTAGAACCTGAGACTTTCATCAATTCATACACAGTTCATTTATTTTTAATTTCACAAATTTTGGTAGCAAATTCTACAGGAATATTCCTAATGACAGGACTACAATAAATAGGGAAATGAAGAAATAACAGAATAATTATTTAGTGCATAAAAATTCAATCCTCTGATTATATCAACTGGTGTTTATTTTAGTGCCTAACCAGACAGGCAATTGTTATTAGTGCTATTAGATATCTTCCACTGTGTGTGTGTGTGTGTGTGTGTGTGTGCATTCTCATATACTAAACACTACAGTAAAAATGATGTTTGTTCTGTCCTTGTGGTAAAATGCAATGTACAAATATTTGTTTAAGCCAAACCATTTGCTGAGAATACTGTTTATTCTGCAGTAGTACTAAAATACATTGTGCAAATATTTGCACATGATCAGCACTGTACAAAAATTTACCTCTTGTTCAACTCTTAATTTATAATAGTTTGAAGTGCTTAAGAGGGACAGAAGGAACTAGGGAGAATATATTAACATGATCTGGAAACATGCTTATATACAAAGCTGCTGTCTACTTGCAAACTAAATCAGAAAATAATGAAGACCACTAAGCAGTTAGTAACCTGTGCAAGTTGATCTAGTGAGCTTACTTTGGCAGGAGGTTGGACTCTATGATTCCTGGAGATCCCTTCCAACCCCTACAATTCTGTGATTCTGTAACCTCTGAAATTTTGTACTTTATTTTGGGACACATCATTTCAGCTAGAACAGCTGAGCAGGTGACCTAGCCAGGATTTTTCCCCACTTTACCTGCTCAAGCATCAGCTCCCTCAAGCGTGTAATCTTCTCTCCATCTTCTGGGTGGTTCAAAACATATTCTTTGACAAAGAATGCCTAAAGGAAAACAACAAAAAAAAGCAAAACAAACAAACAAACAAATCATAAAATAACAAAGCCAGTAGAAACAAATCTAGTTTTTTGTTTTTTTTTTTGTTTTTTCTTTTTTGTTTCTGTTTTCTTAACCAACAGTTTCTTCATTGTATTTTTAAAACAAAAATACATGTTTGCAATGCTAAACAAGTAATTTTTCATTTCCGCATTGGTGGAGAGTACGAATAAATAAAATGGAGCCCTTCTTGAAGTGGAATTCAACCAGTTGTTCAATATCCTGGACAGATCCTGAATCAAATCTGGAAACTGGCAAATCACAGATGCAATGAAGCAAAGGTCACCTTAAATAAATATCTTTCTCCCATTGATTGTGAACTAGAAGTTTCAAATAATTGCAGAGAGTTAGACCAGAAGCCTTTTCATACTAGAAGGTTTGCTACCGTTTAAATACAAAGATACCGTAAGGACAGCATGGAATTGTAAACTACTATATGTATCAAAATCGTGCCAGTGTTGTGAGAACATTTCTCACAGTATCTTATACACTCTTATAATTAATATTTGAAAGAACTCATGATGACATTGATTTCAGAAAGCCACACTTTTTCACTTCAGGAGCATCCGACAAACAATACTTGAATGTGTTACATGACTTTCCATCCCACTTCTAGTGCTCTAATACCCTGTCATAATACCCTGAAGTCATTTTTATCTGCCAGCCATGGCCTGGATGTAGCAGTCACCTTTTTGTTCATACTTGCATCTTAGCATGGCACCTATCCTATCCCGCAAGAGGACTGTACTGAATTTACAACTCTGCTTAGCTCTATTCTATATAGAAAATGCCCAGCAGCTCATCTGAGAGATTTACAGACCTTCTCAGATATGCATTTGTCACAGAAGATCTCCGTTTACACACACAGTTTTCTCTCCATAGAGTTCAGAGGATATTAATTGCTGCTTTGTGCTGTGTTTCCCACTTGTCTTAGTGATTCACTCACATAGCCCTTACAAGGCCCTCCAACCAACTACAGCTATTAAAATTTTTGCTGTGCATAATCATTTGTAAATATAAGCAACAGTGGAGCTGGAGATTAATATACCCCTTTCTCTGACAGTTCTAAAATTTCATGCTGTGGCAACTCATGAGACCTGTCTAGAAAATGCTGATACTGTAGCGAGGAATATTTATTTTACATAGCTTTCTCACTGCAGATAAGTCAGTATGAAGTCTTATAGGTTTAAACTGCAAAAAGGAGCCCTCTGATACTGCTTGCTAAATTCTCAAATCCCAAGCTTCTGACAGCTGTTTTTTTTCCCCCTCATCTAAAAATCTTGATGTGTTTTCAATATTGAGCAGGTGGTGTCCCAGTAGTTTTGGGCTGAGATTTATACAGAACTGCAAGAACTGTAGTATAAGTCAGAGACGTAATAATTTAAGCAAAATCCCCAGTATTTTAAGAGGAAAAAAAATAATCAGAATTCAATTAAATCTAGTAAGTATTGGAGCCCGTGGTTTCCAATAATTAAACATGAAAGTACTTCTACTCAGTTCCAAGCAGATGCAAAGTAAAAAAAAAAAGAAAAATACGTTGTAGCACAAAGTGCAATGTAAGAGGTGTTAGTTAATGAGCACAAAACACACTTCATGCTTTTTAGCATACAGCTCACAGAAAGATATTGCATAAGAGCTATCACTTCTCTAGATTTTCCTAGGATGTATTTCTGTACTAAAAGCAGTGAATGAAAGGGTAGCTCTAACAGACATAATATCAGTCAAATTACTGCACAGTTAGAGACAACCCCTTTTTATTATCAGGAGAAAAGATGGGGAAGAAAAAAAACAGAATCAAGAAGGTAGCAGTTGATCAAAAGGGATTATTTGCTGGATCTTTTACTTTTTAAAGCTGGGAAAGTTGCCAAAAGGGAAATAAAGCATCTTTAAAGACATGGTCGTACTTACCTCATGACCACATGCTTGGTGAAACATATATGTTGTAATGTCCTATCTTAGATATACAGCCAATGAGAGAGAGAAGAGGGGGGTACAGGACAAAGGGGAATAAGCTACAAATGAAGACTATCTAGGAGACAAAGAATTGTAGCTAAGAACAGTAAAAAGAATGGAATGAGCTAGAAACTTCAATATGCTCACGAACAATGGAGAACTATGCAGAGACACCTAGCCAGCTCAGATGAAATTCATCTATACTGCTAATTCAAATTGTCAAACTATGTCAGACACAGCTCTGACATGTCTATATTGCTCCAGCAACTCCATCTGTGGTGCTTTGTTTTGCTAAATAAGCTTTGTTGTCCTTTTTCTTTAAATGCAGGTGGGAGACACCAAACATAGCATTGCTTTACCTTAGCCCCACAGCTTTCATAAATGCTGCAGTATTAATGACAGTTTCTAACACTATAGCAGAATGAATCTCTTGTAGTTTAACTTAAATGCAGCTTTATCGAATTTACCTCTGTTGAATGAAAAACAAATTTTATAGCCTTTAAGACAAGTGGGTGGTTATTCAACTTCAAATTTTCAGTGGAAAAGGCACAAGTAGCTAATTCAAGTGTTTCAAACGACCACTGTGAAAAACTGTGAGATCAAGCCAGGCTGAGAAAAATAGCTCTCCTTTCTTTTTATTGCTATTTCAAAATCTCACATAAATTTGTGAAAATACATCATCCCCAAAATTTAAGATTTTCTTAAGATGATTCAGAGATTATGATAACCAGGCACAGCTTCTGGGGACAAATCTAGCACTGAGATAGAAGTTTGGATATTTTACAAATACATAGCAGTTACAGCTCACTAGATTTTTCCAGAAAACAGTTCTCTAGAATATGGAGAGACAGAACAATAAGGATATAGAAAAATAATTACATAAGATAAATATATTTGTTGTTATGAACTATTTGTCTTAAATCAGAACATCATCTCACAAAAGGAAATGTGCTGGTCAGCCAGAAGTATCTCCTTACTCAGGTTGGGGTGTGCATATTACAACAATATAGTTAGAACTGACTACTTCTTAAGAAAGACAGTGATAAAGAAAAGCACTAACCACGAAAGAATACACAGTGAATGTTAATGTTCTCATCACTGGAGTGTATTTATGACATTATCTGCAGCAAAACAGTTGTTCCCATAAAGCTATATATATTTAACATCAGCTCACACTTAATATATAACTGCCATTAAATGTATAATTTATAATAGTTTCTATCCTCAATTCATACAGAATTTATCAGTTCAGAGAAATAATTAGAAAGAAACAGTCTTGTAAAAGATTTTTTATAAACACAAAATAAATTGCTCACCTCTTGGTATCTAGTAACACCACCATTAACTGCTGCATCAATGACCCCATTTAGACACATTGTGAGAGGGTTAATGTTTTGCATCTGTCGAGTTTGACACTGACTGATGAGTGTTCTCAGTTGCTGGTTCTTATTTTCCAAGACTTCAATGGCATTCTCAAGGGGACTCATTTCCACCTGAAAGGGGAGTGAGGAAAATCAGTTAAAAAATGAACAATATTAAAGGTAATTCTTTTGTTGAATTCTAAACCTGAAAATAACATTATTCTATGTTGTAGTGTAATGTAATAGAAAGATTTGTTTTTCAACAAAACAAGTATCTGGAAAGAGAAACATCACGTAATCAAGGGCCAAAGCAAAGAACCCTCTCTAGCAGGTTAATTATCTGACCCTGGGAGATTGCTCAGCATCTGCTACAAAACACATACTTCAGCACGGTGAAACCTGGGATTTAGAAGGTTTTGTGAATTGTCCTTAGTAACTCTCCTTAATTAGGGGGGAGGTCAGAGAATGCTTCATTGCACGTAAGGACACAGAGCTTAAGCATGGGCGAGCTAATTCCCATACCCAACGTATAATATAGTCAACAGCTAGATGGTATGGATGAGAAGTTGGAATACAGGCTTTGATGATAATTGAGTTACAGTCAAGGGCAATCATTGAACAGGATGTGCCTGTCTTCCAGAGAAGCTCTACTCACTGTTGGCATGAACTGAAGGAAAAGCAAAAAGCAGAGAGACGGGAAGAGGGCCTGTAGTTGGCGTAACTTACCAAAACATTTAAGCACAAATATGAGTCGTGATCTAGTACATGCCCAGAAAAAAATATGAGAACTAGCTGTAGGAAATGGTGACTATAATGGTAATAAAGTAACTGAGGTGGTTCTTCTATATTCCAGTTTCCATGTAATCATTAATTTGAGGTCATATGTAAGGTCTTTGTGGAAGTCAACTAACAAAATTTTGTGTTGCACATTTTTTTTTTTTTTTAATTTTTAACTAAATTACTTTTTTTTGTTTTCTGCAAGACAGTTCAGTTTTACAACAGTAATCCAATAATTAATGGGAATTTTGTTAAGAATAGCTTTAATAGGAAGGGGAAAAAATTACAGATGTTATGTTCTCTGGCTCAACAACTGACCAATTTTTTCAGAGATTTTTAGAGTATGAGCACTCCTTAGAATACATTTGGAAAGTATTTAAGGCTTTTCTAAGAAATAAAACAAGGTATGAGAAGAAATTACAATGTGTCAGTGAAAGATTGCTACATTAGACCCTATTCCTACAAGATCTGCGTAGGCATGCTTCCATGGCCATGCTGAGAAGTGACAGTTTCAACAGAGCTCTAGGTAGAAACAGAGATATACCCTCATGGCATTTATTACAGTACAGGGAATGGTAAATACTTACATTTCAGGAATGCTGAAAGATTCATTAAACATTAAACTACAGATATTCTAAGTATTAAATTTTATGCTGAAAGAAGTAATTTGTTCACAATAAGCATTGCTTTTTAGTGAGTTCACGGCTTCTTTTTTCCTCACCTGTTTGAATGAACCATAAATCTGGTTTCCTTGTAATATTTTATGGGATAAGAGAAACTGGACAACTCAAAATACTTTGTAAATAATTTTGTTGTAGTCAGCTTCAAAACTTGCACAAATAAATTACATCTGGACAATTAATCTTAAGGTTTTCCAATAAGGTATGGATGGAGAAGTAAAGCAACACAATACACATTGCAATCAGTCTTATACTCACTACTTCACGTTTTTCCACTTCAAACCAACGAGAGATTCCAGGTAAACTCTGCACCAAGATCAGTGTAGTTCTCTCCACCCACAGGCTCTACAATATACAAAATCAATTTATTTCCATAATTTACTTCTAGAAGTTTCTTGACTATTCCCAATTTTCTTTGTAAATACATCCACTTAACAAACAGCATACATAAAGAGAAAAAAAAGTACTAATATCCAGGAATCTATTGAAATGTCCATCCCAGAAGCCAATGATTTTCACATTGCTCAGAATTTTCTCAACTAAGCAGTAATTTCTGCCACTTCTCGACTCTTATACACATGGTATTATTCTATATTATTATCTCTGAGACAAGCTGTAAGTTCAAAGGTAGTTTTTAGTTTTAGTCACAGGAATGGAACATTATGCTATATCTTAGCCAAAACTGTCTTTCCTCTGCTCTCAGTAGAGGGAATTTGTGGTAATCCTATCTATACCACAGAAGATTAACTTAGCAATGTTTACCTGTCTGCCTTATAGGTTTCTCTGGAGAAGGCTGCTCTCCTCTCTGCAGTTCTGCCTTCAATGAATCATCAAAGTAAAACAAAAAAAAACAGGTATTTTTTGCTCCCCTATCATCATATAAAAAAGACCTTGCAGCTCCTATATAACTATTACAGGAATGTTAACTAAAATGAAGAGTAAAAGAGTCAAATTTGACCTACTGTTTCCTTTAGAGAATTTGTCAGAACACACTCAGTTCAATAACACAACTGTAACTGATGTTTCAAATAAATCCTTAGGTCTAGTAGTTTGGGAAAGTGCATGGTACGCTACCTTGAATTCATTCTCCTTGTCCTTGGTACCTTTGTGAAACGGCCTGTCATATCGGAATCGCCAGATGTGATTTACTTTGTAAAAACTCTTGATGTTATCTGGAATGCCATCTCTCTGCAGGACTTCTTGATTTTCTGGGATTGGTGTCACAGCATAGATCTGCAAGTCTGTATGTAAAGAGTTAAGGCTATTCCACATCACTGAAATTAGCAAAGCACATTGCCTTCTGAGATATGACAGAATAAAAATTGTTTTCAAAGTCTGTATCATTAAATGCTTCTAGAATACCAATGGCTTAGGAAATGAACTTCAGACACTTTTTTATTATTTGGGATTTCTTTGTATTATTTTTTGTTGAAATCTCTTATTTAAAAAAGAAAAAAAAAAGAAATAGAGCTACTTACATGAAATAGTACATGGAATAAAAGGATTTAATTAAATATATACTTATATACTGGTTGTCATGCCATGCCAGCATTACATTTTATTGTAAGAACTTGAGTTATTGTAACTTGAACTGACACACCATTATCAAAGCTATGAGAGTTCCATGAGCATTTTTGGTTGAAGTAAGAATCTTAATAATCAAGAAAATTTTAAACAAAACCAACAATTATGTGAAAATAAGTCTGGGCAAAACAGAGTGAGTGGGACAAATTGCAGGGGACTTCTTACCTACCATTTATTCAAGTGGGAGCTGCTAGTTATTGGTTATATTGGTTATAGGGTTACCTACATTTTTTAAAACCATAAAAGATTAAGTGGCATGGGTTTGTGATTATGTGGATACACTGCGCTTCTGCCTGAAAGATTGTCTCATCTGGTTGATTTGCATGTTGCATAGCAATGGCATGTGGGAACTCATTCAACATTCGCTGCTGGAAGGCCTCCAGTCTTTCGTAGTCATGTCCTCGGCAAACGAATTCCTTATTCTGAGAAAAAAATATGAAAAAAAACAAGTGCAAGTTATGCAAAAATGAATGGGTATCATTAAAGAGATTTAAACACACAGTCTTAAATACACTTTAAGGGCAATTCTTACATCATTTTATCATCAAGAGGGAAAAAGATAAGAATCAAGAGGCCAGGATGAAAATAAGATATCTAGATGAAGGAATATTTACTAGGT
Organism: Chrysolophus pictus; assembly: GCA_037305975.1. NCBI lineage: Eukaryota > Metazoa > Chordata > Aves > Galliformes > Phasianidae > Chrysolophus > Chrysolophus pictus. Next base: position 169,109,322 of record CM074576.1, read on the forward strand.
ACAACACAAGTTTTACACCAAACATGAGCTTTCTGGATCTGAAATACTCACTGGAACTTGTCCCCAACTGTGGTGCTGCTGAGGGCTTCTTATAGGTTTGAAATAAAGGAAATTACCATTTTCCTAAAAAATAGTATTATACAAACCTTATATCTATATTAGAAAACTCTCATAAGTCATTAATAACGTGTTCTTCTCGAAGCTGATTTAGATAGAAATTGTAGTTTTCCTTACAGTATCTTTTCAAGGAACAGGAAGCACTGAAGTCTGAGATCCTGGACTTCCATGGAAACTGCTACAAGAAACCAACTGCAATGTGCAACCAGAAATTAAAATTTGAAAGCTTTACTCTTCTTTACAGAAGCTTTATTCTTTATTCCTTCTATGGCAAATATACCAGACTTTAAAAAAGCACAAACTGCTTTCTCCCCAAAAAATTAAATCTAATGTAGTTAAGTAACTTGAGGTCTTTCTCCTGGTGCAGGAAGCATAAATCTGTTCTTTAGTAGTGTCATGTATGTTTAACTTGGAAAATGCATCAATACTTCCTATGCAGACGTATAAACAGTGAAAGATTTACAGGTCTGAAAATACAGCACTCCTGTACAGACTTTTTCCAGTACTTTTACTGTATCGGTTGAAGCAGTTTTTAGGCATTATATCCTTTCTAATCAACAATTTCAAATTGGTTTCTCCAGAAGATATATACAGACAACAACAAAACCTATGTGCCCACAAGGCTGTTTTTGTGTAAGGATTTAAATGGAGACTTTCATTCTATATTTACAATCTGGAATTTGCAACTTTCTCAGACATTAAGAAAAATTTGGCTTTTTAGGCCTTCTCCACACAGAGGTGGTTCCATCATCACTTATTTGAATTATTACAGGAAGGGGAGCTTGGATTATGACTGCAGTGGCTTCACAAATAAGATGGATTCTGTTCTCTTCCCAAGGTGACAGTCAATGCAGCTAAACCACTGCAGACTGTGGAAGAGAGGAACAGAATAACAAAAATAACATTTTCAAGGGCACTTTGGTAGCTTCAGAATCTAAGATTAATGTTCAAGAGTAACTTTATATATCTTGTCAGTTTTATTATACTAATAAACAATGGAAGTCAGCACGCTGAATTTCCAACTCACTTTAAAAAAGTGAGATTGAGAATGTAATTCCTTCAGTGCTAAATTACTGATTTTCCAACTGCCAAATGACACTTCTTTTGATAGCTGTCGTCTGAGGAGCCACCAGCAGAAACAGAACAATGGGAACAAGCTACCATGAAAAGAAGACAGTGATTTGTGGAATAGTTCAGGTGCATGTTTTCCAACACAAACTAAAATCTTAAGCCTATGTGGGACTCTAGAAGCCCATCATCTGTCTTTCTGTTAGATAGAGCCTTTTCTTGCCGCTGATAACATGAGGATATCACATTTACCACAGAGAATTCCCTGCTTCTCATAGAACTTATATATGGTATGATCAAATTCTCAGGTAGAGAAAGTAATTACAAAAAACAGCACAAGTCCAGAATTACTCAATTTGGTTCATTTTCAATTCACTTACTCTCAGGAAGAATGGAAACTTTTTCCCGTAAAATCCAACTCTGAAAAATTCTGGTTCCAAACGCTGTTGATCCATAATTTTATCATACAAAGATGCTTCCATCATCTGGTTGAGATTGAAAAGAAACGCAATTAGTGCTCTTTGAAAACATATTTTTACCTTAAGCTGTCACAAAACACGAGGTGTTTTGATGCACTGCTCTGGAGTACTGCAATTGCAGTGCATCTCTGAGTAAAAGTAAGGAGCCACATTCAAAATAGTCATGTTCAGATCATACCACTTTCCAATGATTTCAGTGCCTAACATAACTTTCTTGAAAAGTCTCATGATAGTAACTATATCATTTTTATCAATATATCCCACTTTTATTTTATTCAAAATATTAGTACATAGCCATCTTTATGTCAAAGTCTTTTTTCTAATCATGAGATTTCACCAAAAAATTCCCTGTTCATACATTTTTTTAATGCTGTGGAAAAAAAAGCATTAACCCCATTTCAGCTAAAGTAAATAGCTATTTAATGTGTATGTGATATCTGTAACTGCTGAGTTTATACTGCTATAGAAATCCCCTAGCCCTTCTTTTTGGGTTAAAACTTAGGTGGCACAGATATAGTAGAAAGATACCAACTAATGCAAGCACAGAACACATTAAGTACAATTAATTAAATGTGCATAAAGAAATTATTTTATTAATATGATGACAGTCATTTTTTGTTCTTGCCTTCAGCATTCTGCCATTGAATTATCTAAATATATATATTAAGTAAGCAGATCATAAGGAGTATTATAGTCATTGTATTATGACTGTGTCATAAAAGACTCCTTTTGTCTATATGAATTAAGCAGATCATATTTTTATGCAATACATAGATCAGCAAAGCTGTATGTTACTTGCTGCAAGCTGTTTGTTTCCAAATACAACTGCAAAGATATGCTGCTGCTCTTAACTAAGGACTGCATAGAGCACATTCCCTGGACAAACAATAAGAAATCAACAAAACTGCATTGATAGATACAATATTTTTGCATGAGCATGCACACAAAGGGAGCACTATACAGGTACAAACACTGCAAGATCTCCTCTTCTTATTCAGCTTACACTTCTTTTTATAATCTGTTACAGAAAACAAGTACAAGCTTTAAAAAAAAGTGTTTTCAAATGGAACTGAAGTGGCAAACTTAGGTTTCCAGGTAACATTTCATATTCCAAAGGATAAAAGCTTTTTGATCTATGATTGATGAAAAGTACTTAGGTACGTTACCCTCATCTTGCTAAGGTTTCTGTAGTCATAGTAGCTCTCATACTGTTCAGCAATTTTCCTGCATAAAATAATGCCATTTTCCCAACACTGCAAGCAAGTAAAAGATGTTTAGTAATTTCACAACTGTTTGACAATTCATTACTTACTTATTAGTGAAGTCTGTTCTTTCTACACCAGATCATACTTCCAGTATGGAAGTGAAAATAACTGAACATATTGTTCATTAGACTACAGATAGCTGTTAAGTAATACTGATGAATTATTTGATTGATCTGTTTGGAGACTTATTTAATATATGATTCTTACAGGACAATCACTGCACAAGATATAGGTAATTATCGCTTTTGATAATACTTATAAGACTGATTCAAACAGGTAGGATTTTCACATTTTACAAATCTGTTCCTCTTAACATATCCTGCTTAATTTTTCTTGTTTGGAATATTTTATTGCACAATATGATTTAAACTATAAACTGATCAGAGAATATTCTGGAAAAAATATGATCATCAACATCACTTTAAAAACATTTCCAAGGCTTACCTGGATATTATACTACCTATGCAAAATTGCACTGAATTGCCTGTTCATCCCTGAGATAAATAATCACACAAAGGGTATACAAAATTTTAAACTACAGGATAATTGCTCTTGCACAATTCAGAATAATCATTCTCAGAGATGACAATGAGCTGTGACCTCCCCAAAATGTTCTCCTTTTAGAGATTCTGCAGTTGATATTCAAAATGACACATCACAATTTAGGAGATGCAAACAGATGCTCAGAATGTTATTCCTCACTTGGTCACTCAGTGAATTGTATAAGGTTCTTTTGCTGTAGGGCCCATTTTCACCACCTTTAAAATGGGGAGAAATTATAACATCTTTTAAAAAGTCCTTTGTCACTTGCAAAGAGATCTGCTACACAAGTGGAAATTATTCTCACATTTAAGTGTGGGAGATTTCTAGGATACAAACAGAATTAGAAGGAACCTACTGTGTCGCTAAGTAACTGCTTAATCAGGCAGTGACAAATACTTCCCCTCTATATTAGAAAATGCAAAACTGGAAGTAAGTCATGGAGTGAATTAACTCTCCTTTCTAGATTTATTCAGTAAAATAGGACTATTTTACCTTTCCCCTATCAAAGTTTTGAATGATAGTCAGATGGAGATACTCTTTACGTTGCCACTCTGTTTGCATGGGGTAGTTTAGAAATTCTCTCAGGGGCCGATCAGACCACTCCAACAGCTCATCGTAAAGCAAGAGCGTGTAGGCAGCCTCTGCAAGACAAATTACACCACAATACATATGAACACCAAGCAAACAAAACACAGAGAAAGTACATGGTAATGTGAATACTCTTACTGAGATACAACTTTTTGAAGGAAAACGGATGTATTTGAAGTAATAAACCCAGTGGTAGTGGTGATTTTGGACATTCTTAAGCTGCCCATTTGACTTCTTTTACTGCAGATTTAGTGCAGACCTCAGATACGCTGAGGTAGGTGAACTTGCCCCAGACAACTTCTGACTCTTCTGCATACATTTCTATAACTCAGATGATGTTTGCCAGGCTACACAGGGATTTTTTTTTCTAATAGTGTTCCTCTTATATATCTAGCCTAATAACATGTGGATGAAAAGCCAGAAGATGTTTGTGGGAAAGCGTACTTTGAATCCAAGTGTCGTAAAATGCTAAGTATGGTATAAAGCAATGCTGCATTACAACATGTATGTGGAAGGGAGACCACTTGAAGTTGCACAGTCAGTCTTAATTCTGACATCTCACAGCTTTCAGACTGCTTGGCTAGCAATATACGTTTTCCAAGTTTCAAGCTACAATTTTGTAGTAAAAACATGCAGCATGTTTACATAACAATTAAGAAAATATCCATGAAGTTGGTAACAATTGTTCAAAATTGAAAGAAAGAAAAACAGCAGAGCATAAATAGATGTCAGGATAGCTTACTATGACCCTTCCTTTCTCACTTGCCACTCAAATTCTAAATATTCCTAAATAGCCAGGATTTTTATTTTCTAAAAAAAGGACTTTTTTATTCACAGAGAATTAAGACGCATTAGAAACAGTCCTGTAAATAGACTCCTTTTCTATTCTCATTGACACTTGAATTCAGTCAATTCACAAAAGATCTGTATGTTGCCACTGATTGATAAGCAACGCAATGGACTACATAAGTCTATTTTCAAGTGGAAAGACTGCTTCTAACCATGGGTGTGACACAATTCTTCCTTAAGTCTCACACAGCAAAAAATCTTGGATTCATGGAATCTACCATGGCAAAGAATGCAGATGCTAAAAATAGATACACAGGAAATATAACAAAGTCCTGGAGAAAAATTGTAAGCAAAATACTGTTAATACTAGAATTATCAATAGAATATTAGAATTAGGATGATAAAACTAAATGAAAAGGTTCATATCACTGCTGAAAGTAAACTGGATTCATATTTGCAGTCAGTTTCTAAAGGGAACGCAGCATTGCTTAGAGTTACTAACATCTGTTATGTAAAATCAGGAAATTAATAATTTGGCAAAAAAGCCAGCTGGGACAAAGATAGTAGTGCTTGATAATCAAAACTCTCTTGTGATTCACTACTGCCAGGTCACATGAGGACCTCCTTAATATACCCAGCAATTTAGTTTAGACTTTAAATCCATGAATAGCAAAGGGACTGTAAAAATTCCAAGCTAAGTACCTTTCCTATGGATCCTAGAAAATTCACTGCCAGTACATATCCATAGCCTGTTTATTAGTGCCCACTAGCCAAAAAATCTACTTTTAAGAATGAAAACAATCTGCAGAGATTCTGAAGACATGAAATTGCTGTTGCAATCACTGGGAAATGGACAGAGGTATTACAAGGTTACTTGAGTATTTTGGCAACCAAAGACTGTTTAATTTAAAGAGATACTGATTTTATTCATTCCAGCTATTTTTCATAACAGTCACTCAGATGAAGTTCCCCTTTTATTGTACAAATAACAATATGTGCTTATCTTCTTATTTTTCCATTTAAATGATAATTGTCAGCACTGGTGCTAAATTGACATTGAAAAATACTGGACAATAGTACTGCAAAATGTGATATGCAAAGATTCACACTACCAAACTGATTCACATAAACCTCATCTAAGCTTTACTCCTCTTGGCTGAAAACAACTCATGACATATATTGCTAGCGTGCATCAGCAGTCATTGTTTCAACAAACAGAAAGTAGCAGAGTTGCAGGGCTGAAAGGAAGCCCCACAACTCTTAGAGAGACTAATTGAGCAAGAAAACTCAGCCTGAATTTGCGTATTCTGCACTGCACATAACTTTGAAGGTTTGCAAATCACAGTCTAGACCTAGATACTTTTTCTAGTTTGCATTTAGTTACCTGTAAAGTTTTGTGCTTTCAGATGTAGGTCATAGAGTTTATGAATATACCGAATATACATCTCTTCTTTGTTCAGTTCAGTCTTGTAAAAATTCTGCAATAAAATTTAATTTCATAATGAAATGTAGTAGATACTAAATACATCTATCACATACAAAAGATATTCAATATAATGTTTAGTTCCATTATATATTTGGTAGACCACTCAACATGCTCTTTTTATTTATTTTTTTTAATAAAGAAAAAATGTGACAGAACTGAAATCTGATGTTTCTTTCCCTATAAATACAAACCTACCCCAAAAATACACCCATCTACCCTTACTTAGAATATTTAACATCTTGCTGAAAGCTCCTTGTTGGTTTTAAAATGCTGACAGTGCTCTAACATTTGTAGTCATATTTTAACAAAATATCTACTGCCTAATATGTCTGCTCTTCATTTTGTCATAGTGAAATATCAGAAGGACTTTAGAACCAAATGATAATTTGCCTTCTTCAGCCCTGACTTATGCTGGGAACTGAATACATAAATACTGAATGCACAACTGAAATACTTAAAGTTGCACACTGAAGTAATATTCAGGACAAAATTTCTCTAGCTAGAGATTTCTGGATGAGTAACTTCTGTTTTCTGTATTTTGGATAAAATATGGGATGCAACATCAAAACTTTTATTTCAAAACATTCAGTATTTGCAAACACTAAAATCAAGTATGAAAAGGTTATAAGAAGAGGATCACAAGTCTTGCACTGTCCACAAGTGTTCCATATAGTCACTGGGGGCATGCAGGTACAGTTCCCCTTGTAGCTACATTTAATGTTCAGGATAATATGCTTTGGTTAACAAAAATGTATAGGATAGAAAAATCTAGCACTGTTTCTCCTTAGCAATTAACTATTTCTGTTCTATTATTCAAAACTCTTAATATATGAACTCTAAGCAAGTAGCCAAAATGTTTCTCTTATTGGAAAGTATTCTTACTGCGTGACAATTTCCTACATCAAAATATTAACAAAGAGAAAATTGGGAGAAACATTAAAATAGTATAATGAAAATACTATTGAGCTTTAAAAAAAAAAAAAAAAAAGAACTAACTTCATAAAATGACTTTTAGGCCAACATACACCTTCACAGTACAAAGACTTCCCTTTTCCTCCCATAACGTGTAGAGCTAAAGGCTCCAGGACTTGTCACAACTTTAAACTGTACACATCAACAGGTTCTCTGAGGCTCAGCACTGACAAAGTCCAATAGGTCTATCAGGCAGACTGCATGAAGACAACCCAGTCACAGCTCAGATTTATCATGCGAATATACTGATAAAGGCATTGTGTTTTTTCAACAATTTCAAGACACAACGAATAATAGACAAAGCCTTGATAAGGGAACATAATATAAAAAGCAGACATCCTTAATTAACAAGAACAGCAAACAGGCAGCATTCTACTCTATGATATCATGTAACATTCCAGTGTAGATCACCACAGGAAAAATCTCCTCTTTCTAAAAAGATATAATTCCAAATGAATAGAATCTGGAATATGAATTAAATGGCAAGTATTAGTGAAGACTGGGGAATGCCTGAGAAAAACTCAGCAAGTTACCAAAAGTTAATCCACATTTTTTCAACACTTTTCTGTGGTTCTGTGATGATCCAGTTATTCCACTAGAAATTCATCTTTGAAGTTAGGTGATTTTTACATTTAAGGAACTCTATTAGATACCTTTTAAACCAGCTTTTCTGAACAAACATTGCTAATGTGATGATTCTCTCTCTGATGATTCAAAGAGTGGAGAGAACAGGAAAAAAAAATCCCATGTTTTCCTTTCATCGAAGTTGCTGATACTTGTACCTCTGCATATTTCATGATATAGCATAATTCTAGTTAGTTTGATAACTTTGCTAACTTGTTCAATTCTACTTCCCAGAAGAACAGCACGTACCTTCATGGAAAAACATAAACATTCTCTTTTCAAGCCAATCAGTCCTCTCATCTTTGGAAGTCAGAATACTTTTGAAGTGTTAATGAAAAATAAAGTATTGCTTCTTCCTCTATATTTAAAATAATTTTAGGATTATACATTCCTTTAATCATTTGCATGGACAAAACAAATGTTGAGTTGACAAACAGTTCAACCATGATATGGACGACTAAATGTCTTAAATTGTGTGTGCTATTTTCGTAATCAAACTTTACTTTTCAAAATTTGATATTAGTTGTTTCTCAAGTGAGCAAACAGTAACAAAATGTGTCTGAAAATTATTAGGGTAGAAAATCTTCCTTAACCTGTACAAATTATAGAAAATCCTATTAAAAAGTATAATGGCGTTTTGGGGGGAAGGGGGGTATAAATGCTTGAATTTTGTTTTTGTTAAAATCTCGAATTATTTAATAATAAGAGTTTAAAAAGTCCTTACTGGTAGAATGAAAATAATCCAGGTACTTTACAGAATTCAAATCATGCCAGAGTTTCTGATAGAAAGCCAGCTGCTCTACGGCTGTGTAGTAAACATTTTTCATATTTGAAGAGTATGATTTCCCTGCTGAAGAAATCCTTTATTCTCTCATGTATAACTGCTACTTAGAAGTGCTACCAAATTGTTTTGCTGACGTCAAAAATGCAGAATTATGAGTCAACTTATTCTGTTGTTTTTTTTCCCCCATGGCTAAAAATATAGCTTTCCAAAACAAACATCATGAAAATGGAAAATTTCCAAGGTTAACAGAAATCAACAAACTTGTCAGTAGAAATTGGCCTAGAACAACAATGTATCTCATAAACAAAAATGAAATATTTTTCATAATACAGATTGACACTGATGGTTGGTTACATGACAGGAAGAAGTCTCGAGAAGCATTCCAGGCTGAACCAGCTTTGAGAAAGACAGGAAACTGAAGAATGACAGTTTCATTGGGTTTTGGGGAAATAGAAAGGTTTGTTTCTGTCTGAGAACTCGGAGACCAATTACATTTAGAAAATACTTTGGCAAAATTTACCTAAGAAGAAAGGAAAGAAAACTAAATGAAGCAGTATTAGAGATCTCTCAGAATCCAACTATACAAAGGAAACTACTGTATCAATTTCATCCTGAAAAAAATGATCAGCAATACTAATCATAGAATAGCTTGGTTTGGAAGGGATCTTACAGATCTTTTCATTCCAGCCCTCCTGCCATAGGCAGGGTTGCCAATCACAGGATCAGGCTGCTCAGGGCTCCATCCAACCGGGGGATGCCTTCAGGGATGGAGAATCCACAGCTTTGCCAGGCAGCCTGTGCCAATGCTTCACCACCATTCTGTCAACTAAAACTGCATCAAGAAACAGGCTATTTCCCATTCAAATATATGGCTGTATAATTGAAAATGCTTAACTGTAATCAAAAGGGGCAGGAAAAGTTATTATACAAACCAAAAGGCTAACAGTGCAGCCAATTTTTTTGCCATCCACTTCTCCCATTTTCATGCAATCCCTAAAACAGAAAATAAAACAAAAGGAACAAAGTTTAGCCTTTTCACAACACAAAGCACACCTGTCATTCACTTGCTACATGAATCCTGGAGATTCATTTGGTTTCCTCACACCTTAATCTCAAACTGTGGCAGCAGAAGCCAGCAAGGCAGTTCTGCTCCCCTATGGCTCCCAGGCACTCCTTCTCAGTCCTGCACTGCTGCCTACAGAATTCTCAGGAAGCGAAACAAGTTAGGCAACATGCTTTGGTTTACATTTTGGTAACATTTAGGTTACATTTAGCCCATCTCAGTTAGACCATCACAGCCCAGCACAAACATTTATGTTGGCACAAGGAACACTGTGACAGGAGTGAGGGGATGAATCTACTTTCTTCACAGATAGGGTAAACCTAAAGAGGTCACGGAATTACAACATTGGTTCCTCTGTGAAAAAGCAAAATGATACTGACCTCCTCTTTAGAATGCTCTGAGGTCCCCTAAATTTTCCTAGTAGCACTCTATAACCAGTATCATTCATTATTTGGTGAGGGAAACACACCTGATTCCCAGCCAAAATTTAAAATGGAACCATGAAGATTTTGATTAGTCAACGAAGATAGTGTCAGTACAACCATACTGGAGTAAAAAAGTAACAGGCACTGTGCAGTAACAGTGACTGTGCAGTCACTAAAATAAATTTTACATAACTTTAAAACATTCTTGCATACATGAACTAAACAATTGTCTCAAATACTCTTACAACCACTTGCATAAACAGTTGTTCTGAAAGTTGCTGGATTCACAGCCCTGGAGGTAGTAATCCAACTGATCCCTGAGGAGGAACAGCACTGCTCTATTCCTCCCCGAGGAGGAAAAAACACTTCTAGATGTTAAGAGCTTGTTGTTGTTGTTGTTTTTTTCTGTTGACGAAACAGCTTTATTCTCAAACTGTTGTTGAGAATAGCAGAAGTATCAAGTCTCACCATATCTCCCCTGCAGAACTGGATAAAAAACAAACCCTTAAGCTCTAGAAAGTACTACACCTTGCCAATGAAGAAGACTAAGCTGTAGTCTTAAGTTTCTACATGGACTTCACAAAGGACTGAGAAGATCACTTGCAGTCTTCCACTCACACAGAACAGGATACGTCTCTTCTGTCCCTTTCATTTTTTGGTGTGGTACAGTCAGATGCAAGAGTCTCACCAAGAGATCATGTTTCTGTATACATACTTAGTGTGCCAGCTGACACTACTACTAGGGGTGATTGACATAGTGATAAGAATTTACATATTCTGTAGGACAGCTGTCAGGTGATTAGCATTGAACTTAGTGACTTCAGACAAACTTGAATCACTAACCTACTGCTGAAAGTTCCTATATTCCAGATAAGAAACTGGTGCAAGCAACTGGATTTTCATATCATGTGAAGGATTCTCAGTTTTCAGACATGCTGTATAATTTGCGAGTTGACTAAGTAGCTGCTGCCAGAGATCCTAAGTTGATACGTCCATGTATAGTCACTATTTGTACAAGATCCCAGTGCTTGTCTCCTTTTTTAAGATGACAACTTTACTGAAAGATAATCACCTGTAGTCCAGTAACCTTTCCATGAGGCGGGTCACTGTAGCAATTAATGAAACACCACTTTCTCTCCATGTTTCCCGCTCAATTTTCTTCAGCAGACTGAAAAAAAAACAAGAAGCCAGAACGATTTCATTATTTAACTGTCACTATGACAACCACTCTGCTTTTACCAGTACCTTAATACCTTAGCAACAACTTTGATACTTTGGTTTAGTTTGTTTTTTCTTTCACAAACACCCTCCCAAGAAGCACAATTTGCAAACAATGTCTTACCTAGGATAAGGACCAAAAAGTGGAATTCTAGTCCAGGAAGCATTGACAAAACAAATGATTTTTAAATTAGCTGCATCAGGTTAAAATATATCAAATACTGAATTTTCAGAATATATTAATACGCCAAAGATTTAACAAAGCTTTCACATAAAATTCATATATTAATTCATGCCAATACTTCACAAAACAGAAATTCTCTAGATGTATTTAGAGAAAAACATGTACCTGCTCAATAAACCTTTTTAGTAGAACCTCAACTTTTTAAACAAAGATTTTTCCACCTCACTTCTCTAATATTTTGGCATACGTTAAATTTAAGAATGAGAAGTATTTTAAAAAGATGATTCCCCATCACACTTAGTATTTTCTTCTGAGAACAAATTATTATTACACATAAAATTCAAGTTAGCTTAAAATGCTGTAAGATTCTTAATCAAACCCATGTTGATCTGAATTCTTATCTGAATACAAATTACAGATTGAAGGAAAAAGATTTAAAAATGTTCTGTAAGTGAAGCTGTCGGTAAAATTATACTTAATACACCTGCTAAATATCTCTGATTTTCTCTAAGTTTACCAAAGATTAATCATTTGCGCATGGATTTTCAACATTTCTTCTCTGTTTGGGGATGAACATGGAAATATTTATCTACATAGTTGTTACTTCTCTGCTTTGGCACAGTACCTCAGATGGATAACATGCCAATGGAGATATTATGGCAGTCTCTCCGAAAACACACTCAGGTATGGTTTCCATTGAAGCCTCCGAAAAACTGCTACATCTGTATACTCAGGGCTTTTTAGAGAGCTGCTAATAGCATTTCCAAACCTCCCGTCTGCAGTGGGCAAGCTGTCAGCTCCACTGACCTTCATCTATACTGAACATGTTCAGTCCCATAAAACTCCTACGTTCAAATTTCATCGAACACACAGCAGCGCCCAATAACTCCTACATGCCAACTGCAGCAACTATGCTCTCCACTTCTATTCAGCTCCTCTATGCAGAAGGATGTCACCCATGCAATTCTACAAGCTATTTTGACCTAAATAAAGCTGTGCTGTGCTGGAGGAAACACTCATCTTCATTCTGCATGCTGATATTGATCTTAGATTTACTACTTCTTTTTAGGGGGGCAATGAGATGTCTTCCCCTCACATTCAAAGACTGGTCATTACTAGGAGAGACAGATGATAAAGCCATCCCTATAAAAAGATGCTGAAGCACTATGGCATCTCTGCTTTCCATAGACTAACTTAATTTGCCTTTAAACCCCTGATGTTTCCTTTCAGTACAAGTTTTTGTGTCTAACAGAAGTACAGCCTGTTACATTATTAAGCACTGATTACTGCACTGACTTTTCCTTTCTATTGCTTTTCAACTCTATATTAAAAAGGAACATTTCACCAAAATAATTACCTACAGTTCCTGTAAAAAATCAGTAGATGTCTGAGCTCTCTTTTAAAACAGATGAGTTCAATCTACACTTGAATTATGTATTTTCATTAAAAATGTATTGGCATATTTGTTATAAATACACAATTTCTACAAATGGGTGGTGAAGACCCATCGAAATACTTATTCACACTGGCATGAACATTGTAAGTGGACAATTTTATATCTTGCCTTCTGATGCATGCCTCCCACTCTCCACCATACATCTTTCAACACAATGCACAGAAAAAAAACATTCAGAACAAAAGAGCTACTCAAATAAATTCCTTGGCTTCCTCATGGCAATATCCAAAAAGAATGTGACATAAGTGACTTGCTCAAGTTAAGCATTTTTTCCTCCTAACACCTTGTGTTTGAAAATAGACACACACTTTTCTAACATCTCTCTTCTATTTGACCCCCTTGCTGGATCTATTTGCTTTCTAAATGCAACCTCTTCCTTGAGTGTAGACATAAACACAGGCAAAATTCTTCCTTTGCCTGTGTTGTGCCTACCTCCATCATACAATTCCTCCACCCGAAGTATAGCCAAGATGCTAAATGAAAACACTATATCTGGGCTCAACTGAACATTGCTGGGTTTTTTTATCTAGGGTTCTTAAGAATAAGAGTGTGGGGTGCAGACCCAGAGGATCAGAGCTCTCTGGGGAAGAATGCCAGGCTCTGAACCATATTTAGATTATTTAAGCCATGTGGTAAGTCCCAATATAAGTAGGTTTTAAATGTCTTAGCTACAGAGCTATTTAGGTCACTGACTTTAAAACACTTAATTCTAGAATTACATTTAGTCACCAAGATCTCCATCTTGGAGTACAAATTTCTTCAGATACCTCAATTTAGTCAGAGACATCCTCGTTTACTCAGATAAGTCAAAGTCTAACTTTGCTGCAATTCAGAAACAGGAGAGGAGCTTCCCAAACCACAGAATGCTCAAGGTGGACTAAAAGACTCAGTCCAGAATCTAATGGAACAGGCAGGGCTGAATTCAGTTACACAGCCAGAGGAAGAAATGGAGAAGAATGAAGACAGCATGGGAGAGAGAGCAGTCAACACTTTTTATACAACAGCTTTATGTCTAGTGAAATCACCCAAGATCTAACAGAGATTGGTATTAAGTGCCAGATTAGCTTGAATCCTAGTTGCAAATACTTCACAGAGAAGCTCAACCAACAATGGAGCCTATTGTCCCAGGCTTTGTGCTTCAATAATGCAGCCACCTACCCTCCACATCTGAAATGGCTTGTGTTAGGCCAAACTGAAATATAGTTATTGATGTGATAAACTCTCAGCATCTACCAGATTAGATTCAGAACAAAAGAGTTACTCAGGTAAACCCTTTGGTTTTCAAAATGCTCCCATTTAATAAAATTGTAGCATTCTTTGCACTAGTTAACTCAGGGGCTCCTTTTTGGGGTTACAATGCAAAAGTGGATCAGGATATCTTCTTTACCACGATTACACTAGGTAGCAATTAGAAACATCTAGTTTCCCTTGATAGTAAAATGTTCATCACTTTCACATTCTTAATAGAATCACAGAACTATTAAGATCGGAAAAGACCTCTAAGATCATCTAGTCCAACCATACTGGAAGAGCAGGAACAATGGCAAAGAGACATTGTTTTATATCTGAGTTATTCTCCTCAGCATAGTGATGCCCTCTACTGCATCATGAGCTAATCACTGTGTGGTCATGTTCAAGTCACTAGAAAGACATAAACAGCAGCCATCTTCCTCCCACTTTCACTGTGTGTTTTCATTTGATAAAGATAATTCCAATATAAGCTGTGAATTATAAGCATGCAGCATTTTAGAGATGTCCAGAGATGCTTATAATTTGTCTCTGAAAACAGAAGACATTCAAAGGAAAGATGTAGTGGGGGGGGGGGGGGAGTTATCGTGGGAGTTGAGAGATTTAAATTTGTTTTCTGATTCAGACAAAATAAACAAAGAGCTGGATAAAAACAGAATATGTCACACCCACTGTAGTTACTACAGTGTATCCAAACTAGGTGTGTGCATCTTCTTGGCTCCCAACTGTACTGATCAGATAATACTGCAGCACTTGTTTTTGTTAAAGACTACGTAATCATACGGATCTTAGACCTAAAATACTGTTTCACATTTTCTGTGTACATACCACAGCCCTGTCACTTACATCTAAACAGGTCTGTTTTCATGCACTGTGTAAAGACAGTCTAATATTGCTTAGATTAAATTACCCATGGAAGGAAAGAAAAAAAGAGGAGAAGTCTCACGGTAACTGACTCCATACATTCAGCTCCCTAAACTTTCTGGTTTTAATCATTTTCCTTCACCTACCTTGGAACACTGTCATCCTCCATTTTAGATTAATACCCTCTCTAAGCTCTGTTGAGAGGTGTTAATGTATGGACTCTAATCTAACTCAGATGAAAAACTAATGATAAATAAGTATTTCCAGTTTTCTTGAACTGGAAATGAACTTGAGCAGATACTTTGGAATTTGCCAGAAAGTCTTGTTATAATTCAGTTGAACCAGAACCGAAACAAATATACTGATGCTGTGAGACATTTTGCAATTTAGATTACTACATATTCAGCATTTAGACCTAAAAAAAAAAAAAAAAAATGCTCTCCCACTTTTTCACCATATCTTGTTTAACTTCCCTCAGTTTAAATGTAATTCAAAAATATAAAAGAAATTAAGAACTGTATTTCATAGTAATATGAATTCTTACAGAGTTAAGAGTTTTTTTCAGATTCCCTGATGTATTTTGCAAGAGGATGTATTTAGACTTAATTCTATAACTAGAGACTCTCCCTTAATGACTTATTTTAAAGTTAGAATACTGTCAATAAATACTGAAACATTCTTACCTGTTATTATCTTTACTCAGACTATGAAAGATCAATGAATAATTACAAGAAATGTCTGCTTTAGCATATTGTGCTGTTGTTTATCATCACTCATCCAGTCTCTCTACCCACTTTTGCTTTTGAAATGATATTTAGAAATTCTATATTTTTTCAACTCATCAGCATTGCAGATTATTATGTTTGCAATTCACAATCATTATATGCATTAGACTAACAACAAACCTGGGTTTCGTATTCACAGATCTGAATGTTGTAATTTAAAGCAATGACAACAGAGGTAAAAATTAATATTTAATGAAGAAGGAATGGTTAAGAAGCCACATAAACAAAAATATTGTGTGCTTAACAGCATTAAAGAATGCACAGCTTGGAATCTTGAAGAGGAATAACACATCTCCTATTATAACACACCAGAAATGAGTGAAATCTTCCACTTAGGGGGAATAGAGTTCTAAGAAACATCAAAGAAGACAGACTTCAGTTAGTTATTTTTCACTCTGTGACAATCATTTACTTCAATCAATGGGATAACTTATGGGGAACCTTAGGAACTTCAGCACTATAGATTTAGCTATTGGATTTCAGTGGCACATGGTTTATTAAAATATATTAAATGTTTAACAAGAAGTTTGTGGAAGAAAATAAAAAATAATATTATTAAAATAAATAAAATTCTATACATCAATCAAGAAATCAACAAGTGAAATTACACAGATAGTTACAAATCCCTGGCAATATAAAAAAATATCAATTAAACACCATTTTGTTGAATTCTCATGCCTAATTTTCAAAATGTCCCATTTGTGTACTACCTGCACTCTATGCAATTATGAAACATTTCTTGCTTTTTGGAATTTAAAACTAGAAGTCAGAGAATGTTCTGTGATATAACAGATTTAGCCTTTCCCAATTATAGCTTTATACAAGAAGTACAGCCAGACTTTACAGATGACATCCACCACTATAAAATGTTTTTATTCCTCATATTTTCAGCAAAAAAGATTCACAACTGTTCTAAGCATTACTTTCCTATACTGATATTAGCATCTAATACAGCTAATGGAACTGAATGAACCACTGTAAAATAAACACATTACTCACATACTGTTGAAGAGCTCTCGGTACGTTTCGTCACCTTTACCTTCCGACATTAGGCTGTCCAGTTTGTCAATCAATTTTGCTTCCACCTGCAACATATAAGTGTGGTGTAAACAGCTTCTCTTCCCTTTAATGATGATTTTAATAGTAGATTATTTTTTTAATGTATGGGACTTTGCTAAATGTATATTTCAGAATTACTGGTCAATCATGTGAATCTGATAAGTCACTTCATGTCTTTGAAGCTGTTATTCCCAAGGTTTTGGGTTTTTCTCTTTTTTTTTGGTGATTTTTTTTTTTTTTCCTGGAGGGAGGGAGCTAATTTAAATTGAGCAACGTGACTTTAAAACTACAGGCTGAGTAGCATTTGCTGCTGCTAAGGCAGCTATCTATTTATGGAGTCAGACAAAAAGCACACAGCCCAAATAAATTGCCTGAATTCTCTCTGTGGGTTGTAAGCACAAGCCATGCTCTTAGACTTCAATAAAAATTTCATCATTTCTAACCTGTATCACACTCTCTACAGACTAATTTTTATAAATGCCTGCATGGTTCAGAACATTTGGAGGCTCAGACTTACTTTCCCAACCTTTCTTACCTGCCAATGTATTTGGCTAGAAATTCGGCTTGCTGGTTTTACATATTAACTATCAAAGAAGCTTAAAGAACATCTCAGGTGGCTAATTACTTCAACACATATTTTCAAATGTACTGATTATAAAAAATAGAGAGAGAGATGAAGCTACAATGCAGGCTAATATTTCAAATCTCATTTTTAGCTGCAATATATTAGCAACCACAAATCTAAGGGAGAAACCAAGCTGTTGTCAAGATATTTTATTAGATAATAAATCTACTACAACTTACATTTAAACCCAAGCAGAAAACAAAGAGGTAGAACAAGTTGATTTTTTCACTTTCACTCCTTGAAAAAACTCTTCAATTGTTATCTTAATAATAAGCTTATCTATTGATAGTGAAAAGCTACCTACTTACATCACATGCACTCCTCCATTCTTAATAATTTTGTCTTTCTGATACAGCTCTTACCCTAAGCATTATGATTGCTTGAGATTAATTCAAATACTTCTGCTTTCCTTCATTTGATGCAGCATGAAGGAGGGCACTGAGAAATAGTTTGAGGCAGTCTGAAAGAAGTGAGTGGGAGCTGTAGGAGCAGATGGCACACTTAGTCTTTCCTTCCTAGCCCGTTATAAAGGTGTTCAAGCAGCAAGAATACTTGGATCCTTGCAGAATAACATTCTTTAAAGACCATCTGATCTTTTTTCATACTAACCCAAAAGGAAGCTACGTGAATCTTATCTGCTACTGTAAATTAGAGACAAAAAAACACCACAACAAAATCAGCCTTGTTGAAAAGAAGTGCCGTTCTTCACTTTGGCAAGCCATAGATTTTATCCTTCCTCTTACATCACTAACATGAAGGCAGAAGTGAATTCATTGCAGAATCTTACTAACCCTGCACACAGTCAAAAGGAAAAAAATCCCAGTAATCTCTCTCCAACAGAAGTAACAACACTATGGCCATCCTCTCTAGACTCAACCACCAATTATTTGGACGAGCGCTCTTAAATTCCAGTCCTCTTTTATAGACAGTTTCATACTTGCTTAAAGTTGCCACTTCGCCTTTGCTCCCAGTCCATCATGTCATGGAAAATGGGAATCATTACATTCCTCAGGTCTGGTTGAGGGATCAAAGTCACTTCCAGGAAGGGGCCAATCAATGCTGGAATAAAGTGAAGCTTGTGTTCCCCTAAAATGAAAGTGAACATGAACTTGAATCATGTGAATTATGAGCTAGTGAACAATACAAACATTATCTAAAAATTAAAAAATACAACTCCAAATGTCTTTAGATTTTTACCTAGTGTTTCAAAGCATGGCTTATTTCTTAAATGCAAAATGTGAAGGGAAAAGCTGCAGACAACAGAAGAATACAAGGCTAGCTGGATTTTATTATGCAATGCTGAGGTCAAACGTGATAGTGGGTTACTGTTATCCCAAGTCAAACTTCCAGAAGGAGAACAAAGACAAAGAACTCTGGGCATTTCACTTTTATCCCAGGAATGGTTTGGTTTCTGCGCTCTGCGTTTCTGTGTTCGTAAAATGGTTAACTATTTGATATTACATGTTCATCAAATAGACGTAACTACTTTGATTTTATCTATTTTTAGTTAGTTAGTGAGTAAAGAAATGGAAGTGTATGTTGTGACTGCAGCAAAGGGAAAATGTGACTCAGTAGTTCCCAGAACAACTCCTTTAAAAATCGGTGTTAAAATACCTTCAATTAATTCAGCAGAGACTGCAAAACTTTCTTGTCACGAAAACTAGGAATGGCATACACTAAAAACTGACCATTTTGTTTCAGTTCTCCAGGCTTAAGACTTGATCTTCAGAATAGGAGAATTATAAATTCCAATACACTAACTGTCCTAAATAGAAATTCATTTCCATAGCAGCCTGTCTCAGGCTACACCAGTGGCCGGTCACACCAGTCTGACACTATTTGGTATTCTGCAAAGGAAAACTACACTCCTCTGTTGGAGTAATCCTAGGATGCTTATCCATATGAAATCAAGGTGACCACACAAAGACCAAGGCTTATGATGAATCTTACTGCCAAAAGAACTGTGTAATGTTGACTACCGTAACAGCAATTATATGAAATATCCTGCCTGCAAGATTTAATTAGATACATTATCGGATGAACTTCATGGTGTCCACAACAGTCCATGCCCCCTGCTGAAAGACATCACGACTCCCTCCTTCCAATATAGAAATTGGCAGGTTTCTGTTCAGTAGAAAATAACGTGAGGAAGGAAATGATGCACACGTGAGGAAGGAAATGATGAGGTTTTATCCAAGCATGAGATCCATGAGTGGGTTCCTGATAAACCAATTTATAAGTATCTATCATGCATTCAAATAAGCTAGAGTACAAATGCCTTAGAGTGAATAGTTAAGAGTAATAAATAGTAAATATTTTAAATTAGTAAAATATGCTACATAACAAATGTTAACAACACAAATAAGCAAATATATCTCATTTTCAATACTTCTCTTCCTAGTACAGGCTGAGCAGAAAGTCTAGTTCTATTACGACTACGTATCTTGTCAGGGAAAAGATTTATGGAAATGAGATGATAGATCTCAGTAACCAATGACCTCCATATCTTTCACGAGCCCTTTAATGAATGAAACTAATGAATAATTGAAATATAAACATGACAAGCGTGGTATTCAAAGCTTCTAATTGGTTTTGATACTCTTCCCAAACATTTAATTGCATTTCCCTGAGGCTTACACTTTCAAGCAATTTTCACAGTTACTGCTTATAAATATAAAAATGCTTCTAAGTTTATATCTAAGAATATATTTTTCTCTTGTTGTCCAATGTGTCATTTATGTATCAGTTCCTGATTTGTTTATGCCTTTATGGTTTAGTGGAGCTAGGACTTTGGGGAAGATTTGATGCAAATCCAGCATCTCAAGAGAGTTTCAGAATTAAGAAATATGCATGTTCCTTAAACTGTTTGGCAACAGAACTAAAATTGTGAGCATAATTATACTTCCAGGCATAAAAATTCTGCCCAAAATGAGCAGTACTTTCTCTTCTAATTTTCTTTGACAGGTTTCTTCTAGTTCTCTCTGAAGAAACAGGGATAGGTTCAATACTGTATCAATGCTTACAATTGATTTAGCTACAAATGACTAGGGTTTTCTGACATTTGAAACAAGGCTTCATATAACCATAGAATCATAAAGGTGGAAAAGACCTCTAAGATCATCTAATCCAACCGTACACCTACCACCAATATTTCCCCATTAAACTGTGTCCCTTAGCACTACATCTACCCTTTCCTTAAACACCTCTGAGGATGGTGACTCCATTACTTCCCTGGGCAACCTGTTCCAATGCCTAACCACTCTTTTGGAGAAGAAATTCTTCCTAATATCCAACCTGAACCTCTCCTGGTGCAACTTGCAGCTCTTCCCTCTAGCCCTATCACACATTATGCAGGAGAAGGTCAATCCCCATCTCACCACACCCCCCCCTTCATTCTCCCCTCAGCCTCCTCTTCTACAGATTGAAAAATCCCAGTTCCCTCAGCTGTTCCTCGTAAAACTGGTGCTCCAGAATCTTCACAAGCTTCGTTGCCCTTCTCTGAACAAGCTACAGAGCCTTGACGCCTTTTTTGTTGTGAGGGACTGAAAACTGAACACAGCACTTGAGGAGCACTCACCTCAAAGTGAGCACAGTATGGGCAATCCCAACTCCTCTACTACTGGTAACTGTATTTAATAACTGAAGTAATAATATTTGCTTTTTATTTTTTGAGCTACTGAAAATGTCTTTTAACTTCTTACCTAAATTCTGCCACATGCTGAAGATTTCACATCCCATTGTTACCCGCATGTCACCATATCTAGAATATATCAGAAATAAAGCAAAACAGTGAAAGATCATTTAAGAAAATCAAGTTCCTATCGCATTCTGTGACATAGTTAAATGAAATGTCTCATTTGTAGCTCATAAAAAAAATACTTCAGAAGTGATGATTTCTTCCAACTTCTTGCTCCTCACATTGTATCCAGCTAAAACTATACTCCTAAAATCCAGTGCATTCACAATATTGTCCAAAGTACTTCATACTTCTCAAGGCTGTATATCAGCAATGCAACTATGAAGCAGTATCTAACTTCCACAACAATACGGTGTAGGTCACTCAGAATAAATAGTTTTGCTCTAACTTAAAGAAACAACTGAATGACTGAATTAACTAACACGTGAACTGGAAATTTGTGGCGGCACTGCTACAACATGGATAATTTGCTGCCACATCTGAATTAATTTAGGCACTTCCATGAAGGCTGCTATCATCTCAATACAAAGGGCCAGAACTAACTGTCATTCAGGAATATTGTTACTGTGATTTTTTGGTAGGACTTTTTGCAACCTCCCATATTTAACATTTTGAGAAGCGTTTGACCTATTACAGTTTTCTAGACGTTGAAAGCAATACTTACTTTTCTAAAACCTTTTTTTTCTTGGAAGGTG
This sequence comes from Chrysolophus pictus, assembly GCA_037305975.1. Lineage (NCBI taxonomy): Eukaryota > Metazoa > Chordata > Aves > Galliformes > Phasianidae > Chrysolophus > Chrysolophus pictus. The sequence continues at coordinate 169,131,356 of CM074576.1, forward strand.
TGAACATCTCCAGTTGAAGACATAACTGGTTTATAAAAATTACAGCAAGAAAAAAGTAGGAATCCCATATCTACAATAAGCAGATGGCATTTGGTTATTTTATTTTCTCAGTATTACCATATTGTGACCACCCAAGTTTCAAATTTTCAAATGACATCACTTGAATAATAAATTACTCAAACTGTTTTTAACTGAATTTCATTGCACACAAGTATACTTTTCATCGGCACCAAAATACTCAGAAGAAATAAATCTATTTTACATATTTTACATCTCTTAAATGCAGAACTTGCAGAGTTGCAGATTTTTATGATTTTTTTTTACATCTGCAAATCAGAAAAGTTTACTTTCTAAGTTTGGACAACTTAAAAGCTGTCACATGACAGAACTTTCATTTTCAGGCCTGTTCTCCTTTATAATTTTATTTCCCAGTCTTATCAGATAACAGCTGCAGGCCTCACAGGACAAAGCTAAAGCCAGGACGTGTTCTCATATTGTAAATACACAAGTGTTTGTGAGCATGCTTTTAGAACCAGATATTGAAACTTCCACATAGAATAAAAAAAAAAAAAACTGTGTAAGTAGTCTACTACAGAGACTAAAATAACAAAATGAAAAATAAACAGAAATAAAAAAAAAAAAAAGACAAAACAAAACACAACACTCCCAATTTTTAGGCCAGTCTGGTATTTAAGAAAACATTTCATTTCTGAACATCTGGAGTTGTGGATATAGTAAAAGTTATAGGTGTTCAGATGCTGGACCATCTAATAACAACCAGGCCACAGGATGATGCAACAGCAGATGCTATATCTATCTTTTGTTTGACATATTTACTCTACCTTGTAATCAAAGTTTTCATTTAAGAAGTTTTTACGAAGGGCATCTGAAAGGTACAAGACTGTAGTGATGATCACACTGGAAAGAAAAGAATAAAAGAGAGTAGTTTTCATTAAGTGGAAATTCATAAGTAATACTGAGAACCAGAATTTTTTTCAATGAAAAATAGGTGTACCATACAGTGTGACATTAAATACCGCATTTTAAAAATATACAAATGCCTGACTGCTAACAGCATTTGTTGACAGAAAACAGCACATCAAGAAAAAGAATGGGTGCTCTATACAGAACAGTATAACTTATCAGAAAGGCAAATCATTAATTCTGTTATGCAAATAATGGTGATATCACATTGACTTTGAGCAATTTGTTTTGAAGTTTCTTGGTCCTGAAAATACATAGAGATTCTCAATATAAAATATCTAGTAATTATCACATGTACAACAGTGAAAACTCTATGGAGAAGTCTTTTTAAAGACCATAGGTAAATGCAAAATTGCATGAACACGGCCAGAAAGATCTCTTTTCCAACTGTTGCAAATGGTTGTACATTGTTCATACACTGACATTTCCCTGATTTATACTGCCACTGCCCTTAGATAAATATGGGCAACCAAAATCTGTTCCTGGTGGCTGTCTCCAGATGTCAATGACAATCTTCTTTACAAGCAAGCAAACAAGATTTGCCAAGATACATGTTTGGGAATCCACAGAATCAGATCATCCTTAGGGATTACTTAGATATATTCGATTTCAATAAGTGAACCTTTAAGCTGACCTGCTGCACTCATGACTATTGACTTGTTTAGTGAAATCAAAAATCTATATAAGCCAATCTTTTTCAAAGCAGTCGGTAGTGGATGCTTATGGGAGAGGAAAAAAATTAACACTGAACGATCTTTTCACTGTCTCACTCATGTAGCTCACAACAATCAACGGTTTAAAGACCTCTTGCAAAAAAGATTACATCTGCAACATTTCATGTAATTGCTATCTATTGAATGTTAATACATTCAATAGTTCTTTGAATGTTTATCAACCTGTATCATGTTGCAATGTTAAAACTGGTTTCCCTTTCCACACTCCGTACTTCATTTTTCACTTTTTGCAATGAATCTAAAACTAAATGTGTCTTAGTAAATACAGTAACAACAATATATATATATATATATATTTAAGGATATAATATTTTCAGCTTCACAACAGCGAGCAATTATACACTAACCAACCCATCTAGGAGATAAATCATATCTTTCTTCAGGCATTTTTGACGGATTTCAAGTTTATAAATATAAAATGGCTATACATCATTTAGGTTATCGCTAACGTTCACTTCCATTTCTCAACTTCTAAAATGACTGTCTCTGTCATGCTTTACATTCTCATTTGATGTGTCTGAACACCTGGAAAAATTGAGCCTCAGACTGTAGACCACAGCTTGAGTCTCAGATTTCCTTCGGTCTAGTTATATTGTTCAAACGTAATCTCCATACATACTATTTTTTCAGCATGTACATTGTATCTTAGCTTTTCTATCCAGTAACCTTCCACATTTAGTGCTCATTTGTAGAGTTTATCCCACTCTTACAGCAACAGGGAGTTATACTGTACAGCACTTCCTGTTGCAGCATGGAAGACAAAGCAAAATGTTAGCAAAATGTTAACATAATCAAAGCTAAGAATGAATGCATGGTAAGAAAAACAATCATCTCATTCTTGTTATGGTGCATGATTTAATTCACATCCCATGTGTTTCACAAAGTGAAAAGCGTGTGCGCATTTCAGGAAGATGTTCTGGTAAACAGGTCAGTTCATCAGAACTATTGCTACATACAATTTCAACCCACAGTGCAAAGTAATCTCCGAAAAACGGTATACGTGAGAACATAACAAAATATCCCCAGAAAAACAATCATATTGCCAAGTTTAGAGTAGATGGAAGTATTTCTATCCTTTCTTGCCACATTCACATGGCAGGTGAAACTAAGGAGTCTTAAATACTAACTAAAGTGTCTAAAATCTGCTTAAATATATAAGAGAAATAATTAGAATAGAAATTTTAACTGTAATTTTTAGGAGACTTTCTCAGAATTTTCCTGAGATAGCAGAATAACTGCAATGCAAGTGTTTGTTGCTATAGGCAACATAGCTCCACTTTGCTTTATTTGTTAACCAGAGATATCATATGGATTAGTTGATAAAATGTAGGTCTGTAGAGTGAGAGTGCATAGGTAGTAGATTAAACGAACAAACAGCACAGAACAATGATGGCATTGTTTCTGACCCACAAACTGAATCCACTTGAGCTACTAAAATCAGGAAGGACAGAAAACATTGCTATGACTGCAAAGCATATCGATCATCTCTCTCCCACCCACCCCCCCACCCCCAAAAAAGTAGATTCTATAAAGAAAAGAATTTTAAAAATGCACAAATTTGGGACAGTAACCTGAGGACAGATGAACAGCTGAGTGATCCAGTACAATATTCACATTCCAAATTGCTCCCCAGCCAACAATTTCAAAATAGCACACATTTATTTAAAATCTAATTGAGTATCTATCGAGAAAACATTGAGCTTGAGACAAACTTTCCTTTCTTCCTGCCACAAATTTGTTCACTGCTTTTCATGAGAAAACATCTGCTTGTAGCTATTACATTATTCAGGGCTCATGCACAGAATGCTAACCCAAGGTCTGGTCAGGACACTTCTGTCAGAGTGATTTCTCCATCCAATTATTTCTATAGTAAGATTTTTCAGTAGTCCACAACAGTCCCTATAAGTTCAAGAATTGGTTTGGTACTTGGACTGTGCTGTGACAACTTGAATTTGCTTGGGCAGCCAATTGTAGAAAAAAAAAGGTTTCTTTTTCCATTCTGGTATGGGGCAAATATAGAACACAACTTCCCAATTTATCCTTCATTTTCAAAAATCTTTCAAAGCACAGAGATGTTCAAAAAGAAGAAATTGTCTTTCATATTTCACAAATTAACAATATGAACAGAGATTCACTTCTTTGTATACACCTTCCACTGTATCTGTACACCTATGTGCATATATACTCTGTGACAGACTGTACGGTGCAGAAGAATTTTTACAGCTTCAGTTGAAAGCAATTGTTTGTATTACATACAACCAGGAATGCTGTTGGCAACACTGTGTATTACATTAAAGCAAGAATTTTTGTTCAGTGTAGGAGTCTCAAACTCCCACACCACGGGAGCTAATAGGATTCTTCAAAGCAGCCATAATGATGAAACTAATGCTACTTTGTTGTCATGATTCCTTTATTGTGCATTGTTTGAATATTTTTAAATAACAATAGTAATGTCTTCCAGTTGTCATTGAATTGGATAACCAAAAGGACTTTCTATTTAAAGTCAATACGCTGTCATCAGATGCATTTGTAAATTTATTATAAGCAATACACTAGAGTAAATCTTACTCTACAGATCAATGATTTTTCTGTAATCATAGTCATGCATTCATTTTGTATGCTCAGAATTTGAAGTGAGAATTGGGAGATCTAGCATCTCTACTATTCAGGAAAATGCTCTAAGTATATACATTAGTTAGTTAATCACACAGAAATCTTTAAACAAAAACTTCTTCAATAGCAAGGGAACTGAAAATTTAATTCCTTGTTACATAATATCTAGGTGCAGTATGTTACAAATATCAGACTTACACAGCAAGTCATAGGAACCTCACTTCCCTTTCTGCTAGCCTTCTCAATTGTTAACGAAACATGGCATATTTAGAGTTTAGCTGAGTCTGTTCAGTGCTCGCAGAAGATGCCAGGCAACTACAGCATTTGACAAGTGATTCTTCTCCTATGCTAAGGGAAAACTAAGGGAATAACCATTACCCTGTTATGTCCAGTGGAGAGAGACATTATAAAGGTGTTATGCAAAAGCTTCAATTTTAGTCCAGCCTAACTTACTGTCTAGATCACGTAGAAAGTAGCTCTATTCCATAATGAAACAAATGAAGAAGAAATGAAGATGGTATTTTCTTTAAAATGTATTAAAAACAATTAGTCACTCACCACAGAGATTCCTTTTACAAATATTAGATAGCCATAAATAATCATTTTGCTTTGCTGAATGTATCCTGATTAGCTCAAGAGATGGTGCATGGTCATGTGCTTTAAACAGAGTTAATTTCTGTCTCATTGCTCAACTAGTAGAAGTTAATAAACATTAAGGATTTGTTGCATGTATTCCTCCTTCCCCCACAGAGCACAACTCATATAAAGAACCATTTGTCTGATTTAGTGCTTTGTCTGTCTTTTTTTATATGTTACTTTGTTTCTCAAATTTTAGAAGAAGTCACATGGTGATTCTCCAATGCTAGTCATTAATGTTTTTTCATCATGGGTATTTAGACATTCAAAATTACAGACCATGAGTGCTGCATCATCATAAAGTATCCTAATTTCTGGATAGATTCAAATTTGTCTTCTTAGCTCACAGTACTTTCTCTTCTGTTTTATCTCAGACAGCATCCAAGTATCAGATGCTACATAATTAATGAAAATACTGCAACAGGAAATAAAAAATTCTAGAAGCAAGAGAGCAGCAATATTTTTTTAATATAATTATTATATATTGAAAGACTCTGATGGCTTTTAACTCTAAAAATCTTTCAGGTAAATGAAGTTCTGCATTTATAAATAAGAGACCAAATGAAAACTTTTTCCCCCTTCAGGAAAAGCTTATTACCCGATTATATCCTTTCTAGGACTCATTTTTTTTCCTAGGCTCAGTCAGGCTAAATTTCTCTTCCTGTAAATACCAGACAGATTGAATATTTATATGACTCTGGGGAGTGGGGAGAAAAGGCAATGCTGCTGGTGATACAACTGCAGTGATGGGGGAAGCACCAAGATACACGCTGCCTTCAGATCGGTGCCTGCTTCTCGGTCTGGAGCCCGGGTGAGAAGGCAGCTGTGTGACACAGGAAGCATGACAGCAATTTTATTTCTGGGAAGAAGGAGTGAGAAAACATCCAAATTTTTAATGAATTACTTGATTATGCTCTGTAAAGGATGGGTTACCCCTTTTCCTAATAGACATGAAGTTCAAGAAGTTTTGCATTCAATCACAAAGTGATTCAGATCACTGGAAGTGTTCTGACTCTGCAAGCAATGTTAGAGGAGAACAGTTCAAGTGTGCTTCTGTCCTTGGTGCAGGCAGTGCCATAACCTCTCATCCTGCCTCTGTGATCTTCCCTTCCTACTGAAAAACTATGGGTTGGGAAAATCTCAGCAAAACAATCACTTTCATGTCTCTTTGCTTTTGAATTCCTTGGGGAAGATGAAGGAAGGCAGCCTCCAAAATGGCAGTAGGGAAACAAGTGAAAGGAAGGCATTCCCATTCAGAAAAACTAGTCCTGAAAAAATCTGTCCGCAGCTAAGGATTGAGGTGAATTTTCTCTTCTGCTCTCTCAAAAAGAAACAGAAATTAAGCCAATTATATAAAAAATGCTAATGATGATTCTTCGGTTTGCAAACAGACTTTTTAACACTCCAAACACCCAACCAACACTCTCTTTCACAACACAAAGCATTATTCCTTCCACAAAGGAGCATATACCTAGGAAATAAAATTATTAAATGCTAAATTTGTAAATACGTGCTTACATAACATTTGCTGCAAGTAAGGTTTATGCAATCACACATTAACAGGGTCAGTTTGCCAATACCGTCTGTCTTCCATGTCTGACAGAAGTACATAGTTTGAGCCACAGTTTGACCAGAGATGGTCAAAACCAACTGACAGGGATTAATAAAAGATGTTTGATGCTAACCAGATTACAAATGCAAGCACATTCTTTTGCAGAACTTGACAACAACATCTTTAGCATATCTGAACACCACCAGTCCAAGAAACACGCATCAAGGTCATTCCTAAATCTTAGTTTTGTACATGTCAGCTGTTGCAAAGCCATCTGCCAAGCCAGCTGTTTCTGGAGTATGTAACTCCTTAGACGATATGCTTAGTCTAAGAATACCTATGTTTTTCCCTCCTTCCTGTAAATCTCAATTTATATCTTAAGCATAATTACCAGATGCGTCATATCCATTCTCTGATTATTAACATTTTTTTACTGGAATTCAAATTAGGTAAGATTAGTATCACTGAACTATTTAATAAAAATGAGCAAAAATGTTATTTTATCAAGTCCTGATAAAGTTCAAACAAATACTGCGATGTTTTTATGTCTATGCATACACACAACATTCATCAGGATCATAGTTTTGCCAAATTTAACTGCAACCATTCGATTGTTCTTAGTTGTCTACTGTGAATTCAAATTCCTTTAGGTGCTGGTAAGTGCAATAAGACTAAAAACCAATTCAACAGGCATTGTTGTTCATGTAAATCCTAAAGTCTGGATTCCTCTGTCTGCTCAATACAAACCCCCCTCTTCTGCTGACTTCAGTGGTTAGATAATTCTGTTGACTGGTCAGCTGGCTTATCTGATCAAAACTTAAGCCTACACAGAAGGATAACTGGTGACATTGACAAAAGAAAATTCAATTGTTTTAGACCTACTGTAATGACTTCTCAGAAATGCTGGGAACCTGCTTCTGTAAAAATAAGGCCAGAGCAAAGAAAGAATGGCTCAAGGGCCATCCCAATATCTCAGACTATCAGTAGGGAATTCCTAGAGCCCCATGCTACTGTTCCCTGTGTTGATTCGTGATTTTCAATCTGTGATTTTTCTCTAAATATGCAGAAACACTGTTAATGATGTTGTAGCAGACCATTTATTCTGGAGAACAAAGAGATATCTACTAACTCAGCATTTCAACAGTCAGATTTGAAATGAAATTCTATTGAGATTTGTCATTTGCTATGTGGAAAACAAAGCTGCTGATGCTTAGCATCTTCAATCTGTAAAAGTGTTTCTGAGTTTCCAGTTATGCGTGCTTACTGAAATACAGAGTATATGATTATTATAAATTTGTTATGTAAAATAAGTGCAGCAATTTAAAAACTTAAATCAAATCTTAAACTCAAAAATGAAAAAATGCAGCCAGCATTTTAAGCCGTATTTTGCTTATTTTATTATATACATACTATAACTGTATTTATTTACATTGTGATCTTCACACACTTTTATGCAATGTCTTACTTGTTTGCAACCAATCGCATCACTGTCCAGTCTTTGGGAAACATCTCTGGTCGTATCAGTATCCGAAATACAGTGAAAATCTGTAGCAGGAAATCCTTTGGAAAGAAAAGAAGTAGTCTTATGGCTTTGATGTTTTACAAAGAGCAGTGAGCTTTAGAAATATTTTAGTCAGAGACAAAAAAAAATCATTATAGTAATAGCAGAATAGAAATATAACCCTGAAACCCTGAACATTTATTTTCAACATAGATCTACCCCAGAATATTTTTTTTCATTTTTTATTCCCCAAGAAAGCTTCAAATAGCAATCAGATTCATTTTTTTCTTAAGAGGAAAATAACTTAATCTGCTACTTGAATGATAGCAATACATATAATAAAGATGCATTTGGTTTCCACCCATACACTCCCACAAATGTGATCCCGAGAACACTTTGCAAATCAAAAAAGCACTTTACAAACACCACAGAATTCTGAATACCTCCTTAATCATGTCAGATTTTCATCACATTCAAGACTTATTCTAAAAGAGGCATTATTTGGTGGGAAAGAAAGAGAATGTAAGGACAACTGTAACACTGGGTTTGCAAATACTGGTAAAGTCAACAGCTGTGTTCAGACCCCTGAACTGTTATTGCAGCTGCCTGTCTCTATGCAGATCACTTAACCTCTCTGCCTCTTCTGTTCAATCTATAAAAAAATTGAATGTATGTGAGCTATTCTGAATTTAGAAAGCACTGTTTACGAGCTTAGTGTTATCATCTCCTGTCATTTAACTCACTAGTAAACAGCTAAATTAAACTATTCTTCCCAGAACGAGGTTTTTCAGATTTTCCTTTGATAAGTAAAACTATAAATAGAGCAATATTTCTAATGGTTGATCTCAATTGTGTATAATATTGCCTACAAATTTTTAGTAAGTCAAATGGAGCTTTTGATATCAGAAGAATGAGGCAAGTGATACAATTCACCTAACAGAACCGGTGTTGCACCTGACCTTGAAATGTTTCATATTGATTCTGCTAATATCACTTGCAGAGACAGACCTTGAAACATGATGAGATGAAGACACAACCAGAGGATATCAAATAATTCTGAACACCAGAATATATTCTCAAGTACATTTACCAAAGTGTAGATGGGTATTGCATAACAGATGTCTTTCATTAGAAAATCACTGTAAAGGGGGATGAATGCAGGCGCTAGGAAAGGCAGCTGAGATCCCAGCACCCACCCACCAGACAAGATTACATAAAAGAGACAACCTGTTTTCTGAGTAAGTTGCCAAAAATTTCTCTGTATTAGAGAGTATAAATGTGATTCAGTGCAGATAATACAGTGTTTGAATGCAGGTGACCAGCTTTACAAATAAACAAGTAGTTCCATAAGCAACAGATTTATCCCAGACTGCCTAAATATAGTTTTCCACCTTATTAAATTTCAATACTTTATCATCTCCTTTTTTTTTTTCCCTTTAGGGTTTAGCTCCATTCCCTTTGCAGTAACTACTGCAGTTCTGTGCCATTATCACAACAATATGGCAATGCCCCAAATGCTGCTGTTTATCACCTCACAGTAATTCCCCCATTCTTCCACACTATCTACTGTCCAGACACAATACACATTGCTGCTGTTACAGAGCTACTGAATGACTGCTGACCTGAAGAGACCAAATGGTTGCTGTTGGGAAACCGAAGAATCATAGAATCACCAAGGTTAGAAAAGACCTCTAGGATCATTTAGTCCAACCATTCACCTATCACCAGTATTTCCCCACTAAATCATGTCCCTCAGTACATCTAAACTTTTCTTGAACACCTCCAGGATGGTGACTCAACCACATCCCTGGACAGCCTGCTCCAGTGCCTCAGCACTCTTTCAGAGAAGAAATTTTTCTAATATCCAACCTGAACCTCTCCTAGCACAATTTGAGGCCATTCCCTCTATCCCTATCCCTATCCCCTATCCCCAGTTATGTGGAAAAAGAGGCCGATCCCCACCTCACCACAACCTCCCTTCAGGCAGTTGTAGAAAATGATAAGTTCTCCCCTGAGCCTTCTCTTCTCCAGACCGAACAATCCCAGTTCCCTCAGCTGCTCCTCATGAGATTTGTGCTCCAGGCCCCTCACCAGCTTTGTTGCCCTTCTCTGGACACGCTCCAGGGCCTCAATGTCTTTCCTGTAATGAAGGACTGAAAATCGAACACAGTATGCAAGATGTGGCCTCACCAGAGCTGAGTACAAGGGAACAATCACCTCCCTGCTCCTGCTGACTGTACTATTTCTTATACGAGCCAGGATGCCATTGGCCTTCTTGTCTACCTGGGCACACTGGGTCATGTTCAACCACATGTCAATGCAACCCCCAGGTCCATTTGCTCAACACAGTCTTCCAGTCACTCTGCCCCAAACCTGTAGCATCATGTGAGGTTGTTGTGGCTAAAGTGCAGGATCTGGCACTTCATTTCCCTGGCCTCAGTCCAGCTATCCAGTCTGTCCAGACCCCTATGAAGATCTTTCCTACTCTCAGGCAGATCAGCGCTTCCTCTCAGTTTCATGTCATCTGCAAACGTACTGAGGGTGCACTCAATCCCCTCATTCAGGTCACCAATAAAGATATTAAAAAGGGCAGGCCCCAGTACTGTCCCCTGGGGAACACCACTGAATGGTTTAAGGATCGCTTAAAACCCCACATGTGCAAAGGTGTAAACTTAGTGTCTTTGAGACCCAACAGGCCAGTTCCAAAGCCTGCTGAAATTCATAGGCTTGTTTAAAAGTTGTTACAGAAAGAATGACAGATGGAAAGGAATACGACATATGCTTCATTTCTTTAGGCAGCTAGGTTAAGAACAGAATAAGCTTTTTATTCCAGGAAAGCTCAAAAACAAAGTAAATGTAGACATTGGTGTTATATTTTGAATTAGGAACATTCGGCCATTTTTTTCTCATATTAACAGAAGCTGTGTCATCAATTCAGTGATATGTGATTTATTAGATATAAAATATGCATTTGAAAAGCCCAAGATTGAAGATTTGTCTGTTACAATAATTATGTAAAAAACATACAAACATAATGCAGCGCAATTCAAGGCTAAAATATAACTGAACGAAAATTCCTAATCTATTTAGAAAAGAATAGCTTTAGCAAGATTTGCAAGATACAACTATTAAATTTCTACTAACATAATTAACATTAATAATTAATAATTAAAACTCTCATGATTAAGTTTGTGCATATTTGGTAATACATTTCTCTAGGAATCCATTATAAACACTAAAATAACCAAACAAAAAAATGTGAGTTGACTAGCCTAGCACTTTACCAGTCATAGAACGTTGTTTACATAGGCTTAGATTGGAAGGGACCTTAAGGATCAACTACTTCCAACCTCTCTACCATAGGCAGGGTTGCCATCCACTAGGATCAAGCTGCCCAGGGTGCCATCCAATCTGGCCTTGAACACTTCCAGTGATGGGGCATTCACAGTTTTTCTGGGCAACTATTCCAGTCCCTCATCACTTTCTGACTAAAGAAGTTGCTTCTATCATCTAATTTAAATATCCCATCTTTCAGTTTAAAGCCATTTCAGTTTCCTGTGTGATGAAATTATGAATCTGTGATTCATTCTCACTGTGATTCAGTGAGAAGCACTGCCTTCTGAAAGACCAGAAACTATTTATTCAGTTAATCAACAACAATTTTTGAATTTCTTTTACATTTATCTATATAATACATGCAAAATCTTCTTTAAAGTAGGTCAGACTCTACACTGTATTTCTCAAGATAAATCTATGTTAGCATTTCAGTTTGGGACAACAGTCCAGCTACTTGCTTAATCCTCAGTGTTTTGGTTTGCACTGCAGTTATCAAGTTACTTCTTATCAGGTCTTTGTACAGCATCTAGAGATGTTTTGCAGAGTGCCAAGGTGCGTACAAGGAAGACGATTTGACAGCTGTCTCTGCCAGGAAAACATATCCATCCAGATTTGTTCCCCAGATCTCTCCTTCACAGTGTCTGCCTACATCATAAGCCACCCAAATATTTATTTTAGAGCTATCTGCTCCAGCATCAATCCTTTTAGAAGTCCCACAGTGTGTAAGTGTATGCATGAGTGGATACATTTGTATAGCAGCAGAAGAATGGTGGCTACTTCTGAGCTTCTTCACCAGAGACATTCCCCATGCTAGCCAACCCACACAGCCTTTGTCCCAGCAGCAGAGAACAGCGTAATAAATTGCACTTGGTGTTAGGCTTTGGTACCTGTTGTACCCTGCTTGGGTTCCTTTTGCTGGACGAAAGGGAACAAAGAGCAGGTGAAGTTCACACAGAACCCCAAGAAAATATGATCTCTTCCTCCATTAGTTTTCTCCTTTATATCTATTCTGATACGTTATCTAGTGTCCATCTGCTATCCAGTAGCAGATGAAGATTAGGCCTGACAGGTTTTAACCGACTATTAAAAAACCACTCATATTAACCAAAGCCATTTTGCTGTGGTCAAAGCTGCATTATGCTCATTCACTTTCCTACTTCTCACCTCCTATTTATAATTTCCTCTGTTAACTTTTGTCATAAATCAGATCTGAGCTTTTTTGTGGCAACAAATATATCCGCCTACAAGGGAGCTCTGTTATGTAAATTGCTATAAAATATATTTACGAGAAGAAGATGATATTTTGTGGTAAGCAAAATGAGCATATCTTTAAAATAATACTGAAATATAAACAAAAGGAATCATTTAAAATTACTGCCTTATTAAATTAGATGTTTCAAAAAGAGAATGAAATACAGTCTCTGGTGCTGCCACTCAGTCATTAATCTCCTGACATCTCTTTCTTACTTCATTTGCATATTTTAAAATATAAAATGCTTTTTCCATCTTCTACTTTCTCTGGAAAATAACTGACTCTCCTGAAGTGTGACTAAAATAAAAATAGTCATTGTGTCAATTACTTAAAGTAAATATATTTCAAAAATAGAAAAATCTTTCAATAAACTACCACTTATTTAAAGCATCACTCAGATGTCTGTCATATAAAAATGTGTAGATATAAGTGTTGTTTTTAAATTGATGCAATTCCTTCAAACTCCATTTTGCTATACTGTGTTGAGCAAACTAGAAGTGGTCTGTAATAATTTGGTATAAACTGTTCTCAAGAAAGACTGAAGATATGCTTAATAGGATAAACAATAATCATTTTCTTTTTCACATGTACTTACATGAGTGAATTTTTGTTTGGAGAAGTGGTTTGATGGAGATAATTTTTGAATATTAGCACAAATGCTGTACAAACATGCATTCGTTCAAGAACTAGGTATAATTAATTTGAGAATTAGTCAAAGAAAGTAGAAATACCTTGTGAAATCACTGCTCAATCATTCAGAATAGAGGGATGCCTATAAACAGAAGTAATCAAAGCAAAAAAAGCACAGCAGATAGCAATTCAAAGCCCTGGGTTGCACTCAGATAAGTCACTTGCAAACTCTGCATTACATCTGTTATTTGCAATGTAGCTTAGAGAAGATCCAATCCAATTTGATATAACTGATCAAAACTGGTGCAAAAAGAGGATTCGAAACTGCACTAGTTACCACTGACGCTTAAATCCCAAAATATGTACTAGCTACGAGAATAATAACTATGATTACTATTTCAGTCTCTAAAATCACCTCCAATAAAAATGCCTTATCTCAAGTATTTACACTCTAAATCTTATTTTACTCATATTGATGTCAGTTCCTAAAGAGCATGCCTTAAAGCAGTATAAAATATGAAAGAATTTCCACGCTTGGCGAAAAGGTAAGTGGCAAGACTGTTTAAGACAGCCTAAGAAATACACAGTCACTTCATGATTAACAGCAGTGTCAGACAAACACATTAGCTCTCATCTTTCCCTCTTCCTGTTAGTCACATTTCAGTGATATTTGATACTTCCAAGTTAACAAAAAATCTACTTCTTACATTACTTAGATTCAGAAGATTCAGAAGAGGAGTGCTGCATTAATTATGATCAAACATATTGCCACTTAATCACTGGTGGAGTTGATGCTGATTTGATGAGATCAGAATGGAAATAAACTCTGGACTCAAACTCTTACAACCTCTATTTTGACAGCTGATGGAACTAGCTATAGCTACTTTCCAAATGTCTTTGTATAATAATAGCATATGTATGTGTAGTGAATATAAATGTGCCACCAATCAAACACCATTCAAGCAACAATTCTAGAGATTTTCATGTTCTAGAATCATGGAAGTCTCAATAAACTCAACACTGTACTTCACAGATATACCAAACGTTGGAATCAAGTTTGAAACATCCAGCAAATATAAAAATCTAAAACTAAGAATATATATCGGTTCAGAATTCAAACAGCAGGGAAAATATTTTCAATTAAAAAATGCCTAGGTTCCACAACATATATGAATAATTAGCTAATGATTAGGTAATTACCTCTGCTGTGTGAAAACAGATGGTCATTTTACTATTACATTAGTAATAGTATAAAAATGTCCCCCCAATTTAACTTCTAGGTAGAAGATCTCTTATTGTTCTTGTTGTTTTTTAATAGGAGAAGAGGAAATAGCTTTAAACTAAGAGAAAGGGAAATTTAGGTTAGAAGTTAGGAAAAAATTCTTTCCTCATAAGTGGTGAGGCACTGAAACATGTTGCCCAGAGAAGTTGTGGATGGCCCATCCCTGGAGGGCCAAGGCCAGGCTGGATGGGGCTCTGGGCAGCCTGATTCTATTCAATGGAGGTGACCGTGCCCATGGCAGAGGGGAAAGAGCTCAATGATCTTTAAGGATGCTTCCAACCTAAGCTATTCTACAATTCAATGATAGTAATTTTTCCTCATGATAGAAATAACTTTCTCAGCAGTATTTTTTTTCTATCTTTCAAACTCAATATGATTATGTTACTACAAAGAAAAGGCACTGATGAATGGTTTTCACTCTTCAGAACAGCTCTAAGCGACTATCAGCAGTTTGAGAAAATCTGGAATTGCACCATGACTATGCTTCCAGTTTCAGTCATACTTGAGTTTATAAATCATAACTTCCAAAGTAACATAAAAAAACTATACTATCACACCATGATATCATGACTTTCCTATTTGGGTCATTGCCAGAATAAGATTTATTATATAGACCAAATGTGGTTCTAGATTAGTTTCTCAGGGTTTAGTGGAGTAGAAGCCTTGGTGTTATGTCTTTATGCAAATAACCTTAACCTTGCCTTTTCTTTTTTCGTCTTCCTTTTTTCCTCTTCAATCCATCCTCCTCTTCCAAAAAGGAATTAAAAATAATGAATCTCCATGAACCCGTTAAGTCCATCAATGAAATTGGTACAAGCTGCCATGAAAAAGTTCTGCAGCTACTCTCTTCCATAATTAAACAGGAAAAACATTACAATATGCCAATGGACTTGCTACACCGTTAAGAAAAATAGAAAGTTTTTTGAATATGCATTTCTCAAACTGTGTGCTTGCCATTGCCATATATAAATAAATGAATAAGTAAATAAATAAGACAAATAACTGTATATCAGAAAGAATCAAGCAGAGCTGTGTAACATTAGACTGCCATCATGTATAAAACAAGATCTGAGGTTAAGTTTATTGCTTTAAAACAATTATACAGTCCTCCATTCTCTATTCTATCATCTATCACTGCAGAAGCAATAGATTCCTAGCCTCATAACAAGAGTTGACCTCAGTACATATGAAAATCTGGATATAAGTTAGCTAATCTATAAAACAGATTGCATTTAAATATGTTTCATCAAAGCACAGAAGTATCTGAAAGGGAGAAATCTAAAAGAGAATCTAATTAGAGAAACTATTACATCTAATGGAGACTTGAACAAGTAGAAAAACATTTCTGTTACTTACTCTCAGGTCCTCCTTTGTACTGAAGCTATCAAGAAGCTGTTGATAATGTCTATCGGTCATTTGTCGCAAGAGTGACAGTAAACAGGAGACAAACTCCCCCTATTAAGATACAGGCATGAAGGGAAGCATTAAAGATTACAAGGTCTTCTGTACTTGTGCTTAAACTGTCATATCATAAGCATTTTAATTAATTTAAAAATGTGACAGAAATTAATTATACAATTAGAAAACATTATTTCATATTTAATGAAAATACATTAATTTAGCTAAGAACATCCTACCCATTCAAAGAATTAATTTCCCCTCAAAGCAGTTCACTTGCTCAGCAAAATCTGTTTGAAATAGTTCCCAAAAAGCTAAAGCAATAGAAGTTTGATTTGCCATTTGTTTCTTTTGTATTTATATTTAAACAGATTATTGAGATTGCTAAAATTACAACCTCTTAACCAACTCGGTTTTGAAGCAAAATATAAATATTTTGCAGCAATTCTGGGAAGAGTCCTATTGTTATCCTTTAAGAAATAAACAGCGGAGAATTTTTCAAAATTAAAATATCATATTAGTTTAAAAGAAAACTCATTAATAGGAGTGGAGAAAAACTGAAAATGTTTTTGATAAGAAGTTTTCTTGGTCTTGCTATGGAATTTCTCATTAAAGCCAGCTTAACCACTGGGTAGTCACACTCGCTTCCACTGTGTTGACTTCCAGATTCCCTCTACAGCATGTCTCAAACTCTAGGAAGGTGTGCTCTAGGATGTAGCCAAGGAACTTGTGGGCTGCTCCACAGATTTCTCCCTGCCTCTACAGATGCACATCCTGGATGTCCCCTGAAAAGCACGGGATACAGGAATAAAAAAAAGTAGAGAACTGCTCTGAGTTTCTCCAGTGAGCAATCAAATAAGGGAGGTACTACGGGAAGGAATAGGTTCTCCTTCTCTTTGCCATCTGCTTCTTCTCTTTTGGCCTGGGAAGAAACAGTGAATGGTATCAATATAGTCCAACTGCAGAGTGGATGAGGACAGGAAAGAGTGAAAGGTCTGGACCACATCTCAATGCTGTAAGGGAGTAATTCTGGTATCATGTATGCTTGTTCAAAAATAGGAAACACATTTCAGGCTCCTATCCACCAGAAACAGGGAATAAGACAGGAAGGACAGGTATAATTACATTACTTTAAAATGCTGCCTTTCACTTGTTTTTAAAGCAAAATTTAGCAACAATTTTCCCAATCTTTCATTAAAAGCATAATGTAACATTAAAAGAAAAAAGGAATATGTCTTCACAGAAATGGCTGATGTAGCTTTTACACTTGAAGGGCTAATACACTTGTGATTATACCTAATATAACTAGGGGTGTGTGAAGGGCTTGCTTTAGCACACAACATAGTGGTAAAATAATAATTATGCCCTGCTCATAGTAAGACTCTGCATAGAAATAATGCTCACAAATTCTGTAAAACCACTGTTCATAGTGAACACAACTTTCTCAAAACAATATCCAAAGTCTATAAAGTTAACCTTTAAGGTCCAGGCATAGCCACCAAGGTCACAACTGTTATTCTGTGTATATCCATAAGGTATTTGAAAATCTATTTCCTATCAGATTCCCTTCAGAGATCAGAAAGACTTTGGTCTTTTATCATTATTTTTCTTTAGTTGCAATTTCATTGTATCTAGTCTCAATACTCAATATTCAATACTCTAGTTGGTTTCCTCTCTGCTACATCCTTATATGCAGCCTCATTTTTCTTAACCTAAACATCTAAATCACTGGCATTCTAAATGAACTGAAGTATAAGCTTCACTTTCACCTCTGTATTTATTTCAATTTTAGTTAGTACAACTTCTGTAACACTGACCCTCTCCTCAGGTTCCCTCCCAACACCTGTTAAATTTGTGCTCAGTTTGAAGCACCACATCCATTTTGCAGGTTACCATCCAGCTTGCTACAAATGGAAACAGTACCAAGGTACCAAAATTATCTGAGACAAAAAAAAAAAAAAAAAAGAAAGAAAAAAAAAAAGAAAAAGAAAAAGAAAAAAGGTGTAGCCATGAAACCACACAGTCAGCTTGCTGCTGACTGATTTTATGCTGCTTCCTTATAAACTGCAAAGGAGCAGTGACACATGGGCCTAGAAGATCACGCCATGATGTGTTGACTACGTTCCAACTACATCTAATGAAAGAAGTTTGATAGAGTTTTATCCTGTGTACTGACATAATACATCTCTCAAAGACTATTTATAATATGTGGAGCTTGAAATAATGGTAACATACTGGAACAGATTCTACTGCGGTACTCCTGTACTTCATCATACTTGCTTTACAAATAGTTCCAAGAATCTGGCTCAGTGTGTTGCCATAAACCCATACTGCATGATTTTTCTACATAAATGCATATAATCGCCTTATGCTGTGCCATGAGTCACTTCCACATTAAGTATTCTTTCAGATGCCTATGGTAACAATGACATGGCTCTCCTTGTGGACAAAAAGAAAAAATTGAAACTTCAAAGTAGCTTCAGCCTAAGTTTTTGATACCTTGGAAGAATTAGACTGTCATGATGTTTTACAAAAACTTAACCCGAAAGCAAGTGGATGTATCAGAATAAACCAATTATCTCAGCACTTTGTAGCATTAGGACTTTAATACTACAACCAGTCCTTCAGCTGAAATTTCTAGTAATAGTCTGATAGAGAACTGTAGAATCCTTAGACTTGGAAAGGACCCTTAAAGGTTATCTAGTCCAATGCCTCTGCAATGAACAGGGACACCTACAGCTAGATCAGGTTGCTTGGAGCCTGATCTGGAGATTAATTTTTTTATTATTTTATTAAGCTATAAGGATTGTTCAGTTTGAGTAATAGGACCTATAGATATAAATCAATGACATAACATTAATTTAGCCTTAATGATTTTGCAAGGTGTATGCAAGTTTGGCTTCAAAGCAAGACAACGTACAAGGAAAGTCAATGAGAAAGTAAAACAAAAGATAAAAAAGATTCTGCCACACATTACCTTTGTAATTTTGTAATTTACAAGGAAAAAAGGAAAAAAAAAAAACCTCTTAGATGTATACTCCTACTGAAACACAGTGATTAAAGCATGTCGTTATCCTTCTACAGAACTTGGTCAGCTCCATAAACACTTTAAGTAATGTTTGTTCTTTGTCAGAAAAGTGAAATAAACAAAAACAGAAAAGGCAACAATGCATTTCTTTCACAGGTATTAAACACTTTGTGAAATGTTTGATCTCAGAGGAAATTCCAGTTTGAAAAGCAACTGTGTATTTGTTAACAAAAAATGTTACAATGTAAAATCAGGCAATTAATTAAATGTATAATGAGATGGTAAATCACAAGAACTATTATATTCTGCACACAAAATATTAAGCCCTCAACTCATAATGGAATCATGTCCCCTGCCATATTAGAACAGATTTGCCCTTCAAAAGCAAACTGGGAACCTTACTGAAAGCAAAACAAAATAACACTTAATTTTGTTTCACTTCATGATTAGCTTTCTTGTAAATGCCTCAATTTCAACCTTCTAATTTTCATGGCTTGTTTTATCACATTAACCAAAATATCATTTGTTAATCTTCTAAATCCATCTTCTGTGCTCTACTACATGTGACAGAAATGAAGCTCAAATGCTGAACTCAGAAAATAACAAAATGACTTTCAATTAATAAATTTGGATTTGTACAGGCTAGCACTATATATTTTGGAGGCACATTCAGAGCTGATTCATCATCTAAAAAATATATGCATTTTAGGAAGTAAACTGTTATTAGCTGACACTTTTCCACTTTCAGGAAATCAAATTCAGTGAGAGATTCAGAAAGCTATTAAAAATGTCAACAAATGAAACACAGTGCAATAGTCAATTCTCCCAAACAACTTCAAAAGTAACTTCTTTTTAATGTCGAAATACATAAATAAATATAATCAAAAATATTATCATTTCCACTAAAAATGAATAAAATGCAAAGAGCTTTCTTTGTTTTCCTCATTCTCTGTTTTTTACACAAAATATTACCATAGTGACATAAATACAGAATTCTCATAAATGCACAAATGCAGCACTGCAACCAGTCCAACCAGTAACAACTGTGCAGTATTTCACTGTAAGGAACTTACAGTCACATCTTGAAACTGAAGGCGCATAGCAGAGCCTGATGGTTGTGGTCGGCTGGTGATCTCTAGTATCGTCCTTAACAGAATATCTAGCAGGCTGCTTACAATCACATCAATTTCTTCCAGAACAGATTTCTCCTTGAAAAATAAATAAGATACTTAAATTATAAAAACAGAAGGATGACCACAAGAATATTTCCTTTGATATGGCTTTAAAAACCAATGATAACTGATTCCACTGATGTTATCTTAACCATTTTCAATTACA
The DNA here is from genome assembly GCA_037305975.1 of Chrysolophus pictus. Taxonomy (NCBI): domain Eukaryota; kingdom Metazoa; phylum Chordata; class Aves; order Galliformes; family Phasianidae; genus Chrysolophus; species Chrysolophus pictus. The sequence continues at coordinate 169,151,640 of CM074576.1, forward strand.
CTGTACAGAAATACAGAGGACAGTTAAGGGGATGATATTTAAAACATAAATATTTATCAAATTAGTGTATTCCTATTTTCAATTAATGTTAAAAATAATATTGGCGGGTTTTTCAGTGAAGCTGATAACAGGTAATGCCCATATATTTTCTGAGGAAATCAGCAAGTGAGGCTTAAAGTCCAAAAAGTAGAATTAGGTTTTCAAACTTTTAAACTACCACCAGGAACAAATAGATGGTACTCAACCTTCAAGACCTTACTTCAGCAGTAAGGACCAGCTACACCGCTTTCTGTCAACTGAACAGCACAAACAAATCAGCCATTTATGTAAGACTACAGCTTGTACACAACATCAGTGCAAAGGAGCCAAAGTGTTCATCGCCAAAATAGACCATGAATATCTTAATTAGACACAAGAAAACACTTGATGAAATCAAGTTTCCTTTTTAAATCAGACGGAAATATGTTTTCCCTGCTTCAGCAATGTTTTCTGTCTCCAAGGCAGCAGACAACACCATCTTCCTCTAAGCCATTTTATCCACTGGTTAAGATGACATTTCATTGCAGAAATAAACACTGCATAATCAAATGCACACAGCCAAGCTAAAACTCAGCTGACAAACAGAATCATTCAATTCCACCGGCACTGAAGTGTAGGAATGAGATCTTTATTTTGTTCCTCCTACGCACGCTAAGCATATGATTTGTAACAAAATTCTTGTTTGAACTCAAGATGAAACTAATGTCACGGCCGTGCTCTCTGACATTTCACATAGTGTCAAACTACTGTTAACTTTGCAACTTATGAAGGCAGGCAGTATTCAGTGTATTGAGGAATCACTATGCCAAGGTGAGAGGATTCGTGTACAAACTACTGTTAGAATGACCAACAGAAAAAAAGAACAGTTTTCAACAATATCTCCATGTAAATCTAGTTGTTCCATCAATCTCTGATTTTTCTGGATCATTAACAGAAGGAATAAAGTTCTGAATTGATCCACAAAAATCTTATGACAGTCATCAAGTTGTTAAAACTCTAAATGACTCAAAGACTACTGAAACGAATATCTGAATGTCCTGCACACTGGAGAGAGTTTTATGCAGACATCAAATTCAGGTTGTGCATCTTGCTGGAATTCATGACTAGAAGAACTTGGTGACTTCAAATGAAGGTTCAACTGAAGTTAAGGTCAGACATACAAGCTTTTCTTCCAGTCCAAAACCACAGCAACGCTGTATCATCTATCCCTTTCCCCTGTAAAGAGGTACTAATACTAACAAAGAGCAGTTGCAATAAGAATGTTATGATGCCAAAGTTGCATGTTACATCTACATCAAATCAATGACTGTACAACTTTAATTACTAACAGTAGTTCAAAATGAAGGAACAAACACAAGAGTTCTCACCAATGCATTACAATTCAAGGTATGCTGGTCCTGATTTGTATGTAATGCATGAAATGCAAGCAATTCATGTTTCTTGTTACCTTAGTTGCCTGTCAGAACTTCACCATCATCTTTCATGTTTGTAATACACATACCTAAGGTAGCTCTTACATGCAGCTTTCACAGATGAATTTGTAAAGAGAAATACTAGAAATATGCCACAAAATTTACCAGCTAATCTCCAGAATCAATACTTCCTGCAATACCCTTATCAGTTCCTTCCCTGTATCATCTTCATGTCTTCTATGATTAAATAACTCACAACATAATACACCTCTAAAAGAAAGTGGACTTTTTTTCCTGTACAACACAACATTCATAAAGTCTCAAAGCTTGGAGGAAAATAATGTGCTACAATAAAATAATCTTGCTTAGAGAAACAAAAAAAAAAAAAAAAAAAAAGGTGCCTGAGAAATCAAACTACATATTCATGTAGAATATTACACAGAGAGCTCTTTAAAATGTTCTTGGTCGAGGTCCAGCCTGTGTCATTACTGCGTGCCATTTAAAGAAGTTCAATAACTTATGGGTGTAAGATTGTGTTTACTTACTGAGCTGTTCTTCTTGATGAGACAAAATATGTTGCTAAGGATACGTGCACACATTATAAGGTCCTTCTGTTCTTGTAAATGCATGTGGAGATGATGTAAAACTACTGGAAGAAGAATATATCGTGAATCTGAAATAAATGGAAACATCTATGAGTAGAACCTTCTCACAGAATCATTTCAGTTTAATACAAGCATACAGATAAATCCTGAACAGTGTTCAGAACTGTGTTTCTGATAAGTAAAACCTCTTACATACATGCTTAAAACAACATTTTTATAAGCAGAAGCCTTTAGTTAATAATTTCATATGAACTAAAAGTAAGTTTTTAAAGAATGAATAACATGCTGAAAGGCAACATGTTGTACTATGGATGGAGACAAACACCACTGTGCCAAATACATACAACAGAAATAATGTATTTACTGAATTGTCATTTAAAAAAAATTGTCATTTAAAAAACCAACCAAACAAAAATCACAGCATAATAATACTTTATTCAAAAGAATGAGGAATTATGTTCTAGTGTTTCCTGCTTTGTGACAGGATCCCTTTGCATGCCGAAGTCACAACCGACTTTATCCTGAAGCTATGTTATTCTGCAAAATGAGACTTGATTTTTAGACCAGCAGTACTTTCAAATTTCTTTCAGGATTTTTGCTTTCCCAGATTCTTCACTCCTACTGCACATAAGCAATTTAGAGTACTGGTGTCTACATTGAGTAATTTGCTTTTCCCGTATTCCATTTCCTAAACACAGCTCCTTGGTGCTATTTTTAGTCCTGAATTCTGTCAAAATGATGAAAGAACTTCGAAAACATACTACTTTTTCTTCCTTCTTCTTACAATTGAACAGTGTTAAAATTGAAGAGTTCTAATACTTAACCTTGTTATAACATAAAACACCTATCCACAACTTGATAAAAGGAATGGGTGTTATCTGTTTTCATGCTGTCGGTTTCAGGTGTTTTCTTTAATTGAGAAATGATGCCCTCTGGGACAATTTCCTGTACTAAAATATTAAAGATGATTTTCTACCTATCTATATACACTTGTTTCTCTGTACATTAATGAAATTATTTCCTAAGAATTGAATTTATCTAGCAGGAAAACTACCCCTTCAAAATCATTTTTCCAGCTAGGTATCATTCCTGATGTTTATGCAAGCATTACCACGTTGAGTGTAGTAATCCATCTTCAACAGTAGAGATGAAGGATTTAGAGTGTAAAGCTGCCTGAAGCTCTATGGCAAGTACTCTTATGGGAGTGATACAAGTGATACAAAGCTCAATCATAGAATTATAGGAACTTTTGAATTGTAAGGGACTCTTAAAGGTCATCTAGTCCAACTCCTCTGCAACAAACAACAATACCTACAACTAGATCAGGTTGCTCAAAGCCCTTTCCAGCCTGATCTTTTATGTCTCCAAGGATGGGGTACCCACCATTTCTCTTGGCAACATGTTCCAGTGCCTCACCATTATTATTATTAAAAAGTTCTTCCTTATACCCATGTCACGGTTTGGCCTGGTTCAGCCTAGTTCCATGGCAAGAAGGTAAAGAGACCCACAGACCCATGCCCTTGGAAAAAGAGTGGAGAGGGGAAGGGAAAAGGTAGGGAGATGGGAATACATGAGAAAAACAGTGGCAACAAGCTAAGGGAAAAAAATCTTAGTTTACTGAATATAATAGTAGAATGTGAGATAATACTATATAATACAATGTGATTGGAATTGAAGCTAATAAATCAAGTAAAATGAGAGAGTTTCTGAAACCAAAGTCCTTACTCTAATGCTGTAGGCAAAATAGCCAGAGGGCAAAAAGAACAAAGAAGGGGAATTCTTGTGACTCCCAGCCAGTTTTATCTTTCAGTCCAAACGGAAAATGGAAACAGACAAATGAAGTCTTCTGGGAGTTGTAGTTAATTCTTCTCTTATGAGACCAGGAAACCACAAATATCAACAACCCATGGAACTGCAGCATTAGCTCTTTAACTTCAAGTGCACTGCATGATGTTCTGATGTGTAATATCAACAGAAAACCATAAAACCATGTCAACTCAATTTAAATCTCCCCTCTTTTAGATTGAAATATTTTCCTCTTGTTCTATCACAACAGACTTTGCTAAGGAATCTGTCCCCATCCTTCTTGTAGCCCCCTTTTAGGTACTGAAATGCTGCCTCAGGCCACCTAGAGGCTTCTCTTCTGCAGGCTGAACAGCCCCAGCTCTCTCAGCCAAAATTCATCAAATTCATATCTTTTCAATTTGGAGAGAAGGATGCTGTGGGATATCAGGTGTCTGGCCTTACTGATGTCGAGATAGATGACATCAGTGGCTCTTCCCTTGTTCACTGACAGAGTAACAGCATCATAAAAAGTGACAAGGTTGGTCAGGCAGGACTTGTCCTTGGCAAAGCCTTGCTGGCTATCTCACATCACCTCCCTCTCTTCCATATGCCTCAGCTCCCACTGGAGGATCTGCTTCGTGATCTTCCTTGGCACTGATGCGAGGTTAACAGGTTGGTAACTCCCTGGGCCATCCTTTCTATCCTTCTTAAAAATGAGTGCAATATTGCCATTTTTCCACTCACCAGAGACTTTACTTGACTGCCATGACTTTTCAAATATCAACAAGAGTGGCTTGGTGACTACGTCAGCCGATTTCTTCAGGATTCTGAGATGCATCTCATCAGGACCCATAGACTTATGGATGTTCAGATTTCTAGGGCAGTCATGAACCTGATCTTCACTTACAACAGGAGGGGCATTGCTCCCCCAGTTCCCACCTTCCAAACCATCTACACAAGGGCTGTGTGAACAGCATTCTCTGGTGAAGTCTGAGGCAAAAAAGTTGTTGAATACCTTGGCATTCTATTTGTCCATTGCCACCAGCCTTCCTGTGTTGCTCACTAGGGAGGGTACGCCCTACTGGATTTTCCTTTTCCAATTGATGTACCTAGCGAAGTCTTCCCTTTTTTCTTCTTTTCACTCCTTGTCAAGTCTAGTTCCAGCTGGGCCTTGGCCTTCCTGAACCTCTCCTTACACTACCAAGCAGCATCCCTTTACTCCTCCCAAGTTACCTGTCCCTGCTTCCATTGCTTGTTCATTTTCTTCTTGCTCCCTAGTTTGAACAACAAGACCCAGTTCAACCATGCCTACCTCTTGCCTTCCATTCCTGACTTCCCGCACTTGGGGATGGAGAACTCTTGTGCCTTAAGGAAAGCTTTCTTAAAGATCTGCCAGCTCTGCTTCTGCTTCCTTGGCCTTCAGGACAGATTCCCAGGGGTTTTATTAACAACCTCCCCAAAGAGCTAGAGGTTAGCTTTCCCAAAAATTAGCAAAAAGCCTGCTACAATGGCTTGTAACTATAGATGAGAGGTAGCAGTGCCACTTACTGAATTAACTACTACATATAATAGAGCTTTAGAAAAATTCATAATCTAAATACCTGTCTTGATCTGTTTAAAAGAGAGATCTAGTGGTACTACAACAGAGGATAGCTAACATCACCACTGCTCAGGCTAAACCAAGGATTATGAGAATGTTTTGTGAACATAGTATATACCATCTGTCTCAGGTTACTCTTTTTTCTTAAAAACTTGCAGCTGCAATGTCAGCCACCGTGTACTGTAAAATTAATGAGTGCAAGGAATGGTGCAATAATCAGAATTCCTAGCAATCAGTCACTGTCTTAATTTTTCCTCTGTGCAGAAAGCTGAATTAGCTGACTGTTTAAAATGTTAATACTTGTCCTTCACAAATATTATACTGAAAGAGAAAAAAAAAATTATGATATTGAGCTTTTCAAGTACATGCTTAGCAAGATTAGAAAGAGATACCACTCTGGACAATCTTTGTGACTTTCCTATGCAAGCTAGATTAACATTAAACATTTAACTCATAACACAGTTCTTCCCCTCGATTTTCATTTAGCAGCAAAACACTTGCACAGACATACAAAAAATTCAGCACTCCAGTGTGTTTTAAGGATTAAACTCAGAAAGATGATATTAATTTCAAAGACTACATCTGAACCAAGGGACAAAACTTCAGCCTGCCAGGAAAAAAAACTAGTGTAATTGAGCATCTTAAATAAATTAACAGCAAGAAGCACTTGAACAGTGAAAAGCAAAGACGTTGTCCTTTGGTTTATTTGGACTTATTCAATTTATGCAATCACTGGACTCAACGTGGATAGGAGAAGAAAATGATGAAGTCAAACAAACAATTATCACCTCATTTCCAAAACCAAACACATATGCCAGCTCTCCAACTGCACAGACATGTCACTGTTTTGAGAACAGTCATTAACTGTTTTCAAAACTGCCTTTAGTGCTGAAGAAAACACGGGTATGGCTGAAAAACTTCTCCCTTGCTCCTTCAAAAAGAGCCACAGATGCAAAGAATTACTTGCAAAACTTTTCCAAAATAATTTCCGCTATCCACTGTAGTGATACTAATATAGACTGAATTTCTGAATGAAATATACATGAACAGACATATCTCCACCAACAGTTCTGTGAGAAAGTATGAAAGAACATATGCAAAGGAATAGAAACTATTAAAGGAACAGTATATTGGTGGGGAAGTCAAATTAGGAAATAATAATTAGTCTGAAAAAGATCCTGAAGTACTTGGAAGCAGTATAAAATCTTTGCACTTTGAAAAAAAAAAAAAAAGAGGAATTATGAAAGAAAATGCAGAGGTCTTATCAACCAGCCATAGGGAAAGCTAACTGTCCTTGAGCTCAAACTTTTAAAGTACAATCCTTAAAACCACACTTTTTTTTTTTTTTTTTTTCCCTAGGATCCCTTTCTTTATTTTGCAGCAGATTAAAATATGTACACATACCCCAGGGGTACTGCAGAGTCTTCATCATTGTAGTTGTTCTATCATGACTGATTTAAATGGCAAAAGCTGATGTTTCTACTGAACTCCATCAGCCACCATCCGAAGAGCTCTCAAGAGAGTTTCTGGTTAGTAAATTAACACTTACTAATTTTTAAAAAATCTCTTCTATTTTAAATTGCTTAGTACAAAATTATTTCCTCTCAAAATTAATACTTGGTCTTTACTATGGGTTTTACTTAGAAATGAAAAAAAAAAACCAACTCTGGGGTCACCACCACTCAGAATCTTTTTCTTTCACGTAGCAAAAAGCTATACTATTTTATATGATATATACTGAATATCACTTGTATCTGTGTAGGTTTTTTATGTCGTATTAAAACAGAGGATCAAATCTGCTGAACTAGCAAGACAAACAAAACTCAATGAATAAATGAGAATCTGTTTGCTAAACTGCCCCCAAAGAAGAAAAAAAGAAGACATTACATTTGTAGAGCTTTTTCCCTTTATAATTACTTTAAAAGTATAGTGAGAACTTATTTCACAGACGTAATCAGCAGCAGTTTAAGAAAAAAATGTTTTTTTTTATTTTTCTCTAAAAACCCAACTTCTAACTGACTATATTCTTGTTAATGAGCAGCTTTTACAGAACAGCACTTGAAGAAACATGACTTAGGAAATGCAGTTATGAGGGGCACTGTTCCCTTCAGTACCTGCTGACCTGCATACCAAGCATAACACTGAAGTTCCTAACAGCAGGCAGCCCAGGGCAACCTTACCTGGGTTGGTGTACAGGTGACTCTCTACAGTTTTCCCAATACTCTGAAGTTTAACAGCTTGAAGGGATTCATCCCCCTGCATGACTGTCGGCAAACTGCCCAGAGCATCGTGAACCAAATTTGCCACTTCTCTTACATCAAAGAGCTTCAAAAGTTCAGAGTACACAGACGGAAATGAGCTGAGAAACACAGCCTAGAGGAAAAGGGAAAAAATTGGACAGTTAGATATTGGAGTATAATTTTGACATGTATAGAATTTAAATAACTATAGTGATACAAGTACCTGTAGAAAAATTGCTCTTTTTACATTTCAAAGGCAGTCAACACCTTTAAAATTGGCTAGATTTTTCAGAAGAAATATCCTCACTTTCGTTAACGTTCTTATAATTGTGACTAATTTCCCTTAAACACTATCACATGACTGTACATTTCCTTCACAAACAAGGAAAAAGCTCAATTTAGAATAAAAATATTTATAATTTACAGGTTCCTCATGATCTGTGTGTAAATTTTTGAAACGATAATGTAAGCCAGCTGATAACAGAACAAAAAGAGAAAACTTTTATTCTGGAGTGAGACAGCACTGACAGAAGTGGTTCACTTCAACAATCTTAAAATAGGTTTAGAAATCTTGCAGTGAGAATAATGAATGTGGAAACACTGAAGAAAGGAAAGAGGACAATGCTAGAGAAAGGAAGCGAGAACTTACATTCCCTCCTTCCTCTCCAATTCCTGCCAACGGAGAAAAGCTACTTATACTTCAGACCCTTTTCATGCTGGTGTAACAGCAGACGATATTCAAGGTTAAAGACAGCAAGGAATAATTCTAAATATGTTTGTTTATATCATTTTGCTGCAGACATTACACTCCAGCTACTTATGTGATATGAGATGGAAGAACCACTTCACCACCCTGTTCTCTCTGATTTTACTATCTTCTTGGAATAACAGACCTTAAACAGTCACACTTATAGTAGCAGGAGACAACAACTAAGAGGTACAGCTACAAGCCGTGGACACTGCTAAATCTACCACACCTAATGCAGAGATCTGTCTCCTGAATGTTTGCCTTTGCCCTTCGGCACTAGTAAATTCTTGTGGTCTCAACTGAAATAAAGACATACCAGCTGAGTAGTAAAATATACTGTTCATCAAGATTTATATTTTTCTGTAAAGAATAAAAAATTTGACAGCCTTTTGTTTATTTCAAATTCTTGAACTCAAAAGTAGTTAAACAAAGTTGTAAAGTGCTCTAAACAGAGAAATCCCTTGATTACTACTCAGCAGTTCTGAAATGTCATTTCAATCACTGGCATTGTCAAAAGCATAATAAGAATTGCTTGTAATTCAAAACTATATATTTGATTTAGGGCTATCTTCGTCATGCATATTCAAAAGCTGCTGGTATGAAAATTTCACAGTACAGGACAAAGGTATGAACATAAGCTGAAATGTCATTTTGCTGTAACAAAAAACATTTTCTTTTTCAAGAACATAGCTAAAAACATGTGTAGATTTTTTTAATACTGCATATGGAAACTAGTCATTACCAAGGCACACTCACAAACTTACTTGCAGTTGGCACAAAGCACTGGCTCCTTTGCTCTCTTGAGAAAGGAAGAAGCGTACTGACATCAGAAGTTCTTGAATACAACAGCGAAATTCTTCCTCATTTTGTCCACCAGTAGCAATAGAGAATAACCTTCGAGATTGAACTATATACTTAAAGATATATTCCTGTGCCTAAAATGTCAAAATTAGAAATAACTCATAAACATAAACCAACTCATCTATAAAAAGATTTATGCTTATATAACTTCAGTAATGACAAAGGTCTGAAACAGAATACCATGCTATTTAATTTTGGCAAACTTTTTGCTTTTACTTCTAATGCAACACTAACATTTGAAAAGCACATACTCAGACACACTCTTTTGCCTTTTAGAACCCCTATATACTAGGGAACACTCATTTATTTTAAATAAGTAAAGCTGCAAAATCTCAACACTGTCCTCTGCAAGACATCCATGCACGTCTGTGGCTACAAAAATATGTAGAGCTTAAACATGCAAGGCCGACATAAGAAATTGAGCTGTTCTACGATTTCTTTGGCCTGTTACATGTTAAAAATGTTTTCCTGTCAACTGTTAACCAGATAATGCCAAAAAATAAGCTGAGTCCCAAACAGAATTATTCTATTCTACAACTCAGCCTTTCTCTGCACTGTACTCTGTTGATGTACAAAACAGGATGAGAGCAACCAAATCACCATTTTAAGTAGAATTCCTTGTTGTCAGGGTTGAATCATTAAGTCAACATTCTTGTTTACCATTTAGATTCAGTTATGTGACAGATGTTAATACTACCAACGCAATTTATATACAGTTTCTTAGATGCAACTCCTACTTATATATATTCTCATTCAGTAAGGATGACAGAGTCTAGGGGTTGCAAGATTTATTGACAAAAGAAAAAAAAACAACTGATTGCACTCAAAATGCCTGCAACTCCTTAGAATTAATACTACAGGTTCATTATTTACACATACTGTGTTCCTTTTACTGAGTTAAATCTGCTGGTACCATATAATCGCCTTCAAAGGTGATTCTCTTACCTTTAGTACTTCCTGTATGTGCTCATGCAACTCCACTTCAGTGACTCGATCAATATGCCACTTGAGTACTTTTATCAGATCTCTAGAATACCACATCAGAAAGTACTATAACACACTGGTTGAAGAAGAGTTAAGTGCACTTAAAATGAAAATTAATCTTTCATAAATGACTGAAAACACTGAAAAAGTAAAAAACTTACGACAAAACTCTGGTGATCACTAAAAGCCCAATATTACAGTTAATTTCAGACTTTTGATAGATCTACTAGGCCTCTAATAAACAGGGAATAATTGTCAGCATTACACATGTAGTAGAATTATTTTGACATGAGTACATGATCTCAGTTGAGCTTTAGGAGACTCTGCCAGCACAAACTACCCCTGCTATTCCATGAATTGTTTGGCAGTCTCAGTAAACCGTATTTGTTTTAATGAAAGTCTAGTAACAAAATAAATACAGAGAACAGTGTAAGTGAGGCTTAATAGTGCACTGCAATACACAGTGAACACAGATCTAACTGAATGGTGTTAAAGTTCTATGCTTTTCAAAGTTATTTAAATAAAGAAAGCCACTGAAGAAAAAGAGAAAAAATTAAGCCAGCAAGATAGCAAGTAGCCTTTCTGGTAACTAAAAAAAATTTGACTATTCATATAAACATTGCTTGTTTTTGTTTTTTTTTCCTACTGTAACATACAGATAATTTTCAGTGTTCAAATCAGTTAGAAAAAGTACAGACTTCACCTGTATGCAAGTGCTCCTGCAAAGTGACTTTCAATATAAGTGTCCATTACTGGCTTAAAGTGGTGAAATTTGCTGTCCTGCAGCAGATTTATTATGTGAACCTAAATGCGAGGGAAAAAAAATAATTTTTTTGTTTCATTTTTTACTTAGTTTTAAATGGCGTTAAGCATTATCACAAAATGAAACTTACCAAACAATCAAATACTTTTGATCCATATTTTTGAGCATTTTCATCTAAAATTCCAAATAAAGTGTCTAGTGTATCCTGAAGAAACTAATTGGAGAATAAGAGGCAGTTTGTTATTAAACATGTATTTTGGAGACACACAAGTATGTACACTTGTAACAATTATTTCCCTCATATTATCTAAAAGCAAAAGAAAGGAAGGAAAGAAATAGTGGTATGTACCTTTACTATTTCTGAACCATCAATTTCTTTTAATTTTGAGAGGCAACCTGCAATTTTGTCTGGATGGGTTCTCCACTTCAGAAGGTCAAGCATGTCTCCTGCCAAAACAAATTGCAAGATTAAAGCTGGAACCAAAGCAGGTTTTCAGATTATATATTCTGCTATTGCAGTCCACTCAGCAAAATTGAGATTCAATAAAACAAAAGAAAACATCTCAAGATTTCCGATAATATATAATCAGTTTCAAACCAACAACTTTCCATTCCAACCCCTAATTGCTTCACTAATAGAAATGTAAGAACTTGGTATTGGGTCACTAAAATCAATCTCCTGTGGCAAATATATCATGCAGTTTTGCTCAGAAATTTGTCAACTGCCAGCTTAAGAGAAGTAATTATCTTGCTGTGTCTTATCCTATTAAAGAATGCCTTCCAGAGCTATACTCTGACAGCTAGAAACAGTCTCTTCATTATTTTGCATGTATTGTTTGCTTGTATTTTAGAATACTAATCTTCTTATGTCTTTTAAAGAACGAACATACTGCCTCTAAGATCCTTTTTCATTAATAAACAAGACAATTTCTACCGGAAAATAAACTCTTCTAAGCTAAAACACACTTCATTGTCTTTGTGCTTACTCAAGTTTTAATACATCCTCTTTAGCCTTCTTGACCAACATGGTCTTGGTTGGTCGATGTCTTGACCAACGTTAAGAGGAGGTCCCATCACTGTTTTCTTTATCATCATTAGCAGGCTTAAATGTCCACTGCATATGCACTGTAGAATTTTCATTTTTTGAGATTTATCACGTTGGTTACAGAAATAGCTCTTTCTTTTTTTAATACTGTCCAGCTCCGTGGCTATAGCAGAATCCCCAAGAATCTTCATACAAGCCTGCCTTTCATACCATCAGATTCCATGTAAGTTCTATTCTAACTAATTATTTAAATTAAAGTTGCCTTGCTGTGCCTATATCATATTTTGGTTTTATTCCCCTCAGTTGATGACCCCTATCATTTGCCCATTAGAAGCAAACATCATTAACAGGCTCTCTGCAGTCTTAGGTTTTAGCAAAGCATCTCCCACTAACAACCCCTTCCACCTCCACTCAAATAAGAGGAGTCAATCCCAGGCCAAATACTTCAGATCTGGTATTATTTACCTTCTGTTCAGGAAGGAAATCCCTTCCTTTACAGTGCAACCTGCTCTTTCCCTTTTAGCCTGTTATTTAACAGTTTTAAAATTCTTATTCTAATCTGTATCGCTTCTATTTCCCATGTGGTGTGTTACTGAAGTCCAGATGGTTTCGATCTGCTATGTTTCCTCTGAATAACAAAAAAAAAAAAAAAAAAAAAAAAAAAAAAAAAAAAAAAAAAAAAAAAAAAAAGCCTTAGTAAAGAAAGATTAAGAAGTTTATTCTGGCATGAAATGCCTTTTACAAACTTATCTTGAGTTTTATAGCATATTCCATTTAGCTACAGGTCCATTACTTCATCCATGAATTCTTGTAAATACTTTCATAAAATTCATTAGAGGGTGATGGCCCAGATAAGGTCATCCGCTCTTTCTCCTATCTTAAGTAGAGGTTCTGTATTTATTATTCTTAAATCACATGTTGTTGGTTTCAGCTTCGGAAACAGAATAAAAGAAATCTCAGCTTGGTGTAAGATTGGGAACTTAATGTTCAACACCATTCAATACCCAAAAACAGAGTTTTAAAAGTTGGCTTGGCTTTTTAACAGTTTTCACTTCATGCTGACCCCAGCTGAACCCTGACAGATTGCTGTTATTTTTCTGCTTTCTGTTGCAGGTTCCCTGCTTACTCCTCACATTTTTCATTTGTGACTCTCTCTGTTAGGACTGCAGTACTCCTTCCAAGTCATGTTCAGAGCACAGAAGTTACTCATATTTATCTTGAAGTATACTACTGCCCCATTTCACTGACCAGCTTTTCAGAATTCCACAAAGCCAGACTAGCTTCTTGAAAAAAAAAACCTTAACCACTGTTCAAACCTTCAATCAGCTTAAACAGAAACTCTCTCTACTTGATCATTGTCCAGTATTGTTTTAGAAGGGTTCAGTTCCTTTGAAACAACCCCACTATTTCAAACTAAGTAGATAATAGCAAGTTTTCCTCTTGGTTCAGCAGCTATTTAGGTTATTACCACAGTCCACTTTCACACTAAAATTCCATTTGATTCACACCCATTTTGTGTCAGTTCTTTTCCAGTTTGCCCCAGGAAGTTGAACTCTCTCATAGAATCATAGAATTACTCTGGTTGAAAAAGACCTTAAAGATCATCAAGTCCAACCACAACCTAACCATACTACTCTAACTCTAACAACCCTCCGCTAAATCATGTCCCTGAGCACCACATCCAAATGTTTTTAAACACATCCAGGGATGGTGACTCAACCACCTCCCTGGGGAGCCTATTGCAGTGCTTAGCAACCCTTTCTGTAAAGAATATCCAACCTAAACTTACCCTGCCACAACTTAAGGCCATTTCCCCTCATCCTGTCACCTGTCACCAATGAGAAGAGACGAACTCCGCTCTTGCTGTAAGCAACTTTCAGATACTGGAAGAGAGCAAGAAGGTCTCCCCTCAGCCTCCTTTTCCCCAGACTAAACAGCCCCAGTTCCTTCAGTCATAAGAAGGAATGAAGTAGCATTTCTGCCTTTAGTAATGTTACTAAACATCTCCACCTATATTCATGTCTTGCCAAAGTTGGTAATAGCAAACCTTCTACACATTATTCCACTACTGTTTTGCTGCTTTAGTTAACTTCAGAAGGCACAGTTTTTTAAAATACGTTTACACACTTCTTTTTGTTTTGCTTTAGTGTGCTAGCGCAGAAAGGTTTGGATTAAGAGAGCCACTTAAGTTCCACTGAGAGTGAGGAAAAGTTCCACATGTGTCAGGGACACATCCCATCGATCAAGGACAGGTGATAGGTATTATTCCTTCTGTCAGGAATGTTCAAGAAACAAGCATTAACAAATCCCTACTGAGCTTTATTTGTCTTCTGGATAATTAAATGGACTTCTACACTTTATTCTCTTTAAACCACTACTTAAGCTGAGGAACAGTGAAACTAGCTAACGCTGTCAGTTCATAGTAGGAAAAATACTTCTTTGCAGGTTTGCTGGAGGTTCTTGATGGGCAGAGACTTGACACTGAATATTAGGGATTTGTTGGAGGATTTAAAGGAAAAAAAAAAAAAGCAAATGTAAGACACTCACTTCAAAGCACGTATTTCAAGGAAAATGCAAAGGCGGGAAGACACTGCTGAGATAGCATTAGTGAATAGCCTAAGCTTAAATGACATGAATAGAAAATCTGACGTGAATCACAAGGAGAAGGGATAGCAATGTGTCATGTATTAAGAGAAATGAGAATATAAACTGTCCCCTAAAATAAATCCACTATGAAAATACAGTTTTGGAAAAAGCCAATGCTGCTGATATACTCTGCTGAAGAGGAAAAGCATTTCCAATACCTTCTCTATATCATGAGCTGATTTGTACATTTAGAATTGTTCACACCTGAGCTACCACCCTTACGAAAGAAAACAACTTCCCTTCTCAAAGCAATTTAAATTTAAATCCAAAGTACTAGGTGAAACAAAAGATTAAGGTGTATAAGGAACAGGTTTGTGGTCTTTCCATCTGTATAAATCCCAAGTTAGCCTGGTGCAGCATTCAAAATGAAAAAGCTGAAATTCAGAACTGGAAATCTGTATTTCTCTTACAGTAGGCAGCCAACACTTCCCACCCACCCAAGGAGGGGGAGGTCACTCTTAAAAGTTTTCCTTGTTACTGTTGTTTTATAAATCACGAGTTTTCCTTTTTTTTTTTTTTTTTTTTTTTTTTTTTTTTTTTTAATGTAGATAGATGGATTACACCTCTGCATTGCAAGAGACATGCTGTATGGCAGCTGCTTACTGAAGATGTGCTGATGACTGCTGAGAAATGACTGGATGCCAACATGCTAACATACTCCAACTTGTTGGATGGATCCTGACTCTCTGGCAGGCAGAGTCTTCCTAAATGTCAAAACCAAATAGGACTGTTTAGACAGCTAGTCAGTGGAAAAATACTATACTCTCTCTTGCTCTCTCTTTTAGTTTGTTCTTTCGAAAAATGAATTATAACTGAAATACAAATGAAATCCAGGTAAGAAGCAGGTGTACTTCTTTTGCTAACATCACCTGAATAACAATCTAGGACTAAAGGTCAAGCTAAAGAAAGATAACCATCAGACAGATTAAACAAGGACACGTTCTTACAAGAGTTGCTGATGAATGCACAGAGTGCCCTGTTAGAAGCTCTCTGAAAACAGCTTGGAAATAATCCTAAAATCCCCTCCAAAGCATGTGCAGGAAAGAAGTTATGGCTCCCAACAACTGGGCAACAACCTCCTTCTCCCACTCCTCATAATTTTAATATTCATGAAGGCTGATGGCAAGTGGGAACAATCAGTGAGAGAAAGAGAGGATCTTTCATTACCCCACAGCCAGACCAACAGCAAGATTTCCATTTCAATTTTGTTTGTAGACGCATGCAAATCATTGACAACTTCAGAAAAATCTCCAAACAGATTAAAAAATAATCAGAAATTTTAGAGATACTGCTATAATTATTTACCAAAAAAGTAAATATACAGATCTTTTTAATCCTGTTTTCTTTTTGTTTTTTAAAAATATGCTATATTCTCTCAGGGAAAACTGAAGCAATGCTCACATAACCAAATATCCACATGCTTTGCTCTATTTTCATTCTTTGAGCATGCAATAGATTTTGGCAAATTTTTGTTTAAAAGAATGGGGATTTGGAAACTCACCAAGATGAACTTCCCAAAGATCCTTGGAGAAAATATGAGCCTGTCTACTGAAAATATTTCCACCCTCTGAAGTACTGCTGAAATAATTGTTAACTCTTTCAGGGCTGAAAAGGGGATCAATATTATTCAGATATTCTATACTCTCTTACTCTGTATATGGTAAAAATATATATATACATATATGTATGGAAATTTTATGCCCAAAATCACACATCTTTTTACATCAACTATTCAATAACTCCTGTACTGTGAACATAAATCAGTGAAGTTCCTATAACTGCAGCCAACACCCAAACTACTCATCAGTGAGACACTTTAGTCCAGGCAGCACTTACAGCCATGTGTAAGCATCAGGAGGTTCATGTGATTTCCTAAATCAAGGCTTTTAACTGAAGTAAATTTAGCCTATGATTGCCTATTAGCATCTTTGGGGAAAATCTTCTACTGACTAACTTTTACTACTTTGAAGCTAACTGTTATGAGAATACAGACTGGATGTGCACAGTGAAACAGACAATTTACTCTTTACATACAGTTCTACTTTGGAAACATGCTTTCTAATGGTGAAAATTAAGATGACTATTTACACTTACAAAGCTGCTCTAGTTGTTGTAATATACCTACAATCAATTTGCAAGTAATTAGCAATTTTATCAACATATATATGTGAAGAGGTAGCACAAGAGGTAGCTAAGCAAGATCTTAAAAATGAAATAAATAGCTCAGAAAAAAATATTATAACACTGTGACGATACAAAAAAAGTCATAAATGTATAATCAAACAAATACACCATATTTAGAAGACTGTGGGAAACTGTTTCAGTTATAAACTGTAGTTAGTATGGCAAATAAACAAGAATTTTAAGATTTTTATGCAGAGCAATGATGAAGAGTACATCACACATGCATCTTCCGCTCATAATATCCATGTATGAAGTTGTCTTAGCAGTAGTGTTTGTAGATATAAAGGAAGAAAATGATAGAATAGGCAAGCAATATGTACCTAATTACAACCAAACTGCCACAGCCTAAAGCCTAAAATAAGTATTTCATAAAACCTATAAAATAAACAGATTAAGATGTTTTGTAAAACAGCTGGGTTTTGCTAGTTGATTCCAAGAATGCTGCATTTGATTCCAAAATCATGTTAATTTAAAAGCATTCTTGAACGACGTAAAATTAGTGGTTTATCACGCTGCATTGGTTTCCATCTGGATATCAAAAATATGGAGAAAACTAGTCTGTAGAACTGATAGAACATAAGCTATTTTTGAGGATATCCATCCTTGCTTGGCACAGAAAAGGCTATCACACTCGTTTGTTCATGATGTTTTAAACAATCAACATAACCTACCATTTTGTGTGAGCTTAGTGGAGCAGAGAAAGGACGTAATCCAGAAGGACTCTTTAGTGGTTTTTACTGCTTGGCTGTTGTTTGCTAGGAAAATTCCCTTTGAAAAGGGGAGTTTGAGGTAGCGACTGGAATCCTGAAGGTTTGCGTTTTCTTCACACTGTGAAAAAAAAAAAAACAGTTAAAATCACTATACCGTATGCAATTCCTGAAATTATTGTTTCTTTGTCAGAAACCATAGAATTTCTAAGGCTCTCATACAAATGAATTCTAACGAGTTGAGTTCATTAAATATTGCTTCAAAACATATGCACCAGCAACAAACACCATGCAGTTATGCATGTAATGTTTTGAATAAAGAAATCTCATCAAGTATAGAATTCCAGTCAAGTACAGTTTAAGGTATGAAAAATTGCTTTTACAATGCAGTCAATACATTTGAATGTATTTTAAAATAGCATTACTACTAGAAAATGTCCTAAATAAAATATTCACACATTTTTATAATTCAGAAAAAAAACTTCACCAAGCCATCCTAAACAAATATTATCGATATATATATATATACCCCCACACCCACGCACACACATGGGTTGCTCTGAAAGAAATGCCTCCTATTTATTTCCATGGAAACTGCAACAAAGAGCACAAGAACACTATTTAACAGAGAACAGTCACAGCTGCAAAATACTCTTTTTCAACAGTCACCTCCATCAGCTGTGCATTTTTGCCAGCGATGAACAAGAGCCTGCATGCCACGCTCCTAAACGTCTGCACCAGCAGAGGTGACCCTCTGCCACTGTTACCAGTGCTGAAAAGCACCACCCACCGCCTTACTGTGCTTGCATCCACTCTTTGGACTCCATATACGTTCAGCAAGCATCACTGAATGTCAATGGGCACAATTTTTTCCACATGGAGGAACTGAATGGCACGTCGTTGCTTCATACGTGCACTGCCACGTCAAACACCATTTTGTCAAACTGCCTCTCTGCTGCCATCTGTTTCACAGCAAGAAAAGGTAATGGTATATTGGTGTGAGGTTGAATCTCTACTGCCATCTGTCTCTGACATTATGGGTGATCAGAATAAAATAGAGGCATTACTTTCAGAGCAGCCCTCATATATATATATATATATATATTCATACACATAATCAATATAAGAACACATCAATTTTTTGTCTTTGCTATTATTAAAAATTTTTATCCATAGAAGCTATCTGAAGATCACTTTTTATCGACAAAATTAAGTGGCACTAAAACACACTAGTTTCAGATGGGAAACTTAGATTAAACTGTCATATGAATAGATAATATTTTCCAGCACATTTTTCAGCTCACTGCTTTCATGGGTAGTTCTCACTAATGGGAAACGCCTGTTGCAACTTCATTTCTGAATTACAACTTCATATCTGACATTGGAGTCATAACAAAGTAGCAACTTCGTATGGGTTATGCCAAGTTAATAGATATGAATTATGATGCTTAACATTTAAATCTATCCGGGAGTATATCAAGCCCTCTGGACTAAGAGATAACTGGAAAATGTGGAAACAAATAGGAAACTCCACAAGATAGAAATATGTAGAAGAGATAACACTGATTGGATCTGCTTAAATCGTAGCTTTATTTTTCATCTTCAGCAGTTCACTAAGTGGGTATCATCACTCTGTGTGTTTAACTTTGTGAAATGTATTATAAATATAATGTAACATAGTAAGACTTCATGGTACTACCACTGCACTGAAATGCACACCTAGATTCAATGCGGTTTGTAACAGGAAATAAAAAATCAGCAATGGGTATTTTATTGGTGACAAGATTATCACTCATTAGGTTATGAATACAGACTTTCTCAACCTAATGCTTCAAGGCATTTATAGTACGTTCCAGAGGAATCATTATAGTTAATGATTTCTAATTCAAATTACCTTGTGTACAATGAGTTCATGGGTGCCATCTGGCAGAGTCCTCCCATTTTCTTGCATCAGGGGCACAAAAGAAAAGCCAAACAACTTCTTTTCACCCTTTTCTTTTGCTGAAACACATATATAAATAGTTTGAGTTAGCATCATAAATATTGGATAAAATAAATGGATATAATCCTGGATAAGGAACTTTACTGGAAGTTGTTTGCAGCTTGTCAGACTAACAATATCTTAAATTTCTCTATGGATCTGCATGTTATCTCCTTTAATGGTTTTTGTTATGTTATTATAAATCAGAAAGGAATGTGATATAACTATTATAATACGAAGAGAAAGTTGTTCTGATTTTGCTGTTTATCCACTATAGACACTTCTACTTATTAGTTTCCATTTTAGGTCAGCTTCAGTACTTCTGTTTTCAAATAAAATATCTACCTCTATAGATATGACTGAAGATGTCACTGTTCCCTGTGGGGATGTTACA
Source organism: Chrysolophus pictus (assembly GCA_037305975.1). Lineage (NCBI taxonomy): Eukaryota > Metazoa > Chordata > Aves > Galliformes > Phasianidae > Chrysolophus > Chrysolophus pictus. Next base: position 169,171,634 of record CM074576.1, read on the forward strand.
CTTCAGATAACATTTTCGAACTAGGATGGTTAAGGTTAAATTCCAAAACACATGTATCAACTAACATCAACTAAATACGGAGGTTGCTCAAAAAGTAATGTCTGCTATTTATTCGCATTGAAACTGCAATATATTCCAGGAGCACAAGAACACTATTTGATAGAGAAAGTTCTCAGCTACAAAACACTCTTTTTCAACAGTCATCTCCATTAGCTGTGCTTTTTTTTTTTGCCAGCAGTGAACAAAAGACTGCATTCTGTGGTCGTAAAAATTTGCACTAGTGAAAGTGACCCACTGTCACTGTGGCCACTGCTGTAACACACCGTCCATCGCCTCACTGTGCTCACATCCACTCTGTGGTCTCCATAAACATTCAGTAAGCACTGATGGATGTCAATGGGTGTTATTTTTTCCGCATGAAGGAATTCAATTCCACACCTCTGCTCCATATACACTTCCATGTCAGATGCCATTTTGTCCCCCTGCTGCTGTCTGCCACACAGCAACAAAGTGGAATGGGATACTGGTGGGAAGGTTCAATCTCTACTGCCAGATCACCAACATCTGCCTCTGATGTTGTGGACCAGTGGGATAAAATAGACGACATTGCTTTTGGAGCAGCCCTTTATAAGACAGACAACAAAATTGAGAATGTAGAAATTTTACTGAAGCCAACAAGACTGTAGATGCCATATATTTTTCAAAATAAGTTTTAATCAACTTTACTTATATACAAACATACGTATGCATGACTTTTAAGTCTGAGTTAGCGCAGCTGCGGTGGTGCAGTCAACCAAACTTCAAAAAAAAGATCTAACTTAACTTATACTGCATAAAAAACTGTGCAAAACATATAACCAATTGGAAACTCACCACTGACATTTTTCCATTATTACTTCATTTTTCCTTTATTACTTATTGCTAGCTTTATAAAAGAAATCTTGAAAAGAACTCAATGAGTATTTCTTCCTTTATTATCTGTTACTTATATTTTCAGTCTAGGTACCTGAAATCCAAATATACTTCCACGTGTGTGATTGCCACAAAGGCAATCTGAATAGTATTGCTATATTGGAGTTGGACACGATGGTCCTTATGGGTCCCTTCCAACTCAGGTCATTCTGTGATTCTATTATCTGCTTCACCGGAAAGAGCCAAACAACAGCTGTCACTTAAAAGATTTAATGATTTTAGCCACGTTTCTCTATCAGCTTGACAGTGCTCAGCAACTTGTATATCTTGCTGTGCAAACATGGATATATAGACTTCAACGGTAGTATCATTTTTACCCTCAAAATCAACTCTAAAATTCTTCATTTAGGGAATTCTGGAATTTTATACAATTAAAAAAAAAAAAAGCAAAGTACAAAAATATGAAAGTTATATTAATAGCCAATACCATGCACGCATATTTCTCCAGCTGGCAGATTGCCGAACAGGTACTAAGAAGCAAGAATCATTTTAGAATGTTCTAGGTAATGTTCTAAATTTGCCTTTGGAAATTCTGTTTCAGAATACTTTTCAGTTGCAGTGTTATCTATTACTATTACTAAAAGTAGATTGTTTTTTCCATGTGTTTAGACTTTATCAAAGCACCAAGTTTTATTAAGCAGAGCTGCATGTCTGAAATGCTGTGTCATGAAAGCATAAAGAGAAAGTTTAAAAAACATATGAAGTTTATGCAGCTTTTTCCCAAGGTGTTATGGAAACTCGTGTGCTGACAGCAGCTTTATCAGAGAGGACTAGCACAAGTTGTAATCAGCGCTTACTGGAACAGTGTCGGAATTCACAGCGGATGTGTGCTCCCCTGAATTTATCCACAGGAATAGGAAGTTTCAGCAGCTCAGCCCATCTGGGTCCATTGTTATGGTAAAGCACAAAGGAATGGTACTCACTGGCTGGTGGCTCTCCAGAGCCAAATGAGATAAAATCCTAATGAGGACGAAATATTGATTAAATTTTTAAAGATATATTTGTTAACACATTACTAACATTTTTAAACACTTGCTGATTAGAAAAAAAAGCAAAAAGTCATCCACACAGATGAGAATCAAAGTATTTTAAAGGAGTAACTGGGTGACTAGGAAGGCTTAAGCAACACGTGCGATATGGAATTATACAGGGTGGTCCCTGTAGTAAGTACGTAAGAATTTAAGTGATACAAGAACAGCACAGACTACAGGACTCCTATTCACGTGAAATAAACCTGAGAGCTTTCTGTTGTCAGTGATACGTGCCAGCATGAAACAGTAAAGAAATCCAGATCCCCTGACTGCTAACAAGTAATGTATTGGGTTGCCTTTGCAACACCCACAATGGTCTTTCCTTAGCAAAGAAGGCAAACAGGTTTCTCAGGATCTTGTCTTGGGAATATCTATCAGTTCTCTGTGGGAAAACTATGCTTTTCTGCTCAGCAATTATAATCTTAATATTCTTTATAAGTATATATATATATATACATGCACATATATAAAAAACATTTTATATAAAACACACATACACAGCACTCCATGCATTCACACACAACTTCAATTTGCAAATATGCATTCAGGTATGCAATTTGAACCAGGCTGTATGTGTCTTTCTTCATTTTGTCACCCTGTAACTCTCAACATCATACAGAAAATATGAAAAAAGTACATACAAAATATATGAAAAAAGTACTTTCGAATTAAACTAAGAATTATGAAATCAAAAATTCTCCAGAATGTAATCTTGCTTCAACATTTTACAGTATCTTAATGAAATCATTAGTTATTTGATTAGTGATTTTATGTGTTTATCTGGATCATGTAATTGATTACAGAAATAAAATATATAAAGTGGAAATGCTTTGAATAGCTATACAGAGCAAAAGATACACAAGACCTCTTAAAATCAATTTTGGATTTGTTAAATAATGCCAACAAAAGATTATTTAATCTGAAGAAGTCTATCAAGGTTAATTACAGCAAGGAAAAATTCACAACAAAAGTACCCTTAAAATCTGACCACCGCTGTCCACAACATGCATTGTCACTTCCACATTTCTGGCCACACTTTTCCCTCCTTTCTCAAATTCTCCTCTTTCTACAGTGATGTATAAATCATTCCTCATTTCACCTAATAAAAAAAAAACGTGCAAAAGTCAGTTCACATTGATTACTTTTCACTACTTTGTAGTAGTGAAGAGAAGCAGACTTTCATCTTCTCTTTCAAAGAACAGTATCACAATTTACCATCATTTTCAGATTTTAATGACAAGAAAACCAATAAGAATTTTCATAAACCAAGAAAACTAACAAAGCTTCATTCTGATAAAGGCCCAACAGATTATCTTCTATAGTAAGCAATGCTGGCAACTTTTATTCATGTTAGCTCTTTTGGTATTTCCCATGGCACATCCATCCATACTGAAGTTTGGCTTCACTCCTCTTTTAATCTACAACAATATCAACATATTTTTTTCTCAATTAATCTCCACATTTCTCTGTTTAAAGACCCCTCATTAGAACTTTTTTTACACTTAATCTCTAATAAAGTTACTACTTGGCTCATTACTCTTTGAAAAAGCAAAAAACAAGTTAGAATTCATTTCTCTTTCTCATCTAAGAGACCTCAATATATTTTACATTGATAGGTTATCCTGAAGATCAGTAATGAAAAGCAAGCTTATTTTACAGTTGTTGGAAAGGTTTCTTAGATTAAAATCTTCATCAACATATTCAAGGCACAAATCCAAGGCAGACAGTACCTAAGAGTTATCTAATATGTGTTAGTTATACAATACCTCTTATGTGTTTAAATTGAAAATCTTTCCATTTTTATCCATCAACAGAATAAGTAACTCAGTAGGCCTTATTGAGAACTTCTGGATGAGATCTATGCAGACTTTAGTTTCAATTCAGTACACACCACAAAGTTTATGGATAATGAAAGAAGAATAGTTTGGCTCTTGTCAAAGACTACGCAGTAGAAGTGGTGGTAGGAAGCCACCCTTTTCTTTGAAATTCTAAACCTTTTTTCTAAGAAGGAAATATTAACCTACTTCTGAACAAACACTGCTAGAACTACTTGGAATTTTCTGGAAAAATGAAGGGCAAACAGCATGACCACAGGAGCCTCTTCTAAAACTCTAATTGCTAGAAAGAAAAAGAAATCGAGAATACTTGCTTTCATCTAGTGAAATGCAAGTTAAGCATTAAAGTTGATTTTCACTGTGCATCAGAGCAAAAACAACAGTTTTGTGTATTTACAGGCATACTATTAAAAAGTCAAATATGATTATAACTGATAAATAATCAGTTCATCTTCAATTTTCAGCTTTGTTTTAATGTGCAGGCAGAATATGACCTGCTCTTGTGTTTCATATTTGTTGTGTTTATTTTGCTGCATGCAACTTTGCACCAGAAACATTAATCTTGCTACAGCCTTCTGATATTTTATAACATTATTCCATCACTATATGAAAATTAATTGCGCTCTCTAAAGCACAATCTAAACCACTGTCAATCTGAAAAGAAAAAAAAAATCCAACTTTATTATCAACCTTCAAGAAACACACCTATTAAAAAGAAGGGGAAAACTGCCATTGTATTAACTTGTCATCAACTGTCTATTGATACACTGATGCAAGATGTTAGAGTACAGATAGGCAGCACAAATAAATACCAGGAGCAGATGGTATTCGCTTAAGAGCTTGGTATGAAGTCAAGGATGAAAAAGCTGAACTACTAATAAATGTGTGCAACCACTGAATCAGTCTCTGGTACCCAGTTTCAGAATGAGCTAAAGGCGGTGGTTATTCATGTAATGGACAGCAGACTTGTGAAAGAAAACCCCAAACTTTCCAAATGATGTTGTAAATGTTAGAAATTTGATCTGAAAGAATGGGTTCAAGGGGAGAACAGAGAAGTCTTGGAAGACAGATCCACTGAAGGATATGAAACAGACGGTCACAAAGAGCTCAGGAAATCCCTTGAGCTGAAAATAGCTGGAGGCTGAGAGAACATTGGGGGTAATCACGTATGCATATATTCCTGTCTAGTTCTCTCTCTTCCTTAGGTGCCTGTTTACAACAGCCAGCTAGACAGGCCCTAGCTCTGAAGCAGTAGAGCTGTACTTACAAGTCAAATCATAAAATTACCCTTAAAATTACTAGATTATGATTATTTCTACATTTAAGTAGATCTTTTTTTATCTTTTATTATAAAAGGTTTACAAGTATGGTCACCAAAGACCATGCAATATGTTAGGTCCTTACTTTGCATGTGCTTATCCTAGAATTAGTCCAGGTTAGAGCTGGACGTCAGTCACCAACAGGAGTTTCACATTCAGAAGAAATACACAGTAGAAAAAAATAGAAGGTTTGTAGTATAACTGGGCTTAGCAAACAATTTCTATCTGCAGCAATATCTCTATAAAGTCTAAGTTGAATTCTGCATCTATGCATTTACGCATTATTTATCAGCAAGGAATTATTTCCACTTTCCATGAGGTCTGCACTGAAATAGAACAAAAACACATTTTCACCACAGATTTCATGACCTAGCCCAGATAAAACTCAGTGAAAACTACGCTTTTTTTTTTTAATTTTTAAGCAGAGCATACTCTGATTTAAAAGGATTTAAATGGAAAAAATAAAAAAGTATTTTTAAAAAGTAATTACAGTTTCATAGAATTTAAGAAGTCACAGTGTCTGTTTTTAAAGGATTTTAAAAAATGTGCAAAAATGCAAACTCATTGTCAGAAGAGAAAAAAAGAAAAAAAACTCACTGGGAAAAAAGACACAAGAGGATGCATTTGCACAATTCCTATCTTGCTTTGCCCTACAGATCCTTGGCTGTGCTCATAATCAGTGTCTTGAAAGAATAGATCAAACAATTTTTGTCCTTAGCTACAAACATTCAGGAAGCTCTACTCTGTTTTCAGTGTTTCAGAGTAAGCCATACAGTCATCTTATTCTAATAAAATGTCATATTTTTTCCACTTTCATTCAAGGCAAATTAAATGCAAGTGGAGACTAGGACTCACACTATAAGAGAAGCAATGATGTATATAAAATATGATGATTTATATGGAAACAGATGGACAGAAAAGCAGAAGGGAGATAACTGAAATAAACTAGAAAATTAAACCAAAATAATGTAAGCTATGGGCTATATATCAAGGGTATAGTCTGCATCAGGCAGATGAAACAACAGCTTCCTTTTCTCATAGCATGCAGCATATCTGACATTTTGTAATCTTTATGAAAATGTAGCTTCTGGTTTAAGTTTGGCCTTGTCAGCATTGATCTGCACTCACACAAATTTCAATTTTGCTTTACAAAAGATCACTATTTTCAACTAAAATACAGAAAAACCTAGCTACATTGAATTTGTATAGTTTAGATAAGGGTAGTAGAAGGTTAAGAACTTAAAACCAAGCTTCCAATAAATCTTCAGCACAATATTTATGTGAACATACTATGAGTAAAAGCTCAGAAGATTAAAAAGTCAGAGGGGTTGTAAAAATAAACACAAAGACTTATCAGAAAATAGAATTGCTGATTCAAGTAATGAAAATGGATTTGGGAAGTGAACTTCAATCAGGAAAGGGAAAAGGAAAGAAAACTGTGATAAAAGCATACACAAATATATTTGGAATGACTTTTTAAAAATTTATTTAACTCTCAATACATTGTTCTGGAGACATCTTAACCTCTTCTACTTCCCCAATGTAGAAATGCCATTGCTTCAATCTTCCTTGACAGAAATTCTCAAAATCTTGACATTGTCTGTACAAAATTAATATAGGTGTATCTATTGCAAATCCTCTTCCAGTAAAAACAATTCCATCTTGTTTTATGAAATATTCAAACATGAGACAATGTTTGAATTTGTTATTTATGTTCCTTTCACTAAACTTTTTCATTTATGGAAATTATAATTACATATTTTATTACAAGAGTATGCACGCTTTTCCTATAGTATCTCTATACCAGATGGATAATTCTCATATTATACCATCATGCTTTTACCAAGAGATGTAATTAAAACCAGAGGGAGCCCTGAAAGTCAAAGTTCTACTGAATATTTAAGTTCTGAGGTAGACTTTGGCAAGTGCAGATACTATCTTCTGCTAAAGTACCTGCATGACTAAGTAAATCTCCTCTGGATGTATGTGTACTGAGATTTTCTACCGTCTTACCCTGGAACAAATGTGAGGAATTTACAAAGAAACAAGCAAGGGACATCTCAGACATTAGATAAAATCAGTTTTTAATTACTGTTTGAAAACATGCCTATAAAATTGAATCTCAAACAGGTAAGCGGAGATTTCAAATATGATGAGAAAAGCAACGTATTCCAGCTAAGTGCTCAGAAATACCAACACTAAATGAAGACACACAATCGTTAATTTCAGCATCAAGTTTGATACAGTAAAAAGCAAGTGAAAACAGAAAATGTTGCACAACTCTAAGGTGACAAGCCCACATCTAACTACAATGAAGCTGTGTGGTACAAAAGATCTACACCATTTGTAGGATTTTCTTTCAAAAGAAAGGGAAGCTCATTTTTGCCTGCTGTCTCTGCCTCAATCCTGTTATTATAAGAACTGGTTTTCTTCAAGCTTTCTGAATTCATCAGAGCTTCCAGACTGTGCAGTGAACATGTGGATGTAGGCATCCAGTTAATAAGTTTTAAACAAAATAGGATTGAACCCCACAGTAATGCAGTTTTGTCTAAGGCTAACATACAGTTTTCTGGGAAAGAAAAGGCTACAATACTGAAACCACAAACACAAAGATTCATTAAATGTGTTCTGCAAAGATAAATCACTCCCGAGAAGCAAATGGCACTTCTGGACATGTGGGTTATAGGCTGAGTCAACAGAAGATGGAGAAAAGGAAATTAAAGAAGATACTCATTGCGTTTATGAGTTCTCTGAATCATTCTGCTCGTAAGAAACCTGCTCCTTGTAGCACAGATACCTTCCAGCCACTATCACAATAAAAACTGAAGTTAACATGATACAACCAACCACAGGTAAAACTGAAGGTTGGTGCAGATTAGATGTAAGATGACAAAGAACAAAGCAGAAAAACAAAGCTTGGCATTGATCCCTGCTGGAGTAAGGATTAATAAGTCCTCTCTTGGCAAATGGATGAACTGTGAGGATCAGTGTGTATCTAGGGAAGCTGTTTGTTATTGCTCTTTTCAGGCAATAACATATCATGTTGAAAAATTATATCAGTAGCTTCTGTGCTAATTACAGAAGCTACCCAGTAGACCCCAACAATACTTAGTTAGTGCCCTAAGGTTTCATTTGTTTGGCTAATCAAAACTACATTTTAAAATATTACAGTTACATCCAAGGCATTCCTACAAGAGCTTGTAGTATGAGGGGAGGATTAAAGACAGAACCAAAGATGGAAATCAAAGTTCCACAGAATGTAATAAAGAATTGCAAAGCTGTATTGGTGTTGTTGATTACAAAGCCTTGATTTCCCATGCAGCGCAAGTGTTGAATGCACACACTGAAGGGACATTTGTGGTGGTAAGTGAATTTAATTGCATGTGAAAGATGTGGAATTGAAATGTCTGAGTTGCTAAATCAAAATGTGTACAGCATAGCATTGGCAGTAACTGCCTCTTCAAATGGTCCTGCCAAAACGTTTCAGCTTCGACCTGGCAAAAACATCTTGAAAGCACTATTTATAGGCCAAAAGGAAAAACTCCAAATCCTTTTTAAGCCAGATGTAGGTGCTAACCAGGCACATTACAGCTCAAGGTTTCTGACCTAAGAAGAAACAGAAGCAGCTTCATGATTCATTTCAGCTAACAATGAGGTATCCAAGCACTAAACTTGAGTGGAGGATGCATGAATTACATGACACAGGCAAATGAAAGGAGAAAAAAGAAAGGCCAATTAAAGCCCAAAAACAACCACAAAATAGACTGTGGGAGAACACACTTATCTTATCGAGGTCATCCTTCCTGATGCTGTCTAAACCACAAACTTTAAATAACCAAAAAAGAGCCAAGAGTAATTCACAGGCTGGAGATGACAATGTGTGCTCAGGGGCCCCATTATCTCTGTTACCCAGTTTCATTATGGATGGCTCTGCAGACTTTCTTTTCTTCACAAATAGGAGGCTGAATTATCACTATTCAGGAGCTTGCATACAAGCAAAGGCCTGCTGCTGCTCGGAAGATGTACCCCAGATACAGGACACACACACAAGCTGACCCTGGCTCACAGAAGCTTCACAACTGAACCTCAGCCAGTGAGAGCAACATATGTAATCACTGCAGATCTAAACATGCATCATGAAAACGTGTATGAACGCAGTATTTGTTCCATTTTTTATTTTTATTTTTTTGTCTCCTACAGTTTCTATTTGTCTTCTACAAATAGAAGTATTTGTACCTATGTATCAAAAGAACGATCAGAATTGCTTATGCTGAGGAAGCTGTGGGTTGCAACTGCAACACAGATATTGTAACAACTTTTCTCATATTCCAATCCCATTTAGAACTGTAAAATTTGTTGTAGCATATTTATATGGAACGATGTTTTCAAACTGAAGATAGCTATTAAAGATCAAAAGCAACTGTCTTTGTTAAAAAGGGAGTTTAGTTTGTCAGCCATTCTCTAGAAAGCTTTCTAGTAAAATAAATTCCAATTTGGTTATTTATTACTGTAACAAAGGAGTGTGACTGTATTTGACTGTAATAGCATCTCTGATAGTTGCAGTTTACAGTGTGGAAATCTGAACTATCGTGAGAGCAGCTGCTAATTTGAAAATAATTACACACACTGCTGCTTTGGTTACTGGCTACCTTTTTGAAAGCTTTGTGCAGAATTATAGGTCCTTTAGAACCAAGAATTGGACAGGGGCATAAAATATTATTTTGTTTACAGAAAATTCTGGTAAATTTACATCTGTAAAATGCAAGCTAAGGAGTTGCTTTGTTTTATACCTTAAGTGCGAATTTAACAGGTTTTAAAAAGATTTCAGCTGCAGGGACCAAAGTTTGCTGGACACAGCAGATGAAATGGCATTATGCAGGATCTAAATCTTGTGGATGAAAACTGTTTTATAGAAAACCTTTTGAAAAGACTTTGTAGAATGGGGCAAGTGCCATGTAGCCGTTGTCAGTAAGGGAAATCTCAACAAATCACACTGATGATGGTGGTGATTTTAACTTGTTAAGAGGGTCAGAGACTCTTATAGCACATTGCCTCCTTTGAGTCAGTATGCTCAATGCTTCTTAGCAGCTACAAGGCTGTAAGTATATCTGTGCTGATATACTTACATCAACAAGCAAAACAAGTTGGCCTTTTTTAAAAATAGCACTTTAGAAATTCATGTCAAGTTCCAGATCTGTATTTAATTTAAAAACAAAAAATCAAAACCAAATTCAAGTTATGCAATTTCTTCACCATTCGTGAAAATCATAGTGCAGAAGGATATATTAAAGGACACTGTTAAAGAGATCAAACCAGGAACATATAGGCCCATGGCATTTCACAAGTAATTTCATTCCTGTAGTAAGTGAATTTCCCCAAATGAAACAATTTCTCTTCTGTTTTGCACTGTAGGTGATACTGAAAGAGCATTCAGAACTGCCTGTCAGTGAATGTAATCCAGAAAAAAAAAGCAGATCTGAAGGGAGAAATACTACTAGTACTTCAAATAAACAGGGCAAATCTCACAGACGTGACTGAAGCTTCCAGTGTAAGATTTAAAGTCTGTGACAACCACCAGCCAGCTTTATGTTCCCTAATTTCTCTCCATATAGCAAACTTCTTGCTTATCGTGGCAAAGAAAATTTTGCTATTTGCAAGAAACACAGACTCACAATAACTACTATTGATCAGTAATATTCACATAGGGCTCAAGAATGAGAGAATGTTGTACTGAGTGCTGAAATACAAACATTGGAAGAAAAGGTCTGAGACTGGAACCTTCTAAGTGACAGTTGGCAAAATCTTATTTGGTGAACGCGCAAATTTGTCTGCATTTAAGTATAAGACAGGGGATGGGCAGAAAGAAACAAGAGCACTTCTGTTATTTTTTTACTGCTAGCTAGTTTTTATATAAACAAGAATATCAGTAATACTATTAAGGAAAAATTAAAACAACTCTGCTTGTGTTGGAATTGCAGGACAACTGGTAACTTTGGTAACAGTACTGCCTGTTTACTATTAGATTTAGTAAGTTTTGGCATTTAAAATGAAGGGTAAGATGAAAAAAAAAAAACATTCCTTTTCTCAGTTACTTCAGTGTCCCTTTTCAACAGAACGCTATCTGCATTTTCAGCTTTATTGCAGAAACTCTCAATAAGCCCTAAAAAACATTCATCCGAAGAAAGCTGATGAAGCAAATGAAATGCCCTTGACACAAGGGATTCTCAAACTGCAAAACTTTCAGATTTTAAACAAAATGTAGATCTAGCTTGCATGATAGCTCTGTGACTCTTCCTTGCTCTCCCTTCTAACGAGATGTAAAATAAATTGATTTGAACAGCGGGGAATTAAAGATTTACAAGCTTGTTTAACAGAAAGCTTGGATCTGTTGATTTTGGGAGGAATTTAACTGAATTTTGAGAGATTATTGTCCAAGTGCTTCTTGAACTCCAACAGTCTCGGTACCATGCCCATCGTCCTGGGCAGCCTGTTCCACGCCCACCACCCTCTGGTGAAGAACTGTCCCCAGCCCCCAGCTGCCCCTCCCCTGACACAGCTCCATGCCGTTCCCTCGGGCCCTGTCGCTGTCACACAGAGCAGAGCTCAGCTCCCTGTGAGGAGCTGCAGTTACCATCAGGCCTCCCCTCAGCTCTAGGCTGAGCAAACCCAAGGACTTCAGCCACTCCTTCTTTGTATTGCCCTCAAGACCCTCCACCATCATTGTTGTCCTCAGTGCACACAATCTAATTAGTTTTATATCCTTCTTGCATTGTGGAGCCCAAAACTGCACACAGTACTGCAGGTGAGGCATCTCCAGCATCACTTGGTCCTTGGGGCTACCAGGGAACTCACTGTTGACTCATATTTCAATTGCTGTCAAACAGAATCCCCAGACCCCTTCTTGCAGGGCTGCTAGCCAGCCCCTCATTCCCCAAATTGTACATATCATAGAATCGTTAAGGATGGAAAAGACCACTAAGATCATTTAACCCATCTGTCAGCCCATCACCACCATGCCCACTAAACCATGTCCCTCAGTAACACATCTACCCTTTCCTTGAAAACTGCCAGGGGTGGTGACTTTACCACTTTTCTGGACAGCCTGTTCCAAAGCCTAACCAGGAAGAATTTTTTCCTAATATCCAACCCAAATATATGCATATATCTAGGATTGCTCTGTCACAGATGTAGATTCGGGCTCTTGTTAAATTTCATATAGAAATTGTAAATTGAGGGAAGTTCAATTAAATTCTGGCTTTTCTTCCCTTTCCATAGTCCTCTTCCATTTTTCCTTTGGTTACTAATGAATCAAAAAAGAAGAGAGACACTACGGGAAGGAGAAGGAAAACAATATAAAAATTCCTTTCACTTGCCTAACCAAGTACAGAGTCATGTATTAGTATCTTTGTTTTCTGCAGTGACTCGAAAGATAGATAGAAAGGAAGATAATTCCTTTGGTAGAAAAGATCAAAGCTTCTAAAAAGTACTGAAATAGGATTTGGAAAGCAGAGCATATTCCCCACAGAGTACTACGGTTTTGTGAAAGGTCAAAATTCAGGGTGTCTTTACTTGACAATATTGCTTAAATATATTTTGTGTAACTAATATATCCAGGCAATATTACTTTCAGTAATTAAAAATATGTATTTCTGGATTCTTGGAAATCAGAACAGCTAACAGTGGCAGGTGGATATTTAGGCTGTTTGTACTCCATAGAGACTGATGAAGACTGGAAAAAATTATACCACTTCTCATAGGAGAAAAACATGGAAGGGTGTGAAACATATTTTTCTCTTCCTAAAATCAACAAATCTTTCCTAAGTCCAAGCCTAGTGACAGCTACACAGACACATGAAGAGAACAGATTCCATAGCTTTCTCTACATTTTTGCTCTCCAGATTCTTATTTTAAGCGTTGAAAGGAGGAATATGCTTCTAGTCAAAATCACATCATTGAAAAATTCATGTTAATCACATGGATAGCATTTTGTAAGATCATTTGTATAAAAAAAAGACAAATATTCTAGTCACAGTTTCATTTTAAAAGCTTGTGAAAAAGAAAGGAAGAAAGAGAGAAAGGGAGAAAGAGAGAAAGAGAGAAAGAGAGTAAGAAAGAGAGAAAAGCAGAGAGCATACTTGCACATGAAAAGAACAAAAGATCTTTTAATAAGCCAGATGAATGATAGTATGTTCAGCAGATTTCAAAGACAATTCTGATGAGATGTAACTGGACAGCTAAAGGACACCTAATGGACTAAAACGATAAAAAAAAAAATGCAAAGCAGTGCATTTGTGATGGTTAAAAAAAGGGGGAAAATAATTCCTAAATTAAGCATAACAAAGCTTATATAAAACTTGTAAGCACTGCAGCATCCTGGGCTGCTCACTCCACCTGCTGAATAAGCAAAAACTGTTAAAAAAGACAACACAGAGACAAAATGCAAATTCTGTGGTTTGATAAACATAAGAGACATCTGGAAGTATTAAATTCTGTTACAGAAATTAATACTGCAGCTTCATGTGGATTCTTAATTGTGTCCTTTGCAAGGGGATATCACAGTACTAGAAGAGACCAAAAAAGACCAAAAGGTTTTGAGTGAAGGATTACTAGCCAAGAACATTCCAGTCAGGACTGACTAGCTCAGACAGCATTGTTTTAGACCACTTACGGGTACGTACAGGGAAAATAATGGTCACTGCAATACCATTGTGCTGACTTGTCAATTCTTTAGCCTTTTCTAGTTATGCAGTGATGCAAATGCTATATGTTAAATTTGGAATCAGATTCTATATGAGAACACTACATAAGAGAGCAAAAAAGCAGGTAAAATTTTATATAGAAAGATGTGAAAGGGCTTTCACATTCCATCAACTTCTACATGTGTTAAAGTATTTCTCAAAAAGCTTAATATGTTCATAAACATCAAAAGGAAAATTTTATATACTAAATATATGATTGTCTGTCCTTTCAGGAAATGCTAAGATAGAAATTCAGAGTATAAACACAGTTTTCCTTTGACGCAGTACAAAGCTTTCCAAGAATACCAGCTTGCTCATCTGCCGACTGTCACACTTGGATGCTGGAAAGCAGTGTACTGGTTAAATCTAGAAAAATGCATGTTGATTAGGCTCCTAAAGTAACACGTTCACTGCCTTTCCTTATTCTGCTAGCTAGAATAGAATGAATTACCTATATAATAGCCTCCTTGAATCATATATGCCTTTTTCTACTGATCTACTTCATCTCCTTAAACTCTTGAATTTCATCATTAAAAAATTTCACGAGTCCTGGAAAGAGCACTCTGGCTTCACCCTGTCAGGCTCCAGTGACATAAAAAGTACTGCTCTACAAAAACATGCATTATTATTGTCATCAAAATTCTGGTATGGCATGTGTGCTGGTGCTAGTTATTTTCAGAAGCAAAACCTCTAAAGAGAAAAGGCTTGATATAATGCAAAATGAAGGTCAGTTAGAGTTTAAATACATCAAAATAGGAAAGCAACTTAAAATCTGGCATCTTATAAAAGAAATACTACGGTTAAGCAGCATGTAGTATTTCTTATTAAATAATTCAAGAGTCTGGTTCAGAGTCCTAACCTAAGTGCTAATTAGGCAGAGCAACACACTCAATTACAACAAAAAAAAGACCTAATTAGTGACCATTTCCAGTTGCAAAAGATGAAGTTCTTTAATTTATCTCTGAAAAAAAGACACTAGAGAGATACAAAATGAAAAGGGAGCTTTAAAAGAAAAAATCATTTCAAAGGCTAGGCTCCAGCAGGCATTTCATTGCCTAGAGCACACTGCCCTGCTTAGCCCTTGGAACTTGTCATTAGAAGAATAAGATGATTATTTTCCTCTAGGAGAAATTTCTTCTATGCCAGCAAACACAAACTAGAATTGTACGTTTTCTTAACTGAGGTAAGCATATATTTGGACGAAGAAATCAGCACACCAAAGTTCATAGATTTTTTTTTCAATAAGAAAGGGTCAAACTGAGCCCGTGCAATTCTTTGAGTTGCAGCAGCTCACCACACTGTGCTTGGCTACAGCATGCTTTTAGCAGTTCATGTTACTTCACAACTGGAAAATCAGAGCTATTATAGAATAAAGAAAATTTGATAACACAGAGCTGAAAGTCACTAAATCATATGTAGATAATCAGTAAATTAAGAAAGGTTTCTTAATGGGAATTATAGCGCGCTCTGTAAAACTGCATTCAAAATTATCAGCCATATTATCTATAATACTCATTTGATTCAAATGAGACATCCAAGAGTAACACAATCAAAAAACCTAGCTAATAAGCATTAAGATTTCAAGTGAAAACTTTCATTTAACATATGTATATAATCTACCTTTAAATTAAATAGCACCTAACTTACCCATTTTATTGTTCTAAATATTGTGGTGATTTCAGTAGAACAGTTTCATAATAATGATGAAACTGTTTTATGAACTTGTGCTCTGTGCATATTTTAAGTGCATAGTAGTACTGATGAGGGATGCAGAAGGACAGATGTTTAACTGGCAGTAAGAGCAGAACAGTGAATTCTCAGCTGTCAAGTTTCAGGCTGAAGTTCAAGAAAAGTGCATACCCACAGCTAAAGCTGAGTCTCATTACTATAGACTATTAAGACTCCTCTGATTACTGAAACAATGAAGCTTACCTATTCTTGTCTCAGAACCACAATTTATTTTCAACTTATGTACGCAGGAATGAAAAGACATATATTTATAAAGGAAAAAGTAGTTCCTATTAAGAATCTGCAAGTCCTGAAGATTATTTGTATCTGAGAGAGCCAAGGCATTGCATGCAAACTCAGAGCTGAAACAAAGATGTGAGCTCCTCCCTACAACAGTCCTCACTAACACCACAGCACCACAACAGTTGTGCCAAAGTAGGCTGCTCCTAAGTATGCTTTTCCTTTGAAGAGACACTGGCTAAAGATTTCATTTCTGGGAATGACCTAAAGATTTTACCTACCTTAACACTACCTGTTTTGTCCCTGTATTTGCTTGGTCACATTCATAGTGGCACATTCTCTCAACCTTAGCACCTGTTTAAGCACTAACGTAGGTTATCATACAATCTAATGAAAATAAATCTCCAAATTCTTTCTACTATCCATTTCCAGTATCTGTTTCCATCAGTTGAGGCATCAACTGGGTGAAATCAGAAGCTACACCATGTCGGTGAAAGTCTGTGAATCCTTATTTAGAAGTTACCTGCTCCAAGTTCTGCTGATTGCCTCTTTATCTGTGTAGGGCTCAGCAGTCTTGCATCCAGTCATCTTCACTTCCAGAAAGCAGACAACTATCTCTGCATGCTCTTTTGACATTGACTTAATAACTATATAATACACAACCAGGGATGCAGTTTTCTTTTATTTGCATCCAAAAAAAAGTCTCTGGAATATTTAATAATTTTCAGAATTCCATATTTATTTGGAAAGCAAATGAGTACTCATTAATTCCTCACTAGTTCTTTCTCTTGCTCCTTAATGAAAATTTGTTCTTTTCAACTTACCAGGCATGATAATATTGGAAAAACCTAGTTTCCTTGTTATGGACACTCCATGGGTAAACATAGATGTATACTCTCTCCTAATTTGTTCTATGTCTCCATGAAGCAACTGAAGAGAAACTGCCAGACCTGAAAATCAAGAGAAAAACAAGGGAAACTAAGACATTCAAACAGGCTGTGATTATCATTATCAAATTATCAGTGATGTGTAAGTAAACTACAATGACACATCAGATCAAAATCGTCTCAATAGAGATGGATGGTGACTTGCATTGGAGAAAAATATTAAAGAAACATCAATTTAGAGAAACATCAATCAATAATATTTGCCAACATTTCATTTTTTCATTTACTTCAACCCAGTGCTGCCTTCAATGTTATGCAGGAAATAGTACAGCCACAATGCTCCCAATCCCTTTGAAAAACATGACCATTTCACTACAGTGTGTCACTTCACCTTATACAAGGTTACATAATATCAGAATATCCAATATCAGAAGAATTAAATTCCTAATAAACAAATCTAGCATAATTGCTATTTGTCACATAGACTCAGTAATTTCATGATGACTGAGATTGAAGCTTTTCATCAATATTAATCAAATTTAATCAATCACGTTCTCCTGTTTGCTAGAAGACACGCAAAATTTAAGGGTGGCCATATAATCATTTCCCAATATTTATTCCTCAAGAATCTAGGAAGAATAACTTCACCTATCATATTTGCAGCATCCAAAATCACTGCAGACAGAGCTAAAATTAGCAAAAACAACAGGAATGCCTTATGGTTATTTCAAAAGTAATCACAAAGACAAGTGTCAGAATACAGCTTGTAGAGATTAATCTTCCCTGACCTTCAACATTACTACAGCATATCACGTGTTAACAGACAGATCAAGGGGAAGATAAAACTCTTCACATACACTCAACAACTGAAGATAAAGGAAAATCTCAGTCAAGTCATAATTAAACTCAGATTAAACTTAAGTAAACAGCATACACACACAAACTGAACAACAAGGTCATCAGTCCTTTGGGCTTTGGCAGAAAATTTCCCTACAAGCATGTTATATTTAAATGAATGAATTTTACTGATGGTTCTAAATTGCAGCCTGAAAAATCAGCCCTGAGTATTGCTATTCCAGTCTCATGCATGTAAGAGACCAGAGATCTGATTAGCTTGACAACTTTTATCTTTTTCCTCTTATTTTCATTTATGATATATTATTTTGGCACCTATGGAGAATGTGATGTTCTGACCAGACTTCCATTCTCTTAACATGAAAAACAACACACCTGCACATCTCCAATTAAGTGCGTAAATAGATCTTAGAAGGAAAAGCATTCAGTGAAGCCTATTTTATTTTAAGGACTAAATTTAATACTATCAACATGAATTATCCCAGTAATGGTAATTTGTTCTGTAGTAACCACTTAAATTTAAGAAATAGTAGTAATTAGTATCAGTGTAAGCCGGAAAATAAACCATACAGTGGTCAGATTATAGTACAAGAGCCTTCTTGTTCTTTCCCCGTCGGTAAGAGGTTGCAGAGGCAAAATCCAGACACTCTTAGAGGAGGTGGAAAGTTTTTCATTGCTGGAAGGAAAAAGCTAGGTTGGATCTGTTGAACAGTTAGAAATACTGATACTTAGCCCACTGTCAATCTTGTTCCTTCTATATTTTGAGATGCTGTTATACATAGGTACGTATATTCATAACCCCTTGTGTGTATTCATACCCCCATATACCTCCACTTCACTGTTTCCTTGGAAACCTAAAGAAAAACATTTGTCACTGCCCAGACCAAATAAACAACAACAACATTAATCAGA
Organism: Chrysolophus pictus; assembly: GCA_037305975.1. Taxonomy (NCBI): domain Eukaryota; kingdom Metazoa; phylum Chordata; class Aves; order Galliformes; family Phasianidae; genus Chrysolophus; species Chrysolophus pictus. The sequence continues at coordinate 169,190,151 of CM074576.1, forward strand.
TACTGTACACTGGTGTTGTATAAGGTGACTGTGTTTTCTAAACACCAAGTTCAAGACCTCAAAACTAATTATTACTACAGTTTTGTATATTTTTGTCTACAGATTTCACAGATTTCCATGAATAATTTTGTTTAGGTAAAACCCAAGATAAATATCAAAAGCTCATCAGTGGCAGAACAGTTTTAACTTGAGAAATATACTGTCTGTCAAGTGTTTGGTGGTTAAGTCACCATCCCTGAATGTGTTTAAAAACCGTCTGGATGTGGTGCTCAGAGACATGATTTAGCAGAGGGTTGTTAGGGTAGTATGGTTAGGTTGTGGTTGGACTTGATGATCTTTAAGGTTTTTTCCAAATTATTTTTTGTTCATTCATTAAATAGGTGTGGTTTTGGTTTTTCTTTATTTATTTATACACAAGTTTGTTTTTAATTTTGGTCTTTTCCAATCTGAGCAATTCTATGATTCTCTGAATATGTAACACTTGTTCATGCATGGGAAGAATAGTATTAGAGCTCTGCTTTTCACAGTATTCATTATTCATTAATGAAAGGTCATTCGCTTATGTCTGAAGAACCTCTGAAGACCAAGGTTTCAAGTTAACAGCTGTATTACTGAGGACCCAGCTTTCAAATGAAAAGGGAATTGGCAAGAGCAGAAGAACCGATAAGTCTTGTAAAGAAGCTGAAGTCAGGAGCATAAACACCATAATCAATGAAATATGGATATTTAGCCCTGCTGAAAAAGACCTTGGGGTACCAGTGGATGGGAAGCTGGACATGTACCAGCAATCACAGAATCACAGAATCACAGAATCACTAAGGTTGGAAAAGACCTATAAGATCATCCAGTCCAACCATCCACCTATCACCCATGGTTCTTGCTAAACTATATCCCTCAACACAAAATCCAATTGTTCTTTGAACACCTCCAGGGTCGGTGACTCCACCACCTCCCTGGGCAGCCCATTCCAGTGCTTGACCACTCTTTCAGAGAAGTAATATTTCCTAATATCCAGCCTGAATCTTCCCTGGCGCAGCTTGAAACCATTCCCCCTAGTCCTATCACCAGTTACACGAGAGAAGAGGCCGACCCCCAGCTCGCTACAACCTCCCCTCAGGTAGTTATAGAGAGTAATAAGGTCTCCCCTGAGCCTTCTCTTCTCCAGACTGAACAATCCCAGCTCCCTCAGCCGCTCCTCATAAGGCCTGTGCTCCAGACCCCTCACCAGTTTTGTTGCCCTTCTTTGAACACGCTCCAGGGCCTCAATGTCTTTCTTGCAGTGAGGGGCCCAGAACTGGACACAGTACTCAAGGTGCGGCCTCACCAGAGCTGAGTACAGGGGGACAATTACTTCCCTACTCCTGCTGGTCACACTACTTCTGATACAAGCCAGGATGCCATTGGCCTTCTTGGCCACCCAGGCACACTGCTGGCTCATGTTTAGCCGAGCGTCAACCAACACCCCCAGGTCCATTTCCTCTACACAGTCTTCCAGCCACTCCGCCCCAAGCCTGTAGCGTTGCTTGGGGTTGTTGTGGCCAAAGTGTAGGACCCGGCATTTGGTCTTATTAAACCTCATCCCATTGGCTTCAGCCCAGCTATCCAGCCTGTCCAAATCCCTCTGTAGGGCCTCGCTACCCCCAGGCAGATCGACGCTTCCAGCCAACTTAGTGTCATCTGCAAACTTACTGAGGGTGCACTCAATGCCCTCATCCAGATCATCAATGAAGATATTGAAGAGGACAGGCCCCAGCACCGACCCCTGGGGAACCCCACTCGTGACCGGTCGCCAGCTGGATTTGGCTCCATTGACCACCACTCTCTGGGCCCGGCCCTCCAGCCAGCTCTTTACCCAGCCAAGAGTGTACCTGTCCAAGCCACGGACTGCCAGCTTCCGCAGGAGAATACTGTGGGAGACAGTGTCAAAGGCTTTGCTGAAGTCAAGGTAGACCACATCAACAGCCTTTCCCTCATCCACCAGGCGGGTCACTAGATCATAGAAGGAGATCAGGTTGGTCAAGCAGGACCTACCCTTCGTGAACCCATGCTGGCTAGGCCTGATCCCCCGGTTGTCCCGCACTTGCCGCGTGATCTCCCTCAAGACAATCTGTTCCATAACCTTCCCTGGCACCGAGGTCAGGCTAACAGGCCTGTAGTTCCCCGGGTCCTCCTTACAGCCCTTCTTGTAGATGGGAGTCACATTGGCAAGCTTCCAGTCTTCCGGTACTTCACCTGTCAACAAGGAGCACTGATAGATGATGGAAAGCGGCTCGGCTATCACCTCCGCCAGTTCCCTCAGCACTCTCGGGTGAATCTCATCCGGCCCCATGGACTTGTGACAGTCCAGTTGGAGTAGCAGGTCTCTGACTGTTTCCTCCTGAATCGTGGGTGGTTTAGTCTGCTCCCCAGCCGAGTCCACCAGGTCAAAAAGTGGAGTACCCTGAGGATAACTGGTCTGACCTTTAAAGACAGACGTAAAGACGGCGTTCAGGACCTCTGCCTTTTCCTTATCCTCACTAATCACATTCCCAGCCTCATCCAGTAAAGAATGGAGATTCTCCTTAGTCCTCCTTTTACCGTTGATATATTTGTAAAAGGGTTTCTTGTTTCTTTTTATCCCAGCGGCTAGGTTGAGTTCGAGCTGGGCTTTCGCCTTTCTGATTTTCTCCCTGCACATCTTAACAACTTCTCTGTACTCTTTCTGAGTCGCCCGTCCCTTCTTCCACAGGAGGTAAATTCTCTTTTTCTCCCGGAGCCTCAAGAATAGTTCCCTATTCATCCACGCCGGTCTCCTTCCCCGCCGGCTCATTTTGCAGCTCAGGGGGACAGCCCGCTCCTGCGCCTGTAAGACTACCTTCTTGAAGAGCAACCAGTTGTCTTGGACCCCTTTACCCTCTAAGACTGAATCCCAGGGGACTCCCCCTACTAGTCTTCTAAACAATTCAAAGTCCGCCCTCCGGAAGTCCAAGGTAACAGTTTTGCTGTTCTTCCTCCTGGCTCCTCCAAGAATCGAGAACTCTACCATCTCATGGTCACTCTGTCCAAGACAGCCCCCGACCACCACATCTTCCACCAGACCTTCTCTGTTTGTGAACAGCAGGTCTAGCGGGGCAGCTCCTCTCGTAGGCTCTCTCACCAGCTGCATCAGAAAGTTATCCTCTATACACTCCAGAAACCTCCTAGACTGCTTCTTCTGCGCTGCGCCGTATTCCCAGCATATGTCAGGGAAGTTGAAGTCCCCCATGAGGACAAGGGCTGGCGATCTCGCAGCTTCTGCCAGCTGCTCATAGAACACCTCATCTGTCTCTTCATCCTGGTTTGGCGGTCTATAGCAGACGCCCACCAATACGTCTGCCTTGTCAGCCCTTCCCCTGATCTTTACCCATAGGGATTCAACCTTATCATCCCCAGCCACAAGCTCAGTAACATCAAAGCATTCTCTAACATACAGAGCCACACCACCACCCCTTCTTCCTTGCCTATCCTTCCTGAAGAGCTTGTAGCCATCCATTGCAGCACTCCAGTCATGGGAGCAGTCCCACCATGTTTCCGTGATGGCGACTAGGTCATAGCTTGCCTGCCGCACCATGGCTTCCAACTCTTCTTGTTTGTTGCCCATGCTGCGTGCATTGGTGTAGATGCACTTCAGCCGAGCCCCTCGCCTCATCCCTAATCCCATCGCCGATCCCCCAGGCTCATCTCTAGCAGGCCTGGTTTTATCCCCTACCCCCTCCACATCTAGTTTAAAGCCCTCTCTACCAGTCCTGCCAGCTCTTGGGCAAGGATCCAATGTGCCCTCACAAAAGAGAAAGCAAACTATATTCTGGGCTGTATCAAAAGAAGCGTGGCCAGTAGGGCTGGGGAGGTGATCCTGCCCCCCTGCTCTGTGCTGGTGAGACGTCTCTGGGAATACTGTGTCCAGATGTGGTGTCCTCAGTACAGGAGAGATAAAAATAAATAACGTGCTGTATATGAAAAGCCAGGAACTCATTACTCCTAACAGAATTCTTAGCAGTCTAACTAAGGAGTCCAGTTACAATGATACTAAAATACTTAAAATTAAGTACTGCTACAGTAACGTATTTAAATACAAATCTTCTAGCATTTACTCCATGGGCAGTACTTTCAAGTCTCAGGTATCACTGTACATCTTTACTCTCCCACATTCCATTTCATTTGATTACAGAGAACCAATTCTATGCATAGTAACTACATGTTACAGTTATCTTTTTTTTTTTTTTTTTTTTTCACTAAGGTTGGAAAAGACCTATAAGATCATCCAGTCCAACCATCCACCTATCACCCATGGTTCTCGCTAAACTATCTATTACATAGGTTGCTCTGAAACTAATGCCTCCTATTTATTTCAATGGAAACTACAACAGATACAAAGAGCACAACAACATTACTTGATATCAGCTACAAAACACTCTTCTTCAGTGTAGCCACCACTATTTCCTATGCACTTTTGCCGGCAATGAACAAGAGCCTGCATGCCACGCTTACAAACATTTGCACCAGCAGACTTGACCACTGTCACCACTAGCTGCAAAGCACCACCCACTGTGTCACTGTGCTCACATCCACTCTTTGGTTTCCATAAACATTCAGCAAGTTTCAATGTATGTGAAAATTTTTTTCCACGCGGAGGCATTCAGTTAAACACCTTTGCTTTACAGGCACACTCCCATGTCAGCCACCATTCTGACATTGCCCTTCTGCTGCCATCTGTCACACAGCATCACACAGCTGAACAAAGCTAAGCAAGAGCTAAAATAAAGCAGCTGTAATTTATTGTTTTGTCATTAGATAAATGCTGTTAAGAGTCAAAACAAAGCTACAGGCAGGCCAAGACAAGCCAGAGAGGTCCTGAGTACTGTCAGCTCAACACAAAAACTGTGGTCAGGTACGTGTAATAGCAACTCCATACTCATGGCTTTGTAAAGACGCCACTTGCCAACAGCAGCTAAACACCCATCGTAAGTGAGGAAACATATGTCTGAAATAAAAATCCTGAAAAAGGGGTACTTTGCAAAGATAAAATAATTCACATTTTATGAGGATCACTTAACATTTGACGAGTTACCATGCTTATTATAAATCAGGCTACCTGATTATCAATTAGAGCTAACTAAGATAATTTACATTATACAGACACAACACAGAGCCATTCAGATTTTATTAGGATGCACATTCAATTGAAGTGAAGAAGCAATCTCTCAGACACAATGAAAAACAAAGAGAAACGAGGAGGAGCCAATTAGTTCGAAGACCACCTTTCTCACCAAGATGTAACCTGAATTTTGTGCAACACTGTAATGGCCAGAAAGTCACTGAATTCAATTTGCAAGTAATTATAGCTATCTCTATGGAGAAGAACGGAAAGCGGAAGATAAGATTACTGCTCTGAGAAAGGAAGGCTTAATCAACAGTCAGCAATGAGACAGGGTCAAACAGGAATAGGCTTCCAATTTAGTCAGCATCTAATGTGGGGAGATGGAGAAGATACTCAAACAAAAGAAATGCAATGAAGGCATTAGAGATACTTTTTTTGTATGAGGCGATAGAAAGATAAACCATTAACTTTTCTCCTATAAAAAAATGAACTCCTTTTCTATCATATAATAAAATTAATACAATTTATTTTTAATTAATTCCACTCTGATGATGTATGTTAACACTAATTTAACGGAGGAAATTAGGTGAGAAAGAACAATAAAATTATCAGCCAAATCTAAAGAGTTCAGTTTCAAAAAATATATAAATAAATACTATTAGACTACTCATGCAGGACCAGTTGTGCATGGACAAAGAAAAACAGAGAACTGTAAGATGCCACCATATAAAGCATCTGATGGTGGCTGTTAGGATAATTGCAGCATTTAACAGCCTAGAATCTCTTCAAAACTACAAATTTCCCATTTCTTGAAAATTTGGAGCTAAAACATAAAATGAAAATGATGATCCAGTGTCTAAATGACTGGCATATTTTCTTTAATTAGATGTATAGCCTAGTTTTTCCCCCTAGAAAAAACTTTAATCACCTTCGATTATATTTTAATGGTAATTAAAATCTATTGTGTTAGATATCATTCTTTATTTACTTCTGTTTTTAAAATATTACTACAAAGCTTTGTGTGCTGCTGCTAACAGATTTGTTCTTACATCTTTTGCAAGCACAAGAGATTTCTCACAATTAACTTGCACCATAGACGATTTTTATCATTCAGATGATAGACAATACAGAAATTGAAAACCTGCTGAATAAGCATTCTGTATTTCTGTTAGATATGTGATTTTAACTTAAGACAAATTCTATACTGCATTATTGATTTCTGCATTTAGTAATGACAAAAGGCAACTGTTTATTATGCATACATACTCATTTGCATTTGAGCCTCTGGGGGAGGGGAAAGCATTTATATTCAGCTTCTATCTACTCGCAGCAACGCATCCTAGATTACATTAAGGAGAAAATGCCTAGCAGCTGCTCAGGAAGCCAACAGAAAAAGAAAAGAAAAGAAAAATACCAACAAAATAATAAAGTCAAAAGTCAGACAGAAAAATATTCAGCAGTGTTTGTATTTTAAGAAAGACAATGAAATAAAGCATCTGTTCAAATTAAGCTGCGTATGGGTGTTAAAAGTATTCAGAACGCATACAGGTGTTCACATATTTGTTAGTATTTAAACTATCCAAATTACAGCTGCAAAGATTAAACCAGTATATTTCCATATTATAATTGGAAAACAAAATTAATTATTAATTCAATGTAATTTCGGTAAAATAATTGTCTAAATCTCGTTAAATTTGTTCACAGTAAAATCTTTGTAGTAAATCCCACAAATTACAGTCTGGGAGCAGACAGAAAAAGAGAGGTAAATTCAATCTCCACCGGCCTTGTTACAGTTACTCTGAATGAACAAAATAAATGCCTAATTATTTTAGATACTTGCATTCCAATTACATCTTGTTTCAAATAAAGAAACAGGCAACATTTAACTGAAACCTACAGAAAGTGTTAAAAACAAATCCTCACAACCAAAAAGCCCAGGTAATGTTAGTAATGAATTTGTAATTAAAACCACTGGAGGAGATAAAATCTTGTGTGTATGTTTCATTAATTTTATCATTTGAAGCAGTCTTAAGACTTGTTATTCTTTCAGTAGGTAAACATAAGGAATTCAAAGATGGCATTTATTAGTAACAAGCAGAAACAGCTTTTTGGAGCAGCATTTGGAAAAGTTTTTGTCCAACAATACAATTTGAATTTAATTTGTCTAAAGTGCTCATCTTCAGCAAAGTCTACAAGTCATAGTCACGCTGTGTGAATCACAGAATCACAGAATTGAAGGAGTTGGAAGGGACCTCAAGAGACTGTCAAGTTCAATCCCCCTGCTAAAGCAAATTCCCTACAGTAGGTTGCACAAGTAGGCATCCAGATGGGTCTTGAGTATCTCCATAGAAGGAGACTTGACAACCTCTCTGGGAAACCTGTTCCAGCACTCCGTCATCCCTCCTATAAAGTTCTTCCACATGTTTGTATGGAACTTCCAGTGTTCAAGTTTTAGGCCACTGCTCCTTGTCTTATTGCTATATATCACTGAGAAGAACCTGGCCTCATCCATTTGCCTCCAACCTTCCCTTAGATACTTAGGAAGGACGCTTACAGATCACTACACCAAAAAAATATCCTGAATCTGACTAATGTTTTCCTTTCGGTAAATCTAGAACGTTCACAGACAAGAAGAAAAGCTCATGCTGCCATATAAACATACAAATTTATATCTGATTTATTTATGAGTCTGACACTTTTAAGGATCGATATCTTTTCCCAAAACTACTGCAGTTAACACTATATGCTAGACTAGGTAACAGATATGGGTTACACTTGAATTTGGAAGAAGGGGTTAAATATTCTATTGCTGAACAGTGTCAGGCATTCTGTTAAAATGTGCTTGAAAAAGGAAATTTTTGTCTAAAAACTTTCATTAAAACTGGCTTTTCATTACTTCATAGCTGTTATTCAAGCCTAAATGAGCTTGAGGAACAACTCGAGTAAATTCTCTATTTAATCTTTCTGCATTTAATCTTTCAGCTTTGGCATTTGTTTAGAACAAAATGGAATGCCTTAATTCATTATGTACTTACGATGAAGCACATACAACTGCAGTTCTTATTTTAAATGTATTTCAAATATCAGCCTTCGGTGACAACTAATTCTTAAACACATCACAACAGAATACGCAGTCTCCTTGTCACAAAATGTAACAAAAGATTAAAACTGGCAAATTAATAGATTGTCATAGAAGTAATTAAATAAATATATTTTGCTCTGAAATGTTAGCTATGTATAGCTACAGAAAACATTTCAGAGAACTGATGACACACCTGGGCACCCTGCAGAGAAGAGACAAACACTGTTCTCAGCTGAGCATAAATCACAGAATCATAGAATCGTTTGAGTTGGAAGAGACCCTTAAAAGTCATTTAGTTTAACTCTCCTGCAGTGAACTGGGACACCTACAGCTACATCAGGTTGCTCAGAGCCTGACCTTGAACATCTCCGGGGACAGAGCACCTACCACCAATCTGGGCAACCTGTTTCAGAGCTTCACTACTTTTATCGTACATTTTTTCTCCACATACAGTCTAAATCTCTCCTCTTTTAATTTGGAACCATTTCCCGTTGTCCTTTCAAGATAGACCCTACTAGGTATAGTCTGTCCCCTTCTTATATCCTCTATTTAGATACCGACAGGCCTTTTGATACTAAAGATGTAGGTTGAAGCTGAATGTGATGAACCATAAGTTCAGGAGTTACCTGGTTGTCTACTTTCTTCTGTTTCTTCTCTTTTAAGCACACCACCACTCCTGCCCTCATTGTTCCTCATGTCCCTCCCTTCCTCTCTCCAGCATGAGCCCAGTCTTCCTCCCTATGACTAACAGCAGTAGGTACTTCCATAAGGACATTAACACATTGTTTCTCACCCATCACTCACACCAACTCAGGAGAAGGTTTCCTCACAACAACTCCAAGTGGGCTAATAATGTGAGCTGCTGGGGTACTGTCATGCTGAATCATAGAACCACTAAGGTTGGAAAAGACCTCCAAGATAATCTAGTCCAATCATCCACCTACCACCAATATTTTTTCACTAACCCATGTCCCTCATTACAACAACTAAACGTTTCTTGAACACCTCTGAGGATGCACTACATCTTGTATCCAGAAAACACTGTGTGAACTTGTCACAGTGTTGCCATAGAAATACGTGTTCTATAAACTCTTACACTGAGCTAACAAATTCCCTTCTGTACTTGATTTCTTATAGGTTTTCATCACAAAAAGTGGGGGGAAATGATGCTTCTCATGAAGCTTCCACAGTTTCAGCACTGGAAGGTAAATGACTCCAAAAGACTCCCCCACTGAATCATATAATTTTTAAGCCAAAGCTTACCTTTGGTAAAACAGAAGATGAAACAGACAAAGTATACTGCCTTCTACCTGCTTCTTTAATATCACAGTGTTTGATGGTAACCATGGAGAAAAGATATTATTGGATTGTCAAGAGGCTGCTGAAAGCAGAGAGGTGAATGAAGATGTAGACTGTCCCTGAGCACACACTCCTGTTTCTACTCATATGCCCCCAATGCCACACTTGTCTCAGAGCTTGCATCTTTCCAGGTAGGCTCTTTCTCTGAGACTGTCTTTCTTGTGGCTCATCTTCTCTAGACACATCTTACATGAACACTGAGATAACCTGAGTTTCAGTACAAACCAACATTATACTTGGGAAAACAAATATGTGAAGTGACACTAGTTCCCCTCACCTAGGTGGTTTGCTTTATGGAACTTACTTTGGTCTGGTTGAATTAAAATGATAGCAGTGTAACAAAACTTGCCTTTAATGAGCAATCTCCCTGAACTTCAAAAGAGATTCCACAAAGACAGAAGCTAGTTTTGCTTTGAGTTGGGGCCAGACCACAAGACCTTTAGATGATGCTACACCTGCAGATTTTTGCACATGTATCACAGGAACAAGTTTCAATTTATTAGTGACCATTAGTAAACCATATATTTGTAGAATATACCTGTGCATTTTTCTTTTTTAAAGAAAAAACATTTAAGTTTACGGCCGTCATACTTAGGATAGTCTTTTACAAATCAAACCACAACCTGGATTTGTCTTCAGGACAGCCTCCCCATTCAGATATTGCTTCTGCTGTATTTAAAATAAATATTTCTTTCTGTCTCCTATGATATACAATAGAGTTATTTCTGATTTTATTGTTTTAGTGATCTAAACTATATGCAAGAGGTCATGATTTAGGTAGCTTTATCAAGAACTATTTTGACACGTAATGCAACAGAAGAGAAATTCCACTATTTTCAGCACGTCTTCTCTAAAGTTTAAGGCCCTCCCATCAATTAAAATTAATGTGTAGTTACCACACATACCCTGATGGAGCAAGTATTGAGACATGCTTTCAGCTTCAAGCAGTGGCAGAAATAACACATCTTTAGGTGTCTACAGGAAGACACCTTGTACTAGAGGAAGAACTTTTGAGATGTTGATGATGTCTAAGTAGGGATTACATTAAGAATGATCACTGTTTAAATGGGTGATTTTTTCAGTCAAAACCTCCATATTCAGATCCCAAAGGACTACTTTATTCAAGGACATTCATTCCATATAGTATGCTGTACTTACTTATACTTCAAGAGAATAAAGAACTGGATAAAAAATGTGGTAGCGTAAGCAAGAATATAAGGTTATGCATGATAAACTGTTACTAAAAAGAAAGAGAAGAAATACAAGACTTTGCGTAACCACGAAAATCAGAGTTGCACTCACTGATTTTTATTTATGTATTATCGTATTAAAAAAATATTCAGTGACAACTAGATTTGGCCTTGTTCTCTTGCCCTTTGTCCTAAAATGCACTTTAAATTCAACAGGTTCACTCACACATAGTAATTCTGTAGGCAAACGAAGCAGTTATTATATGATCAATAACAGTTCACAAGGCACTTTGCACACTAGTTCCTCATTTATTAAAGAGAAAAGCAGCCCACATCCAATACTACTTACTTAATAAAGACCTAAGAAAGGTCCAGAATATAGTTTCACAGCCACACAGCCAGAGAATAACATCTGCTACCACAACCTACACTGCAAACCCTAAAAAAAAAAAAAATAGTACATTTGACAAAATCCCACGTTTCGATGTGAAAACAAAATCTTTGGCTAGGCTCCACTACCTAAAATATACTATTACTTATGATTATGCTATCACAGGCATTGAATATTTAATTTATCTGAAATTACACATTCCTTTTGAAACTTTTATTTCAGAATTAAAAACTAGCATGAAATTGGCTTTTTTTCCTTTACAATTTACTAGAGTTTTTTCATTCTGAAATTCAGACAATTAAAATAAGAACATAATAAATGTGCAGTAAAGTGACATGCAGTAAACAAATATGTTTACTTTTTGCAGCCTCAACATAGCAGCTGCATAAACTGGAACTGCCCAGATCTGAATGAACTAATGAAGAAAACAGCAAAAAGGAGATAAAGGACAATTTGATACGGTTTGAGATAAGCAAGGAATTGTTTTCTGTATCTGCACTATACATTTCACTGCTTTTTGGTCCTACAGACTGATAAATACAGATGTGGTATTTTCAATGCAAGATTGGAGTAATTGGGTGTGAACTTCTAATAGAAATATTCATTTTCCACATATTTTTGCCCTGAAAAGCAAAGTAATGAGTCTTTAATACTTTTGTCTTTATTTGGCCCTTGCTTTTAATGCAGATTCAAGCTGAAAAGAAGATTCATGAAGATCCTGCACAAGAAGTAAAAATTGCCATGAGTTAAATGGAAAAAAGCACTTTTTGGGTGGTGGGATTTTGAATGTTAAACAGAAAAGCTACAGAATGACAATTTGTTTTTTACATGTAAGACAAGTACAGTTAGGGTTTGTTTTTGGTTTTCCGCAGAAAACTGGAAGACATTTTTTTGCTGAGGAATAATATGAATTTTCATATATAACTGTTTCAGTAGTGAGAGACAGTCACTTCTGGAGACTAAAACTGTATGTGAAAATCTGCTGAGCTAGAAGAAACTGTACAGGACAAAAACTTCAGAGGAAGCAAGCCCAGAACATAGATAACAGTCTGATGAATTTTTGCCCTTGTGTGCTGATTGTGTTTCAGTTCTTAAGTCTTTTTAAAATGGCTTTAAAAAGCCAAATGCAAGCTCTCTTATGTTTGACTTACACCTACAATGGATCTTGAGACCAGTAAAAAACTTGTATGTCCCGTAATCTTAGATTTACTCTTTTCTCCCCTTTTTCACAAATATAAAATAGCAGACAAGTCTAGTGCGCCTTCAGAACCAGTTATTCAAAACTATTGCAGACAAAGACAGCAAAGCAAAAGTACATACTAGTGTAACAACAACATTTTCCATGAGGTGTCAGCAGAAGTATCTGAACATATTGCTGAAGTCTTTCAAGTGTTTTCAGGCTTCTAAGCAGTCAGAGAGGAACAAGTTTCACATGTGTGATGTAAATAACCTTTCATAGTTCGTGTTTTAGTCACTCAGTACTCAAAGTGGCACTACTACTTGCATCCTCTTTCCCTCTCCAGCCTCCACAAGTGCTACTCTCTCTTGCTTCCCTCTCCAGACAACCCTTTATCAAGACGTAGCTGGTATTGAATGTGCTAGCTTTATTTTCCAGCACCTGCAATCAGGAAAAAAGTCACGTCCCACGTCTTTTATGTTGATAATTACTTAATTAAGAGAATTCAAATTTATTGAATGTCTCCAAGGACAAAACAGTATTTAGCTATGAATTTCTACTTCATGAGAATGAGAATCACAGAACGGCTTGTGTTGGAAGGAATTTTACAGACCATCTAGTTCCAACTCCCTGCCACGGGCAGAGCTGCTACTCACCAGATCAAGCTGCCCAAGGCCCCATCCAACTTCACCTTCCAACACCTCCCCATCCAACACCTCCAGGAATGGGGCATCCACAGCTTCTCTTTGCAGCCTGTGCCAGTGCCTCACCACCCTCTGAGTAAAGAATTTCCTCCTAACATCTAATCTAAGTCTCTCTTCTTTTAGTTTCAAATCACTCTCCCTTGTCCTATCACTGTCAGACCATGTAAAAAGTTGGTCTCCCCCCTGTTTATAAGCTCTTTACATTCTTGCAGGCAGCAATGAAGTCTCCCTGAGGTCTTCTCCAAACTGAAGAAGCCCAGCTCCCTCAGCCTGTCTTCGTAGCAGAGGTGCTCCAGCTCTCTGATCATTTTTGTGGCTATCCTCTGAACTCCAACAGCTCTCCATCTTGTGCTGGGTGCTCCCAGTCTGGACACAGTACTCCAGATAGGGTCTCACAAGGGCAGAGTAGAGGTGGACAATCACTTCCATCTCCCTACTGGCCACCCCTCTTTTTGATGCAGCCCAAGATAAAGCTGGCCTTCTGGGCTGCAAGAACACACTAGCCTTGTAACCTGAATCATGCCACTGCCAACAAGAATCACTTAGAAGCATACAGCATGCCACATTATACTACTTTAACTGCCTATTCAGAAAGTAGCAATTCTTTCTATTTTTCTTTTTCAAGTGAGGACATAGATGGACAAGTTAAATGTTTCATAGCAATATTTACACAGAAAACCTCATTTATAAACAACAAGCCACCTTTTGCAAACCGTGAAACTTGCATTAATGCCAGAAGCAATGTACCTATTTAGAAACCAAAATGCATGCATTCTTTATCACGTGTTGGATTTTCCATCTAATATTCAGAAAAGGTATTTGTACAGGTCTTGATTTATTTATTTTTAAAATGTTTCATAGCTTTACAACTTGAGTCAAAAGGTATGCTCAAATTTTCTAAAAATTCGAAATATCACCTCTATCTCTAGATTGATTATGCAGAAAAGACTTGTTATCATTTTTAACAGTAAATAAAGATATCGATTTTTAGTAATGTGCTTTTATATTTTTACTATATTATTTTAATAACTGTAGTCCAGTACGATGCTCTACATTCTAAACCTTAAATATATGCATGTATGTGGCTAGACTCTGCAAAACTAGAAATAATAAAATAATAGGATTAGATTGATTAAATACACAGTTTCAGTCTTGATAAATATCAGGAGCTTTCGTGTGCTTCTTAGACATCCACTAAAGACTGCTGAATATACATTTGCGAGATAAACACTATGCTTTAAATCAAGTCAAAAGAGCATGAGGTTTACTACATGGGATTATAACCACAGTGCAACTTAGAAATCTGAATTCATTTGAGATTTTTCCACATTCATATTTCAAATAACGAATGTTTCACAGGGGCAAAATAGTATTTGAATAGAAGCACAATAGATTTGTAACCTTTCATTTATGGTTTCCCTTCAGATTTGACCATTTTCCTGGACAACAGCACTACAAAATGTTAACAAGCTGGCATTCCAAAAACAAAAAAAAAAAGCAAATCCAGCATCTCCTTCGGTTTAAGCCATCACCTGACATTAGCAAAGGTCGGTCATCACTTAATTTCTAAAGTCTTCCAGTTGAGTTTACTCTGATGACACTTGGTGACAGACAATTAAATATGGAAGGCTACTGGTAAGTCCCTGAATATCAACTTTGCATCTTGCTCTGTTGGCCAGTAGAAATGCAGAAAGCACTGGCTCTGTATACAGGTCTGTAGGACCTAGTTAATTTTTTATGGTATTTTATATATGTAAAGTGAAAGTATAAATCATCAAGCAATGCACATCAATACTTAGATTGGCCCCACACAGAGTTCCACAGCAAATTGTAGCTCTTCAGCAAACAGCAAGTTTAGTTTACATAATTTCTTGAAGAAATTTCCATGATTTTTTTAAAAATGTACAAACAAAAGGCAATAGCACATATTTTCACCTAGTACGAGTATTTTTCTGATTATGAAATACTGTTTCTTTCATAGATATTAGACTTCATTTGCAGACAAAAACATAAAAACATTACTCACCTGCATTGGAACCAGTCAAGTTGTAACGTGCATTCAGCTTTTTAATGATATTTTCATGGATCTGATACCAGTCACTCTCTGTGTTGCACCTATAAAAATGATAACTTCTTTAACTCTTAAATGGGAACACAAGATTTTCAGACCTGCTTCACCACACACCTCCATGTAAATCCTGTTCTGTTCAAAAAACTATCTCAGTGGGTGCAAATAAAGCCCCAAGAAACTGCTTGGATCAATGGAAAGAATGAGAGCAGTCGTATCATTTGAGAAATGCCTCATGGAAATATCTGCTTCTTGTGGAAAAGGGCGGGAGAACGACAGGAGCAGTTATGCTCTGGAACTCATCATGAGCAAGTTCATCATCTATAATTCTATCCTTCAGTTCCAAAATACACAGAATATCTGTCCCACGACACTCAGGAAGACACATGGGACTCAGAGCTGGTCTTAGACAAAGATCTGTACTGTACACTTTGAAGTTATTTAAAATGGAATATGACCTTCAAGAGATAGTCAATTAAAGAGCAAATTATATCTCAGTATATATTTGGAAAGTAGCACCTTTTTCATGAGGAAAAATAGGCCACACTGAAAAGTGAACGGCTTAGACTTGACCTGGTCTTACTAAATCTGCTTCTCAATAATGTTTCTTCGTCCCTTCTTTTTTTTTTTTTTATTTAGAAAATAGGGTATAATGGGCAGATATATAAATCTAACAATTTGTTATCCAACCGCAAACACTTATTTGATTTCAACATCCTGGGAGTCTTAGTAAGAGCCAGCAAGCATTTTCACTGTCACACTTGATTGTTTTTCTGCGGCATCATCTCCAGCAGCTCTAATTCAGCACAGTGTGAGTACAGAGAAGAGAAAGGCTGCCTAAAAGCCTTCCATGTCTTCAATATTTGAGTGCAAACCCTGAGAGTCAGAACTTCCTCATGCACTCGACAAAATGCTTCCCAGGTTTATGTACTTAGAATAGGCCACTGCACAAAACAGCTCTTACTATAATCTCTCAGATCACGATCAGCAGGAAATTACATGCACTGTGTTGCTACGAACAGAAACACGAACTTTCTTCCAAATACCGTCAAACTCCACTATTTCATGAACCACTCATTTTAAGATCTTTTTTTGATTTTTCATTCTTCAGCATTAACTGCCTCTTACACTTAGCTATTTCCATTAAACTATTGCTTACCTACCTTGCCTTCTTTTTTCTCTAAAGTTACTTCTGCTAGCTGCCTAGGCAGCGCAAGCTGTCTAAACAAGCCTTGAAAACACTTCATGTTGCTTTAAAGAGAGAGCTCCGGAAGCTCTTACAAGGATGTGATAAATGCTGAAACATACAAGATCTGAAAGGATGCAATCTTCATTTTTAACACTGTCCCTTTTTACAAACAGATCTGTAGAACTAGCCAAAATTTCTAAACTGTGATGAAAAAAAAGAACTTAGATACTGTACTTTTTTTACTCACGCCACATTTAAAACCACTGTTTTTGATGTAAACCTACTGTGAAATAGTTCCAATAGTTATGAAAAAAAAAGCCATTCCTTACATGTACACTTTTAAGATGAGGTCATCCTTTGAATCTCCTGCCAGCAAATCTGCAATACTGAGGACCGCGCAGCCAAAGGGCCGTCTGTACTGTACGTTGCAGGCATTTTTCTTTTCTCCAGCTCCCATTCGCCCTGACAAACAAAATATACATTTGATGTATAATGTACTGTCTCCCTTAAAACCACAGAATGGAGGCAGGGAGCAATCCAGCTCTGTATGGTGACAGCTCTGAGTATGTGATGCTAAGCGTACTCTGCAAATCTAGTCCACCCCTCTCTACACTACATTAGGATAACAAATGGTTCAGGAAACCCATTAATGATGTGTTGATCTCGTAATACCAGAGGTACTGTTCATCCTCTCATGACCTCGAGTCCGCAGCTCTTCCTGATACTCAGTGACAGCTCTACTTGAGACACCACCAAATAAAATTTAGTGTTCAGACATGACAGAGTGTCCACCACCATTTGCTGTCCAGTAACAATATTTTACGTGGCTGTTGCTACTTCTGATTTATATGAGAAGTCTTGTGACTGAACCACTACAGTTTAGAAATCAAACGCTGCCTCCAAGCAGGCAACTTGCTAGCAGGGGGATAAAATTGCAGAAATCAAGGAGAGATGAAACTCGGGGAGAAAAGATGACAAAGGGCAGGAGAACAAATTATGGTACAGAAAGAAGGCAGTCAAGGAAAATGGAGTTGAAACAAAGTATTTTTCTATTTGATTTAAATGCAATTCATCAGTCTTCTTTTGGTATTTCTGATAGATGAAGCTGCCCTCTTTCTAACCATTTTATTCAATTATGTTCTGGCAGCTATGTATCTTTCCTACCAAGTCTTAACTTGTGACAAGAAAAGCCTCTGGCTGTACTTGCCACAGGGCAATGCCCTGTGTTCTATACATCACAGAAGCTAGAAGAGTAATTGTTCACTTTCACACCACAAAGCACATAAAGGTTATATTAACTTTTTAGCATTTCACTCATTCGTACACAGACTTGCTGTGAATATATTTTGTAACTATACAGAAGGGAAAATTCTATGCCACATTGTTCTTTAAAGCATTTACTATCCTCAAATTAACTCATATTACACCAGAATTTACTACACTTTTTCCCAGCCCTTGCCAAAAAAAATGCAATATTTTGGTACTCCAGTGAAACACTACCACATCATGAAAGTGCAAGGAAAAATCATCCGAGTTGTAAAACAGCACTTACTCTATAATAAATTGTTTATGAACTCAGCACAAGTTATAACTACCATATTTGAAAACAAAATACCTTGCAAAAATAGGAAGATATATTTAGTCATGCAGTGATGCAACTAGGGAGACCATTTACAAAAAAAGAAATAGATCTAAGATCTCAAAAGCAGACCCAAAGAATCTTGCTTCAAATCAGCACAACCAGGAGGTTAACTTCTTAAAATACATATGCAGCACACTTTTTGACTCTTCAGCTTTGTTTCAGAAGACACAATATCTGCCTGTATCATCATGGATTAAAATTATTACATGACATCGTTCACTTACTTCCTTCTCCTCTTTATAAAGGGATCAGGGAGAAGACAAAATTTATCTGAACAATTTCATCAGATACTATTTAATTTCTAGGTAAGTTTCCTGTGAACAAACGATGCTTGAAATTACTCTCTTTGTAACAAGAATGGACTCCCCAGTGACAACTCCATCATTTTAGTGTAGTACACATATGATATGCCCTAATTTCGTTTTGCAATAGTAACAAAAAATACTGTATCAAAACTCATCAGCGCACTTGAAAAATAACACAAAAGAGTGCTGAGAAATTCAAGGCAATTTTCCCATTAGAAGAGAGGCATATGCTTCATGAAATTTATACAGAGACTTAGCAAATCTAACAGATCCCAAAGCTGACCCCAAGTGGTTTTCTTCACTGTTATATACCTACCAAATGTCAGATTTCTACTCACAGACCGTTATACCTACCTATTCGGATAATGTGCACAGTGATATAGATGTCCTTCCTGAGTTCACTGCTACTCAAATCCTGCACAAGACCAGAACCTCATTATTTCTGCCTCCTGATTAAAACATGATATTTAAAAAGATATTTATGCATTGCTTTTACTGCCAGTAACAGTGATAAATGAACAGTGAGGTCATTTATATAGAATTAATAAATTATCCATTTAACACTTCAAATTGGTGGACATGCACTCAATATGTCTGTCCTAAAATATCATGGGCAAGAATTTGTCAGGCAGCAAAATGGGAGAGGAGGTCAGAAAAGATTCAGCGTGTGCCCTGAAGAGTAATGGTGCTTTTGTGCAACTCCTAATATCTTGAAGTTAAAAAGAGCATTGCACAAACCATCTTTTGGGCCTAAAACTCACAAGTCTTTGTTGCAAGAAAAAAGACTGCTACATATATGTACATGAAGTACATACATCCACATATTGGCAGAAAACATTCAACTTGCAATTTAATAATACCCATTAACCACCCTTTAGAACTAATAAAGTAAAATCTTAGGGAGTACCACTGAATCAACTACAGAATAACTTAATCCAAATTTGGTTTTAAATACCCAGCACAAAAAGGATTGAGAATAGGAATAACTCACCACAAAAAGAGAACAGTGTCTTTCAGGCTTTTCTGGACATTTTGGCAAACCATTTCTATTCAGTCTTAAAAAAAATCGTTCACTGTAAGAAAACAAACACAACAGATACTTTGAACAACACTACAGTAAAATTAGATCTCATATTGATCTTATTTTTAGATGTAACCTTTGTCAAGATATAAAAGAATGAAATAATTTCTTATTAAAAGGCTGAAACATATCAAGAAAAAAAAAAGGAAAAGACTAGATAAGAGTAGTTAATCATCTAATAAAATTACTGAAAACTCAATACAAACTAGAAGACTGATTGTATTTTGAAAAAATGATACTGTATATCCCAGTCCATAGAGCAATAAAATTCTTATATCCTAGTACTGAAATTAGATCCGAGTGATGTTGTATTGATTCTTGCTAAACAACTGTCAACATTGCCACATTCGTATTCAATCAATATTCTTTTTCAAAGACAGGAAGATAAATGCCATGGGACATTTTTCCTGCCTAACTCTATGAAAATTTCTTTCTATACTGCACTGATTTTGGCGGTCTTACAAGTTGCAGCAGGCAAATTTCATTTTCAGAATTCTGTTTTGCAGTCGGCTGCAGGGTGCCAAGTACTGCATCAGATACAAATAACAACAGTGATAGTAGAGAGATGCAAAGGACTCTTATTTTGGAGTAAAAGTGGGCACAAGAACCCACTGAAAGAGAAATTACTCTCTGAAAAATTCCTATTTGATAATAGCTTCATCATGGACAATCTCTGGGAGAACTTGTCATTTCATGCATGGAAAACTTCGGAAAATTCAAGCTTTCCATGGTTTGGATAATTTTCTACTAGATACAGCCTCATAGAAACATAACCATAACATTTATGCATTGAGAGACATGCAATGAAGAAAAAGTAGAGGACTCAGAAATGGTAAGTTGTGCACAAGTGTTACGTGTATGTAGCACAGAAAGTAATGCCTCCTATTTATTTCCATGGAAATTACAATAAATACAAACAATACAACAAAACTATTTGATAGAGCAAATTCCCAGCTACAAAACACTATTTCTCAACACAGTCACCATCATTAGCTATGCGTTTTCATCAGTGATCAACAAGAGCCTGCATGCCATGCTAGTGAAAATCTACACCAGCAGAGGTGACCCACTGTTTCACAGTTGCTATGATGGCACTGGTGCTTGGAAAATGTTGCCCATGCAGTCCATTTTCGTCGGCCTAAACAAATGGAAGTCAGAAGCTGCCAAATCCAGACTATATGATTGGTCTGGTATGACAGTCTTGTCACCAACAATGATGCCAGGAAACTGCCACCTTCAGCCTCATGTTGGTTCAATGATGCCAGGAAACTGCCATCTTCAGCCTCATGTTGGTTCAATAGATCCCAACAAACTTGCTTGCAGTGTTCTTTCTGTTTGATACTCCAGTGTTGCCACCATTGTTTCCAATGCACTGAAGCCAATATCCAGTGCATATACAGTCCCCTGGCCATAATCTGCCAATTCGCACACAGAAGCTGACTGAGACAGTCTTCATTTTGTGATGTGACAGCTATGCATGGCTTTCCAGTGATTTGTCTTTCACATCACCGTCATCATTGCTGAAACACACCATCCACTGCCTCACTGTGCTCACATACACTATTCGGTCTCCATAAATGTTCTGCAAGTGTTGATGAATGTTAATAGGTGCCATTTTTTCCACATGGAGGAATTCAACTCTACACCTTTGCTTCATATACACTTCCATGACAGACATCATTCTGCCAGACTGCCCCTCTGCTGTCATCTGTCACACAGCAACAATATGTAACAGAAAACTGGTTTCAAGGTTCAGCCTCTACTGCCATACCAACACCATTCGCCTCTGACACCATGAGCTGACATTATAACATGGAAGGCATTAGTTTCAGAGCAGCCAGTGTATCTGTTACTCTTCACACTTTCACCCCCAGCCCTGCCTGGCCAGAAGTTGAGTCTGAACACCCTGTAATACTCAAATAAAACAAAAAAAAAATTCCAAAGTGAGATTATTACAACTGGTTTTCTCTCAGCTGTACCCGCCTCTCCTGCTTATTCCGAAAGCTAAACATGCTTTACCACTGCTCTCAAAATGCAGCTGGCAAATCACAAGAAATATGTTGGATAAAATGCGACACAATATTATCTAATTAAATTTTTACTACACCAGTGTTTGCTTTGTACAAAATCTGGATCAATCATTAACAGAATCAGTCGTTCACATTGAAAAGGATCTCAGAAGATCTCCAAGTCCAACCTCCTGCTCAACACTGCACCAGCCATAAGGTCAGATAGGCTTGCTCAGAACTCATCCAGTCAGGCCTTAGAAATCCCCAGTGATAGAGGCTGCGCAGCTTCAGTGGACAATGCCTGACTGTCCTCAGGTTTTTCCTTACATTCAGACGCAGCCTCTCTTGTTTCATTTCTTGTTTATACTCATTGATGGCGCTGACCATCTTGCAGGTACAGGCAGATGCCTGTTAGCCCCCTCCCCAGGCTGACCAAGGCCCACTGCCTCTGCTTCACCCCACAGGACAACCAGCTCGGGGTCTTCTGCTGAATTGCCATCCAGTCATTCATGTCTGTCTTGTATGAGAGGATCCAAACCGGCATGGTTTAACCAAAACTGCACAGGAGGGAATAATCTCTTCTCTAGATCAGCTGGCCACATTAGTGTTATCATAGCCCAGGTCACTGTTAGCTTCAAAAGCACATTTCTTAAAAGTTATGATTGCTTCATTAAATGTACTTCATTAAATGACTGCCACTTACCAAGGCTGAACCTACAAATGCCTAGACTTTTTTTTTGGGAGCATTTAAAAACGTTTGTGCAGTCTTCAGCTATGTAGGTTTTGGTTTTTTTCATCAGACAGCATGAAAGGCAGAACCTAAGAATAGTACAGTTGAACTCAAATACCTCTGAGTGCATGAAATGTTATTTTCTCAGAAACGTTCTTGTTTTATGGTACAGTCAACTTCTGCAGCTTTTGTCTCCATGGAAACTTTAAAACTGAGTTTTAAAGAATGTTTACATGGATATATTTTTTAAAAGAGAAACAAGTTGGTATTTTGCTGTTGATTTAAAAATGTTATTCAAAAGACTTATGTCTTTTCGTTTACATTTACTTCATTCTCAATATCAGAAAATACCGTTAAGAAAGCACAAAGCTTTATTTATGGAATCTCACACAAAGTCCATGTTTACTTATATTATCAAAGCAGTTAAATCTTTAGGACCCATTTTGTTGGATAATGTGCAAAACTAAAGAAAAAAAAAAAAACAATGCTGAATTTAACTGGGACTGTTCTCTTTCTTCACTGAGCATACTTCTGCAGAAATCAAAGGCACATCCTTTAAAAGCTTCCTACTCACTATCCACCTGGATATGAAATTTACAAGTGCTGCTTACACTCACAGACCATGAGATTATGATTCACAACACAATTAAAAGCCAAAGACTTTGGTCACACCACAAAGAAAAGCACTGATTGCAACATATGTGTAATGGTTGCGCAGATCCATTTTCCTCATCTGAATTTGAAATTTTGTTTGACTGAAGCACGGGAGGTAGCCATGAAAAAGGCAAACTGAAATAACCCCCACAAAATCTTAATACTTGTTCAGTGCTACAATGTATTTCAAGCAAAAAATAATAATAATAATAATAAAGAAATAGCACCAGTTACAGTTCAGATAAAAACAGTTACCTTTGAACATTACCACAGAGCAAATGCAGATATACTTGCAAGATCATGAGAATAAAATAACTTTTTAATAAAATATAGAGAGCATTCATGTTTATAAACAATTCAGAGCATTTCTATAGAGAAAAATAGGTTAGAAAATGGTTGAGGAAAGTAAACAGCCTTTCAAAAACAAAATAAAGACTGAGAATTCCCAAGATCTGAAAGCTTGGCTTCAAACAGTTGCAAAAGCTCCAGAGGGTGAAATCTAGGGCTAGGATCTTATTTCACAGCAGCTTTCTCGGCAGTCATTTACACATACGTATATACGGCAACCACACACAGCAGAAATCCCAAAGCAGAAATATCTTTCCTTTCTATGAAGTTGGTTTGATTTTAGTTTAGATTGCAATGCATTTTTTATGAGCACCAATCTTCATAGATAAATATGCTGCACAGATTTAAACTCTGCTGTCTTCCCACCGAAAATAAGGAAATAACTAATGCTGGAGAGATTAATTTAAGAAGGTCAGCAAGGGATTTCTGTACTGTAACTTCCCGTGTATTAGTGAAGCAACAATGTGTTCCAAATCTGCAGGCTTAACACACGAACTTAAAAGAAACACTGCCACAAACTGTTCTATTTTCATAAGCGACCCCTATTTCCTCAGTATTAGCAGGAAAACTTTACCAGTCACATGTTAGCAGTCTAGACAGACTGCTTGTTCTATGATTTATAAACACACTATCAAAAAACAAAACAACAACAACCAAGAAAAACAGCCACATGGCATACGCTTGCAGTAAAGCTGTTGATCCAATACTCACAGCTCTCAGCACAACTTCCCTTTCTGACATCTTTGCAAATGATCTCTATGTAAATAAAGGTTTTCGTGTTTTCTAAACTAAATGCTGAGAGACAATAAGAGAATATTGATGTGAACTGCATGAGCTCAGGTCTACCAAATTCCAGAACACCATTAGGGGATGCTCACTAAGAACTAGAATCTGGATCTACTGAATGTATAGCTAAAGGGTCATTGACATCATAAAACCACAGTCAGACACAGAAGGTTGCCCTTTTACTTAGGGGTGAAATGCAGAGGAATGTGGTACAAGAAGTCATAAGTTACCGAAGTAAATAAACAAAAAAGCTTTAAAAGTATATTCTTAATTACAAACTAACTGAATGTAGATGTGCCAACATGACTTTGCAGTACAAGCTGTTCCACAGTAAGTCAGTCCCTGTACTTTAACTCTTTTACATACTTTTGTGAAAACCATACTCCCATTTCAGGCCGAAAAAGAAGTAACAATGAGCAAAGATGGAAAGGAAGAATGAGTATTAGAAAAAAAAGATTTCAGCCAATTTCAGATAAAAGCACTAGCACAGACTAAAATATATCACCAAACCAATATTATGATGCTATATTGAAGCTTATCATCACATCTAGATGTGCTGACAATGTGGGAAGAACAAAAAATATTTTGAATGCTAGCTTTATGCTGAGGAGTCAAATTTTCCCTATATTAGAAGTGGAGTTAATGAGGGAGGAAGGAAAAGTGAGAGAATAAAGGGAGATAGGAGAGGAGACTGATGGAAAGGAAAATCAGATAAATATATTAGCTAAATCAAACTCCATCTTCCATCTCTTTACTAACAGAAGACAGCCTTAAAAAAACAGTTTTTTGTCAACACACTCTATATTGTATTATACTCTACGAATATCTGCAACTGTATTTTAACTAAAAGGTGGTATTACACATTTCCTGAAAAGATTAACAAGTTACATTGGAAAATGACAATTTAAAATTATTATTTGATGAAGTACTAAGAGTGAGAGGAAGATAATGTGCTTTTGAAAAACAAAAAGCACACTGGAATCTCTCATCATGTATTTACAACTAAAAACAGAACACAAACCAGAAGCCAGAGCCTTCAGTAATGGTGAGCTTAGTCTGCCACCAATGAGAAACGTTTTGCAGCACAGCATTATCGGCACACAGACCTACAGATCCCTTAAGCTGAATTACAGACTTGATCATTATCCCAGTAGCTGGCTGAGGCAACAGCACAGATACAAGTAGATTTGCTGTATTTTAACCCCAAAGATGAACATTCTTTGGAATTCATAAATTCCAAAGAGGAATTGGTAAAGGTGAAAGGAATTTAAGAATACCCCACTCCCTCCAAAAGCCCAAAGGCTCCTGTGTATTCATCTTCATTTGGGGGCTTATAAACGGCAATGCTGTGTTGTCTTGTGATGTCTCTGCCTTTTATCAATACCCAGGACATCAGTTCTTGCTAAGATGATCTGTAAGCCCATCAGAAAACCTCTGCTGTTAAACATCTCTGATGATTACTTAAACTTGTCACAAATACATCACGAGTGGTGCACATACACACCTCTATTCTAAAACTTCCTCATTTTTAAAGAATAACCTACCTACCATTTAACATTCAAATGGTAAAACACCAGCTACAGGAGAGGTCACTCCTTGCAATGTTTTTATCACAGCAATTAAAAACAATAATTTCTCCTGTTGCTTTTCAGTTTTTACATTGCAATCGGTATGAGGGCTATTTGTTAGTGCTCAAGAGAGACCTACTCCAGATCAAAGGTTTCACTTGGGTTAGTTTATCTGCTTTAAAATGGGTATGTCTATCTGAGAGAATCTCCATATAAGTGAGCACCATTACTCCTGACACAGCAAGTAGAAGATATCAGAAAATCTCTGAAACCTTTCTTTCACTGAAAATGAAATTTCATAGGAGGAACTGAGCTAGGTAATGAAACAGCTAATATCTAACACACTTCAATTGGGAATAATTAGAAAAACAATGAAAGAAACAAGTTATGTCTTCTCTTAAATACAAGAACATTAAAGAAATGAACAAAAAAAGCCTTCCAAAAGCATATTCCTGCTAGACTACACTCATACCTGTCTTTGGCAACTCATTCCTACCCCATTCCACTTCAGTTATGAAATGCTATCCACAAATTTAGTTTCCTTGCCGGAAATTCTCCCATACAAGTGTTAAAATGTTACAAAAGCTGCCTTATAAGCATTAAGCAGAAAAGTCTAGGCAGACCGGCCAATGCAAACGGTCTTGAGGAAATGCCAGCTTCTCAAAAAACACTTGGAACACTACCCTGAAGCAAGAGGCTATTATTCTCTTACAGTTCTGGAATGGTTTGAATTTAAAAAGCAATTTATCAAAATTCTCACTAATCACAGCAAATTACACAGTACTGCACAAAATTAGATTAATGGAATGATCTATAAAAATAAGTACTATTAAAACATATAGAATGTCTTAAAACCAGGATTAACCTTTCTGATCACTTGGCAATGAGTGGCAGTAAAGATCTGTAGAAAAGACATTTATTACAGAAACCACCAAGGCCAAAATGTTTGGAGGACTCAGCTGTGCCAAACATTCCTTTTATATGCATTCTGCCTGCAACGTAAATCACATCTGCTTATACTACTGTTGTTGACAAGTAAATAAAACTGAGCTACCAAAAAATGACTTACTTATAAAAGAAAGATATATTTTGGCTATTGATATCTGAGTGCCATGCACATGAGATAGTAATGAGAATGAGAAAGTAATGAGAATGAGAAAGTAATGTCACCTTACTTTCTATATGACACATCGGAGTAATTTTTAACTTAACTGGAATACCATCTGTGGGGAATGGCTACTGTAATAAAGGTAAAAATATCCAATGCTTTTACCTTCCTTCAAACACACTGCTTGAAGAAAAATAGGCATCCCCCAAAATACCAAATACAATGGAGAAACATGACAGAGATATAGAAACCTTCATAAGATACACACCCACCAATTTTGAAATTTCTCGTTAGTTAGGATGTGTTCCTGTGAAGTTTCTAAATCCCAAACAGACTTTTCAGGTCAAAAGCAAACTGGGGACAAAGAATCCTTGTTACACTGTGAGAGGCAAGTTGCATGAACACTGCAACTGACAGACTCTAGTTCCAATGTATTTATTATTGACTTTAAATGTCAAGCTACTAGCTAGCACAAGTGTTTCTCCTTTTCCTTATGAGTTGTTTTTCACTGTAAAACAAATGCAAATGTAACTAATTGGGCAAACTGACGAGGCCAGCATTCTTCCTTCTGGTGTGAAGGAACTCCACAGCAGGGAATTTAATTCAGTATTCTCAGGCAAAGAGCATTATTCACTTGAGACACAACCTTTACATTTCCAATTTGAAGTAATCCACCTGACTGCAACCAAGAAACCTTTGCTTATCTTCTCTTGATGACTCCTACTACAGAATTTCTCCTCATTCTAGGATCAAGAGATGTCGTATGACTTCTGTTACTTCACTACCCTGCCAAGAAAGGCCTGAATATATTCTTGCACATCAGAATCATTCTGTTCACAGTGGATAACTAGAAAGAATGGTGCACAGTTTTGGATGGGGAACTTTTAAAGTTTCCAGAAGTTCAAGTTTCTCCTTCAAGCTGCTTCTTATAACCGTATGTGTACTTCTACTTATAATCACATCAAATATATTCTTGCCCACGTGTGTAAATTACCAGGTACCTTGTCATAAACAAAGCCAATAGTAGTGAGTACATCAGTCAATATAAAGGATAATACCAAAATGAAAAAAATAGCTACCTTATTCAATGAAGTACACACCACTGTTAACCATTCTGTGAGATATTTAGATATTTTTATTCCAAATGTGTAAGGGATTGTTAAAAGAGTAATGGCCCCTCTTGAAAAACTGATTTTTAAGTTTCACCCTTGTACTAAAATTACGAGTCCTGAATGAGCAGAATAAAACCAGGCTCCTCGTGTGTTACCTTGTTTCTAAGGAGGAACAAAACAGAGTAATAAGTGGCTCAACTAGAATGAAGGATATCAAAATAGCTGACAAAGGCAAGATGCATAATCTCTCCTGCATCTACAAGGTGCAGATACACACGCACTGATTTTGTGTAATTCACCGTGGTGTAATTTAAGTACTGCACAAGATTAAAAATGCTTGCACACGATGCACAGGAAACTAAAAGTAACACTGAACCCCACTATGCTGTGGTCCTGTAAAAGTAAAAAACATGTTTTTGTGGAAATACTGTAAAGGAAACATAGCCCTGAGCTAGTTCATTTCTTCCAGTTCTCCTATGTCACTTCCCCTACCAGAAGCACTGCTAGCTTCTGTAGCTCAAATCCTGCCCAGGATCCAAGGCTGCTTCAAGACCGAAAGCATTCATAGATAACGTTGAGGTATTCACATAACAAATAATTTCCAAGGATTTCTGTTTAAGTGTAGGTTATGCATGTTAAAACATAGTATTCTAAGAAAGAAAGGCAGAGTAGCCTTAATGACAGATTACAAGGAGAACCTAGACTGTGTGTAGTGTATTAGATTGCATTGTACTGAGTACGCTATCAACTACATGTTTTTTTTTCTGAAAAACATCCTGTTTCTGAAAAGCTACAACAAAGACCAGTGTGAATTGTGCACCTCTCTAGTCAGAGATCACTCCTTCCAAGAAATTCTGTGCTATGGGAGCTGGCAAGTGATTCTGAGACAATTAAAACATAATCTTACACATTCTGTTTTTTCCCCAAATTACATTAGTTCTTTTAGGTAACAGTGGAAGTGAATCTCTCCTTCTATTAATTAATCCTCTGAATTTTCATGACATTCAGAAGCACAGAATTTAAATATCAAACAATCAGATATGTACAGTAGCAGAAAATGTGAATATCAATTAATGCATGTGCACATGTAAAAATAAATGTGTGCACACTGTCTCCAGCCTTTGTATTAGAAATATATTGCACCATCTAAACTGCTTTCCAAATTTAATTTTAAAGGGTCTCACTGATTCCCCAGTCCTCATTTGTTGTTTTCATTGTAGTTTCAGAGAATAAAATAAAGAATAAGGTGTCTGGAAAGAACCTGGAAAGAACAGTAGATGCACTCCTAGTGTGAAACATCTGCATGATGACATGGAAAGAACCAAAAAGAAGCTAAAATTCATCTAGGTGGTTCTGAATTGGAACCTCTGGAATATCAGAAAGACAGCACTAATCGGCAGCTGGGTCTTTTGGTTCTTTATGGAAGTATAGCTCTTTACACATTCTTCTCAACTTTTCAACTCTGCTGGATAATAACTACCCTATAACTGCCATACTACAACACTTCACCACTTGTCTTTCCTTGCTCTGAATTTCTAAATAACTACTGCCAGTGAACTGCTCCCCACAGTACGCTGAACAAATTCTTCATAGGTAGACAATCACATACACAGCATATGCCTGTACTTTTTAAATAACTACTGTAGTGCATTAGATAACACAACATACTGTTTCACAAGTATATTTTTCCATCTTCTTCGTGGCTTAGTGTCCCACATTACTGAGAAGGAAGAAAGAATTCAGCTATTTGAGTGCTGATGTCTGCAGCACTGATCCTGAGTAAACTGGATATTAAAACTCAAGTGTAACCCCATTGATTTACATGTTTAAAGTAATACCGACTCCTTGAGCTCTAGCTCAACAGAGGCCACAATGATATCTCAGCTTGCAATGAAAGACATCTCAGGTTCAAAACAGTGAGACTTCTGGGAAATGGAAATAAATCATTAGTTAGGTTGGAAAGGTGTTCAAGCCATCTTTTCATTCCTGTTTTTCTGACTGTCAACAATTAACACTAGTCAATTATGTAAATTTCCAGTGAGAGGGATGGTTAGAAGTTTGTTTATTTAAGCTGCCATGATAGCAACTTTTATGTTTGGGGAAGTTGCAAAAAGCATGTTTAGACATCTTTCTTCCTATGCTAAAATTCTTTAAAATTTCCACAGAATAGGGGCCAGTGGGAGGGGCGGGTAGGGGAAAGAGCATTTGCTTCTTAAATGGAAAAAAAATGACATCATGGCTTTTTCTCTGGAAAACAAAGTACCAAAAAAATAAATTGTAACTCAAATCAGCAAATATTTTGACCCATCAACCATGGGTTTCAGTTTTCAGCAGGAGATAAAAATGATTTAAATAAATACACAACTAAAAGAAGAAATACATTAAAAGGTTAATGATTTGTATTACGAAGTTGAGGTTGAGACTCCAACAAACAAAAGGTAATCTGTTTAACTTTGAGACGGTATAGAGTCTACACAGTCCTTAAACATATAACCAAAAGCTTACAAAATAGAAAATGTAGGTTACTTTTATTTGCCTTGGATAAGCAGTCTATTCCTCTTTGTGTTGATGAAGAATCTGCGCTCATTTGAGGGCAGTATGATAGTAACAAACAAGGTTGTTCAAGGTGACAGAAAAAGGAGGATTAGCATGCCAGCTTATCTCCGCTTCTCCCGCAGATGTGGCCAGAGGCATCAATCATTTGTGATAAGACATTCATATCATATTGACACAGACACGAAATGTATATCAGTTGTTAAGGAAAATCTTAACACACTCCATCTTTCTAAAGTGCTGCCTTAAAATTGCTCTATTAATAGCATTGCTATTTGGAGAAAATGATAACATTAAGAAAGTGGCTTAGAGAAGATACAGCTAGACAAGAACCGTGTGTGCCATTGCAGATTTAAGGAAAAAATGTCAACATTCTACTGCAGTATGTTGTTGTAACACACAGAGGCAAAAACACTACATAAATGTAAAGGTCAGCAAAACAACTGGGACTTTGGGCAGGAGACAGAGCAGCATCCTCATACATATCATCAATAACAAGAACAAAGCCCACTTATCTGAACAAATGCAGGTAACTGCATTTGTGGTAACTGGCATAATACCCTTCATTCCCTTTTTCATAGTGCAACCACAAGATGATAATTGCCTGTGTCTAAATTTCAATAAAGAAACAGACAGGATTTCTGGGTATGTACAACAAATAGAAATATGGTCTTACAGTAGCTATACTGGAAAGGTAGGTATTTCAGAGCACACTGAGATATCTGACTTTTGGAAAGCAAAATGTATGTGTAGCATCAGAACATTATTGTGGCAAAAAATAGACTGTGAATAATATGCATAAGCTTGAAAACAGCAAAGTTGGTGAGAAAAAAGCTGGTGAGATCTTTCAAACAAAAACAATAAATAAAACAATATATACTTTTTACTGAAGAATTTGTTTCAGATCTCCAGTGCCCAGAGCCCAGCTTCTTCTGGTTATACTAAGGTCACCACTTCCACAACTGCTTAGTAAATGATATGAGCACAACCAGGGAAAAGAACATACTATGATCAGATGTCCTTTACTTGTCCAAAAATCTAACAGTGCAAACTGTGATCTGTGTCATCTGTCAAGTATGCATTGTAGACTTGGTATGTGCAACCTCACTGCTGATTTATTTACTTAACTTTTATGCTGGTAAGAAAATAAGATACCTACAAAGCACCTACAAATCATCACCACATTCTTTGATACTCTAAGTGCTGGGAATCTTCTGAATTTACAGAAGAAAAGCTAGCAGTTATTTCTTTAGAATAGAAAAATATCAGAAGCTTCCTAAACTCCATAAATAATCACACATTACAACAGATTTAGAAACTAGCTAATGAAGAACACAAGATTGTTGAACTCCTACAAAATGTTTTAGAGAACACACATTTCCAGTCTTCTTTTGGAGATCCATAGTATCCTATCTTGTGCCAGGAGTTTAAATTATGTATTTTCCTGTAAGTGCACCTCACACTAAACTCAACTCAAATCAGGCATCTAAAATCCCATTTAACTATGAAAATGTCTTTGTAATGTTCTTGTAATGGCTAACGCCCAAGGTAAGAAGTGATAGAAATAAAGCTGAGTTGCTCCATGTTCTACACAAATTTTCTCTGTTCAAACTATAATCCTGTAATATTCACCTTACATATGCTATTTTAAGATCTACGTCATCAGCTTAGTTTGTATCAGATTTTTGCTTTTGAAGAAAATCTCTTAGTTGTCTCCACAATCCATCTTTTGATTCACAATCCAAAATAGTTTTAGTGGATTTCTACTGAATTAAACTGGAAGACAGACTCTCCAGACCATTGCTGGGCATTCAGATCACACAACCTCATAAATTGTCTTTACTAAAATCCTCCGAACATTTACAGATGTTAACATTGGGCTCTGAGCATCCGCTGCTGTTCTGCAACTCCCACTGGCCACCACTGCCTGTACACCGCAGTCTTACAGCAAATTTAGATGACATGAAACGAACTTTCAAAGCTCAGTATTACATTGATAAGCCCTTTGGATTTTGCTTTTCTCAAACATTAGTTGAGCACGCCAGCTTCAAGGAACAGATTTTACAAAAGCATTTTAGAACAACGCTAATTACTGTCTGGACTCTCAACACATCTAGACTGAGTATGCTGAGAAAATGTACTTTAGAATAGACTATGATGCTGTACCTCTGAGTACCTGGTAAAAGCTCAGCAGCAACCAAGAACATAGGACTGAACCGAAAGACAGAAAAGTCTTAGGAGAAAATAAAAAATATGATAACAGACTTCTTACATTTTCCAAATACAAAACTGATACTACAACTATGTACACTCAAAATTTTGCTTGTATATTAGGTTTTTTCAGTGCAATTAGTGCAACAAATGAAAGCTTAATCAAGACAACTTTTCACTTTTCTAAAGAATAAAAAGCTGAAGAATACACAAACAAGGCTTTTGACTGGCACAGAAATAAAAAGAGAAGAAGAATATAAGTTAAGACGACAGAGCAGTGCATAAAACAAAGAGTTTTACTGAGGCAAGTCATACGGCTGCATCATGTTAAAGTAGAGCCATTCACAATTTTACCAAATACCATGCAGGGATAACACAAATCATTCCTACAAGTAGTTTAGCTAGAAAATACGTATATCTACATATGCATACACACAGAGTCAAGATAAGTTACTATGCACTAACTAGGCAGAATATTACAGTTGTAGTTTTAATGAAGCAAGTACATACACGTCATTACTCAGATTTATACTCGACTATCAAGAGAAAACTTCTACAGTTTTCTAGTTTCCACATGAAGTAAATGTTCTTGACAATACATAGCTTTTTAAAGCGTGAAGGCATGTAGTAAAATCAGTGTAATTATGTAAATATAGAAATACTCTGCAAAGTAATATTAACTGTAACAGTTTATTAGCAATAACAAAGTCATAAGTAAGCCTGTATTTTACTACATAATTAATGCAACAGAATTGATGCTTTTGCAAACACCAATATGATTAAAAAATTAATTTTTAATAGTATTTTTTAATAATTTCCAGCCACAAAAAAAGCCTCAAGAAGAATAGTGTCTCATAGCATCCCTAACAAACGTTAAGATTCCTACCAACAGCAATGCAGTGATCACAAAAGAGCATTTATCTCTAACTTCCTAAATTCAACAGAAAAAAATCTGTTGCCCAAAGTGTGTATTGATTACACTAAGGTGGATGCAAGCAAAACATCACAGCTGCTACAAATCTACAGAAGTCCTTAGATGAAGCCTGAAGGTCAAACACTGACCTTGCCTCTCCCAGCATCACTGAATCTTTATCACTATCTGACTTCTTCTCTGGGCAAGTCACTAATTTCTACATCATAGTTTCTCACATCTCACCTAAAAAGCTATTATTATATAACTATTTGTACATATAGGAAAGATTGTGAGCTGTTCAAAAGAAAAATTATTTCAAAATAATGTAGTTACAAATTTACTTAATTTTCCTTTCATTTAAAGCACTAAAAATATTAAGATACATTATCAAAAACAGAAAAATGTTTTTACAATTTTAATTTCTGCATCTTATTTACTTTAACAGGTACTTGCTTAGGAATGCACTTGTAGGTCAACACACAATCAAAAGATCAGTTTATTGGAACTTATATTCCTTAAACATAACAAAAGAGTCCTTCAGATAATCCTTTTTTTAATTAAGAAAACAATTTCAAAATACACTGAAGCAACAATTCTAAATTTGTACATACGTGTACCACAAATTTTTGATCCCCCTACTGTAAAATTCTTTGCAAATATTTTAAGAGCAAATTCAGGGAACTTCTCTTTATAGATTTCATCGTGAGAGCCTAATGACAAGAAGTCAGATAAGTAATATTGAATATCCATCCCCTTTTTGATTTCAACAACAATTATTTCTGATTTTGAAGGCTCAAACTTCATGGACACCTAAAATAGCCACATAGAAAGCAAGAAAGAATAGGATGTATTCAGCTCAAAATTACTTCAGGGTGCACTGGGCAGCTCTTTAATCAGCCCAGTAAGTGGATTCTAAAGAGCCAAGGAGACACAGACATTTTATCGGCTGAACATTTCCAAGCTTCACTGACTAAAACTAACTGTAATAGAAGTCTAGATATATAATTCAAACAAAGATCTTAAATTCACATCTTCAGAGATGTATTTGAATCATACAGTCCATGTACTCATCATGAAACCCTCTAAAATTAAACAAAAAAGAAATGCTAAGCATTGGCAGAAGTCTTAATTTTGGTGTTTCGTTCATTACTCCATAAGATACCTCCATCTAAACAGATTCCAGAGCATGAATCAGAGGTCTTTTAATCTAGGCAGTTCTTAATATTGCTTGAGAAAACTAATATTTTACTATGGCCTAAGGACAACCTTATTCTTGCACTTTAATAAAAACTCAGCTATTAAACCATACATTTCTTATGCTATCAAGTATCTTGCTTTTTCTTTTACTTTTACAGACTTTCCACATGGTAACATATTATACACTTTTCTAATTAAACACAATCAATTAGAGAAAGTGGCGAAGAGCATATACAGAATTTAAATATGAAGAGTGGTGAAATCATTTTGGATGTTTTTGCTTATTTATTTTCTTTTAAAGAGCAACAAAGTTGTGGTGTAGTTGAAAAACATATTAACAGGTTAAGTTCTTCAAGAGAATAAAGGTCTATGCTCAGTTTCTTGCTATGCTTTCAAATGTTTAGATTTCCATACCCTATCTTTCAGGGAGTCTGGACTGTCTCTTAAGCTAGAGACAGTCTAAATATTTATATAACTTATAAAATTTATAAATATAAATAACAAACTAAATATTTAAAATATTTTATAAAGAGAGCTGAAATCACTAGTGTTCTCCTTTTCTTCATCTGGTTGTCTTTACAAAGAAAAACAGTGGCTAGCAATGCAGTGTAGAAACCCAGCTCTGCCAAGAAAACATACTGAACTTAGTTCCTAAGGCAAACCATAGGAGACATGAGAATTAGACAAAAGCTGTGTGCTGATATTCAAGATCACAGTTTTCTATTTTATATCTATACAACAATATTCTTCTTACACATCACTACGTTATATTTTATTATTAGACAGAATTCTAACCTCACTATGTCAAATGCAAGACCTGTTAACACAATGGGCTTTCTACTTGTAACTTGGTTTGACACAGTTGCTATGGTATGCTTTTTCAGAACAAATCTATAACTATAGCAACCAAAAAAAAGTTTCATTTTCCATCATTGTTCAGTGACAATATTCTAAGTATGAGAGTTCTTAATATTGTCTCCGAAAACTACAATTTTACAATGTCCTAAGGACAGCCTTCTTCTTGTACTTCAATATAAAGCTCAGCTATTAAACCACAGCTTCCCTATGTTGAGTATCCTTTTCCCTTTTATTTTTTTCCTTCCCTGAAGCGCAGACCTTTCCACAGCAGCACGTTATCCACATTATTAATAAATTCAGATAGGTTTAATATAAAGGAAGAGGAAAATGAAAACCTTTCAAATGATTTCACAGCACAGTTGATCAGAAAAAAAATAACAGCTGTAAATTCTGTAAAGATCATAAGATCATATTGTTCTATGCATGCAACAAATTACATCCTCTTATCAAAAATCTTTTAACACTCCAAATATAATGAAAATATTCTGTACAAATTCTGCAGCAGTACATAAATAGATTTAGATCATTTTATAATGTAATAATATATGCCACAATAAAGTATCAAGTATATTCTCTGAACAGGATAAAAATTTCTTGACTGTGAGGGTGACAGAGCACTGGAACAGGCTGCCTAGAAAGGTTGTGGAGTCTGCTTCGCTGGAGACGGAACATGCTGCATTCCTTCTTGAATGTTGCTACTTGTTTAAGAGCAGAGAATCCTACACCAAGTCTGCTTTTTCTTGCACTAGTCTGCAGCTGGACAAGGAAAGTTGCTAGACTCAAAACTCAAAAGTGTTACTGTTCTGTAGATATTTGCCTCACCTTAGTACCTACAACTGCAATTCATTTTACTGACGATACTTGAACAAACTTTTCTACGCAAAAAATTTCACTGAATGTATGAAACAAGTAATGTAGAACAAAGAATGGTTTGGAAAAAAACACTCTATCAACAAGAAAACACAGACAATATTGCTTCTAGTCTCCCAACAGTTTTTAAATCTGCTATTTCAATTGCATGAACTTGGGGTTAATAAAAAGTGAAATAAGTATACACAGAGATCATATGCTTGCAGGTTGATCTGATAAGAAGCTAAGGTAGTCTTAAGATAGAAAAATATCAGAACAGAAATTCTATCATTAAATCTCAATTCTTCTCTTTTTACTTTCTCCTCAAGAACTCCTTTAAGAGGCAACAAAGTTCACCCATTTTATGTATATTTACATCAGCTGGACAATAAACACCAGATTGAAATCTATACAAAGTCGTATTTCTGGAGCAATTTTAACCTCTGGACTTGTACTTAACACTGTGCATTCCAACTGTCACATCCAAACAAGCAGAATTACCACCTGAGGAAAGCTCGGTACACACGTAGTGCTTTGCCAAACTAAAATTTAAGTAAAAAGTAAAAAAATCCAAAGAAATGAAACCCCCCATTCTAATACTATAACCATGAAATTGAAGACATACATTATATGTGATGTATATTCCCATATTTTTATCTGTCAAATGTTCTGTTTCAGGACATAAATTGCCATATATGGTTTATCTGTACTATTAACAAGAGTTTCATTTAGTATTTTTATTGCTTTTTTCTTGTGGGCTGCTTAGCAATGACTCAGGAAATCAATAAGCAAATCATCCAGGTAGGTTGTGACAGAGCTTAAGGTAATGCTAAACACAGCTTTTTGACATGCTACTATCATCCAGAATTAGCAGAAGATTACATCTATCCAGGTATCACACTTTGCAGCTCATGTTTCTTACTGCCAGTAGGCCTTGTCTTCCTTGCAGGGTGTGAAACTCAGTAACCAATGATCGTGCACACAGTTTCACACATCATCTCCTCAGGGTTTATTGCATGCATGTATCGGCATACATACAAGGGCATAAAGCTCTCTGAAATATCCTGCCAATTTGTACTGAATGAAATATCATATTGCTGTACATATACACAAGACTTTACACTAACTTATATGCTCTAACAAGCACTCAACTGACTGAAATATAGAGTAGGTGTGGAAACTACAGCCATGCACATATTAAGCAAGAGCATAAAAGCCATGTCAGCAAGCCCAACTAGCCTTGGTTTAACTCTTGGACAACGCGGTTATGTTGCTTGCATATCTACTCCACAAAGACCACAGCTTAGACACATCTGTGTTCCAACTCGTGCTGTGATACATATATACCTTGAAATCAAATCCATTCTTATGAAAACTCCCTTGCTTTCATTTGTTTCCATGTGTTTCCCGCATTTATAATTTGTGAGAGGTGTGGAGGTGTGTGTGTTTGTTTTACAGATAGTAACAAACTGCTTCCCCAAAGTTCATCTTGTCATTCCTCCCATGTTCTAGAAGGCAGTTTGGATTCATGACAACACACTTCTTCAAGGTTTGTCAGTAATGGGATGAGGAAGTTCACACAAAATAAAGCAGCTGCAAATAGACACTGGAGTCAGAAATCAATACCTAAAGGTCAGATCACAGCAAGCATGTGACAAACAGCTCTAGAATTTGTGCTTTCATGTGAATGTGAAATCCAATCCATTTGCTTTCATACAACCACTACTGCCATAACCTTGTTTTCAGCAATCCATAACACTCAAATTGTTTTCTGTCAAGGTCTGAAGCTCTCATCTAAATTCATCACCTGCTATGCCATTCACTGAAATGAATACAAAAGATGTGCCCTGATGCAAATTTAATTCTCAGAAATGACAGTAAACTGTTTTTGGTGACTAATGTCCAAAGTGCATTCCAGGTCAGTATTTAGCAGCTAATGTTCTAACAATTTAAAAATTAAATTAGCTATAAAAATCAATTTATTCAGTATAAACTTCCTTCAAAATAGTGGGTAGCTATTTTGCACAACTACATAGCACACAAATCATTTTGCCAAATTCAGTCTAATGTGCATGTGCAACGCCCCAAATTCCTATTACACATGTATAAAGACAATTAATACACAGTCATGGCTTTGCACACATTCTGAATAACACTCCTTATCATATTAACAGGCTTACTATAAAAGGTTTTATTTCTATTTGTGCATTTGTGTTCTGACTTATCTGAAGTGCAATTTGTTTTTAAGTCTAGTCTTTCATTTCTCCAATGGCTACCCTTAAATCAGACTGAGGTATGTTGCCTCCAGTACCTGTAGTGAGAACACAGAAAGAATACACCAAGTAACACACCAAGCAGTGACGAGCAGCAAATTCTGAATGAGAGCCTTCTGACCAGTCTTCCATCACCAATGTACGAGCGTTTAGTGTGGCACCGCTCCTTCAATCTTCCTGCCATATTTCTCATACAGAACTCAGAAGGCTCATCCACCAACTCTGCTCTCCCCCCTATAAATCATATCTGCTAAGTGCATCATGATTCTCATCCTGTTCGTTCCCTGGTCCTCTCTCTTGACCAGAAACATGCTAGGAATAGAAATAAGTACCGAACATTTAAAAATTAAAAGGATTTCAGCTCTAGGATAAGCAGAAGAATGGTTACAGGATCAGTTCCCAGATGAAAAAAAGGCCAGCAAAACCTAAATGGATGTGAGATCGGGTTTGACTGCTTCATTAAGAGCATGCACCTCAGGCTCCTATTATAAAAAGATTTCATAACTCACTAAGCTCTCTGGTTTGAGGCACCTAGGAGAATTCATCTTATAAATATTACAGAGCAAGCAACAGTTGTAAGTTTGAATGTGCACTGATTAGGAGAAAGGAAAATAGAGATACTAAAAAATAACCTTTGAGTCACAAAACTAATATTCAGTCTGTATGCACAGGTGTATATATGTTCCCTCGCAAGTAAAACCAGCTGAAAACTGAAGTAAGTAAAAAAGCCAGAGAAAAATGTATTATTTAAATCCAAAATGATATTGGCAAATATTAAGTATAGGAACTGAATTACAAGACAAATTAAAAAAATCTTGTTTCTAAACGTGGAATTTATTACCAAGATCAAAACAGACAGTGAGCACTGACAATTTAAGATCAGTATCCCACTGAAAAATTATATGCTACCTGATGGGTCGATTTTCTTTACTATCAAAGAGTGAGAAGATTACTTCCAGTTCCTCTCCCAGGTTGGAGCACATTAGACTCTTCATCTGAACAAAAAGATGGTGGCTGCTGGCTGGTACAGGCGTGTCTTTTTTTCGATGACGATGCTCCATCTAAACACATCACAAAAAACACAGCAGTCAGTTTGAATTAAATGTAAAGATCTAGGAACAAAACAAAAGGTAAAAAAATACAATACTGGATTACTTTCTTATTCCCAATTTTTAAGCTTTTAATTCAGTATTAATTTGTAATAGTGCTTTATTCTTTCCGTTTTTTTTTTCTTAATGTGAGAAGGAGAAAGTAGGAAAGTCATTTTGCCAACGTTACACTGCATCATAATTGTCCCTTGGAAAAGCAGTAACTTCCAGAAGTTTGCCTTTTTTCTGCTCAAGAATTCCAACCCATTTTAAATGTCTATGCTGTAACTACATTGTATTTCATAGCTGGTTTAAATAATTAATGATCCAATATTCTACTAATCAAACACACAAAGAATGCTTTGGCAAAAGACTACACAGAAGTATTTTGAAATGGAAAAAATTACTCCCGTATTTTCTAATCGTTAGCAGAACATTATGTAAAAGTTACTAAGCTCTCCTGATTTGACTTTACAGTTTATATCTTTACCATTTTAGTCACCAGTTAAGGTTATACTGTCTTTCTATTATGTCATACCAAAATCAATTTTAAAACAGCAATCTTTATAAGTTACTGAGCCCCCAAACCAAACTTTTTTTGGATCTTTTTTTTCTCACTATTTTTGAAAGTGCACTCCACAGTTTTCATCATTAATTTTCTGGACTACTCTTCCTCTGTATGTTTCTTCTTATGACTGATGGTTTCTCAGTGTTTGTCACTTAGTGCTTCAATATAATTCCATACGATTACATATGACATTGAACCTGCCCAAAGGTATACTGATTCCAGAGTGAATGAATTACTATTTGACTCGACAGCGTACAGTTTCAAAATCTATCAGTAAAAATTATTAAACATATTAAAATTTTGGCTCCATAACAAATTATCACAATTTCCCTACATTCTATATTCTGCATTAAATCCATGCGTTAGCATAAATAAAATTTAATTTAAATAAAAGCTTAGTTTTAAGCAAGTAAGGCTCAGAACTCTATTACTGTGACTGTGATAGTACTATGAGCCAAGGCCTGTAGAAATGAATTGGAATGCTTTCTTAGACCTCATTTGATATAACATCAGAATAAGAAATACCAGTACTCTTTTTAGGAAACCAAGATGGGCTTTCATGCCCAAAGGAGAGCTTTTCTATGTAGCTCAGCTGCCAATAACATTAATGTATTAGAAGAGATCAACAAGCCAATATGATTAATCATGGCAATACTTGTACCACAAGTATGTTATTTTATTTCCACTAATGTTATCTAATGGGACTCATGGGCCAGTTAAAGCACTAATGATGAAGAATCTCATAAGCTTTTACTGATGATTAAATTCATGTTAGAACTCATAAATTTAATGATATATCAGAAAACAAATCTGTCAGTAAATAACGTGGAATGTACGTGTGCAGACAGACAATACAAAATCAAAGCATCCCATGCAGAGGAGGAGATGAAAAAAATATTAAAAATAAATCTTCTTTCATCATAGTAAAACCCATTGCATTAGCAAATTCCAGTGTATTTGAGCAAAAAAGTACTTTTGATTAAGTAGAAGAAAGTTATCATGAAAACCTCAGCATGTAATCTGTCAGCACAAGGACAAAATATTAAGTTCACATACCAGCCTATAGAGCTCCGTAATGCTGATCTCTTCAGGATCCACCATAGCATATTCTTTTCTTGGAACTAAGTCAAGTCCCAGTTGTCTGTATGAGGAAAAGAGAAATAAAGAGATACTATAAAGCACTAGAATAACAGTAAGTAGTTTCTACATAAGAAGGAAATAAATTAAAAAATTTAACTAATTTTCTTCATTTAACATCAACATTCCATTTAACAAAGGAAATACTAATTGGTACTCCGAACTTGTTAGGGGGCTTTTTTGAAGTTCATGCATGATTCCTCTCTTTTCTTCACTTCGCAACAGTAATGGAATATCTTTTTCTCACAGTATTTAATTCCATTTCACACCATTGCAGCAATGTGCAATGAATACCATCCTTAGTACTACTGTGGACGTTACACAATGAGAATTGCACTGGTATTGTCATTTTGAATGACAACCGCAGAAGATAATACAAAAAGAAAATCCATACAATGTCAAATCATCGGTTTATTTTAAATTTGGACTGTACTGCAGCAAAGCTGCTTGGCTGTGTCTCCTGAATGAAATAATTAAATACACTTCAATCAACAGGAATAAAAAAAATATTTTCAACATAGCAGCAAGTAATAAAGATCATATATGGGGTAGTCATGCTGAATTTAGAGAAAAAATGACAGATCAGAAAACTTAAAAATATTTGCTTTTAAAGAATGGGAACTGATGACTTCAGAAATCACCACAATTCTGAGCAGACAGTTCTTCCACTGCGCTACATACTTAGGTTTTCAGACAGCAGTGCTTTCAGAATCCCCTGAAATTCAATTAGTTCTACTACTGAGTAGTATTTAGTCAGAGTTTGATTGAAGAATCTACGGGCTAAAGAAAAGATTTTGGAAACAGCACCTCAATGCCAAAAGTTATTTCAACTTTTCAAAAATTGTTAGAGAGTGGTTTACCCTGCTGATCGGACAGGAATTAAATAGAAGGGAATGCAAAGAGAGATGGATCTGATGTGATCCATTCCATCTCCTTCAAGTTGAAAAGCTGGAAACAAATGAAGTTGAAATTCACACTTTTTAGAAAAAGGATGCCATGGCAGACATACTCATTTATGTAAAGTAAACTTTACCTGTATACAGTGGCTGCACTCATTTTTTGTTTGTTTGTTTGTTTTTAAGCTCCGCACTTCAGATGTAAAGTACTTTCTCTGTAGAAAGCTTTCAGTAAGTACATACTATAAATCACATCACTTTCAGTCATGCTAAATGAAAGTAGACTTGACATTGTTAGGCAAAAAATACATCTTTAGAGCTCATTAAGGGATTTTTTATAGTTCTAATCAGGCCAAAATTACATTTTGGACCATCTTTTGTGTCACTCTTGCTGTGCTTTCACAGTTTCTCTCAAAGGTTTTGAATAAGTTTTATTTGGTATTTAGAAGAAAACTATAAATTCCTCTTCATGCACTCAAATTCTATGGAAATTGAATTCTTAAGAAAATAAAAAATCTATTAACAAAAACAGAACATCCTTTATTTTACAAAGGAGACCTTAAGAGTGAAATAACTGTAAGGCTGGTTTATAAATAATGAAGTAAGAAAGATTTGCCACAGTAGGATGTTAAGGTGCATTGGAAATGAACTCAGAGATGACCAATAAAATCTGATGTCCAACAAAACTGCCAGTAGCATTCTTTTTGCTGCTTACTTCAATAAATACAAACCCAAACTTGATTAAAAGAAAATAACATGATGAGAAGTATCCATGGCATCTGCATAACAGATGTAACTCTGACACAAACACAAGTAGGTGCAAAGTGGTTTTATTACTGATACACAAAACTAAGGGTTCAAATATCTGACCTCAGAAAACTTGTTTAGGAAATATTGCATTACTCTTCCTACTTGTAAACTTAGAAAGCTGAAGAAAGTCCAATTCTCATTATCTTGTTCTGTTTGAAGCAGAAAATTTTCAAAACAATTTATAGCCGTTTCTGTTTTTGTCCTAAACATCAGCTTTCATGGATGCTGAGACTCCTTTGTTACAATGAACTCCTGCACTGGAAGAACAGCGCAGAATTTGGAGAATGTTATCTGGTTCAAAGAATGGGGAAAGACCAATATTCTAGCAGAAAAAAAAAAAAAACCCTCATTAATATTTTGATGGCTCCATACCTGTAGAGTGGGGAGGAAATAGTACCGATAAGATCCAAATCATACTTATTCCTACTGAGAGTATTTCTTTCTGCTATGAGAGCTAGAGTGACTGAAGTGCATTTCAGTTACAAGCTTCAAGGAATATACCTACCTTTTTCAAAGGCTGATTCAGACTTCACAAGTTCTGTATTATTCTATTCAGGGTCATATATTTTGTAAAAAAAGCTTGCTATGGAACAAGGCATAGAGCACTGCTCTGAGTAGACTATCAGCCTGTATCAGGTTATCAGCTTGTTCTGGTATAAAATATACAGGACTTTAATCTATGAGATTAGTTTACTTTTTTTGTTTTAGTTTAGTTTTCCAAGGTCAAATTTATTGCCTCAGACGAATCATAGAATCACCGAGGATGGAAAAGACCCAGTCCAACCATCCACCTACCACCAATTTTTCCCACTAAACCATATCCCTTAGTACAACACATCAGTGTTTCTTGAACACCTCCAGGGACACTGACAGTCACCTCCCTGATGATCAAAGAAATCAAGTGTTTTTGTTATCTTCATGACCACATAAAACACTGATGGTACTGCCTCAGGGTAGAGTACTGTGAGGGAAAAGGAATGCTCCTATCACTCCTGATGCACATACCAATCTTACACTTGTC
The DNA here is from genome assembly GCA_037305975.1 of Chrysolophus pictus. NCBI lineage: Eukaryota > Metazoa > Chordata > Aves > Galliformes > Phasianidae > Chrysolophus > Chrysolophus pictus. The sequence continues at coordinate 169,234,144 of CM074576.1, forward strand.
CTTTCGTTCTCAAGGACCTAGCAAAGTAGCCAGGAGTGCTGCATTGAGGAGACAAATACAATAATATGTAAGCAAAGGGCTACAGATGTAGCAAAACAGTGTTACTATGGAGGAAGCACTGCAAGGCATGCTGTACGTAACAGCAGCAAAATTTACTGTCTGTGGAGCCTATTTCATCTGGTCTCAGATTTCCGAACTCAAAGCAAAACCAGCACCAAAAGCAAGGCATGCATGCCAATGTGATCAACAGCAGCACATTCCATTTTTGCATTTTCCATACTACTCAGCTGCCCAACATACCAAGCACACACTTGAGAATGACAAGATTCTGATGTCTCATTGCTACAAAGTCTGCACTCATGCTGGTTTTGACCGTCATTGTAAATATCACAATGTTGTTAAACTGTGCTGTTGTTTTCACTAGTAATACTGGTGTTAAGAGTAGCCTCTTGGGCTTATTATTCTCATGGGTGAGGTATCTGGAACAGAGATTAGTTTATTGGCCTTTTAAATTATGCAAGATAGTAACAAGATCTGTGAAAGCTGTATTCAGAAAGTGATTTAGAAATCATTTTCATCATCATGCATTATGCTAACAAATCTCTATCCCTACAAGTCTTTATACTGTTAGGCATTTAGTAATACTGAAGAGATATTATTTGAAGTAGTGTGGGTTTAAGACAAATGAAAATTTCTTGCTTTGAAAAAAAAACTTAAGAGAATATAACTGGGGTTATCGATTTTTATTTGTCACTCAAATAAAAGAAAGATGGATAGAATAGTATCAAGATGAATACTAGAGATGCTTAAGTAGAAACTGAATCATAGAACACAGATCAAGAAGATTAAGTAGTGTCAGCCAATATAATTTCAGTTAATACACAGAGCTATGCTACACTATGCCGCATAAGAATCTGGGCAGATATGCTTTTAAAAGACTTAAAAGGAAACTGCAGAAATCCAGTATTCCAACATACTATCTGCAATTATTTTGCAGGTCATACCAGTGCTGTGTAAAATAAATTGAAGCAACTATGTCTCTTTAGAGGGAGGAAAAAAGAAAGGAAAAGCTGTAAGTCATTTTTTACTGCTAAAACATAGTGGACAGAAAAACAATGAAGGAAAAAATCCATAACAAAAAAGCAACATCTGTCAGAAATTTGTTCCTTATTTCAACATTCTATATTGAGCCTAAAACTGGTATTATAATGAGATTACTGTATTTTCCTCCACAATTATAGCTACTCACTCATTGCCCCAGTCCAGACGAGCAGTGATGTGTCGCTTCACATCCTTCATTCGATCATGGGTGAGGTGGCCAACCAGGACTTGCCTTCGCAGGTCTAGGATTTCATTCATTATATGCCACAGTCGGTGAAAGAGATCCCCTTCATTTCTCTGTGAGATAAATAAAGAGTTGCATCTACACCAACTGACAGTCCTAATGAATACAGATGTGATATGGAAATCAATATCCTTACATCCTTATTCCCTTAGCTAGTCATGATCCTCTTCCTCCCTCTAATGCTATGACTTCTTTACCTGTATGTATGCATGCACATGTGCATAAAATCATTTCAGAACTTATCACAGATAACAGCTTTGCACTGTCCACACTCCATAATTTCATTCAAACTCCTAACACCACACGTTTATGCAGTCTGATTTATATGACAGATATGACAAAGATTCAATAAAAAATTGTTGAATGTCACAGCACTGTTTTATTCTGAAAGCATTTTCATTATATGTCGTTTCATCAAAACTGGAACCATGACAGCGTAATTCAAGACCATTTGAACTCACACACATAAGGGATCAAAAGGAAATAGCTCCTAGAATTCAAACTCTGAATCGCACAGCATTAAAGTTCTTTTAATTCTTTCAAGGACATAAATGTACACACTATGGCCTAACTGTAAATAAATAGACTCATGTAGACAGAAATCTCTCCCAGACTGTTCTGCTTCACCTAACTGCAAAATAGAAGAAATTACATGAATATGAATAAAACACATCCTCCTACTCTAATTACATACCAGTTAATGACATAAACCATTTCCCATGATGGTTTCCTCCCTAACAGCAGAAGTTCTTTTAACTCTTCCTTCACTTTACTGTAGTCAGTTTTACTTAATATAATTTTTCTAAGAAACTGTATCTTGGGAAAATTATTGCAACCTCCATTAAGCAACATATCACCAAAAAAAAAAAACCCCACTGAAAATTCAGATCTGTTCTGCTTATTTTTGCTAAAAACAAACAACACAAAAAAGTAACCACAGTAAGCCACTCATTTCCCTTTTACTTCTTCCTAAGAAAAAAATGACATAAAACCAAATTTCAGCTATTACTGCTAGATAATTGCCATGAAAAACTAAAATTCACTTAGAAGCACCATTATTCTCTGTCAGTACACTTTATATTCCATGAGCTCTGAAAAACACTGCTGTGTGACAAATTTGCCTTTTTTATTTCACATTCATTCACTTCATAAGCTTGCTAAAATAAGCACTGATTTATTGTTTCTTTTGGCTGTCTGGAAAAAAAAAGGAAAATCAGTGTGTTTTAAACACACAATAATAACAGCAACGAAGATAAAGGTTGCTGAAAAAGTCAGCTTCAGTAAGAACAACAGAATATATGAACTTTATAAGTAAAAGAAAACCAAAAAAACAGGTCACATAAATAGTGTCTAAAAGCAAGATACTGAAAAAGTCTTTATGGGAGCATTACATAGGCTGACTGCTCGTGCTCACAGTATTCCATTAGTTGAAGAGATTTCATCTTTCATTAAAAAGAAAACAAATCAAATAATCACTAATTCATGTGTATCTTTGTTTTTGATATGCGATGACAAACTCTACGGAGGTAAAATATTTAGCAGAATACAAGACACTAAGCTCAAAATAACGTTTTCAAGGCAGCATCCTTTTTTCCAAAGGTTTAGCATTTGTCTGAGAGCACTGAGTGGCCCTGCAAGCAAATGCGCCTGCTTTATAGATTTGGTTCTCTACTAAAGCAGATTGTGATTTTGCTCCTTTTTCACTTACATCCTTCCTCACATGTAAGCACAGAAAGCAATTACACTTAGATGTGCTTAAGACAGTTAGGAAAAAAACTTCCCACTGTAATCTAGAGAAATTTCAATATAGTTTTGAAGCTCACCTTAGAAACAGTTCATACTGCTTAACTTTTTAGCTTGACTGTCAAGTCTAATTTGATGCTGTATAACACTGAATTCAACATGATTTTTTAGGTTCTTTCAGGAAAGCTTTCACTAAGCAAACTAGCCACTGTACCAATTGCAGGTTTCAGAAGCGTTGCCTGGTTCTGAATAGTCTCTCTGAAAACAGTCCCTACAATCATCACTACTTCCACAAAAGGAAGCAGTCCAGCTGCTTCTGAATCATTCTTACTTGTGGACTTTATTACATAACAAAAGCAGGCCCTATACAAGTAGAGTGAGAAGATAGCTAAGCTTCTCACAGTTTAGGTCATAATCATCAATTCAGCAAGGAGTTAAGAACAAGACTTGGAGGTCTGAACTATAAGGAGATGCAGGAAAACTATGGAGATGCAAGGGAAAACATTTTGATTCCATTTGATATGTGCATATGGTATCAAGTCTAAGCAATGGTTAGGACTCAGTGTAGCAGATCAGAAGGAGAAATGTTAAGAACCAAAGAGGATCACAATGAAAATCACAATTTAGTAAGTTTAAATGGAGGCAACTCTTCAAATATTTCATTTCAGTCTTTAAGGACAATTCCACAGGGAAAGTTAAAACAACAACAACAACAAAACCTCAAGTGAAGAGAGGAAAGAGAAGGAGATATGAGATGAGGGAATTGATGATAATTATTACAAGTTAGATTATAAAGATTAAAAAAAAAAATGAAAAAATGTAGAATGGTGACAGAAGACTAAATTTCAGTAAAAATAGAGAGATTAAAGATTTAACAGTTTTATATGTGTTTTAAGTATATCAAAACTAAATAATTTCTGTCTTTAGTGGCAGCCAATTAAGTGATGAAAATGGTAGAATTTTTCACAATGAAGAACAAAGTAACTTCAGAGAGGGACATTCTGTAAGCAGTTGTAATAGAATTTGTAAGACAAGTGCAAATGAAATATGGAAATGTATACATAAGAAGAAATTGAAGGCACAGTACATATTAATTGCCACAGAGCACCTTAAGCGTGATTTCAGTCAAGCAAGGGTGACAAAACAAACAGAACTGATGATGTCAGGAAGAAAGAGAAAAGAACCAGCACCACAGCATATCCAGATAAGGAAAATAAGAACTGAGAAATGTGGGACTTTTGCTGAAGATATATGAAGTGTGAGACAAAGTACCAGACACCACTTCAGAAGTGTGTAACTGTAGGCCCCAAATTAGCTCATTACTGTTAATGAAGAACCACTTCTGACTCCCTTTATCAGTGAGGACTCAGCAGCTGGCATCCTTTGATCTCTGCATCACATACAAGTGACCCTGGTCAAGTAAAATGAACATGCCTTGGTACTTATGAATGTGTAGATGTAAAAGAAAATAAAATCTATAAGAAAATGAGCATGAATCAAATCAACTGGCTTAGGGACTTTCCATAACTGAAAATGTAATGTTATTTATATAATACTTTGCCTGAAAATGCAGTTCTTTTTTATATTTGCTGTTTATTAATAATGTTTTCTAAGCCTTTGTTTCTTCTTCTTTGCATATACATATTCTGGTCACTCAACCATTAAGAAGATCATTTTCCCTCAATTAATGTATTGGACCTGCTATTATAATCTATAGGTATGATAATAATACCAGTCAAGGAGTCTGACATTCCCACATTTAATTATTTTTAAAATTATATTAAAATAAGAATTGTAGATTCTTTGACTTATTTACTGAGTCAGGGTGAGCATTAAACCACAAAAGACAAGTAAAAAAACAGAAAAGCAACAATAAAATAAATCCAATAGGAAAAGAGAATCACAAATTGTCCACTACCTTTAATTATATTTTTTTCTTTTTTCATGCAGGAAAATCTATATTTTAACAACATATCTGGTCTTTTGAGCTGGTATTCAATCAAAGCAACTTATTCAAAGTACTTGCCACATAGAGTTGTTTCCACATCGTTCCCCAGTCTCTTAAAGTTGATGTCATCTCTGTAATAACAGAATCTTCTGTTGGAATAACCATTTCAAATTGTCTGAAACGTGCAGAAGAACACATGGTATTACATAAGCATTACAAATCACAGTACAGTTACTAACATAAAGACTTCCTCCTGCCAACAGCAATGTCAGTTAAATTACAAGGGAGTTCCTTCAACCCACAAGACTTTTTATTTATATATTTTCTTTAATCCTCATGGAAAGTACTGGTCCTAGAGAAGTCAAGGCAAGCATTTTGCCATGAGATAAGCACATCAAACACTACTTTTATGTCAAAGTAATTTCCGTGGTTTTCAAAGGATTTCAAAATGATCTTGCCACTTTAGGTTAGACTGCAAATGAGTGACTGCTGCCACACTTTTTAAACACATCTGTTTATAGAAAAAAGACAGAAAATGTCATTTATTCAGCTGAAAATGTATATTAAGCTTGAAAATAAAATTGATACAGTATGAGTGAGTTCCTGATTCTTCAATGCTGAGCAAGAAAAACCTGAGTTGGCTTGATCAAGACCAAAGTCTAAATCATACCATCACTTTATACACCATCATCACTATCACTTTGTTTTTACATACAGTACATTTTAAAAGTCTGTACTCATGCCTAAAGTACCTTTCTCATGATATAATTTCTCCTTCATCAAGTTAACATAACAATGTGAGAGCCCCCAGCCCTGATGCGCTGTACATCACTTGAACAGGAAACACTGACTACAGAAGAAAATGAAGACAAATAAGATTGAACTCCCTGCAAATGTTGTCATGGTGTCTGTTAAGAAAAAATTATTCTACACTTAAGCTTTGTTGACAGTTTACAACAATTTTATTTCACTGAACCTTCAGTTTAATCTACAATCACTTTCAAAGGAGAAATGATCCTAGGGTATAATAAAACATAGGTACACTGAACTCTACAGCAAACAAGTCTCTTGAGCAGCATTGAAATTCTCATTTTCACCTGTGTGAATGAGTCGTTCAAATATTTACTTAAATATATTAAAAAGTCTTCAAGGTTCATTTTTGCCAGTCAGGAAACGCTGACCTACACACTCATCCAAGCACCCAAAATCAAAGCCATCCACACCTGTTTTTTTAGGCCTCCATCTAATTTGATAATAAATGCTTTTATTTAAAGAGGTTTTAAACCATTACGTAAATGTGAATACTCCCAAATTACATAAAACTTTGGAAAAGACTGTGTTAACATCACTGCCAAGTATAACTTTTTAAAAGTGGTACTTTCAAAGTAAGTATTAAATTTCCAAAAAAATCACCTCATTTTACTCAGAACATTCTAGTTTCAAAAAACTTTGTACTAATTTTAATCAATTGTTCCTTTTTTTTTTAACTCTTCTAAAAATGAAATGAGATCAGTCATTACCAAGATTAGCTATTTGCTTTTTATCACCTGAAGGAAGGCAGTAAGGAAAAGAACATCTCTATTCTTTTACAATTTTAGTGAAATTTTTTGCCACTGAATTGATCCTTAATCTTAATATTTGTTTTTGTAACATGTCAGGTGTCTGCCATGGTACAGCTGGTCTCTTTAAAGAAAACAACTACTAATATTAAACAAATGCTTCTGTACAGAATAATTTCTAATTAGGGCAATAACTTTTTTCTAAACCAAACTTAACACCAGGCAGTAAAGATGTGACTGTTTTCTCTTTACTCTAGACAACACAAACTGATATTCCCAGCCACACTGCGTGTTCTTCAAGCATATAACACACTGATTTTATTACCACGCAGGAGCACCATGTTAGCTAAGGACAGCCACTTCAAGTCTTCTGACCAAAAGCTTAAGATGAGATATTATAATGAAATCATCATTCCTTGCCAGATTCACAAATGAGCTTTGGCACAAATAAGTTACCATGTATAAATATGTGAATCCCCAAAATTTCACCTACCCTTTGTTCTTAACGCATGCATTTTTCAAGTGAATGTAGTTGGATGGAAAGATACCCTGAAAAACAAAATAGGTTAGGTAAAAACAACCAAAAAAATTCCCTTTAGTGAGTTTGGAGAGTAATCTTAAAGCACTATTTCATATGCAAACACATGCTGAATTAAAAGTCCTCCAAATAATTACCAACAAGCATACACAAAAAAGAATTCAACATATACTCAGTACAGATCTAAAGGAAATAAAAATGCCTTCGGTAGAATTTTATTCTTTCAATATTTAGGAAAATTAGAAGATAAACTTGTGAAGTATTTATAAGATTGCTTGACAGCTCATTTAACCTAAATAATTTATTAATATTTCCCCTGAGAAATTTTTTACCAACAGGATCTTAACATGATCTCTTCAGTACACATTTTCTAAATAAATGAAGTTAATGAATTTCAATAAACAAAGATAGATTAATAAATAAAACTTTACTTGGGAGTTAGTGTGCCATACAGCGAACCTGAAAGGTGCAGTAGAGGCACACCAAAGAGCTTCAGTGTTCAGACAGGAGTGGTCCTTCCTAGTTAGCTAAGCGTTCTCCACTCTTCTTTTGCATGGATAACAGTGTCACAGCACTTACACCACACTCACCGTCATTAATCAAAACGGTAAGCAAAATTAAGCAATTCAACTTCCAAATTCTGGCTTAGAACATAATACACTATTGCTAGGTACATAATGCAGCAAAGGAAAATATAAGTGTGCCCTTCCTTATTGCAAGCCCAGCTACATACAGTTTTCCACTGTGAAGGTGCTCAATTTTCTTATAACACAAACCACTGTTAGACCTTCGAAAAAAAAGGCATCTACTGTGTAATATCAGCTGTCCTTGAGAATGCTCCCTTCTCCTCAGTAGTGTGAAGTAGTTCAGGAGAGCATCTCCCAAGGATAATAAGACGCGTAGCTTTGGCGTTTGTAACAATGCCCCAGAAATCAGACCAGCTGCCACAGATAATTTTTCTGAGCATCCAAGTTGATGGAATAACAACGGGAGAATCTGGACAGAGCGATAGCAATTATAAGCTGACTTACAAGGTGTTCTTATTTTACTTTTGGAGAGGGAGGGTCCTTTGAAAAATCCAGTTCAGAAAACTGTTTGCCTTCCTTTTTTTTCTATGAAAGTAGAAAATATCTATCTCGTTCCTTCACACATCAAGTCATGTTTAGAAAACCTATTCATAACTTCTATCAACACATTTGACAGACCACAAAGAAAATGACAGCAAGCATGTGGTGAGAACTGCAACAAAAGACACAGAAGATACGATAAATACCAACTGCTCAAGTCTCATAAATCAAACCGTAGTATTTATCAATGAGGTCAAAGTAGTAAATGTCAGATTAGACACTGGCTAAATTTATTTCTCACACTGACCCTCCATATAAAGCAAAACAAATTTATGTGAGCAGAGACTGAAAGCTTAGGGACAAGAAACAGGTGACTTGTATGATAGGAACCCCTAGAAACTTCTGAAATTTATATATCATATGCCCTAGTTTGCAGCTGAAGAGGCTTGGAAATGAATTAGGAAAGGGAAAAAAAAAAGGGAGATAAGACGAGTAAGATGACAACATGAGTTAAAGGAAAAACAAGTGATTTCAATACTGTGTTGAAGGAAAAGAAGTCTTGAAATGGTTTCCCCCATGAAAAACGAGTACTTTATACTGACAGACGTAAATCAACAGGAAAGTAAGAAAACAGAAATACAGTTAAGATAGGAAAATCTAAAATGCATTCAAGATGAACAAATGCTGAAGAAAATAAGTGTATGAATAACACAATATTTCATGTCTGAACACAATGAAAACCAAACAAACAGTGAATTCTATCAGCTACACTCCCATGGAAATCAAAGATTACACAAGAAGGAAAAAAAAGACAAAACTTCTTTTATGTGGAAACAGACAAATCTTTTTCAACTGATACTCCACATACAGCTCCAATGGCTGTTGTGAACTAATATATACCGTCAAGAAAATAGGCATAGTATAATTAATTAACTTTTCTAAACATTATTTACAGTTTCCATTCTTGGTAGTCTTCTCCCTTTAACTTAGCTTCTAAAAATCAGATTAAAAGAAAGTTTGCCAGAGCCTTGGATTTGTAAAGTCATCCAAATGCACAAGAGCCTGTGAGAAGTGTAATCATTGTCCAAATCTAATTCACGCAATATCAATAATATACTTAACACCAAGCTCCAGTTTTCTTTTTAGGGTAAGTATCATCTACTTACATGCAGAGTATAAACTTTTTTAAAAGTAAATACACATTTTTGCCAAAGTGTAAAACTGTAATTGATCTTTACCTTAATATTGGGGTTTTTTAAGGCAAATCCTCTGTACCATCCTGTGAAGAAAGAACATTTTTGTTTTTCAAAGTATGCAAGTCATTTCCATATGTAAAACAGATTTCATTTTTCCTTTTGGACAGATACAACTAATATGCAGTGATGTCAGACTGCACTCATTTAGAGTACTTTCCACATAACGAGAAGTAACTTGTTTAAACCAGCTCATATTTAGATGACTTAATTCACACTTATTTTCAGGAATTCCTCTTCTACCCTTTATCTCTGACTGTTAATAACAATGCAACTCAGATATATATTGCACAAGACAGGAAGTCTAGTGCAAAAGAGGAAATAGATTCATATTCATTGCAAACATTTACAAATCATTTTTGAACTTCATGATCCAAATGTTTTGATTGCATTGCTATACAAGATTCATAACATACCCAGTTCAAAATGATAGACCTATGCCTTTTGTAGAAATGTTTCTTACAAGATTAATAGTATATCATCCCAAAATTAAAAACAGACAAACAAACAAATAAATAACAAAACCACACCTATTTAATGAATGAATAAAAAATCTTCTGGAAAAGACCTTAAAGATCGTCAAATCCAACCGCAACCCAACCCTACTGCCCTAACTCTAACCATCCACCACTAAATCATGTACCTGAGCACCACATTTTCTTTATATTGATGACTTCAAAAATCTGTTCAGTTAAGAAAATTAATAAGTAGCAGTAGTGTTCAAGTCAACACCAAAAGATCCTTCATTACCAGTGGAAGTCCAGCCAGTGAACTCACCATCACACTTCTCCAGTATCTGAACTGTGTCTCCAATCTCCAGTGAGAGGCCATGTGGGACTGTTCCTCGAAAACCAGCTATTACTGAAAAAGACAGAAAGTTTTGATTATTTGCATGATTAAAATATAAAGCAGGATTCCTTGTTACTAAAATTCATATACTAGCGGGGAAAGTTAAGAATAGAAGGAGTTGAAGAAAGAGTCAGAGGTTAAGCCACTGTTATGAACAGAATATCTAAAACGCGGGATTCACATAAAAGAAAGAAACACTTACAGACCTACTATGCATGAATGGAAATGCTGGTGAAGGCTGTCAGCTAGTCTGTTACTCGTAACTACCCTCAAGGACAGAAACTGTTTTATTCCAAATGTTCCCACTAACAGATAGCTGACCTCAGATGTCTGCAAGCAGAAAGTGCCAATATTTTTGTTACCATCTGTACCACTAGCATGTCACAAAAGGCAAGACTTATTTCTCAGTCATTTAATGGGTTTGTACATCCAACACTCCATATAGTAATCCCAGCTAAGGAAATGTTCAGTGAGTGCAGACCAGCAAAGAAAGCATGCTAACACGGGCTGCTTACTAAAACCCAGTGGCACACACTGCTCTGCCCACAGCCTTGCTGGCCAGAAAAGCTGAGCATGCGTGGGCATGACCTTGGGCTGGAGAAAAATAGTGCCCACCAGAGCAGTGATTTTTCCAAATATTTAAAGCAATCCAGATTTAAGTCTTACACTGTAAGCACTAAAAAAGAGACAGCTTTTTTTTTTTTTTCCTCAGAATCAACACATAATACCACAAAACTGCCCAAAAAACTCCTTCCTACAATTGCTAAATATTGATTGGCATGCCAGATGACAATTCAGCCATTCAACCCAATGTTTGTTACAGCTGAAATTCTGAATTAAAAAGCTGCCTCACTCAAGCTAATGCACTAAGCAATAGTGATTTCAATTCACTGAATTGTAATATCATTTTGAAGTTTAATTTTAAACTTGAAGAGGAAAATGGCTTTCTAACCCTATCAAAGGGACAAAATGCAGCAAACCACTTGGTGACCTGACACAAGTCTTGCTGCTATCTAATATCTACTAACACAGATAGGAAAACACTATTCTCACAGTGATGTGAAAAAACAACTCAGGGCTATACAAACAAATCTTCGCATGTAAAAGCAAAAAAGGAAGCCTGTCGGTGCAGCTGTGCTAAGTAAGCAACTACTCTTTTACGAAAGGAAATGCAACATTTGAAGCCACAAAAATCCCTTTTAGCCTCTGGTCTTCTGCCTGGAATCTCCCCCACCACAGGCAGTGACTCAGGCACAACACAGAGGCAGCTTCCTCACAATGCTCCTAAAGCAGCAGCAGCTATTAGCTGACAGAGACCACAGAAATCTAAAATTCCTTTGTGAATCTTTGCCAGAAAGTTCGAGCTTTTCAGACTGAGACAATGGCATATGTTCTATACCACAGGATGGTGCATTCCAAAACATGCAGCAGTTCAGAAAAAAAAATGCTTTATTTGGATGGTATGCCAATTTTGAAAGGTTGTGTGAAATTTGTTTCATTAATAACTGTAAGTAATGGCAACTAGACAAATCTCCCACTGCACAGGTGGAAACAAAAGCTACTAAAACCCAACATTATCTCCCCTCAAGCTCTATGAGGCATTACTTTTTTTTTAAATTTAATATCACAGAAATAAATTACTTCAGCTGTAAAATCAGCAGGAAGTTTTAAAAGTCCTTCACATGCTGTGATAGAAGGATTTAAGAGCATAAATCTTGTCCTCGGGTGTAAGCACAGTTTTACTTGACTTTGCTGAAATGGCACACATGCCTATTCCCTATGATGTTTCAATTCTCTGAAGCACTGTCAGTGCTTGGCAACATGTAAGGCTGAACTAAACACTCCATGCAAATTCTGAAGACAAAATACTTCCTTCACTCCTACAACAAAATACATTTTTGTCAAATCCTTTCCAGAATTTGCCAGACATTACTGAGTCACCCTTACCCAGGGTCTATATTTGCCCTTTTGGAAAAACCCTTTGAGATAACACACCTGGTCAGCCCCAAAGAGTCTGATATGTGAGCAGAACTTGCAGCAACGAGACTTCCCTTTTTTGAGGCATGTGTACCGAATGATCCACATTCAGTTTATTGCTACTCCTACTCTCCAAGTTTTTACATAAAAGCAGAATACCCAAAGATACACATTACTGAAATAAGAAGAGCTGCACTGGGTCACAGAACCAAAGAATCGTGGGGGTTGGAAGGGATCTCTGGAGATCATTGAGTCCAACTCCCCGCTAAAGCAGGTTCTCTAAAGTAGGTTGCTCAGGAAAATATCCAAGAGTGTTTTGTATATGTCTAGAGAAGGAGACTTAGAACCCCCCTGGGCAGCCTGTGCCATTGCTCTGTCATCATCACAGTAAAGAAGTTCTTCCCCATATTCAGACAGAACTCCTTGTGTTCCAGTTTGTGCCCCTTGTTCACACTTTGGAAACCACCAAAAAAAGCCTGGGCCCATCCATTTCAGTTTAGCTCTCTTAGATACACTGGCATAATATCTGTAATGAAATAAAAATCTTACAGATTGAGACTGGAATATCTTAACTCAGTGATGGGCAGCCTAAGATATGCAAACAGACAGGAAAATTATGATGCCGCCTATCTATTCAGTGTCCTTCCCCATAAGCAGCAGGAAGGCACAGAGAAAGAAATAATGCAGCTTGCAGCAGAGGATAGCCATCTATGCAAGCAATCCAAGTGATCTTCACCACATGGTTGGTGCTGCTCGTCAGATGCTGAAGCTATTAGTGAAAAGTGCAACTCCACTCAGGCAGAAAGATTCCACAGAAAAATTCAGGGATTGGACAGCTTCTCTTCAGCTAGCATCTTTTTCAAAATTATATTCAATGCCTTAAAGTGTCAACAGGCAAAGCAAAAATTAAGAAGGTAGTTTTATTCCCGTTATGACAAAAAGAGACTATCCAAGTGTCTCCCACCCCAATCAAGTACCTAATTTTTCAGGTTTTTTTAATAGGTGCAAGAAAATATATTCCCATTGAAAATGTTTGTCTAAGAATTAAGAACTAAGAATTTCCCAATTATCTCTTAGACAAAAATCTAAAAGCAGAAACAGCTTACTAAAAATGAATAGATTTGTTTTATAAAGCTGATTGTGAATAAAACATGTACAAATTCCCCTATGGCACTGGAATGCCTGGTGCCATTCTGGTCAGCTTTCTAGTTTCAAAGAAGTGAAAGTGAATTAAGAAGTTTGCCATAATAGCTCCCATAGATGGAACAAATGAAATAAAAATTAAAGAATTTGCAGAACTAGTATGCTAACAAAATCTATGTCTTATTATAGTTGTGAGATGTCTTATTTTTAAATTCCATGAAAGAATGACATTAATTTTCTCCTTAAGAGTCAATATCTCTTGTCACATTGTTATGATACAGCTTTGCTCTGACATCCAGTTTTTATAACTTAGTTACTAGATCAGATAAAGAGCTTTTTTCTTTTTTTTTCCTTCTCTTTTTGAAAAGAGATTTAAAAAAAAAAACAAAAAAAAACCTTCTAGGACAAAGAAAAAAGATTGAAATCTGACATACAGTAGAAAATAGCCAGAACTCAGAAGTCATTTTAGAGCACATATGGAAGACAAAATTAGATCTTGAAATATCCACTGAAGGATAGCCTGCAGAGTCCAAGACAAAGAAGGAAAGAAAGAAATGAGGGCATCACCTGCACCACAAAGCCAGCACATTCACTACAGGTTTCTGGCAGGAGTCTAACAGAGGTCAGGCTCAAAACAGACAGATTTGTCCTTAGCAACGCCACTCAAACAAATGAGAAGTGCACGGCAGAGCAGCAAAATAAGGCTCAGAAACCCACAGATGAACTACTGTGCATAGAGCAAGCAAGTCAGCACCGAAAGGATTCCTTGGGTAACTTTCTACTAATCGTGTCCAGAACTGAGACCAAGACAGGAGGCAGCTATTCATGCCTTGTATCTGTGGTGTATATACACATGTAGAATACTGGAAGGATAATAACGAGGTTGTGGAAAGAGGTGGCTTCAGTCCTCTAGAGAAGATCCCGGGGTTCAGCAGCTTGGTTGGGACTCAAGGCTATTAGCAAAGCTGTGATATGATTGTGATGGGACAAACTTCTTGCCCTTTCCTCCAATGGACACACCGCTCCACAATGTGGATCAGAAGCATGTCCACCCAAACACATTAATGTCATTATAGGACCAGAAGGTCTTACAGTTTCCTGTTTGCATTTCAAGCACGGGCACAGTGATCAATGTTCCCTTCAGTCACCTCTCAGCCTTCAGAGAAAGAGGAAAGTGAAACTCTAGAATAAAACTTAGTGGGAGGATACATTCTTTGCCAACAACACAACACCCAACTTGGCACTGTTAAATATATTCATGCTGCCAAAGGGTACTCAAAGGATGGGAAAACAAGATAACAACCAAAACTCAGTTCACATAGGAGGTGAAATAATGGTGAGATCTATAATTACATGCAATATTAGAGCAGCTCCAGGGTCAACATTTCTATGATATTGCAAGTACACTGAAACCCAAATTATGAAACAACTCATTTACTTGAGAGCACGGAAAGGGAACAGGTCATCTCATACAGGTTCTTTCTTTGGGATTAAGTTACTTATCTGTGACTAACTGCTGAAAATAATCAAAAATGCTAATATTTCCTCAATATCCTTCTCTATTAAAAAAACACAACAGAAAGACAGTTGAATCAGAAATGTGATTAGAGATATCAGAAGACATCCTTTTGATGAGTTTCACTTATTCACTATAAGGACCTGTGTGAGCAACTGGGAAGAGGTTTCTAATCCTTGCATACACATCAGAGCACTGCTCCAATTAGGAAAAAGAGGAAAGAGGAGGAATAATCTGATGGCATTTCTGTTCCGCTTCTCAAAATAATTTTGTCTTTTCTCTCTGTCATTATCCAAATTATTGTCTATCCAAGCTCCCTGTTGGGCAGCTTTACGCATGCAAGTCCCCAGCCTATGAGCAGATCAATCCACGACCAAGATATTTATACCTAAACACAGTTCTTTTGAGCAGGAACATCCTGTCCTCCTGCAGCCTGTATTGCATTCTGACATACAGAGATCAACAGCAGGAAGGAAGGTATGGGCATGCTGCAGCTCCTGAGTGCAGCCACGCAGGCACAGCCCAAACTTAATGGCACCAGGAACAGCAGAGGGGACATCCCAGCAACCACCAGACTGGGCACAAAGACCATAGCAGCACACTGGGACTACAGATGACAAAAATCAGTCCTTCAATTGAAGAAAGTGGAGAGAAGGAGAGAGGGATAGTATAAATTCCTTTAATAATTACTCAGCCACACTGCGCATACTCCATAAAAAACAGACTCCAGCTCAATGCCCTAAGCCTGATGCCCCAGCTATTAGAGCACATATGAACCACACAGAAATGTAATAACTGATGTGGAGGGTGGGAGCACAGTGTCAGAGGAACTGGTTGTGACAGGGACCAAGATGCAGTGATAGAAATGGGATCGATTGCCTGGTAGCAGGGCTGGTTAGCCCATTTCAAAGTTTTGCTCGAGGATACATTCTTAAAATTTTTATGCCTGAAATAACTGGAGACCTGCATATAAGAACTAATGAGGCAGACACTGTTGTTCCTTTCCTCCTAATAGATGACCAGAAGCTATTATTGATTCCAGATATTATCTGCTATAATTGAAATCAGGTCCCCTCTGTGGCAAAAGCAATTTTTAAGCTTTTTGTTCTGGACTTTAAGTGCCATTCTTTCACCAAATGGAGAGTTTCAGGTAAATCATCTCAATGGGGTTAAAAATAAAAATAAAAATAAAAAGCTGTATAGAATTATATTGGGGAGCTTTTAGCATTAAAACACAGCTGAGAGTTCATTTGAGATAATAATTTTCTGCTGTCTATTTCAATTATGAAAGAAAGTTAAGCTTTTTTCAATGCAATTCCTTTAGCTGATCAGTAATGATAGATATGTGTGCATGGATAGCAAATTGTTACAACATTAATTGTAACAGCAATAGTTACAAGACATCTAGCATGTAAGCAGTTGCAGAAAATTCAACACTAGGGAGAGCACATCATCAAAAAGAGACATTTCCAACAAAAAGAATCAAAAGATCAGATGAACAACTCAGAAATCTGTCTAAGTCCTCCTGGATGCCATTGACCAGCGGCAAATACTGCAAGCATCCAGCAGCACAGCTCTCAGCATTTTGGGGCACTCGGATCTCCTGAGCCAGACGTGGTAACTCTGTGTTCGAGTTAACGAATGTGTGTAACCAGGCTTTGAATGCATTGCATTGGTGGTGCCCACAAATTCCCCTGACAGTGAGCTTTCCAACTTAAATATGCTTCAGAAAAACAAACAAACCAACAACATAACACAACAAAATATCTCTGTTTCATTTTATACCTGATGCTTAAAATTTTGTTTCGTACCATTCTGCTCTTATGGAAAGTTTGAAAAAGTATTCTCTAGTCACTCTCTCTGCACCTTTCTCCAAAGCTTTCCTTACCTGTACCTTTTCCAGGATGAAGTTTTTTCTCCTCAAGAGAAGCTGAAATATCTTTTTAGATTTCTAAACAGGCAGAATTTTTACAAACAAAAACACACACAGGAGTACAGTTTTGCTGATGCAGAACACAGAAGGCCACCATAGGCGCTCATCACTGCCTATGTATCAATTGACCTGGATGAAGTGCCACAGAAGCACTGCTACATGCCTGTGCTTCTAATACAGGGGTTAATTCAGGCATCTGTTCAGTAATGCATTCTGCTGCCTACAGTCATCCTAAGAGGCTTGCTGCTAACCAAAAACAAGCTAATAAAAACAATGACAGAAAAGCAGAGGGAAAGGGGGGGAATTAAAAAAAAATCAATCTAATCTCTCCTCGATAAAGACATTACATACGAGTGTTAGCCTCAGTGCAGAAGTGATCCTTAAATCTCCCACAGGACACTGAGGACAAGGACCCTCAGATTTACACTGAAGTGAAAGGATGTGAGCTATCCCCCCTCCCTATCCATGTACATCACAACTAGAAGGATCAAACACACAGCTCAGAGGATGGCAGCCCAGGACTCCTGAGCCACATGTGAACATTTCAAGTGCAGCACTGACCCGTTCTTAAAGAGACAGGTTGCTGTGTGGCATATTTCTAACAGCTATTGATGCAAATACTTCAAGGCACTTCAAAAATCATCAAAAACGTTTGTACCAATGTCCAAGCTTTGAAAATGTAGAATCATGAACCTTTCCATATGTTTGTTCTTTGCTTGTCCAAAATACAGATCTAAGTCATCCCGAATGCCTCCACTAACAGCAGTAGCTACTTATTCAGATAAGGTAAATACCACGTCCGAAATGCACAAAGAACAGCAAGCAGCAGCACAAAGCACACCATCCTGTTCTGGTCTCATCATTTCAATTCAGCAAGGTAATCACTTTCAAATCCCTGATGACTATGCTACCAAAAAACATAGGACTATTCTAACACAGATAAACAGTTTAGTGTACCTGTCTGAACTTTTGTCAAGCTCTTCTCATTCTGCAGCTCAGCTTCAGAGAGAGCTTCATCACCTGTTTGGTAACAATTCCCCCAATATTTGCAAAAACCTTTGCACTCCATCTCCTTGGGTACCCTAGTTATCAAACACTGTACCTTGGAAAAAGTGTTAGAAGTAACAAGTGATGGCTACCCAGTGCATCAGCTGCCATTAAGAATGGCTACCCATCTAAACACACCTGGGATAATCCAGGATGTACCACTGGGTCTCTATCCTTGCAGGTATGAGATTTCAATAACTGTTTTTCTTCTCCAGTCAAAGAGTTGAACATTTCTTTAAATACTGCCTCTCACTATGTCTACAAATTGCTAAGAGCAATTTCTTGGCTTGCATTAGTTCTGGAAAAAGTAATTTAAAAGTAGAAAGAAAAGTAGCTGGGTTTTACACATCTAGAAAACAAATCTAGAGTACATTTAATAGATGACAGTGCTCCTGAATGGATGAATAGATTACACAGCCCCCCACTAACAATTTGCTGAAGAATTTCTTTCTGTTCAGATAAGGAATTTCAATACAAAAGCTGTCTGAGGTATCACAGTAGAAAGCAAGCTAAATTCAGTACCATCAAGTGTAGATTTCATGCTTTCAATCATTGTAATAAGGGAGCTAAGCTACACACCAGCTGGTTCTCTAATGTAGAGCTATGGATGTGGTATTGATAAACCAAGACTGCCATCATGAACAATAAGTGTGAATAAGGCATCATTTTCCTTCATTACTCAGAAACAGCAACAACTTAAAAATCAGGTGCTACAAAGGAGAATGTGTAGAAAAAGTAGATTATGTTAAGATGACATTATCCATGAGAACAACCTTCTACAGGTAAAAATAATAGTTACTGTTTTTTACTGACTTTTATTATGATTAAGTATTTCTGAAGTATTAAGTCTTTCAAGTGACTATTTTTAAACTTTGTTAAGTAATTGCCTTGATTTTTAATAGCATGGTCAAGCAGAAGAGTTACTGCAACTTTAACTCAAAAAAAAGTTTTTGGGTTTTGTCTACAGCTTTTGGGGAACCAAGATTTCTGATTAAAATCAAATGAGCTACCAAATTTATTTATTTATTTTTATTTTTTAATCTTCCTGCCAGCGTCAGATTTGGAAAAGGTGGGACAATCATGTATGACAGCGTAAGCCCAAGCGCATTTGAGCTCCTGTCATCATAGACACCAGGTTTCACTGTGACTCTTCAGTGTATTTGCAGCCTCATTAAAGCAATGATGGTGCTCACAAAAGCCTCTAAGAATTTAAATTCGTAACATTTAAAGCTGGACATAATTTTCAATTCAGATCCATGGTGATATTCTTGCATATCCACACACAGACAGCAGAAATGGAATGGGAAAACTGGATGTTTCACACAACTATAGACACAGGAAATATTTTCCATAAAGCTTATATATAGTTTTTTTTTTTTTTTTAATAACACTAATACATGTATATTTTAAAGAACACCTTGAATAGCTGACAGCATCCTTACCATTTTGTGCTGATTTAATGCAACAGCACTGAGTCAAAGACTAATGACCATTTCCCTCCCTATTCTCCTCTTCCCCCCAAAGAGCATTATATCCCAACATGCCATATGAATTTGGATTCCGTAATTTCACATCCTTTAATAAACTGCATGTACCACCATACAAACACAAGCTGAGAAGAGCTGCAGTCTTGTGAACAGCAAAGAAAAACAAGACCACTGAGCAAGCTGCAACATCACTCCTCAACTTTCAGAGCCTCCCAAGGGGAACACAGTTAGATATCAGTACAGCAGCTGAGAAACCCCATGTGTTGGGTACAGAAGAGCCGGGCAAATTAAATCTTTTTCCCTAAAGATTTCACTTTTTTCTCCTATTCAAATAATAAGTAACATTTGAGGAAGCTAAGAAAAGCAGAACTCAAGGTTTCTTCACTAATAAGAAAACGATATAGACCATCCATCTTCCGCAGTAAAGTTTATTTTACAACAGACAGGTCCATCAAATGAAATGATAGATGACATACTGTCCTGTTTTCTTTTATTTCCCTCATAAGAGCAGGGCTTAACTCTGTACTTGACCTACCATCAGTGAAAGAAAACAAAAATAAAATCAGTGTTTCATGGAATTTTTAACACCAATACTTCTCAGCTTGTCTGGTATCATTACACTGCCTAACAGCTTTTGTCTCTTAGTAATCCATATTTCTCTGGCATTCAAACATTTCATTATACTTCTATTGTAAATAATGCCATTCTATCAGTAAGAATTCTGTTAACTTTGACTTTAACCTATCTTTATTGTTCTCTCTGCCATTTTATAACTCAGGGATTTATTCTGCCTTTGTAAGCTATGAATCTTATGCATCCTAAGTAGCAAAATGATTATCTATTAAATGCCAAACTTTGCTGTACATCACAAAAATCAGTACGGACCTAATGAGCTGTCATATCCTTAGTAATGAAACAAATAAACAACAACAATAGAAAAAAAGAAAAGAAAAAAAAAAAAAACATGCCACAAGCACACTGTTTAATTTATTTAGCCTTAAAAATAAACCGTAACTGTGAGCTGCTGTGGCCTGCCATACAGGTCAGCCAACTATCCACAGACACGAGATAATTTCTTGATAGGTTGGACAGTTTGCCAGGAGCGGAATTAAGTGCAACTAAGGAAAAGGATGATTACAAATCACTTACAAGTACTCTGGTGCATGGTTGTTGGTTGTTTTTTCTTTTAATCTTAAATGAAGCAGAACTTTCTTGATCTCATGTAATTAAGAGATGTTTCAAATATACTGGAAATACTATCACGACTGTTGAAGCAAAACTTTCCCCTGTGCAAATCCTCCGAGACTGCTAAACTGAAGTTTAAACATCCCACTCTGGTTTTAAGCAGGTTTATTAGGTTTAATGGTCGGAAACAGCCATTTCTCTTTTCAGCCTGATTTCAATAGTTGAGCCAGCAGAAATCCGTGTAGTTAGCCCTGCTGAGTTTCATCACTAATCCATAATCTCCATGAAGTTAAAACTTGTGGATATTTAATGTAATCCCACAAGTATACCCAAAAAGAAATGTAGCAAATGCACACACTTACTATTCTTATAATCAAAGCTCTGGAAAGAAGGTCTACTTGGATGTATCCATTTTCACAGTATCTCTGCAGTCTTATGGTGTGTTTTCAGAAGGATCCTCTTGAAAAATTACATCCTGCCTGTGCTACTGATGCTTGCTTAGGAGCTGTGCCTATTATTCCAAACTCAAGGGCGAGGAGAGTTTAAATTCAGTTGGCTGTTTACAAAGGCACACAAAAGCATCCAAAAAAATGTATCTGAAAAGAATATGCTACTGGTTAGGATAATGAAGATTGCTGAGCAGGGATTGATGTCTGTTTGATGTGATGGGTGGGAAGGAAGTTGTCAGAGGAAGCAAACAGCTCTCTTTAGATGTTTATATTACTAGACATTGCTGCATCTGAGCATTTATCTTTTTATGTACAAATTGAGATAATTCTTTTGTTTTTCAACACTGTTTAACATATCAGGAGGGTCACTAAAGATAACAGCCATTCTAATAGGTCTCTCATTAACCCTTCCTCCCAAGATGGCCTGGGGCATGTTTGGGACACCATGGGTCTAAGAAAGCACAGAAAACAGATAAATGTTTCTCAGAAATCAGTACTGAGAGACTCTCATTATCATTCCATACCATTAAATACTTCCTGAAGGAATGAGATGAAGTCTTGAGAGGCAGCTGGGTGGTACCTGGCAAACTGGACATAGTACACTTTGTTCTTTTGTTATTCGTATGGAGTTTTCCCATCTTTCTCAAGATGAACAAATCCGCATTAATGTTTTCTGAAGCTGTTTAAAAGCAACACAAGTAGCAAAGGCTCTACTTGATAAACAGAACAAATTAGCAGCCACAGGTAAAAATACTCACGCCAGCCCAGCATCAGCCAGCAGGTTGCTAACAAAGCTGAGAGAAGCAAACTCAAAACAGATTTTCAATCAATTGATCAATCCACTGTCCACCACGTTAAGACACATCATGCACTTGCTTTATACCAACCCAAGGCTCAAAACTCAAACACTTGCCAGAAAAGCAACTGCCAAACTTCATCTGAAAGGGGCATGGGTGAAGTAGAGAATGAGGAGAAATGAAAGCTAAGCAAAATCAGCAATGCAGACCAAAGTAAAGCCTCCTGAGATCCCCAGAGAGGGACAGCAAACACAGGAGCACTGAGTTCTATAATTCATCAATAGGCCATCACTTAATGCACACAGGCAGCTGATATTACTATATAACTATTACACTAATTTAAAATCACTCATTTTTTGAAAGATTGATTTTCTTTCCTACAGTTCATAGCTCCCTGGGGATCCAGGCTGAACAACAGTGGCCCCATGGGATTTGAAGTAAGCAGAAGAAAAAGTTGCACTTTCCTCCCATACTTAAAAAAACTCCTGAAATGAGAACATAGAACTCAAGCTGAAAGCAGATTCTAGAAATAAGTAAAACACCGTAAAGCAACTGAGAATTTTCCAAGTGATAAACCACGGTGATCATACCTTTAGTTGTTATGCATGCGGTTAAAGAAATTATTTGGTCAGGTAACGGAGTATGAACTTTTCCATTGCACAAACCACTCTGTTGTTTGACTGTGTACATTAATTCAGAAACTAATTGGCAGGAATAAATCACCCAGACCTTACCACTGTCAGTTATAAAACCCAAAACAAGATTTCATATATGACTGTGTCATAAAATGCTTTATCTGTGACCTGTAGTTAAAACACAGAATTGTACTGTTCACAGAAGAACTAAGGACAGATTGTTGCAAATTTCACAGGGAATTCTGTATGTCTTCCACTCTCCTATAAACACTTTAACATCTCAGAAAACACATTTATTCCTTAAATAAATGCTGAAAGAATCCTTTACCATAAGCAGATATCCATTTTTTCTAACCTTCGTTTAGAAGGTATTCTATTGGCATGTCCAACCTGTCCAGGACCCAGAACAGGTCATTAAGAGATGTGTGACCTCAGAAGCTTCCAACTGTACCTGTTCTACATCATTATCTGCAAATCATTTCCTAGCACATCGTAGCAAGAGGGATGTTTATAATCACAAACGAAGCCACATTTGTACAGTGCCACAGGAAGAAAGCTGTTCTGCCCAAGGGTAATGACAATACACAGGAATTTACCAGGCAAGAAAAGTGAAAAGAACAGAGTTCCTGCCAATCTAACATAAGAAAAAATTACCTTCCATGTTAACCTTAGAAGTATGACCAAGATATATCAGGCAGTCAACTCAGAGATTTCACCTGGATGAAGAGGATCACTTCTACCCCACACCCTACCACTTATCTACCTCAAAGACCAGTGCTTCAAAGGCGGTAACTGTCAACATGACAAAGACAAGTAAACAAAAACCCTTCAATTAAGATACAAGCAAAACCCTGCTTAATCAGGGTCAACTTGCAGTGAGTAGCAACTGAAAATCTATGCATTACATATTCAAAGCTTACAAAGCTCCAAAGTTTTCAGAAAACTAACTGCTGCAGTACTCAGAAGTTCTGCCACAGCAAATCCACAGTGAGCCCACAGTTGGCCACCCTGCAAAATTCAGTTCTCCATTTTTTGAATAAGCAGAAAAACCAGAACAGATTCTGGTTAAAGAAAGACAGAAAAGGACATGGGAGGCACGCATCTTCTTTGTCAGCTGAGCCTGGAAGAGAGAACTGTCTGGCAAGATACTAGTGGGCATACAAACCCACTAGTTTGTAGGAAAACAAACAGGAAAACAAATGTGTACTTCCTATTTCTCATAGCATAATACCTTGAATCAATGAATACCATGAATCAATGAATGGTCCGGCAGTAGGTCTGAAATGAAACAAGAAATATTTTCACACAGGCACAATCAAGCTGCAGAACATTACCATCAAGGTCAACAATAAAGGGAGTTTAAAATGGGGTTACCAATACAGGAGGACTTCACTACAACAGTCCTAATGCAAACTTTGGTTTTGGAAGCCTCTAACAAGTATGGTTAAATTTGCATTTCCCTTATTTCTCATGCTTTTTCCCAGTAGAAAATTAACAGACAGATATCTGCAGCTTGATGCACCTTGCTGCCTGCATACACTATTCTGTAATAGCAACATCTTCTGGTGCCAAATTCACACACAGTAGCAGTATATGGATGTTGAAAGTTAGTGAATTAGATGATTAGTAGACTGATAAGATGTTTCTGAAATTGAGAGAAACAAGCAAAAGAACTGATGAATCATGTGGCAACTCTATTACGAGTTCTCGTTTATAACAGAAGGTTCCCAAAACCACTGAAAAGAATCAGTTGCTAAGAGCCAAGCCAAATGCTGAATCTGAAGATGAATAAGCACAAGCATATTTTAAAAACAAAAATAATTTTCTCTTAGACTTATCTGATTTTAAAACAGCTTTAGTACTTCTGCATTACTCCTCCTCCTCTCTCAGAAAAATCGTACATCTCCAACCCCTGAATTCAACTATCAACTGAATTCAGATATCAACTGAAAAAAAGAACCACTGGAAACACGCGCATGAATAACCACTGTTTTAGACTCAGTTAAGCAGCAGATTTTGATCCATATCATAAATCTCAACATTACTTAAAAATATTATAGGTGTGTAAATCATCAGAAACACACCTTATCTGTGATGGGTCCATTCTTCCTAACAGGGAATTGGAGAGAATAAATTATTACTCCATGAAATATGATTTTGAAGTATTTGCAATCCAATAAGGCACACCAAGGCTTGTAACATTGCTTCTAACTTTCATTAATAATTTAAATGTAGTATATTCAATGCATTTGCCAAAAGATACGCAATTTATTAACTCTAAAATTACCATGCCAATTAAAAGGGTTTACTTTTCCACTTCAGTAGGATTATCCGAAAGGTCAGCCAACAATCTCTGCTTGGCTTGCACTGAAATTCATTAGCTCCAACCAGCAGCAGTGTTAACAGATATGCTAACTACCCTCATTGGTCGTTTGGTTACTTGTAGTGCCAGAAAGAGATACCATATGCGACCGGTCTAATCCTATCCAATCCTTGAAAGCCTGCATGTAAATAAAGCACTGAAGTGTCACAGAAAGAAAATCACACATGAGCAAAATCAGGGAAGTTACATGTTTTGACTTAAGATTTGTTTTCTAAAATGCATGGAAATTAGATGATTTTATGCTCTCTGTCTCCAAAAGAATTGAAGGTGTCAAGCATGCTGAAACAGACTATTCTCATTCTGGTGGAATCTGCAGCCTTAATATTTCAGCTGGGGTAGACACAAGATGAGAGAAACTGGAGATTTTGATAGAAAATTCCCCTCTAGCACTCACCTTTTCTGAATAAGAAGTTAATACTGAGATTAGGAAATCACAATTTTTATCTGCCTTGTTGCTATTTCACTGTTTCAATTCTGTCCCCTCCCTTTTTAAGGACTGAAAAGATCACCAACTCTGGCCCATAAAAGAGAGCAATGAGAGAAGCAATAGATGCAATGGAATTAAAACTTAAACTGAAGAGATTTTAAACTTGTATCTTTATGAGAGCCCTGCAGAAACCACCAGGACACAGAAAGTGTCCGTGTGGGACAAGTGTGTAGATCACCCTCTGCTACATTGCAACGCTAAACTGATTAATGGACTTACTGCAATGTAGGGCAAGTACATGCAGAATAAAGACTAAAATATCACCTTAATGATTCCATCCTGCAACTTGCTTTGCCCAGGTAGGATTTTGAGTTATGAACATATTCCATCAGGACTAGACATTTACATAAAATATTCAGGGTTGACCTGGTTTCATGAATATTAACCCTATTTAACATTTGTATGTTTGCGATGGGGAGGCAGAACAAGATGACGGGACAACAATCTTCCAGAGCCCAGGGCCCCATCCAAACTGGCCTTGAATACCTCCAGGGATGGGGTATTCACAGCTTCTCTGGGCAGCTGTGCCACTGCCTCCCTGAAATGCTGCTCTCAAGTTTAGATTCTTCTCTTATAAAAACTAAACCAAACTAACAAACCCCACAACCCTATTTTTTTTTTTTTTTTGCCATTTATAACTTCAAAATAACTTCCTGTTTTTCCAACTAAAAATATGAATACACAACAACTGGTAATTTATGCATTTCCAAAACATATGGTTCAAGTAAGGCCATTTAGCTTTTCACATATTTCTAGTATTACTGAGTTGGGAAAAGTAAAGACGCCACCAGAGTTTGTCATAGCTGTGGTGACAAAAAGAATACTCTGGCAATGACTTCAAATTTTGGCCAGATTTGAATGTTTTTGGTTGGGTTCGCCCTGAAATTCATGGAGTGAAGCTGACTGCCAGCACTGCGAAACTGCAGCTGCTACGTTTTGCCTGATACAAGTCAGAAATATAAACCCACCAAAACAAAGCAAAGAAAAAACAGCGACTTCGTAGAGCAAACTGAATCAAAGGCTTACTCAAAGGCTTACAATGAGATACTGTGCACTATTTCCACTAAGACAAAAGTGGTAAGGTAAACATAAGTGCTAAAACTACTGCAGCACAGAATTCATTGCAATTCTTAATCTCATCAGAAGACTCTTAAGTAGGTCACAGCAAGCTTAACAAAATTTGATAGAAAGCAAAGTAATAGTATGCAAATCACTTTCCTTGTAAAACTTGATACTTCTATTTTTTTCCCCTGTGATTTTTGACCAAGACTCCACTATAAAAGGATCCACTCTCCCTGGAAACAAAGGAATATTTTAACACTTTAAGCCGAGCATTTAAAGATGAACTGTGTGATTCTAGACCACTTCTAAATGGCCTGGAATTCCTTCAGTGTTTGTTTTGTCTTAAGTAGTGATTTACAGCTGCTCAGTATTATCTTAAATGCTACGATTAGAAGGTATTAGAGACTGAATGCATTAGATATAAATCCCACTTCAAAACATACTTGGATTTATCAACTTTTTTTAAAAATGTACTCTCATAACTCAGGATTTCTGAAGAATAAAATTGAACTTTTGTGTAGAAAAATTTTTGACCAAATTTCAAATGAATGATACTTCTGCAAGGTAAATGGGAAAAAACAGTTAATTCTTTGTGAGCAGCACTTGCAAGTAAAATTTATGTCACCTTGTCACACTATTTTGATCTTCAGCACATACTAAAAATTATTTTTAAAATTATGTTTGTGGTAAAACAAATTAAAATCAAGCAAAGAATGAAAGAAGTTCAGCAAAATGGCTTCCTTACTTTACAGACTGCAAGGTTTTTCTGTGTAAAAGGTAACATTTCAATAATGATTCTTAGTATGTGATAAGCTTAAAAAATAAGTTAAATAATTAAGTGAAATTGTCTCCTAAATTCAATAAGTTAACAACTTGAACTTGGGGATGCTACAGCTTCAAAACTGTGTTTTTACTTTTTGGCTGTCTGGTTGTTCTTGTTTTCTGAGGGCATTCCAACACCTATGGATAAAAGTTCTTCATTATAATAGAAAGTCATAAGAAGTTCCCAAATCATACTTTTTAAATCCATATGGCATATTCTGATAGATAATAATGTAACATTGTGTATGTGGGTTTTGTTACTGGCTCAAAGTTTTAGATTTCACCCTGGGAATACAGCATTACATTCATGATATCAAAATTTAAAAGTAAGGCAGTACTGCATCAATGCTGCATTTCAATGCAGCACGTCAATCTTCTAGATTACTGCTTCCCAGGAAATAATCCAGCTCATTCCTGCCAAGCAGCTTTTGTTCCTTTTCTTTTTAAACAAACAAGAGAAACACAACCCACAATGAAAGAGATATTGTTTCTTTTATTTCTTTATACCTTTTTTAAAAACAGCGTCTTCACACTTAGGCACTGTTCTCTCACTGAGCTTTTATTCACATATATTGGAAGATATATTGGATATACACAGGATATAACAGTAACTAGGTGAATCTGCATATCTTACATTTTATGCTCTGCTCTCTACATTGTGAAAACCACAATATCAGGCTGGCCTTTCATGCTGAGTTTTCAGATTGTCATATTCCAGATATTTGATTTGTCACTGAGGGAGCTGCATGTAAGGGAAGGCTTTTTCCAAACTGAGGTGTTCCACAGTAAGCATTTAAGGGTGTCAGAACAGAAATTCCTAATGCTGCTTAATGAGGTTTTAAACATTCAGTCAGGTCTTGAGAGTCTGTCAATCCATGCCCATGACATTAATACCAGCTTAGTTGTACCATGAATGCTTTCTCCATTGCTAAAAGGGGGGTGATGTGTTAACCAAGTGGTGTTTGTGTGGGGAAGGTGAATCAAGGATCATTAAACTGTCATGACATCTCTCTGTGGAAATCAGACCAAAAAAAAAAAAAAAACAAGACAGAACCATTTTTGGCAATTGCAGATTCTTGAAATCTTGGTCTCAGGAGACAAAGAGGTACTGGAGGGGCAACAAAAGGAAGAATTGAGAGATGTAATGAAGTCACAGAAAGGTTATGCAGGGGACCAGGAGACTGGAGGCAATGTCAGTGATTGAGAGCTGATGCCACGGGAGAGTGGGGAAACATGAAAAGGAGCCATGCAGAGAAAAGAGAACAAGGCAGGTAGGAAATGTAGGAATGTTTTGTCTGCTGAGCAGCAGAGCAATTAAGTGAAGAAAACTTTAGGAAACTTAAATGTATTCTTAAATGCTTTAATATCTTAAGATCTCAAAAAAAAAAAAAAAAAAAAAAAAAAAGAAAGTTAATCCCCTTATTTGCCCTGGACCTATAACTAAATGTTCATTACCAGCTAGATCAGAACTGCATCTCTTCAGGACAGAGTTCAGAGGCAACAAGTGGTCCCACCAGAGCAGAGATGGCTCCAGGGCCCTGCTCTCCTGCAGGGACAGCACATAGGCAGTCCCCACAAGTCCATGCAGCCAAAACACAAGATGAGGCTGCCATAACTTGAGAAATTGAAAAGCACATTGAGATGATGCCCAGTAATGCTAACAGACCTAACTGCTCTCTCCCAGCTGGGTTTTGTTATTTACCGAAAGAGAAAGCCAACAGTTGTCATAAAGGAAACTACAAAGAACTTTAAATCTTAAAGGAAAGAAGAGGTGCTGAATAACATTGGCTTCTCCAACTTTTTCTTTATAGAAAATGAAACAGGAAGTAGCCATTTCTTCATTTTCTTTTAATAATATTGTTACTTGTCCTTAAAGGGCAGAAATGAAAGTGGAGGAGTCACTGCTTGTAAGCCATTAAACAGCCACCAGACTGCTGTGACTTCTGGATTGCATTCAACATTTCACAGGTGAATGCCCTTCCTGACTAGCCATCAGCATCCTTTCCTATTTTGGAGTACTATTTTTGTCTCACTCAGGCACAGGCCAGTGAACGACAGCAGCACTTCATATTTGACAGTTAAGGACATAGCATGAAGTGACTTGATGCTAATTACTGTACACAAAAGCCTTGGCATTGTGATTTATCACACCAAAGCACTGCAATAAATAGGTGTCAGTGAAACAGCACAACTGCCTGCAACTGCTGGTAGCACTTGAACTGGCCATTTTAGCAGTGTACAAAGCCAAAATTTCATAGGAAACAAATCTGAATTTTCATAGACAGCTGAATTCAGAAGATTAATTAACATTCTGATGTGTCAGAGAAAGTTAAGTGTCAGGATAAGTGCCACGCAGAAAAAAAATAGAAAGGTAATAACTAATGTTTCTAGAAAAAAAAAAAAAAACTAATTAGAAGCCAATTTATCATACTGCAACTATCAAGCAATTTAACATCCTGGGGGGGGAGGGGAGGAAGTTCTGACAAGGGGAAGGGTAAAACTAAAGCAGTCCTCTGACAGAGATGTAGGGCAGCATTCTGGGTCAGTGTGTGAAGAGGAATGTGCTGCGGAGGCCAGCAGTAGTGGCCCTGCAGTCTCAGTGCTGTCCATGGGTGCTGCTATGGGCAAGAACCCCACCAGGAAGCAAGATCCAAAAGCAGTTCTTGCAGCACACTGACCTTGGCACAGAACAGTGCATCCCATCATCCAGCATTCTCTCAAGCTGACCACAAAGGCACCGGATTCCCCCATGGATTCTTTTTCCCAACCATGGCTGTTATTCAGCTATTTTTGGAGGAAAAGTTACATAGTCACTGAGATACTGTAATAAACACGGGCTTTTATTCTTCAATGTGAGCCCACCACGATGACCCCTCTGCTCTCATTCCCTGCAGCTATCAGCTCCTCCATCCTGCTCATAGCTAACACTGCTGGTGGGACTTGGCAACCCCACTTCAGAACAGGCACTGTCAAAAGTAAGCCAGCTCAAGTGCTCCAGAAAGACAGCTGAGCCAAATGCACTCTTCTGTGCTTTGAGGATACAAGGAAAAAAACCCAATAGCCACCACCAACACAGCCACCACCCCCCACAAGATTTGCATTAGTATCTGAGTCCCAAAGGATGACAGCATGTTTCTTCAATTACCTCCCCCAAACCCTTTTCTAAACATGTGTTAAGTAAATTTGTCACATGTTACACTGTATTTTAAACTCAAGATGACTGAAGCAATTATGCTGCCATAAATGTAACTTTCAAAGTGAGCTAAGCAATCCCAAAGTGGTTTTTTTTTCAAACATAAAAAATTGCAATTTACCCTGGGGATCAGTCTAGACATGCCAGTGTAAATTACAAATATCTGTAGCCCCAAACAAACATTCTAGCAATGTCCAAACTCCCAATTACAAAATAATTAACTATTTCATTTAAGGGGACAACTATCAAATAGTGTCTATAAAGGTAAGGTATTTACTATTGAAACAACCTTCAGTTAAGACAAGCCTGCAGGAACAGTCCTAATAGCTAGAAGACATTAGCCGATAGACAAACACATTACATGCTATAGTTAGTTAGTTAGTCAGTTAGTTAGTTAGTATAGTAGACTGAGGTGTAGCTGTTGAAGTAATAAACCATCTAATGCTCTTTGGATCCAGGTTTAGCTGGATGAACATAAAAATGTCTAATTCCTCGTTACCTTACCCATGAAATACAAAGTTCCTCCATAGCATAACAAAGGAAACAACAAATTAAACCCAGAGGAAAACTGAAAACATTTTATTTTATCCGTCTTGTGAAATCTCAAAAACCTCCAACTTCCCTGAGAAAGCAGACACAAATGTGATGCCTGGTAAGAAAACATCATCAGGAGACACTAAGAAGCATCACAGCTGATTAAAAACAGGCAATTATGATGTATCCTGCAAAACACGCTTCATTATCCATGTCACTCACTGCTGTAATAGCAAGACCTACACAAGCAGCACAAAAACCTATCTAACATACCTTCAGCAACCACCAAGAAATGGACACTGCGAAGTACAAAGCAGAGTTCTACAAGCAGAAGATCAGCCTGTGCAATTAGAAATAATAATTAACAAAGAAACAAAAGCAGACATTGATTGTTCAAAACCACAAACTACAAGGAAATACAAAGGGACTTTCTTCACTTCTAAAATTTTATGAAAGGCTTCTGCAAAGCAACAATGAGGGAAAGCACATTAACTCAAGCTGCAGAAATTAATGCACACACAGAACAATCTGTTTTGAGGCTGGAAATACAGAACAGCAACTGTTTGTCTAAAGCCTGAACAAAGAAGTAGCGACCTAGAACAAAATAGTTCTCTTTTAAACAGCTTGTCAAAATCTCTATGATCTACTACTGAACCAAATGAGACTTGAGTTGATAAGGACAGTGTTGCATGCGTGTTTTCTGCTCATCACTTTATCTTTCCGATGGCAAAATTTTCCTACTCCAGACAATAATATATTTTACTTCTCAAGTCTGCTGGACCTTATTCCCTTCTGTCTGCACTTCCAACCATGTAACTTTATCTCTAAAGTGTTTTGAGCCTAACTTTTGGTGTGAAAATTGCAAGAAAAGGAACAAAAAATGTGTTCCATGTGCTAGGCATCAGTGAAACTGAAAATGGTTACTGCCTCATACTTCGTCCAGCCTGGAAGCATTCAAGGCCAGGCTTTGAGCAATCTGGTCTAGAGGAAGGTGTCCCTGCCTATAGCAGGAGGTTGGAACTAGGTGATCTGGAAGTCCCTTCCAACCCAAACCCTTCTATGGTTCTGTGATTCAAAGCCACTCCACTCTGTGGCTGCTGAATTTCTGCTCGGAGTAGAGTAAGTACGAGTCCTGCTCCTCTCACCTCTGCATCAGATAACCGCACAACCAAAGAGGTTCATCTCTAGTGTGAGACATAAAGAGAACTACAAGGATGGAAGCACCTTTGAAGGCATGTAGTTTCTGAGCTCATAGAGTAAATACTGCAATATTCAGTAAGAGCAGAAGAGTCCATTTTTGTTATCTCAGAGATACCAGGTGTTGTAGGGCATAGGAAAGAAAACAGAGAAAAAGCCTCAGAGGGTAGTAGCTACATAGTTTGTTGTTGTTTTTTTGTTGTTTGTTTGCTGGGTTTTTTTCAAGCTATTCCCAAAATTGTCTCCATTTTTTTTTGTTTGTTTGTTTTCCTTCCTATTAGTAAACAAGACATCCAGACGCAGTGAGATGAAAAATCAAGAAATGGTAGCATCTATGCAGTTTCCAACAGAGGATAACAAGCATTTTTATAAACATTTGAGTTATCAGGTGGTATTTTCCTGTGGATGAGGCAAGCATTTTCTCTCTTCAGAGAGAAACAGCCAAACTACACTTACAACAAGCTACTGGCAAGGCTAGGATCATGGTCAAAGTGAAATATTATCCACAATTGTGGCTGCACAGCCTTCAGAAGCAGATGGCTTGAAATGCTTCACAACCCAAATTTAATGGTGATCGTCTGAATCTGAAAAGGAAAATAACTCCACTAGTTTTGGGATACAAATTCCCATTCAATTCTTCATTAGAAAGTTTCCTCCAATCACCCGGTGTTTCCAGCAATCCATTACTGGTTGGTTTGTGTTTGGGGAAAAGGTATATGCACAGCATTTTTGATGCTTAACTTTTTGTTCCTTTTCCCTCAGCAAGAAAATTTAAGCTTCAATTCCAATTTCAATGAGTTATGTAACTAAATTTTAACTGCTGCAGTGCATTTAATTTACATATGCAAGATGACAAGAAAAATGTATGGTTACTTCCATTTTAATAAAGTTATACATTCTCTCAAAGAAGTATCTTCTTCTCTATTAAGTGTTATTATCCCAAAGCCTGCAACTCTCATCCACTTTCTGTAGGTCACAGTAGCATCCTAACTAGGAATTCCTGGAAATGATCTCACATCAGGAAAGATCTTGAAAGCAGCTAATCCTTATGCTGATGGGTTTGTAGGAACAAAAGAAGAAAAACTTATGCTCATAGAGTGAGATAGTTCATAATTTCCTGAACCATGAGGAGGACTCATATAACAACAGTAACAGTCATGACCGTTTACATGGTTAATAGTGATAGGACAAGGGGGAATGGTTTTAAACTGAGACAGGGGAGGTTTAGGTTAGATATTAGGAGGAAGTTTTTCACTCAGAGGGTGGTGACACACTGGAACAGGTTGCCCAAGGAGGTTGTGGATTCCCCATCCCTGGAGGCATTCAAGGCCAAGCTGGATGTGGCTCTGGGCAGCCTGGTCTGGTGTTGGTGACCCTGCACATAGCAGGGGGGTTGAAACTAGATGATCATTGTGATCCTTTTCAACCCAGGCCAGTATAATGATTCCTTGGTATATTAATCTGTATTATATCACTTCTGAGATGACTCGTTAGGAAACTTAAAATCTCTGAAATCTATTGAATCCACTTGTTACACAAAATTAAAAGTTATTTCTGAAGGTGAATGACATTGTATTAACCAATTTTTTTTTTCTTTTTCAGATTTTTCAACAGTCTTTGGATTTTCAAATTAAACTACATCAGCAAGCATTTTATCTACAGCACCATCAACACATTTGGGAAATGAAACTGCTGTTCAGTTCCCAATTAGTCCATAGCTCCTCTCTTATTTCACGTCGTACCAATAATAAATCTGCAAATAACCATTTTTGCTTTATTTCTGACAGAGAATAAATTAGATTCACTAATCTTAGCTACTTCATTTTCAGCTGCAACATCAGTCGAACACTACTGTGGCTGAAGGCAAATCACCATTTCAGTGGATACATTTTTCACATTTCCCCTACACATTTTCAAAACAGCTGAAGAACAGTGTTTGCTTTGAATTCCTGCTTCAAACAGGACACAATTTCACTAAACTGACAAAACCTGCTATTATTACTCTCCCAACCTCCAAATAAGGTATATAAGCCAGAAAAGCAAATTAATAAGTTGTGGTTTTCATTAATATAACTGGGGTAATGCAAATTAGTGTGTTTTCTGACAGATTTTGCTGGCCTGGGCCTGGGTAGCACCTTGCTGTGTTTCTGTTAATGTGGGCAGCAGTGTGCTACAACACACGGGGCAACATCACCTACTTATATAGTACCCTATAGAGTATCATACTCTAACCTTCCTGGGGGGGGGGGGGAAGTTAATTATTTTGTAGCCTCTGAAAGCATACTCTTTCGAGAATATTTTTTAACTCATATTATACTGCACTTACCTTAAACAACTAAGAAAAACTGCAAAAAATAACCACGCATATTCC
The DNA here is from genome assembly GCA_037305975.1 of Chrysolophus pictus. Classification (NCBI taxonomy): domain Eukaryota; kingdom Metazoa; phylum Chordata; class Aves; order Galliformes; family Phasianidae; genus Chrysolophus; species Chrysolophus pictus. Next base: position 169,268,664 of record CM074576.1, read on the forward strand.
TTTGCTTACCACCTGCACCAGGCTTTGTGCATCAAGGATGCAGTAGTTTCTTTAAATTCAGTGCTACCAGTAACGCATTCTTTGCCTAAGTTTTTTTAGTCTTCATCTTTACAAGCCTTGAACAAGAAATGCTTCGGGCGATGGATACATCTAACCAGTGGCAGCAGGGAGATGTAGCAGGCCTGAGGTTACAATACAGACTATAGAGCAAGAGGGAAGAGGTTACAAATGAGAAGAATGGAGGGGGAGAACACCAGGCAGATTCTTTTCTCCTCATTTTGATGCCCAGACTTTTTATATCTGACTTCTAAGTGAATATGAGGAAAAACTTTACCCAGATGAGGCAGTCCACCAGTACAGAAGGTGTCTCAGGAAGGTTATACAGTCTCTGTCAGTGGAAGTTTTCAAGACCACCAACCGGATACAAGGCAAATCTTAACCTTTTAATACTCAAGCAACACACTGAACTCCAGGTAATCACCTTTCAAAAATGTCTTCTGCATAATTTGGTATTTTTCATAAGGATACAGTAACCCGCTCTCATCTCACAGCTGACCCTGAGAGCAGCAGGAGGTTACACCTGAATCTCCTCTCTCTCACCTTGAACACTGTATGGCTTACTGTGAGCTCTCAAGCAGGGTTTCTGGTTGCAGTTCTGAGCCATGCATGAAAAAAAAAAAGAATAAAAACAACTGTCAAGTAAATTTTGAAGAGCCCTTTTACTACGTTTACTATCTTCCTGCCTGTTGTCATGTTCAGAGGTAATGTTAAGGATAATCTGCTTGATCTTCAAAAGAAGGAAGAAACAGTGTTACTCAGTATTCCCACGAAATTCTGTTTCTTTGTAAAGCAATGCAACTGTACATTTTGTACTCAGCTCAGATGAGACTACAGTGAACACAGCTCTATTTAAATAAAGACAGACTTGCCTAAATGAAGCCTGGAGTTCTTTTTCTGCAGAACAGAGCCTTCTGCCTGAGCCCTGCTCACACAGAGGGCAGGAGGGAATTTCCATGAACCACTAGGATTAGCAGCACTCCTGAATCTAGCCCATTTACATCTTCCTGGGCTATAGACACTACTACTGGTGGCTGTATTGGTACCCAAAATGACAAGAATGTAATAACACAAACTGCTGAAGGCTAGCCAGGAAATCATGAAGGTATGCCATGGCAAATCCCCCTGAAGTAAAAGCAAAATAGAAGGAATAAAGAAGTATTCTGTTGAGAAAAAAAGATTTTCAAAAAATACTATTTGGGTCTGCAAATTCCTGTACTTAGTGGATTTACTAGCCTCCAAGGATGAGGTATCCACAGCTTCTCTGGGCAGCCTGTCCAGTACTTCACCACTCTCCGAGTGACAAGTTTCTTCTCCAACATCTAACTTAACCCTCCCCTCTTTCCATTTAAATCCATTCTCTCTTGTCCTATCACTATCTACTGCATAAAAAGTTAGTCCCTCTCCTGCATGTAAGCTCCTTTCAAGTACTACAAGATCATAATGAACTCTCCCTGGAGTCTTCTCTTCTCCAAGCTAAACAATCCCAACCTTTCATCACAGGAAGGGTGCTCCAGCCCTCTGATCATCTTCGTGGCCCTCCTCTGGACTCACTCCAACAGATACCATCGGCATTCTGGGCTGCAAAAGCCCACCATCGCTCATGTCTTTTCATTCATTGTGACCACCAAATCTTCTTCGCAGGGTTGCACTCTAGGAGTTCCCATTTCCCATTTCTGTATTCATACCTAGGATTACCCCAACCTATGTTCTCTATTAGCCCAAAAAAAGCACAAGCACAGCCCTACTGTGGAAAAAAAATAGTCTCCAAAACTAGTGAAGTGGATAAAAGCACTTTTGCATTAAAAGGAAATGTCTGAATGACCAGCTCAGACAAGCAACATGCGAAAGAACTAAAACCAGACATCTGGAATCCAGATTTCCATCTCTGCGTGACAATCAAACAGAAGCATCCTTTAAGTCATCACAGTGTAGTGCACTTTCAACCACCTCTTCTGTAAGACTAAAAATTAGAACAGAAGAGACAAGAAGAGACTCTACTTATTGCCATAAGGACAGGGGGGAGAGAAAGAAAGGAAAAGAAGTCTATCCCTACAAGCAATTCACGGAATCAAAATATCAAATATTTATTGTGAGTGGAAGGCAAAATGTCCTTCATTTTTGCTTTTATTAGACACACATAAATATATGTATAATTTCAGCAAAGGGCAGAAAGCTGAAGTAGTTGAAAGGTTCAGGTGACAAACTCATTTACTAGGAGACTGATAAAAAATATGACAATTAAACAGTAACCTTAATTCAAGTTTTATTTTTTCCAAACAAACACATTCACCACTCCACCAGCACACATTCAGCAAGTTGTATCTACAAAAACATATGAAGAAGAAAAATCCCAGGCATAATAACATGACCTTTCCCAGAGAGCTGAACACTGATGAGCTGACTCTCTTTGTTAGTACTCAAATGACTGTCCATTTTAAAATCTCTACTGACGCAGCTCTACAAAGACTGAATTGTTGCACAGGCCAGCAGTCACCATCAAGTCCATAAAAGTATAAGGCAAGTCTTGCTTTCTCTTCTGCCTAAATTATTTCCCTGTGAAAAAATTAACATTCTAGGTCTGCCTTCTAAGCGAACAACAGTTAGAAATAGAAGCTTATCTATCGGGTCATTAGTGAATTCCTCTACCAATGCAAAATTACATCTTGCAGTACACAATAGTGGTTTATTCAGTCTAGTTAGAATATCGGTCAATAGCACTTTCCAGGGATGATTGATCACATAGATCCCACTGGAAAGAGCATTGCAGTTCAGTCCAAATATTCTTTATTTTCTTCCTACCAGTGGCAGGGAAAACCCTCATCAGAGCCCTGCCCTCTTTGCAGCACTTCAGATGTAGCTTCTTGCTTCATGCTGCCAGTCATCTCCCAGAGATGGCCACAGCCCTTTACAGTTCACTGGTGGAATTCTCTCCACACTTTTTCTGTCTCCCACCGTGTAACCTTATGTGACTCACATAGTACTTTCCACTACAGCAGCTCTATCCCATATTGATTCAACAGGCTGCTCAAAGCAAGACATGAGTCTAGGGGCCACCATTTCATATAGCTCAGATGTTTCAGAGAGGCTGCTAATGTCAGTTTTAAGTAATTAAGGGGAGGTAAACAGGATGACAAACTGAAAACACAAAAAGCTCAGCAATCCTCAGATGCAAAAAGCAAGAGGTAAAGTAACATACAAAATAGGGCTTACATGGCAAACCTTGAAAAGGCTCATGCATAGTAAACAGAGCTGAGCTAAATCCTATCCAAACTTTCTCCACACTTTTGACTGCAAAGTTTCTGTGCATCAAAACTTAGATGGCTGGACCATTCAGCATAAACCAGGCAGATGTCCATTCTGCAGCATGTTGCCTTTAATCCATTTGATGGGGAAGATGAACCTCTACTTTAATTTGCATGTTTACTGCTATAACTTCACATCTTTCAACTGCATATATATCCTGCAGGCCCACACAATCTGGGAATGATGAGCAATTCTGCTTACCTCAGCAGGGAGATTGGCAGCACCTCCCAAGCAAACAGCCACCCAAGATGGCTGCCATCACACAAGCTGCCTGCGGCAATCCTTGTTTGGCAGCACCATAAGAGAAACCTGATGATGAAAACTCAAACTGTCCACTCGTTCAAGAAAAACTGTGCCCCCATGATCAAAGATCATAAGCAGGGTAACAGAGACATGTCCCATTCCCATCATATGTTGAAACAACACGCTGCATTTACTAAGATTAATCTTCAGCACACAAGCATGCAATTTAAACAAGAACTGCAAACTACCTGGGAATATGCAAACAGAACCATTATGAAAATTGCATAAAACTTTAGGATGAAAGCTATAAACCACTAGGCACTTATGCTTCACTCCCCATGCTATCTCCCTTGCCATGGAGAGAGCAGGCTGCCTCTGACCCACCCCAAAGTCAGCACTGTCAGTGGCCGCTGCCTCAGGGACACTTCTGTGGAGAGGGTTTCCATAGCTAACACTAATAGCTACACAGCAAATCATTTTTATTTCACTTTTCTGGTGCAGTAAACCCGACATCTCAATTAGGATTACAATATTGCAAGACTTACATTCCCAGACATTATCTCATAGAAAAGAAATAAAAAAGGAAAGACAAGAGAGTGTAAGAGAGGAAAGAGATTACTTACTGCAGTCACATATTTCTGTGTGCTGTTACAGTGTTTAGCTGAGTGGAATCTCCACCTTTAACTGCTAATATAGCATTAACAGCAATAAATGCACCACTCTTCCCCTTCATCCTTTCTAAACAATGACCACAAATAAAATACATTTCTAGTAATAGATAATTTATTTTTGGACTATCTAGTCTACCTGCTACAAAATAAAAAAATTATACCTATAACTTAACTTCCCAGAGGACACATGATGGAAAGATATTTTCCTAAGTAAAAAAGTCTACTCCCAGAAAGCTAAAATAGTAAGCCAAGAAAAAAAAAAATTGCTAATTCTCTGAACAGAGCATTGTTCCCACCCCACAACATTAAAACTTGGGTAACACAGCTTTCTTCAGTATTAGTTTGTGAGTGTCACTAAGAAATTCTATGTTTTCAGCCATTACACATATGCAGATGAAATAAGCACTCTGCATTCTCAGGGAGCTTTCCCACGTCAAAAAAAGCTAGCAAGAAAGCCCACATTACAGAGGCAGATGTCATTCACTCTGTGTATAACAAAACAAAAAGACAGCCAGTAACTCTGTGTGAGAAGTGCTTTGCACAACTGAACTCTGTCCCACTTTCCAGCAGAATTAGGCTGGCTGAGCTGTCAGCCAAGCAGCCCGGCCCTTCCACTTACATTGCCTGGCACACACGATGCTTCTCACCTGCTTTCAGCATGTGGCAGCCAAGCCAAAATTCCATAAAGAAATTACTTACAAATAATAAAATAATAATAGTAATAAATATTATGGCTAATACTGATGACACTTTATGAGAACACTTGAAAAGCATTTTGAAGTGTTCTCCTAACCAATAGTAGTCACATGTAACACCAATGGAAAAGTACTGCACAAAACACATTATTTAATAAGCTGTTTTAAAAAGACTATAGGCACAGAAAAAAATATTTACTTTAAAATCTATAAATCTGCTATTAACAGCAAAAAGTTCTTCCAATAGTACAAATTAGTAGCGCCTCTGAATGATGATAAAGTATTACATCCCACAAGAAATGGCAGTGGCAAGCAGGTAGAGCATTACCCGCAAGTAGTGTCAGTGGCTCTGCACTGTCTTCTCTCTTCAACATCACACAACTGAAAAGCAATTTACCATTCTGCTCACAGACAAAGCAATTTGCATCTGTTTATATCAATTCCTAAAGGCAGGAAGAAGACACAAAGTACTTCATGTTGCACAACACTGAGCCTTTCTAATAAGAGAAATAAGTTTAGCAATCCTAGGAGAATGGAAATAAGTGCAAGAGAGACAGCATGACTCTGATGTTTCCCACAGCACAGGAGAGCCCTACAGAATGTTCAGTCCATACAGTGCAGAACCTGAATAGCTGCAGAACAATCACCTGGGCTGTGCCTAACTACTTGGTTCAAATCCTACCCTTCAAGTGACAACTTTTAACAGCTGATCACCATTTATTGGACAAAACCTTCTGGTAGCAGTTAATCTACTTTCTGTTCCACCTGCTTACCCCTTAATTTAAATATATTTCCTTACATCATATAGAGATTTTCAACCAAGAACAGAGCACTTCATTAGAACTTTGATTTTCAGTAAGTGCTGATGTGACAGGATTTAACAGATCAGCCTTCCTTTAAAAATTTCAAGGCAGCACTCAAAGTTTTAGTATCACTCCTAAAAATCTTGATTATTCTTAAAATGCATCCATTATAATTACTGTTGAGTCACCTAAAAGAAGATAAATTTGTATAGAGCAGACTGTTATAACGGAAACAGTTGAAACAGTAATGTTTTGCATTGTTAGATATTCATGTAGCAGTAATTTCTGAGTGAATTACTGATGCTGTCAAAAGTACAGGTGTCAGTGCAGTGGATCACCTCCTTCAGAGATATGTCTACAAAAGCCTCCTTTTGTGATTTCCCTGTGCCTAATCTGCAGAGAAAGCTGATGCACAGCCTCCAGCCAACAAATAAACATAGACCCCGCCAGTATAGGAGGGGGGGCTAACTGTTCAGAAAGTACTTTTGCATTAGAGGACCTGGAGGTCCTGGAAGACTTCAGTCAGCAGTGTTCTTCATTGGCCAAAAAGACCAATGACATCCTGGGCCAAAAAGACCAATGACATCCTGGGACATTAGAACAACATTTCCACATTTCCAGTAGGTTGAGGGAGGTGATCATTCCCCTCTCCTCAGTGCAGTGTACATGAGTGCTGGACTTCTCCAGAGAAGACATGGACCTCCTGGAATGAATCTGGCAAAGATTCTTTGCATACTTACCCCACTAGAATCTACAGCTACAACAACAAGTACAAAACAGGAATAAATTAGGGACCAAATTTTCGATAACGGATACTCTGGGACAATTAAAACAACTGTCCAGTCTCAATTTTGATTTTGGAAAATTTCTTATCTGAGTGAAGCACGAAAAGAAGAAGTACAAATTGAAAGGGTGGCCACAGACCTACTAGCCACACTGATCAGTGCTTCTGGTTCTCTTAATGCAGGACAAGTTTGCAGCCTTTCTGAGACTGCAACACCTTCTCATTTTCCTGCACTTTTTGTAGTTACATTCAATTACTCTTGTTGCCCCTTCTATTCCAAAAGAACAGAAAGCCAAGCCTGAAACATTGAAGCGACTGAAATTCCTAGCAACCATGGACAGGATATCATGGGGGCTGTCCCAAACCTATCATACTTTAAGCATCCAACTTATTGTCTTGAGAAGCTTTTCATGGGAAGCTGTGAAAAGCTGTGTTTTCTCTTACCATATTAAGGCAAAAAAAAGGCAAAGGATAAGTAAAACAAGCAAGTCGAATAAGTAATGAGAAGTTGCTGGGAGATTAATCATTTTTTATTCAAGTTAACTTCAAATCCATTTGTTAAACGTATCCATTACTGCAGTTCAACATACCCACATACCCACTTTTCAGCAGTGCTTGGGAATGTGAGTGACAGAGATTCTTACTGAACTTAAGACAACAGGTGTTCACCTCTTAATAGCATCTAGTTTAATGCAATCAGATTTGACAATCAGTGAAATCTCATCCGAACAAAACATAAATGTGCCATCAGATACTCTCTTGCTGAAAATGAGTATACTTTTACACTCCCTTACCCCTTCATGTACTTGCTTGACAAAAATACTAAAACAGTACTACATTTTTTACAAGTATTTCTATACATTCCTTATAAGCTTTAATAAAAATGTAAGACCAAATATACATTCCTGCTGCCTTCTCAAGCTGATATCAATTTGAATTCCTTCAATGCTTAAGTCATCTGTACAAAAGAAACATAGAATTTAAGAAAAAATCTTCTGTTGCAACACAGGTTCAAGCAATACTGTGTTTTCCTACTTTCCTTTCTCTAAATTCTTCCCAACAGGTGAAGAGGGTGAGGTTTACACACAGAGACCACATATCTATAACAGATTTTTCATCAGCTACCTACACCTCACTGCTTCTTTGCCTATACCAAAGGCACCTGGCACTCCCATCTGATGTCTCTGGACAGACAGGTACATAGCAACTATTTGCTACAACTAGGAACTGAAAGCACAACTCTCTTGGTAGCAGTAATTAAATCCTGTGCATAAGTATCTCAGACTGTTTTCATTCTTATTACTGAAGGTTCATTTCAAAATGACTGTCAGACCTAGGATTTTTATACATTTGAAACTATGCCTGTCAGGGTGCACAAGCATTTGAGCTATAGTTTGAGTAGATGGATTTCCCAGCTCATCTCACGTCATTTGAGATTCTGAGTCATAGGAAGATATAAAACAGATTTTCTCCACATAGGACAGAAAAGGTTGGAAGAGCTGAGCAAAGGAGATGGAATAATTTTTTACAAATTAACAAACACCATTTAATTTTTACTATACCCTAGAGCACCAGGGATGATTTCACATAAATCTGCATGAAGGCTATAAACATGATGATCATAAATTTAATGAAGTAAGAGGAAACAGAAGACTAGAAAAGCCAAAAAGACTATGCACTTTGCAGTGCTATTCTCCCATTCATTTTTTCTATATCAATCAATTGCTGTCCTTTTTAACAGAACGCTAAGCTAGTTCAAACATCCCATTCACTTACTACTCAATAGAAATAATACACTCAGTGGTTCTGTACCATTGATCTGTTGCAGATTAAATTAACAGTGATCATGCAATTAACGGAAAAACAGATATATTAACACTACAGGAGAGAGTAATGATAGTTTCCAATTGGATCTTTGATGTAATCCAACAGTTTTAGGAAGCAGGGTTATTTAGTGTAGTATTAGTATGTCATTCCTGGCCTCAAGAGCCAGTAATGCAGTATTAGGTAAGAGATTCTTAACAAGCAATGAGAGCATTTTTCACATTAACAATTTACTTTAAATATTACAGTACATAATGCTTGAAGCAAACAAAAACACATCTAAGCTTGCCACTCCCAGAATTATGCTATGAGTAGCAGGTTGTTTTTGTGTAATTGTGCTGAGCACTCATTTTGATTCATTTGTTCTGCACAGAGACATGTAAAGCAGGGTTTACATTCCTTATCTTTGATCTTCTTTCTCCATGTTGTTAATTACTCCCCTGTGATGGTAATGAGAGTGGCTGCAGCAACAAAATGATCATGACAGCAGTGGCAGCAGTCGGGGCTGTGCAGCGACCTTCCAACATTTTCTTATCTTCAGCATCTCCTCCCAGGAGCCAGGAATGAGGGAAAGGCCCTTCAGTCTCATCTCTAACAGGAGTTTGACAAGATTCTTTTGTCCCCAGAGGAATTCATTGCAGGAACATCTCCAGACCCTATCCTATTAAATCAAGAGCTCTGCTGGGAAGGCCAAATGGAACACAAACTATAAAACCATAGAATAAATAAGGAAACTTAGGAGGCAGTGAATACATGAAAACAAATAGAAAAGGGAGAGGGAAAAGGGCATTTCAGTCAAAGGATTTTTGGCAATTTTATTTGCTTTTGTTGTTAAAAAAAAAAAAAAACACACAGAAGAACCCACAAATGCAATGACACTGAGTATTCCTGACAGCATTCACGAGTTTCTAAAACATATCTTGCCCAGAGATCTGATTACTGTCAGGAACCAGCAATGGATGACATTGTTACCGTGAGAGTCTTTCAAGTTCTTTTCTCCATTCACAGAAGCCTGGTGAGCAACTGATAAAAATTCTATAGCATTTTGGAGCCTCAAATATGATACAAATGCAGAGGTGCCACTAAGTCCCGATAGAAAAGCAGGCTCATTTGAAAATGACACTGCACACTTTCTGAAGGACAAGGAAGGAGGATAAGTTCCCCAGATGACCTAACCTTATAGCCGTGTGTGAACTGAAGTTGCTCAAAGATAACCCAGGATCCTTCCCTACTGACCGAGTTCAGCCTGGCTGGGGGACAAAGGCATCCTGCTGGCCCCCTTTGTCCCTTACTCCACGAATCCAGGAACCTCTCAAAACCATAATCCATCATTCATCCACAAATAATACTATTAAATATAATTACTCAAGAGACAAATATCAAATTATTAAACATTTACAACTCAGGCAAAAAGAAAGGTGTAGATCATTTTATGGAAAGTAATTCTAAAAATAGGAGATGATAAGGCTATTGGAAAGTACGTCTATTATGCTCAATTACAATCAATGGATGATTTCTACAAACTAAATGTATGATGAGTACATAAATATTGCTTGGATGATTACCGTATTGCAGATGTTACTTCAGTTTCTTTAAAGCAATAAAATGACTTCAGGTTGTTTTTATGGATATTTGGTTTTTATTCCTAGTTTAGTTGCAGAAAATTATCCAATCCTCACAGCTGCTATACATTACTCTGGACTTTATCAGTATAATACACTTTATATTAGAGAAGAAAGTATGTAAGAAAAAAAAACAGAACTGTCCTCAAGTCTGAATGAAGAGCATGAGGACGTGTAAGAGCTCAGCTGACTTCAGCTTAACTGAAGAGAATTACTTGTTGAAATGATCCCCAGATCATGTAACAGAGAACAGCATCTACTCTCCTCTCACTTCTGATCTCTATCTCAATCACTTAGTGGCAAGGAGAAAAAAAAAAAAGAAAAAAAAACCTAACAAAATAAGAGAAGTAGCTTTTTGTTTTCTTAGAGGATTTCCATGTTTTCCATCCTAATGCTAAATGAATCCCATACCTACCATTGCTCTGCAAACTCACATTGACTGAAAAGCCTCAAAAGGCTCAGGGCTCCCTAAGGCCCCCTATTCTAAGGACATGAATGCTGAACACCACTTTTTTAACAATATATAGGAATGACAGCAAGAACACCTCTCACACTTCTATGCTTTCTAATTGGTTATGTTACAAGCATACTTTTCAATCTCTTCCAGATGACAGTAATTAGGTTATGGACAGTTTCTACAAGGAACTTACTTCTTTAAAAAGCAATAAAAATAATAATTGTGTGAACTATGGACATCAAGAAAGTTTCATTTCCACTATCTAACTGAAAGAAGATTGAGTGAACAAAACAACCACACCCAGCATCAGAAGAATTCTATATAAATGTGAATACACAATGAACAATGTTGAACAAAACCAGAAGTAAAAGCATTAGTACAGAGATAGCAGCTTCCATATGTTATAATATCTTGATGTTTGTGCATACTGAACCTCTTAGTTTTTAACTACCGTTATTGGAGTATTACTTCAGAAGTGATTATTCCCTAAACACTCTACTTAGAAGATGAAATAAATTTCAAGGATTTTATTCTATACCACAAGGCTCACGACCAATAAAAAGTGGCAAAGTATCTCATGTTAATGGATTCTTAATTAGTCTGGGATGCACAAAAGAAATTTAACATAAGAGTAACTTCTAATTCTAAGCTTAAAATACCAGAGAGCTTCTCAAATGTCTGTTCGACTGTCACAGTAAATATGAAAGCTAGAGATTGTTGTAACCAAAAGTTCTAACTAGAGAGTTCTCTTTCTTCTGCGGAAGTAGAAAACTAACCTCAGAAAGGAGAACACTGGCTCCATTTTGTAAGCCAAATGTAGAAACAAAAACATTTCTTTCGCAAGTATTTAAACCAAATTAAGTGATACAAAATTGATTTTAGGCATACATGTACCAATGCTAAATATAACGTACCAATGCTAAATAGAGAGAGAGAGAGAGAGAGAGAGAGAGAAAGAAAAAAAGATAAAAGCTTAATTTTGTTCAGAAAATGTGCCCACCCATTCTAAATGGGGAACAAAAGATCCCATAGATGCTCCATAAGCCAGCCTAATACAACTACCAAGTGTCTGTAGATGACCACAGCCATGCACTGCAGAGTAAACTCACTTCTCATTGTGGCAGACCAGAGGCAGGATTACTGGCACAAGCACTATTCATGCCTGGGAGCAATGGAACAAATTCCTATATCTATTTATTTGATGTCTTGAACGATAGAATCATAGAATCATTTGAGTTGGAATGGACCCTTAAAGCTCATCTAGTGCAACTCCCCTGCCATGAACAGAGACATCTACAGTCCAATAAGGTTGCTCAGAGCCTGTCATCTGAACACATTCCAACTTAAGAATTTGGCAAAAATTCAGGATATTATACAAGCATATCCATGTCATTTTGGTTCATAAAAAGATGACAAAAGTCAAGACTGAAAATCAATGCACTGCTCTAAAAGCCAACATGAGAGCACAGCAATCGTGCTAAGCTAACCTGCTACTTGTGCGGAGCTCAGGGTTACATCTCCCTATGCAACAGAGGATGAAAAATTTGAGTAATTGTTGGTTCCAAATTAGACTGGTAACCTACTACTGAAGCGAGCAAAATTTGTATGAATGTTTTCAAAGAATTTAGATGGATTTATTTAATCAAAAGTGCTGTGTTTTTTGAAATACTAGATCAAACTGCAAGAACATTATTTTTACTCTATATTCTGCTTAGCATGAAATACTCTTTTCCCATATGTGCTCTTCTTTCTTTGTCTCTAGACACCAAAAATGAAGATGTAGCATGTTGAATCAGTCACAATGGTTTTCAGCAAGGGGGGCAGAAACTCAATTATGGGTAGATGTAATTAAGTCCTAACAATTTTGATGACGTTCAAACATGAATAAATTCAGCTCTCTCCCATGAGCTGTTTAATTTACATGGCATGTTTGTGTTTAAGGCAGCCCTGTCAACAAAGTTATCCACTTAAGTTTTGAGCAAAGTCTTTGTCTAGTACTTGAAGGTGTTTCAGAAGTTCCTTGTTATAGTTCAGCCTCTATAATCCCAGGTGAAGATGTGTCTACTTATGCTGGCAACCAAGAAAACTTCACTAAAAAGAGTTACCTAGGCTGCTCCTTGTATCCAGTGAAGCTATCTTGAAGCTAGCCACCAACATAAGATCTTTAGAACAGAAATACAGCCATCAGTAAGTTTAAAAGCAGGGTTCTGCATCTCAATTACAATTTTTCCATATTGTGTTTGAATTTGATTCCTATTGTATTTGAATTGGAAGCACGTTTCTTAGTTTACAAGTTTGAAAGTGTAACAACACCAACAGAATTAAAAGAGTAAAGTGCAGAGCAGAGAAAGCAGCAGAGATCAGTGGACATAAACAACCTATACAAGGCCATTTCAACTAAACAGTATCACAAAATGCTAGGTCTGAAGCTATTTAAAGAGAACTGACCATTTTTCCTCAGGTTGATAACTGAAGTCTAAACTACTAGAGAGAAAACAATCGTCTCAATTCTCATTAATGCTAGCAGGCACTGAACAGCTAAAGAGCTACATAGAGTTACATTGAATATTACAGCTGCAATTCTAAAGATAATTTCAAGCAAAGGTGTGGGCAGCTGTTAAAAGCACTCTGTAATAAAACTAACTGCTGAAATAAAAAAGGGGAGGTGGGGGGGGGGGCAATTTCACTGAAAACTTTATTTGAATAACTTCAGAATTTTGCCTCCTACTGATAGCTCAACATCCTATAGAGAACAATTCTAATTTTTTTATTTTTTTATTTTTTTATTTTTTTTTCCTCCAACAGCTCTTTTCCTTATGAACTCTGGTAAGAGTTCAAATTTGTAAAACTCAAGCTAACAAATAATTTCATAGCTAGGAGCAGATTTTTCAGATTTAAAACTATCATGGGCAGATCTCCAAACAAGCAGTGGTGATGGTGCCTGAAAAGCCTTAAGCATTTAAGACACATAAAACGAAAAAGAAGAGCTTTACAGCAGTAGAGTTTGAAACTGTCTTCATTTCTAACACTCTTATTAGTACCCAAGACTAACTTCAAGCAGTAAAACTATTTAACAAAAACATACCACTCTAGGAAAGGTTAAGATGTCAATCAGACCTCTGCAATAATTAACACAAATAACACATGACATCTAGTTATGGGTGTAAAATAAGATGATGTATTCCTTTCTCTTACAACCAATTTGATCTAAATTCTTCAGTTAGGTTTGTGCTGTCAGACTGGATGAAACTTAGCACAAGCTAGAAAGGAAAGATGGTCAAAGCACACAATCACAATGTTTTTAATGTTCCTTCTGGATGACAGTCACTTTACAATTTTGCTTCCTATTCATCCTCACAGTAGTGAGGTTCACAGTAGTGACCGCAGACTAGAGCAACAATTCCACAAGTAAATAAGATCCAGATGTGTCTAAACATTTCATCATGGTTTATAATACACTCTAACATTTGTTTTCATCTGCATCATCACACACAAGGGAAAAACCAGCTACAGCTGTGATCACAGGAAATAAGGCCAACTCTTAAAAGAATGAACATAGTTTACATGGCCTTTTGGTACTCCATTCCTTAGTACAGATGTTAATGGCTACTCATTCATATATTTTATAGCCAACAAGACAGTAGCGTAAGCATTGTCAATGAAATGTTGGAATTACACCCAAGATACAAAGTCATATCTTCATTTTCATTTCTGATAAAGAACTGATGTGGCAGAGGCTAGTCTTCCAGCTCTCACATAATTGGGAAAGTAAAAACAGCTTGTATTGGTGAGTCTGCAGCTTTGAAGGAACTGAAAAGCTTGTTACCTTAGAGATGTAGAGCAGTAGCTGAAGACTCGGTAGTTTTCAAAAAGAAGACTACAGGGAAAGAATTGGCTTTACAGAGGCTGACTGCACTCATGAATTTTCTTACATATCAAAAAGGAGAATTTTTCAGTACCTACTTAGAAAAGAAGCAGAAGTAGCTGGTAAGCTGGAAAGTCTGACCACATCTAGTACAGTTCTGTCATGCATTTATACTTGCAGCAGTGCAGCAGCCACCTCTCACAAGAAAGGCAAAAGCATAAAACAGAATTCCAGAACCAGTAGCTTCTCATTTCATCTTCCTGTGTTTCAAAGGTCAGAATCACTGCTTTTCTCCTTGACTCCCTCCTTTTACTTGCATTTGTGGTTTGTGTTCAAGTAAAAATATAGCAAAGCTCATAAGTGTACATTAGCAGTATAAGTATTGAGCTGAATCATACTCCAGACTTCTAAAAGCTGCAATTAGGGATGAAAGGACAGGGGTGCAATCCACAACTTGCATAACAACCATAAAAACCAGGCATCCCTAGATGTTGAGACTGGATGGAATACAATTAAGATTGCAGAGCACAGTTTGGTCACAAAATGAGTGTTTTTGATAGTCTACAGGACAAAATATTTTGTGACCCACTCAAGATCTGTAAAGGGACAGTGTCAGGAGAAGAGGCTTAGAGAAGGAAAAAAACAATGAGCAATGAGTTGTTGGAATAGGTGGAAAGTCCTGAAGAGAGTTCTTTCACAACAGCACTGACTAAAAAGAAGCAGGGATGAAAGAAAAGAGGTAGAACAAGTGACAAATTTCTTACAGTTAAGTTTGTGTGGGGTTTTTTGTTTGTTTGTGACATACAAACTCCCAAGGAAATAATTTAAACTTATTTTCTTAGTTGTGTATTAGGATGGCTAATTAATCATCATGGTTTTAGGTACCTACTTTCCTGGTATTTTCATTGTATCTTTTCCCTTAGTACTTCTTTAACCTAATATTCCAAGGCACTTAGAGAATAAGCACTACACAAACACACAATGACAGAAAGCTGCTACCCACAATACTCCAGGATGAAGGGAAAAAAAAAAAAAAAAGAGAGAATATTCAGAAAGGTTCATACTAGCATCAGCCAAACCAGAAGGATACAAGTATTCTAATTCTCAATCAAATGGCTTATTCATAGTAAAAGTAACTCTGCTTCCCTGCATCACAAGCACTAATATTCCTTCTGCAAACCCAACAACTAAAATTTATCTTTTCTAGAAACAAACACAAAGCCAGTCTCTTCCTTAGCACTAATACTGAACTGTTTCTATGCTTTTCTTGAAATAAGAGCATCATAATTATAATAAAATAATTTTCAGTATGTAGTCTTAATTTGCTTCAAATGCTGTATGAGAAAATTATATAGAAGAGCTAGTCTGAATGTATCCATCACAAGACACTACCAGCAGCAGTTAAACCAACCATAATACAAATAATGAAGAATGTAGGATACGAGAATTGGTTTAGAATTTTAATGTTTATTTTACAACGAATTCTGCACAGGAGAAGTGCCCTGTTTCAAATTCCAGCAGAAGGTCCACGGACACAGTGAGAACGATTTAAGACAAATGTGCAGAGGGCTAACAATTCAATAGTTCTTTTAAAGGAAAAACACTGGTAGTCAGAAAACTAAGTGTTTTAGGATTCATCATAGAGAATTAAACAGCAAGCAGAGATATTTTCAACTTCAAGTCTTTGAGTTTTTGAAGAAAGCTGATGGAGAGGTTAGAGAACTTCAAAAACGTAGCCAGCTTTCAAGCATTCACGACGAGCTGTTCTGTTATGCAGCACTAATTGCAAGGGAGGCAGAGACAAGAATGGCTGAACACCTCTATCACTCCCAGTACCAGCATGGAACTGAAGAAGTCTCTACCCACTCTGACTGTAAAGCTGAGGCAGTTTTATGCAGAGCCAGCTCAGGTGTATTAAGACTGTAGCCCTGAAACTGCCAGCATTGGGAACTATGTGCTGTAGCATCCCTCTGCTCCTTATGTTTCATTTGAGTGCAGCCAAGACCAGCAAGCTGCAAGGAACAGGAGCTTCAGAAAGGCTCTGAGCTGCCTCCATCAGCAATGCTGTGGATGCTAAGGGTTGGGGGATGGGGGACTGGGGGTGGTTATCCACCAGGGCACCATGCCAGGTCCCTGCTGGCCCTATGCATTTGCTGCACCCAAGCAGAACCCAAGCACTGCAGGCACGCTTGTTAGGATTTGAATCACTTTGGGTCCTGTGTGGCTAACGCTCAGCTGAGAGCAATAAGTCCTGCCAAAACCAAAGGAATTTCTGTAAGTCACTGAAGTATTCCTCCCAGCATTAACACGGTTTTTCCCTTCTTTTGAATATATATAGTAATCAGATAATAAACTTCTAACTATCTGATTGGAAGGCTTAAATTCAGTTAGTAAGACCGTCAGGCCTCATAACAGCTCAGTTAGTACTTTTCTCTAATGAAATCATCCTGTAGAAAAAAAGACTTTTCACTATCAATTTACAGTGCTAACTCAAACTACCTTAAGTTCAGTGGTCACTTCAGGTGACAAGAATGCTTTCATTTTACTTACTGCATTTTAAATAAATAGTTAAAGTAATATTTTCCCTATTGTCTTTTCTTAGAGCAGAGCAACATTTTAATGTAAAATACAGGATTAGCCTACTGGAGGCATCAACTGATGTCCCATCTAATTAGTCCAAGTGATTTTAGAGCAAGTCCAAGAACTACCACTGTTCATTAAACTCCTTGTTCTCATGAGCAGCAGAGCAGAAATCTTTACATAGCCAGATACATCTGAGGTAGGAAGCGTGAAGAGCAGCCTTCAACATATTAATGGATTTGGTGGGCTTTTTTTTGTACTAGTAAATGCTTCCAACAACTTCCTAGGACACTGAGAAGATCTTTGTCTTCATTTAGATCTGTCTAAGATTTACAATTTCAGTTAGAATGAAAAATTTCAGTTAGAATGAAAAAATTCATGTGTTTTGATTATTCAGATCCAATATATATAAAAAGTATAAGAACATTCTCTTTCAAGCTTTTCTTATCAGTTGTAGACATAAATACAGAATGAAGGAATTAGGTTCAAAAGGCCTAGGCAGAATTAGGTTCCATCAGTCTACATCTATATCATAACATCTGTTCCACAAATTTATACATTGGCAAAGCAAGATGAGTATGCAAATAATGAAAGTGTAAAACTCATTCAAGCAACTGAAAGGAAATGTTCCTCCAATAACTTGCTCTTCCATTAAACAGGCTACACCAGGAAAGCCATACCAGGTAACAACAAAGCCACAGGCTAAAGTAATATGCTTTGTAACAGAGAACATGTATTAGCACTCAGCACTGAACCACAAAGAACCAACAGCCTGGATTCCTCAAAGCACCAACAGAATCAGATAACAGGTGTGTGAGCTGATTTGCAACAGAATTTCTGCTCAAGTTCTTGGTTTTTAGTGAAAACTCAGACTTCACCTATACTGATTTTAAAAGTTTTTTTTTGCCAAATTGATTTCTTTAGATTCCCAGTTTATAGCTGCATATTGCCCAAACTGCTGAAGACTCTATATGAGATAGAAAAGCAGGACTTCCCTTCCAAGGGTTTAACTCTGCAAGCAACCACCACCAAGCTGTACTTTTGCTGATGTGACTGAATGAAAGCATGCATGAGCAATGTACGGCTTCCTGGCTCTTCTGCTGGCTCTGCCAGAAGCGCTTGAAAAAGGATCTTCCATTTTTATTCCCCAAAATGACTAACACAAAAGCATAGGCTTGGCATTCTGACCAAAACCCAGGACTTCCCTCCATCACCACTCTGAAAGACATATTCTATAGAGCTGCTCCAGCTGGAACACTGTTGTAATTGGAAGCTCACAGGCATTTTCCACAGAAACTCTGATCCTGAATTAATGGCATTTTCTAGCAGCAAGAGGCCAAATATAGTGACTCTCCAAAGTTCCCAGATGTGAAAGTCTGTTTCTGGTGGAGAGAGAAGTAAATAATGTAAGGGTTTTTTTAATTGGGGGTGCAACTTTTCATTCACATGCTGCTTGAAGTCTCACATACATTTCACGAGGAGACAGTCATGCAACTGCAGTTTGTTTGGGAAGGGTTCAGTAAGAGTTGAGAGACATTTACAGCTGTTTAAGATTGAGCACGTGGCCATAAGCACTTCACACTTGTTCACAATCTCTCTGAATGCTTTACTTTGAGGGAAAAAAAACTCAGCAAGTTTTTCATAAAAGCTGAAAAAATGAAATGAAGACTGCTAAGCACTTTGAGCTTCAGAGTGGCAGTGAGGAGCTGTTCTGGGTTGACCACAAGCTCCATTCCCATCCTCATCCTCCTGTGCTGGTCTCCAGCAGGAGGGAGCAGTGGCAGTAATGAAAGAATGAAGATGAACTCAGGAATGAAGAGAGCAGAGGAGATTAAGGAAGATGTTTCAGCTCTACCTTTGTTTCTCACCTTTCTGTTGAGATTTTAATTGACAATAAATTAAATTAAGTTTCTCCAACCAAAGCCTGTTTTGCCTCTAACAGTAACAAGTGATTTCCCTGTCTTTATCTCAACACATAAGCTTTTCCATCCTACATTCCCACCCTATCTTGTAGAGGAGGGAAGTGAGAGCAGCTGGGTAGGCATCTGGCTGCCAACCAGGACCAATTATCACATCCATGTGTGTGCTTATCCTTAAAACCTCTTATCTCAAATCATAATCCTTCTGTGTGACCCACCTGAACCAGTTATTAGCTGCTTTCTTCTGCTATGTACCTGGAAGAGTCAAGATTTTGCTAATAGCTCCCCAAAGCAAGGCAATTTTGAATTATAATGGACATTAATTTTTAAATAATTTGACAGAAAGCATTATTCAGGGTTATAGGCTACATTTTTATCTCATGAAGTAAAAGCACCCATCATTTAACTTTTTATAGGATTTATATGTATGCCTAATACACTTGGAAGAGCCACTTCTTTTAAATCTTTCAGTCTTCAATTCCCTTTCCATTATGGAAATTGTGTTCAACAATCAGTTTAGACAACTTAACCATGCCTAAATATTCATCTAACTCCTTTTTAGCTCAGAGTGGAACAGAATTTTATGACAACCACCAAATCTTTCATATTCCTCCCCTCCCCAAGTCCAGTCCTGTTTCATCTTTGCAATTACCATTTTAAATGTCTCAGTAATCATTTTTTTCCAGCTGCTTTCTGCCTTTTACCCTGCAGTAGCCCAGCCAGCATTTTTTTCTGTGCATCCTCTGTACTTGTGACTTGCACAAACCAACTGCATTCCCACTGAAATACAGAAAAGATTGAGAGACATTGTAGACAGCTTGAAGGTGCACATGTGTACAGAAGTGAAGCCATAGATAACACTTGTGCAGGATGTATTCTTAGGAAAATTTGTTTCCCTTCTGCAGTTTGGCTAAAGCCTACATAACGTGGAATTTGCAGAAGAAAAGAAGTGTGCCCACTGTATTTCCATTGTTATTCAAATTTCTACTCTGAAGACAAGTTTCCATCCAATCCATTCCTAATATTTTATACCTTAATCCCCTTATAAGAGTGAGGACAGCCGGAAAAGGAAGAACTTTCTAAGCCTCCATTTAAACAGATGCATTTAATTGGAAACAATGTTTTCATAATGCCAATTAACATGACAAAGAAAAATAGAGAAAATACTTTTGGACAGTATTGGATCAAGTCTACACCAACATTTAGCTCAGATTTTCAGTGAAGTAGGAGTTTTCTACAAATGGCTGTTTGCATTTGAAAAACAACAAGTTTATGTCATAAATGCTTCCGATTCCTCACTGAATATATGCATTCAAAACAATAATACATACAGGTGACTCCTTATCAACCTCTTAGAAGTAACTGTGCATACAATTCTGAGAGAAGTTCAACATGAGATCCTGCTGTCTATTCTGAATCAAGATTCTAGAAGGGTGGTGAAAGCCTCTGAAAAGAAGTCAATCGTGCTAAACATTCAGCATAGGCTTGTTGCTGCATAGTTTTTCTGTTTTTCCTCCTCCTTTTCAGTCACTACAGTTTCAGTTTAGGTTATTGTTCCTTTAAACTAGTTATATCACCAAGAGCAGAGCACTGTGACACCAGTATCTGCATTTTCTTTCTGAAATGAAACCTTAAGCCTAGTAAAACCTTTCTGCTGTTTCTGTCAGCTCTACAAGGCCTTCTCTTAATTTCCAAAACAAACCGAAAGCTACTGATGTTTCTTTGGGAAAAAAAAAAGTCAAAGTTCTCATAACTGTCATTTAGTACTTTGGTGGGTTGTCTTCCTATACTGAATGAAGTGTCCTTCCTCTGCATTTTGATTTAGCTGAAGTGTTGCAATTAACATTCAACTTCAAACTAAGGTTCTGTCAATACCACATTAATTGTTTGAATCAAACTTGTAAATTCTTCCAAGAGCAGTTTTTATTAACACTCTCATGCCTCCAGTCAGCCAGGTTAGACATATAAACTCAATTCACACTCGCCAATAATTAGTTTGACCTTTTAGCCCATTGCTGAACTTGCATAAAACTCATTTGGTCCAAAAGGACTGTAACTTCAGAAGTACTTGAGATGTAATTACTACCCAAGGAGCAGCCATAAAATTCGGATTCAGAGACTGAAACCAAATATGCCAGCATACAGATCAGATTTTGCAGATTATGTCTGTGTTTTCCTTGTACCTCGTTCAGAACTGCACATATTTTTGACTGCTCAGCAACTGGCAAATCATCCAAGGCCACTGGCACTACACAGCTCATTACCAAAGCAGATGAAATACAGAGAAAAACCGTTTCATGAATGAGACAGGTACATCTTACAAGACAACCAGCAAGTGCACAGATGTTCAGTTTTAGGTCTTGGTCTCATTTATTTAGGTACTGGTGCCCATATTGACTTAGAAGATACAGAAGAGAGAGAAAAGTATGATGAACATCATCAGTGTGTCATTCCCTGTGCTTCAAGGCTGACCCTGTACACACCTGAACATGCTGAGGTTGAAAAGGACAGACAGGACAGAACCTCCCCAGACCCTTAGGAACAGCCTGCTGTGCTTCTGAGGGGATATGGAAGGAACCAGTAACACCAACAGTTTCTCACATCAGACTCCCAGCTTTTCTCAGACTAACCACTGTTTTCTTCCACTCCCATATTATGAACTTTTATATTCTTTAAAGTATCACTGTAAAATGCTACCCCCTAAGTGGGGAAGTGTGTTCCCTCCCAGCAAGCTTCAGCTTTTTCAGATTTCAGAAGTCCAGTCTTCTGCAGGAAGCAAAATGAAGAGAGTAGTAAAATAAAACTAAACAAGACCCACTTGCTTTCAACTTCCTCCCCCCAAGGTTATTTTCCACAGTTCTATAAAAACAAAGAACTCCAGTGCATATATATGCAGTTACTGGTTGCAAAAGGGATGGGCTGCATTCACAAAGAATGCAAGGGAAAAATAGTTTCTAAAAATATTTGTCTGGTTTCAAAATATGGCATGATGGAAAAAGAGGAACCAGCACTGACAGTATCACTCCCTGTGCAGGAATAGGAAGACAGATGAAATATTTTGCAATCATTAGAGAAAATCATTACAGCTGGGGGTTGAGCTGCATCTCTGACTTTTCTTCCACTCTCTTTTGCGGTATGTTATTGAAGTGACAGCCCTGTAGCTGCATTCCCTGCAGCACAAAACCACATTTCACCTGATTTCCAATGAGATCTCTGCAGTACAACTCATTTCTCAGCAGACTGTCATGATTACAGGGCAGAGGATACCTTGTACTGCTTGCAGTCACAAACCATGATCTCTTTCCATCACACCTGCCTCTCCTCCCTGAGTGAGCTGCTGCTTTATCATTCAGCATAGACCCAGGAGAGCAAAACCACTTACTAAATGCATTAACATACAGGCCCATGTTTGAAGTTGTGCATGGTGACAACTATTCAGGGGCCACTAGCAGGCTGTGTACAGGATATCCTTGTTTCAGGGCTTGCAACCATTGTGTTACTAAAAACGACCTCAAACTGCTTCCAGATTGATTTTTCATATTCTCACACAAGCACAGCATCAGCAGGAAGGAAGGGTTACAAAAGACCTGTGCACA
The DNA here is from genome assembly GCA_037305975.1 of Chrysolophus pictus. Classification (NCBI taxonomy): domain Eukaryota; kingdom Metazoa; phylum Chordata; class Aves; order Galliformes; family Phasianidae; genus Chrysolophus; species Chrysolophus pictus. The sequence goes on from CM074576.1 coordinate 169,291,086, forward strand.
ATCCTCTCATTTTCTTTCAGAGTTTAATGAACACCTACCCATCTTATATGTCCCCCTTCCTCCACAGCTGCACTGTAGCGTACGTGAGCCAGCTGGTGAGCATGAATGTACATGACTACCCATATATTCATAAGAGAAGGCCAGAATATATCCCTTATGAAGAAAGGCTGGGGGAGCTGGGTTTGTTTAGCTTGGAGAAGAAAAAGCTCGAGGCAAACCTCATTGAAGCCTGCCAGAATGTAAAGGGAGCTTAAAAGCAAGAGGGAGAAAAACTTTTTACATGATCTGATATTGATAGAACAAGGGCAAATGGTTTTAAACGAAGAGAGAGGAGACTTAAATTAGAAGTTAGAAGGAAATTCTTTACTCACAGGGTGATGAGGCACTGGCACAGGCTGCCCAGAGAAGCTGTGGATGTCCCATCCCCAGAGACATTCAAGGCCAGGCTGGAAGGGTCCCTGGGCAGCCTGAGCTGGTAGGTGGCAACCCTGTCCGTAGCAGGGGGGATGGAACTAGCTGGTCTGCAAGGTCCCTTTCAACCCAAGTCAGTCTTTGATTCCATGAACACCTCCATGGCGGGCATCTTGCAGAGCCCCTGCAGCCTCACACTCCATCATCTGCAAAGCAGTAGGCATCTGCAGTTCATTACTTTGGTACATCTTGACATCTCAAAATACTTCTTTCAGGCAGAAACTTTTAAGGGCTTAACATTCTTCCTAATCCTAGGCTCTGACTTTAGGAAAATACAGGTATCTAATGACAGCCTAGAAGTCATTTCCTTGTGATCAGCTTACCCATAGTTTCCTGGAAGGCACTCTAGATGGATGGCATTTTTAAAATATTTTTGTCTGGTTGTTTTGTTTTTTGTTTTTTTTTTTTGAGTCTTTTGATTCCATTTCACACATATAGCCAGTCAGAATATCATTGAGATGTTAAATTAAGGTATACCAGGTACCTCCCTCCCTCTCTCAGTATTTTCTGAATGGAAAAATAATACCCATTTCTCCTTTGCATACAAATCGCCCTTTAGAAAGCGAGCAGCTTCTTTGCCTTTGTACATAAATTCCACTTTTGAACCCTCAGCCAGATTTAAGATCTTTGTTCTTTTGCACTATCACAAAAATATGAGATAAGAGACATGATCAGGCAAAGATTACGAACATCGCTGTCTTAATGTTTCCCAATAAAACATGTGGAAACATGCTTGAAAGTCTTTTTTCCCAACTTTTTGTATGCCTAATCCTATAAACATAAGCACATTTTGTTCTATGCTGCAAATTTACACAAAAGGCAAAAAATACATGCTTCCCAGAGCTTTTCTCCCCCAATGAAACATAACTGCACAACCAGCCCCCAGTAAGTCCTGTATGGCAAAGAGCAACTATTATACACCATGGAGAGATGATGGAACACAATCCTAAATTATGAAATTTGAGATACCCACCAAAGATCCAGTGAGAATGCGCAGTAAATAGCTACTGTGGATGAAACAACAAGTTCAACATTAGACAGTGCCTAGGACTGATCCAAGTGTCCTTTTCCTAAAAGTTAAACAACTTTTAGAGAAGAAACAGAAAAAAGCTGATGCTTCCTTAGCCCTTCCGCAATAAAAGTCATGAAATAAGAAAAAAGTTAAAAGTCAGCAAATGCTCTGATTTTTAGGTATTACCAACGTTACCTTGAGGGCAGAAGGACAATCGCACACGAGTTATTTAATATCTAAATATAGGAATGCTCATTCCTCTGTCCTCCTGGAAAGATCTTCATCTTGCCAGAGGGCAAGAGGAGCAGTCACAAAGTCTCTGGAAGAGAACCCAGTGACAACAAGGTACTCCACCTCATAACGTTGACATGTCTTGTCAGTGAAGTACGAAAAAGGAAGAGAAAATTTCCCTGGGGAAAGTAGCTCTCTACAAGAGCTTTCTTATAAACAGCAGAAAAGGAAAGAAGTTTTCTCCTTGGGGACTGGCAATATGGAGACCAAAGCTTCTTAATTTAGCCAAAGCAAGATTTAGAAAAGAGTAGTGGAAATGCATCTGTATAAAGAGATAGCAGGAATTATTCCCCCCTAGAAAACAAAGACCCTTGAAGGGGCAACATGGTAAAGATATACAGCATAATAAACAGCACAGAAAGTAGGTCACAAACCTTTATTCAACCTTTCTCAGGACATCACAGTGGACAGTTGAAAGGGTATTAAATTAGAACTGGTAAAAGAAAAATCTTTTCATAGAGAAATTCCTGTTCATACAGTAATTACGCTATCTAATAGCAGCAAGAAACAGAAGGCAAGCACTTAGTAAAACTGCCAGAACTGGATATTTGCAAGCATACCCAACATCAGTAGAAGTAACATTTAAACCATGAACTGTTTTGAAAGGGCACAAACCCACAAGCTTTAGGTCAGAGCCATTACCCTTACAGCATCACAAGGAGCCAGCCCTGCTGGCAGGTGCCATGGCTCCCAGCAGCTCCTTTCACACCTCCCACTGAAGCGCAGAGCCCTGCCTCTTGGAAATGAATCACTCCTCCAATTAAAAGTGTACTTTCCATATTCTTACTAGGGAGGCTACGTGAGCCGTCTGCAGGAGATAATTTTCCATTTTACAGTTTAGCTCTGTGGAAAAAAAAAAGAAAAAGGAGCCTATATTTTTAAGCATGACTGAAATACTGGTAGTTTTATTCCAGTCCAATTTATGTATTTGCAGTTATTAATAGTATTGTCAGTAACGCCAAACTTTGTCATGCATATTTTTCCTCAACTTCCCATTTCTTTCAGCACACGTAGGCAGAAATGAAAAAATGAATTTGTGACTATTGTGAAAGGAAAAAAAACACATTTAATTATTTAATTGTAGATTATTAGATTAGAGGGGGAAGTGGGGAAAGGTATCAGAATCAAAACCAATAACTCATCATTAATGAAAGCAAACTAAAATTCTGGCCTCTTAGCTAGATTCATTTAAATTTAATAAAAAATAATCATTAATCAAGTATTCATATGACAATCTAACTTGCTCTGCAGTCCCACTGACATTCTTTTGAACTTTCAGGGAAGCCAAGAAACACAGAGCCAGCATGGCGTTTAATAAGCACAGAGTGTTTTCTGTGTGTTTAAAATCAGAAGTGAGGCAGTCTGCACACATAAAACACTCAAGGATGATTAATTTCCTGAACAACTGCTAAATCCTGCTTGATATATATCTCCATTTTGGTTGATTTAAAGCATTTTACTGCTGTTGCAACACCCAACCCCTTAGTTTATGAACGGCAGAGAAAGGAGTTATATCCAACAGTTTAAAACTGATAAGAGTAGAGGTGTCACCTGCAGGAAAGTAATAGGAATGGATTGCTACAAATAAATAGTCAAGTTTTGCCCCTTATATCAAGCAGAATAAACAGGATTGAAAGAGCAGAAGCATTATAAGAAGACTACTTACTTGGGGAGAGTTACGCACTAAGATTCATTCATTGTATGTTACACTAAATTTTAAATAGTTGTTTGATTTGAAATATGCAAGTCTGAGTTTTATGAAAATAACTCAAAGTGTTCACTCTCAAATTCTGAAATAAAGCTTCAGAAATGTACCTCTTCAATTCATTTTACCACACGTTCTGCTACAGCCTAATCTGTATTAGCCACTGTTGTCATGGTTATCAGTACCATCCAAATTCATAAGCCAGTTTCTCATTTCCTATTTCCCCACACACCATGAATAATATCAGCTATCTGTTCCACGGAGTTCATACCTTACGTTTTTATTGCCTGGCTTGGTCTTTGTCACTTTCCCAGATGCTCCCATATGTTTGTTTTTAATACATGAAACATGCCCAATGCCATGAAAAATAACGAGCTATGCTCCAAAACAAACACTCAGGAAAAAGTGTAGGGGAAATAAAATGAAAACACTGTTCTTCACTCAAAAAGTCTCATCCTTGTAGACAGAGGTTTCATAGTTTGAGAGTCATAAACAGTATAAATAGCCCCATAGGTCTTAAGTCCTAACCACTCACAAAATTTGCTGCCTTGCAAATGGCTTCACCCAGAATTTGCCCAGTTAGGCACAGGAAGTCCTTGCAGGTGGGAGAGCACTGGGAGAACAAGGCCTCTAAAATAACCACCAGGTGCTGCTGTTCTGGGGGATCTGAAACTCTTCTGTTTGTTGCAGAAGGGAGGCAGTGATTTGGGGATTTTTTGTTGATGGTAGTGATGGTGGTTTTGAGAGCATTTTGATTATTGTGTTGAGACTCTGGACTTCAGTCTTACTTAACAGGACAACAGGATCCCTGAAGCACAAATGCACAACTGAAAACAGTCTCTCAAAGCACACAGTACTGTCCACCGACCTCACACTGACCTATTCCAGCAGAGCAGCAGGAAAATGCTGCCATTAAAACTGCATGCAATGAAAGGCACAGCACACTGTTAAAGCACAGTGCCACTTTCACTGCTGCAGACTGGATTTCAGCAATTTATTCTTTACCAGAATGTGCAGAAAGGAGCCTATCTTACCACCCATAAGTTGCAGATTTCCTTTCTAGCCAGTGAAAACAAAAACGCCCTTTATGGTCTGCTTAATATCCTAATAAATATCCTGGTACCCTACCTGCAGTTGTCTGTAGCAGTGTGATTCTAGAGGTAGTTTGCTCATGTTTCTAAGATTATTATTTCCTCAAGCTGCACATTAAATCAAAACTTAAGCGGCCACACTTCCTCCTTAGCCTGGGCACAGCTCAGACAGAGAAGCAAGCTCCACTCCACAGGGAACTGAAAGCAGCAGCCAGATTAACTGCATGGAGTTAGCTGTCCAACTTTTATGAACTGCTGCCAGCAATTAAAGACATTTCAGAATTCCCCTTTTAGTGTCAAGCTTCCAGCTCACAAGTACAGGTTTCCTTTTTTGTGGGTTTACCTTTTTTCTTTTCTTTTTTTTTTTTTGGGGGGGGGGGAGGGGGCGGGAGGGGGGAAAGGAGAGAGGGTGTTCATTTATGCTGGCATGAAAGGATGTGCTTGTCTATTTGAGAACCAGCAAGCAAGATAGCAACAAGCTTAAATAATCCATCCCAACTTTCTGTTACTGATCAGCCTTGGATTTTTGTTTGTTTTTTCCCCTGTTGCATGCACATGAATGCAAGCCCTTTGCTAAAACTAAACCTAAACTGCTGTAATTTATGAAGCATGCTGAACTGTTTTAACAGTTTATACTTGATATACTTAAAAGAAATGGATATACTTGATATAGTATATATCAAGTACATACTTGGATATACTTGAAAAAAATGTTGAGCATCTGCATAAACTGATGGAATCAGAAGGAAATATACAGTGAAACTTCACCTGGGAAAGCTGTGTACACAAATTAAAAAAAGCAGTAGATGAGGTGAAGTGTTACTCTGAAAGAGCTCTACTCTCCTAGAGTCACTTGAAGCTTTTAAGTAACTTCAGGGACTCATGCAAAACAAATCCCCATTCACATATTTGGAATGCAATCAGATATTTATGTCTGTCCTTTTAATATTTCCTTCCATTCTTGATAACGTTTCTTTGGACTATGAGGTAGCAAAAAACAAGTCCTCTCAACACTTACTCATTATCCAAAAGCTAAAAATATCTTCTTTCCAAGAGGAACATCTGCCACAGCAATTCCTCAAAAAAAATGGGCAATATTTCCCTTCACATACATGCTCAACTCATTGTTGCAAGACCAAACAATGTCCAGTGGCAAAGAGAATGATATATTGCTAAGCCCATACCATAAAAAAATACAAAACAATTGCTGGAACTAAAACGTAACTTTTAATATTCTACAGCAATTTAGCACATTACAAACCCAAAAGACATTCCTAAAAATAATTACCTAAAAGTTAAGTTCAGCATTCCAAATCAAATCCTTCAGAAGAAGACATTTACTATTTGAGATTTCTGTTCATCAACAGACATGAATCAAACAGCCCAAATAAAAAGGATCTCCAGTTCTATGCAAAGAAACACCAATTGCTGTGCTCGATCTTTGCAAAAACTAGACAGTGTTAGGACCATCAATTTTTAAGAGGGTGAATTCTCTGCAGGAGAAGCTCAAGTTAATGGAACTGTGCCCACATACATCAGCCAACAGCTTGACCCCAATTAACTCTGCTACTTCTAAAAATGTCTCAGTAAAAACAATTACCATGTAAATACAATGACTTCTTGCTATCAACATGCAGCTGGGGTCAACTCACGGCAATCATTTCAATATCATAGACTACCTAGATAAACATTAACAAGGTATATTTTATGCAGCAATATGCACTCTTTGTAAGTACTTCTGACACAGGAATGCTCCGTGGCATCAAGAGAATTCTCCTCCTGTTCATCTGGCCAAGTAGTTCACGTGTTTCTCTGAGCAAAAAGTGAAATGAGAACTTCTCACTGGAGTGACTGAAGTCTACTTCATGCAGGTTTGCACTGAAGATTATTCATTCTGGTTTTTGCTACTCCTATGCCTATCACTTATTTTATACCCTAAAATTAATGAAAAAAGAAAGCTTTGAATTTAGCAGTTCATCTCCTGGACCCTCCAAAGAATTATAACTGATCTTAGAGACACACACACCATATTTAACCAAATCTGATTTCTTTTTATTTATAGCTTCTTTCATAAACAAAGAAGTTATCACATATCAACTTTTATTGAAGGCATTTTTCCAACTACATCAAAAGCAATCAGAAAAAAATACATAACACCGTACACCAATTAATTCTCTCAAGTACATTCACATTTTTTTTTTAATAAACATAAGAACGTAATTTTATTCACAAACTTGACAAATGAGTACAGACAGCTATTAAGTAATTTGTTGCATGCACAGAACTGAATAAAAGCTAGAAATAAAACAATCTTCTTTATTTCCAGCCCAGGCCCTGTATATTATCCTGTAACTTTTATTGCTAAAACTACTGCAAGGCATTTGTGGCTGACAGCAGCTGGAAGGTAATTAAAGGAAATAAATGAACAATACAAATCCCACAGTGAAGTCCTTAAAGTACTTCTTTTAATCCCTAAAGAAACGCATTTGTTTTTTGTTAAAATTAACAAGGCAACTAGAGGTTTTGCCTCTACTAAATATTGAAGCAAGAAATCTATGACCAGGACTTTAAGGTTTAAATAACAATCTCACATTATCTGACACTGTACTACTCTACAGATATCAGGTATCCCAGAGCAACTCCCAGTATCTCCCCCAGACTAGTTCTGTGATTTTCTTTTTGCAGAGGGGAAAGATTTGAAACCATTCCAAATCCTTCAGGTTAAATATTACATGCATGCACAGAGATCAGCCCCCTTTCTTCCCAACCCTTTGATTCAGCTATAGTGTCCGACAAATCTCAACCAACACTTTTCCCCAGACCTGTCTATTCCAGAGCTCCTGAAGGACTTGGGTCAGTTGCAGCCTTCTCAACTTGCCACCCAGCTCAGTTATGGATGCTGGAAGCTGCAAGTTGGTTGAGGCATCAAGAGCTGACTGCTAAAGTGGCATCTCCAGAAAGCATCCATCTCTTTGTATCTAACAAAGACATGGGAAGAATAAAAAGAAATATTTTCCAACAACAACTACAAAAAAACCTATAAAGTAAATAATAGTTATTAAAAAAAATCTCGCTCTCTTTTGCATCTTTTGCTTGTTTCAAAAGAAGGGGAGCTTCTCTACTGCACTAATATTATTTGCAGAGTACGTCATTGAAAAAGAAAGCGCATTACAATTCCTCCATGACTGATGCAAGGAATGTAGTCCTTATTTCATTTTATGTAATCAAGAATATTACAATCCATAATCAAGATACTACAAACTGTAATCAATCAATTCAGTACTCAGTCACAGAACAAGGCTGCACTCAAGACTATGAAGTGAGATGCTAACTCGGTACCTATGTGACATCTTATCACAGACCCATAGGGGTTGGAAGAATATTGTTATTCCTCCCCAGATGCACGACTCCAGACCTTCCCTCATGGAACCTCATGAGGTTCCTCCCTGCCCAACTCTCCAGTTTCACCAAGCTCAGTCAAGTGCAACTTCAAAGATGCTCTGTATCTCTACCATAGAAGTTATCACCAACTGCCACAAAGCAGTATTTTGGTAACCTGACCTACAACTGTAAGAGGCATTAATTTTCAAATAACACAGAATATTCCACAACTATCTCAACTGTGTCTCACAAGTCCTTCAACTTCCCAAAGTTTTCTATCAATCTAGTGACTTATTGACAACCAAAATCTAAGATATCCAACCTGGAACATTTGAAACTGAAAGTTCCCAGTTTAGCAATTACTCCTTATTTTGATTCCTAGAAATTCAGGTCAAAGACACCACACTTCAAATAAACAAGCAAGCCTGTAACATGAAACAACCCCAGAAAATTCACAAAATACTCTAAGCATAACACAACCTAATCCACAAGAGCTAGAGCTTTTCTTCAGCCATTCATTTTCTGAAACTTCATGAAAAACATGTAGATAGAGTTGCCAGAACAGAAATTCTTGTTCAATTCGACACATAAAACAGAAATTTCATCTAAAAGATGTTACACAAATCTTACCATAAACACCTACATAAAAAGCACTTCAGAAAACAAAAGGTTTAAAGGTTACCCTCACTTAATTTATTTACCATTACTTTTGCTAAAGTTGAACCATTTGAAGTGTGTACATAAAACATGTCCATTTCAGAGACAATAAAATGGAATGTTAGTTTCCACGGCAACCTGGCAAGAGTGGGACACTTCTGGGGGTTTTATTTGTTTTTAACAGATGGGAAAATATCATAATGCTGTCCTCAAGCATTGAGTTACTTGTGTTAAGCTTTAAGGCAGAACTGAGTAAACTTTCTGCAGTTTTATTTTTGAAAAGCATAATACTAATTACAACCAAGAAAATCTGAATTACATACGATCAGATCAAACAAATCTACTGATAGAGCTACTGCACATCATTCCTTTGTTACTTTTAATTAAAAGAATTATGAAAACTGAAAGTTACAGAGCCAGTTACAGTTTTCCACCATTAATAAAATTTATTTTCACATAATGCAGCATCAGACATTTACCCTAAACAGAAGAGTCCAATTTCAAGCATGAGATTCTAGGAAGGATTTAAGCAGTACAGATTCTGAAGAAGAGCTTGTCAGAGCAACACTTCTGAAGCTACTAGTTAAATACTCATCTGCACAAATACATACCAACACAATAACCTTATGAAATGAGGAAATGATAACATGGACAACGAGGGAAGAGCAATGGATAAAGTCTACCTGGACTTCAGTAGGACCTTTAGGATTGTCTGATGCTAACAAAGCATGGGCTGGAGGAGCAGACTGAGGTGTACTGCAAACTGGCTGGGACCAGAACCTGATCAGTGGTACAAAGTCTGGTTTGAGGCCAGTAATTAGGCATGCACCTCAGAGGCAATTCTGCATACGGATCTGTTCTACATCTTAATTAACAACATGGATATAGGGCAGAGTACATCCTCAGCTCATCTACAGATGATACGAAACAAGGAGAAGAAACTGGTAAATCTGAAGGTCGTATTGCCATCCACAGGGACCTGGACAGGCTAGAGAAACAAGCAGACAGAAACATCGCACAAGAGGAAGCGCGAAGTTCTGCACTTGGAGAAGAGCAAGCCCATTCACCAGCCTATGCTGGGAGCCACCTCACAGGAAAGCACATTTGCAGGAAAGGACAAATGGGTCCTTGTGGACACCAAGTTGAAAACATGACAGCAGCGTGCCCTTGCCACAAAGAAAGCTAATGGTATCTGAGTTGTACTGGAAGGTGCAGTGACAGCAGGTTGAAGGAGGTGATCCTTCTCCCTCTCCTCTACACTGATGAGGCCACACCAAAAGCACAGAGTCCAGAACCTCCCAGTACAAGAGAGACACGGATCTACTGGAGAGAGTTCAGTAAAGGGCTATTGAAATGATTAAGGAACTGGAAAGATTGAGAGTTGGGACTCTTAAGTCTGGAGAAGAAAGGGCTTGATGAACAGGATCTCAGTATGCACAAGCAATCTGAAGAGAAGGTGCAAAGATCAAGCCAAGCTCTCTGCAGTGGTGTCCAGTGCCAAGACGAGACGCAACAAGCACAAACTGAATTACAGGAGGTTCCACCTTAATATCAGCAAATATTTTTTTCTTATAAGGGTGACTGAGCACTGGCACAGGCTGCCAGAATGACTGTGGAGCCTCCACTCTAGAGATCTTCAAAGGCTGCCTGGGCATGGGCCTAGGTAACTTGCTCTGGTGGCACTGCTTGAAGAGTAGGGGTGGACAAGAGAACTTCCAGGAATCCCTCAGCCACTCTCTGGATGTCTCTGCTCTTTCATTCCATCCATTTATGGAAACTCACTATTTGAGGCAAAGTCTATAACTGTACTGAGTATTTGTCTCTACAAGCAAGACCCAAAAGTATCTTAATTACTACTAATAGATATCAGAGATTTTCCTGTGGTTTGAGCAAAATGAAGTCTTATGAAGTTACTTCATTTTTTTTTATTAAGTTGCATTTTAAAACACCTGATGCAGAACTGCACCCTCAAGAATTGCTTGCATTAAGTCTGCAACAACAGTTGAAAAAAACTTCTGGAGTAATGTGGGCAAGTATGAGGTATGAATATTTTAACAGACTTACCTAATCAAATGGTTAACAATCAGTGAACATAAAGCTTTATGACATGTGGTAAACGGAAGAAAATAAATAGTCCATTGAAGTCTAACCTTTGCTTTCACTTTTCTACAGCAAGTGAAAAAGTGAAAAGGCAATAGAAATAGTAATCTTTCCTAGAGGATATACTAAATATTTACTGAGCTAAGTGGTTGAATTTAAACATTTGAATTCAATTGCAGTCTTGAAGAAGTGATAAATCACACTTCTTGAGTGTCAAAAATTTAGGACAGCTTCCGTGTTTCATGAATAACAATTACAGCTCACTAGCTGGAGCACCATCTACTGTAACAGTAGAATTGTTTTCTCCAAAGAATTTGTAAAAACAGAGACTGGCATTTATTCCTCCATAAAATAAAGGCTCTCTCATATCTTACAGAAGTACTGGCACAGATTAAATAAACTCACACAGGGAAGAACTTTAACAGGACTCATCTCTATTAGAGTTCCTCTTTCTAAAATACAAAGAAACTACTTCATTTTCATCAATCCTTTGAATCATCATAGACACAAACAAGTCCAGTACAAGAAAAACAACAGTACTATATGTACATTGACACAGCAAGAAACGCTAGACCCACTTGAAAAAGAGAATTGTTCACTACAACTGGTTCTGGAAAAAAAGTAGTTAGTTCTTTGCAAAGAGAAGTGAAGGCATAGTTCAGTTTTAAATACCAAACCTCAAAGCTCATTTTACAGGAATTTTAGTACGCTAGACTAGTTATTAAAATTATCTAAAAATTCATGCCATTTTCCCAAGTCTTTATAACTCAGCAATTATTTCTATTTACTAGCCTGCTTTTATGAGTTTAAGTGCTTTTGATTAACATTATATTCATTAATATAAAACAAATCATTTTATAAAGGAAAAATTGACTGCTAATTACCAGGAAGTTGCCAATCATGAATTATAATACTCTACAAAAACAATTTCTTAAAACAATACAGCCACATGAATTAACACTAATAATACCATTCCATGTACTCAGTGAAAACTCATTTCTGAGTTATTAAAAAAATCAGTATCAACTAAAAAGATCAGTATCCACTTTTTAATTAAAATTATGTTTGATGATACTTATTTTGTTTGCTTTTGTCTATTTGTTTTATGTATGTCTTTTTCTTCAACAAAGAAAAAAAGCTTCCAAAAGGCTTCCAAAAATACTCTTATCCTCTAGTTTAGAGACATGCAAGTTGTTTCGCTAGTTCAGCTTTCACAAGTCATTCATGAGAACAAGATTCACTCCATAATACCCACTTTAAATAAATTTAGACCAGCTAAAATCTGTGTTTTGCACTATGTTAAATGTGGAAAGATGATCATTGCTACTAAAGTAAGATGGTCCCTGAGTAAGACTCGATTCTTCACGTGTCAAAGAGCATAAACATTGAACAGGGTACTATAACCTAATGTATTCTCACGTATCTCTGTACAATCTTCTAACTCTTAACAGTGCATGATATACATAAACTTCAGCCTATATGCACATTTTATTATGTGATATAGTCATATATGCAGTGGAGGTTAATTTAAGAGTAATTTCATGTAGCGTACACAGATGCTTTGAGGGCAAACTTAAAGCATTCTCAAGTTGAAGTCTTAAGTTCTCCCACACCATGATCCTATTGTTTAGAACTCTCCAGAATTTTTTCCTCAGTGACTGCCTGGTACAGCCCAGATTAGAGTATCTGTGCTGACATCTGTTTGTGGACAGAACTGAGGTAGCTCTCCAAGCATACTTTACAGCCATCCACCATGTTTTGAGATGGGACTACAAGGAACTTGATCATAAGACTTGTGATCAGTTCAAGGTGTATTACTTGGCTGTGGATGAGGGTGGAGATTTACAGACCACAGAGATTATTTCTATTACAATAGAACCTAAAGGCTCCAGAACCTTTGCAGGTTAGACACTAAATATATTTAATGACAGCTTTTAAGCCATTCCTAACAATGTATTTCAGGAACATTACATAAAAATAATTAAATTATTGACTTAAATACAATTTGAAGCCCTCCTCATACTTTCTAAATCAAAAGTATTTTAAATGCATTTCCTTGTGCATGCAGGTGCCAGGTCGAGTGGCCCTCTCAGCTGTCTACCATCATGTCCCAGGCAGGACCCTGAGGGGAGGCCTGCGTACCCAAGGCACATGCACAGCTGTATGTTCACCAGAAAAGATAGATGCAAACAGGAGGTAGCCTGCATCAGATCTGAGTTTTTGCACGATCACAAGAGCTGGGAGAGCATGTGAACAAAATTAAAATTAAAAAAAAAAAAGTTAGCACAGGGAGTCCTGGACAAGCATCTGCCTGCAATGTCTTTTTTCACTTCCTGTCTTGCAAATTGTGCCCAAGATAAGTTCCACTTCTCACAACTCCAGGATGTGACTTCCTCAAATCAGTCCCGCTGACTTCTTGTCTTCAGCTGTCTGCAGTCACCTGCTGCAAGACAAGCAAGAACTTGGAGAGGCACTAGCTGGGGATTAGCTGAGGAAAAGAGGAAAAGGGCCACACACACCTGCTTGGTTCAGGCTGCAAAGGCAAGCAGCATCCTAACACATTTATTCACCCGTGAAGTCTCTGCAGAGACCACATCAGAGCACCCATGTTCTCAGCTGGTCAGTGCCAGCTAGACAGACAGCTTGTTGATTCCCTCTATGAAAAGGAAGAAAGTAACAGCTCATTTCCACTGCCAAGTGCTTTGAGGTGCTAATAAAAGAAATGCTGCTAAACCATAAACAAGAGGTGATGCTCCAAATCCACTTATCTGCCTATATTTGTGGGCTCAGCAGAACTCAAGACCTGCCAGAGGCATAGACCTGTCACTTCTAAGTGGGAATTCTGGGGCTTCACCTTACCAAATCTTGAGTTTTCCCAACAGATCTTGTTTTCCTACAACTAATAGAAACATCTCTAATTTTCAGGTCAACTGGGAGAGCTAGCAATTTGACCACATAAACCCAAGATGCCTATATAGAGGAAGTACAGAAGAGGTTAAGTTTCCTGACAGCTTATAATGTATCATCTTTTTAACTGCAGACATCTCAGTGGAGTCAGACCCTCTGCCAAATCCCCTCACCCTAACACAATAGATATATTTTTAAATGCTGAAACATGTAGGTCTTGTGCCTCACAGGCCGAAGTTGCCACTTAAGTCACTGTAATCTGCCTAACAAGCAAAAGAGCTAACAAGCAACACTGCACTTTTCCAACCAGTATTGTAAGAATGTGCACAGCTGACTCATGTCTAACTCAAATCCATAGCCAGCACCTGCTCAGCACACTTTCTTCTCCTACTCAAATGAGACAGTCCGGATAGTCAAGCTATCTTTCAAAAGGTGTCAGTTCTTGCAGGTATTACAGAATATAATGGAAGAGAACATCAAAACAGAAGTCAGTGCTCTTTGACCGCCAGTACAGCTTCTGTAGTACTCCCTATTTCATCTCACTCTGCTGCACATTCACCATCTCCTCGGTATGACCCTTCTCTTCCTCTTCTGCACTGAAGTCCAATGCCAGCACACTGCACAGTTCCAAGTGGCACAGAGTGTCACTTGAATCATGTGGAGACTGGCCCGCCAAGGCTAAAACATGGACCCTCCATAGCTAAAACATCCTTCTTCTATGAGCATGCGCTACAGACAGACCAGAAAACACAAATGGCACAGCAATTCCTGCAGTGCAGACATACGGGGGGTAAGAGAGGGGAAAGCATATAGTGTTGTTAAGCAAATCCAATGCCCTTTCAGTCCTACAACAGATATCCACAAGCTACTTAAACAGTAGCCACTCCAGTGTCATCCTTTCCTTTTTTTTTTTTTTTTTTGAGTAGGGGGAACAGCAACATGCAATACCACGGGCTGCACCTGGAAACACATTTTCCTTGTTATCACAAAAGCAAAGAATTGTAGAGGTTGTATCAGCTACTCCTCCCAGCTTTGTATCATCAGCATTCTTGCTAAGAGTGAACACCATCCCTCATCAAGGTCACTCATGAAGATATTGAACAAGGCTGGACACAACACCAACCCCTGGGGAGCACCGCTAAGCACAGGTCTCCAACCAGACTCTACACTGCCAATCACCACCCTCTGAGCTCAGCCAGTCAGCCACCTCTCAACCCACCTCACCATCTACTCATCTATCCCACGCTTTCTCAGCTTCATTATCAGGATGTTGTGAGAGACAGTATCAAAAGCCTTGTCAAAGTCAAGGTAGACGACTTCCACTTGTCTCCCCCCATCTGCCCAACTGTTGATGCCACCATAGAAAGCTATGAGGTTGGTTGAGTGCAATTTTCCTGATGGCTTTCTTCTTCTCCAATTGCTTGGAGATAGCATCTAGAACAAGCTGTTCCATCACTTTTCCAGGGATGGAGGTGAGACTGACTGGTCTGTAATTTCCTGGATCCTCCTTCTTGCCTTTTTTGAAGGCTGGAGTGACACAGACTTCCCTCCACTTTTTAGACACCTCTCCTTTTCTCCCAAGACCTGTCAAAGATGATAGAAAGCAGTTCGGCAATTACCTCTGCCAGTTCTCTCAGCACACATGGATGCATCCCATCAGGACCCATGGATTTGTGCACATTGATCCCACCTAGACACTCACAGACCACCCCCTCCTCAACTAAAGGGAAGCTCTCCATTTTCTGGACTCTCTCTTCAGACACCATTCCCTTTCTTTCCTACTCATACTGAAAAGGACAAAGGGAAACTGCTTGTCCTTGGGCCTCAACACCGAGTTATGACAGTACGTCTTGGCAATGGAAGATGTAGAAATGGATATTCTCCTTCACAAAGTCATTCAGGTAGGTCAAGCCCATAAGAACACCAAATGTGTAAGTTTGTCTATAAAGAAATTTTGGCAGTGGATGCTAGAAAGCAGAGAGCCTTTTCTACTGTAAAGCAATGGTGACACTCAGCAACATGATGTGTGTGGCAGTACCAGGTACAGATGCACTCTGAGCAGCATGGTACAATGAGGCACTTGTGGAAGTGCAGGGTGGTTTAATGCAACTGATGCCGTGGGAACTCACTGCAATGTAGGCAAGGTCTGAATAAATTGAAAGTGTGCCTTGGGCTTGTGAACTCAAAGAGTTTCAATTAGATATGGCTTCTCAAAGGTGGTCTTCAGAAGCAACAGACAAAAGAAACAGAGATAACTTATTTCTCTATATGATTAATGAATTTTAAAAGGTTTAAGATTTAAAAAAAAAAAAACAATTCATTAGCATTTGCATGGATATCAGAAATTCTGATTTTTTTTTTTTTTTAAAAGAAAAGTGGCTCCTTTATATCTGTGTTCACCCAAATCACTGCATCATGGTTAGACCTAATGACAAATGAGACAAACTTTAGAACTAACAGCAGTATTTAACATAGGCAGAAGACACACAACAGCCAACTCTTTTTTCTTTACTTTCCCTCAACTATTCACAAAAGTGATCCCTGAAGTATCTCAGCTATGTCAGAGGATACTATCACACAAGCTCTCAGTCATCAGTGAAAACCAGCTTTCAAGCACCTGCTTTACAAACCAGGCACTGAGGTCACACCACCTGGATGTAGACATTGGGTAAGCCAGTAGTGGACCTGGGATATCACTCACTACTGCAGACTCCCCATCCAGCACTTTCACTTGAGACAGACTATGAAGAGTTTTATGTTCAGTAATGCATTTGCCATCACAACTTCAAGGAAGATTTGTGATCTGTATTTCCTTTCCCCTGTCTCCCCATTCAGTTTTTCATGTCAAAGTGCAGAGATGAAAAAATTAAGCCACATGTTTTGACAGCTTAAGGACACAGCCATACCCCAGACATAGGGCAATGCTACCTGGACTTCTCACTCTCGGACAACCACCAAGGTTTACTGCAGAGCAGGAAAACTGCAGAGTGACAAAGCAGAGACAGCTACCATTCTACCCTACAAGCTGGCATGCACAAGCCTAGTTGGAAAGCACAGATGCAAAAAGCCACCACCCTCTGTTTTTTTCCTCGTTAAGGCCATGCTTGAACAGCCAGTGAAAATTCAGCGGCTGCAAGAACTGCAAAGACGACCAAGCACTGACGTTATCCACGTGGTTTACTTCCTTTTTATGAAAGGCAAAGCTGAGATGTCAGAAAATGAACAAAACCTACATTTGCAAAGGGAATGGAAAAACAGAAGCAGGTGGTCAAGTAGCTAAGCTGGCAGAGCATTTGGACAGTATCCGAGTGGCCTGAATTCAGTCTTTAGTAAGGTCACCAGTGTGTCTCCCACAACACATAGCTTCAGCACGTTAAAACTAACATCATATTGTGAGAAAAAATAAATAAACTCTAATACATATTTAAGATTACAGAGGTGAACTATACAAGAGAATAGGAATTTAAAATGTTAAAATGATCTACTGTGTTTTATCAGCAAAAAGGCCATTTCTCAAATACTACAGGCATTCGTTGTACTTCTGCAGCATGCAATTTGTGATGAAACTGGTTCAACTCCCATCACACTCTGCAAAAGCTTTTTGTGATGGTATCTTGCACAGTATTGATACACCAGCACTCCTGCACTTGCTCCTAAATAAGAGCCTGCCAGCAGCTCCAGGGTACTCATTTTAAGCAAGAGACTCTGCCACATGTGAACTAAAAAAAAAAAAGCCCTATGATGTGCAATCAACCTTAGCTCAACCAAACCACACTCATTCATCACTTTCTACACTTCCAAACAAATACATACTCTTTGTTTTATTTAAGAAACAGTATTTTGAGTACGCAACCACAAAGGACTGCTAGCCCCTATGTTTCACTGGTTCTAAGTGAAGTGGTACAAACAATATAGGGAATGCTAATACTTCATGTAGAGCAAACAAAGCATTCCTTTAAAGCCAACTGAACGTGTCATTTAATCAAGATTGGTTTTGCCACATGAAAGCTCCCCTCCAAATGAAATTCAAACTCAATTCCCACAAGCAACAAGGTATTGACAGAATCCACTACCCCAGTAAAGCAGAATTAGAGATAACATCTCTTCCTGCCACCATCTGTATCTTTCAACAACAACTGACCACTGTGGTCATCCGTGGGTCACATAAGAAACCAAAACCTCAAGATGCAGCTGAGCATTGCCTACTGCTTACTGATACACCAGCAGGTTAACTGCTGGAGGACGTAATATAGGAAACAACATTATGCTATCAGCTCTTACAATTCAGGAACTCTTCTGAGTTCACAATCAAGCACTCACTAAAAGTTTCCAAGCAGCCTTCTCGAAGCGAGAATTTTCTGTGTTCAGGAACAGCTCGTTCAGAGAACAGCAAGCTCTGACTTAGCACCACAGGACAAGGACTTTTGATTAGCTCAAAGCTCATTAGCAACTTTCAACAGCCACTTGGAGTCATTATATAGTAAACTGAACCAACCCTGCATGACCTACAAAAACTGAAATACAACTGACTACATTAAGTTCAAATCTGAGGTCCTCACCTAAAATCACAATAAAGTGCCAGTCTGGATGAAGCATTTCAGAATCCTGATGCGGTCATGTTTCTGAAGTACATTTTAATTAAAGACCCAAATACCACCATAAGTAATATTGTGCAACCCTTACAAAACATAACCCCTCGCAGCACAACATCCAGAAGTGATTGGCCTAAATTACACAAGTTTTACAGCAAGCCCTAATTACAACTTCCACTCCATGCAAGCAGGTTGCAGATGCTACAAAAAGGCTACAAGCAGGGCACGGGGAAAGTTTCCCCACACTTACATCTTTTGCACCTTTCACTTTGTGACTCTTCCTGCGCCTGGCCACCAGCTTTCCCTCCCATCAGTTCACTAAGCCATTCACAAATCCCACCTCATGACCTGATAAAAGCAGGCTGCAATTCCGACCTCTGCCCCTACTTATCACTCAGCTTAGGCTCCAAAATCCCTCAAACCCATCTCTACTTCCCAAATCCAGTATTCACTATCCCCTACTGTGTATGCCAAGCCTAGCTCTGTAGGCCTATCTCTGTCCAAGGTTCCCTTCACTTCTGACTGAAGCTGCTGCAAAACCCTTCCAGCTTCCATGTTTACAAGAACAAGTTACAAATAAAAACAAACAGTTCACGTTTTTAGTTCTCTTGCACTGCTTTATGACCTACAGCAATTGATCTTTACAAGATTACCAAAACAACTGTAAAAATAATTTGTAACTGAACAAAATAATTGGCATAAAGTCTTTCTATACATCTCCACGCAACTGCAGAGATCCACGTTTTTCTAAGCTCCTTATATTATGAGAAATATAAACTAATAGGCCCGATACTAACACTGCACAGAAAGGATGGTTTATTTGAAAGATGTACACATAATTTGAGTTAGAAGAAGGGCAGCAGTTCCGTTTCTCAGTCCCTGTTGTAGATGTCAGGAGAGCAAAGAGCCAACGAAGTCTGGCAAAAGCTGTTCATCTGTATAATGCAGACTAAGAGAGCTAGATATGAGATTACAAGGCAAACAATATGAAATCCTTTTCCATCTCTAAGCCTGTAGAATTCAGGGTATTTAAATCAGGTTTCCAGCACATGAACAGTACAGCATTATTTTGCGCAAGCAATATCAGCAGCTCAATGAGGCATCTGAGGCCACAGCATTCCTCTCACCTCCCAGGACTGGTGTGACATGCCACAGGCTGCAGGAATGCCTTTCCACATTCATTAGACCCACATTCATGCGCAACACAGTTATTCCAAACTAGTTAATAGGATTCCTTTTGACTTTTCTCTAGCACTAATAGAAGAGGGGTTTTGACTCAACTACATACTGATGAATTTCTGGAAGCAAAATTCTCTCCAAAGAAAATTGCTCTACAATGGACTTCTGTATCTAGCCTTCAGAACTGAAGAGAAGCAAAGCCAGACCAGGTTGTCTATTAAATATGTATTTGATGAGACTAACATATTCTTCTCTAAATCATTTAAGCATTATATCATTAAACTGTTTCCTTATCTACCCTTCCATACAAGATAGCACAGACAAAGCTCTTCCTTTTGAAAACTGATAATGTAATTTGTAAAGAAAAATAAGTGGCATGTATGTAGATGTGACCGCTGAGGGTTGTTAAGCTACCTATATAAAAAGCTAATACTGAAGCCTCAGAGCAGCTACCTCCTTCAATTTTAAAGCTACTTCAAGGATTCAAGGCTTCAATGGAAAAAGTTTAATATTAAAGCCTACAGACAAGTTACATATTTTAAGACTGTATTATGGAACTCACAAAAAAAAGAACACTCCTGATCTGACACATCTCAACGATCAAACGTACCATTGCTCTTCTTCCTCCCCATCACCTTGCTGTTAATCACCGAACAGCAGACACAACAAACTGGAAACCCTGCATGAAAAATGGGTTGAAAACACACACAGTAATTGAAAGCGTCACAAGCATGCGACTGTCAGTGTGGAGAAGCTTGGAAAGAAATCCATGCACAAGCCACATATCGCATTCCAGTCTCTATTCTCACAAACTGAGCACGGTGCAGCAAGCACACTCACCACACAATCTCCCAGGGATGTCTTTAATTGGAGCAAAAAAGTAAAAAAAAATTTTAAAAATGCTTTGAGCACAGTGAAAGTTGTTTTGCAGGTCCCCTAATTAAGAAGGGAGCGTGGGGGAAGCCATACAAAACTGCCTTCAATATAATAAACATTGTATATTTTTCCCTAGCTTTATAGTACCTCACCAGAATTAAGGATAGTCTCAACATCTTAAATGTGACAAGTCTAATACCCCACACAACACAGGTAAATTATTTCTCCTGACCTAAAAGGTACTCGTTTTGTGTCTGAAACACATTCTGCTACAGAACATAGAGACCACATAACTACCAAAAAGGAGTATTTTCCCTGAGTTTGAGTACCAGGTTTGGGGTGCAAGGATGAGACATGTGGCAGAATGACAGGATTTGGACAAAGGAGGTGGGTGGCGAGGGACAAGGTCTGAAAGAAGGCAGCCCTCCTGTAGCAGTGCAGGAATTCCCCAGACATGCTGCTGAACGTTTCCAGGAGGATTACTGGAAAGCTTGAATAGGAAATGGAGCGAGACTGGGAGAGGCAATTGGCAGGAACACTTGCCAAGGCTTTTCCTCCAGGACTATTCCCATAACCATCCTGACTAAAGAAGTAGCAATGCTTAAACACCATCATTTTTAGGAGAAGCCGTTCTCATTAATCTCTCTCAGTCTTCTGCTATCAGCTACATAAATGTTATCACTGTAAAAATACATATTTTGATTATGTCAAGCAGAAATGTTTAATTTCCTTTCCCATACTGCTCTATTGAAATGATTCATTTTTTGTCTATTTAAGTTCTGGATGTGACAGTGAGACACAGACCCTTTGAAGGGATGTCACCAGCATCACATCCTGTGCTCATTCTGCTTGAGATAGGTGCTTACATTTCACTGA
The DNA here is from genome assembly GCA_037305975.1 of Chrysolophus pictus. Taxonomy (NCBI): domain Eukaryota; kingdom Metazoa; phylum Chordata; class Aves; order Galliformes; family Phasianidae; genus Chrysolophus; species Chrysolophus pictus. The sequence goes on from CM074576.1 coordinate 169,312,224, forward strand.
ACTCCTGCTGTACTTTTGCTGCTTTTTGGTTCTGCTGTTGTTCCATCTTTCTCCGAAAGTTTTGCATCACAGAAAAATTGGAAATTCTGTATCAACTTAAGAACTCTAAAGTTGCAATATCAGTTACATTTCTAATCATGTGACATTCAAATTGCATTTTAGTAGCCTGCTCTGAGCTGACAAGAACCAGCAACAACTTGGTTCCACAATATATTCTTGGGCAGTTGTCCTTGCTGCATGTTAACACAGTCTGAGACAGCAGGAATAGGACAGTCTGAGCTAGCAAGGACAGCTTAATGAGCAGCCTCAGGAAGAGCAAAGAGCTCATGGCCATACTAGTCCAAGAGCTCAAATTAAGACCATCTTAATGAACAGCACTAACAAGTAGAAATAACTAAAAGTTTGCTGATCCAGGGATCCCTCCATGCTCAAGAAGTGGCTAATTGATAGCCAGATCAGCTCTTCATCCATTCTTCAGAAGCTGTTGCTAGCACCATACCAGGGAGCACATCCTGCTGCTCTCCAGCCAGTGACACAGTCTGCATACCCAAGTTCTTTCCATGTCTTCCATCCAAGACTGTATGAGAGCTGTTGAGTGACGACCTGAGCCACTGATTGAGCACCTGGGTAAAGGACCTGGCCAGCCCTGGGAGCACAGGTGAAGGCAATTCAGCTGTGTGGTCAGAAGGGGTGGAGCCTGGCTGCACCTCTCCTAGACCTCACTTAAGGACTGACTGCCACTGGGGAAGGATTTCTTTCTGGAGATCCCTTCCTGGTGGAGCTTTCTCCTGAAAACCGAGGATGTTCCAATAGAGGTGAGCAATCTTCTTCCCTTCTTTTATTGCACCTTTTGTTACACCTCTGGTGTAATGTCTTTCCATCATGTCGATCTTTCCAATTGCTACAAAGACAATATGCTACACAGAGCTTCCTGAATTATTTTAACATATGGTACTGCAGCTGTGCATATTCTTATTCTACGCAAAATGCATATTTTAAACAAAACCTAGTATTTGTAGTCTGCAGTATTTGAAGCTTTGCATAATGCCCATAAAAGCATAAACGGTACTTTATGTAGATCATTAAGAAGCCAGACCTATGATAGTCTGCAAATAATAAATCCATTTCAGAGATTAACTAAAGAAATTCTAGCTAGCAAAGAATCTATTCAATACCTAGTGGCTAACGAATATTATTCTCTCCTTCTGTTTCTGACACCAAACCGCTTCCACAGCTTATTATATGCTGTTATTGGCTTTGCACACAGAGACAGACCATACAGAGGCAGCCTGCAGATCTCTATCAACTTCACAGCTGCATGGAGTCTCAATTGTAATGCAGTTATTTAGCTGCTCAAAGAAAAAAAAAAGGTAGAAATTGTTATTACGTATATAAATTCAAAAAAGTCTTTACAAGAAATCACTTTGGTTTTCATGCTAATTCTCTTGTTATGGTTGCATTGTTTCTTTGTTTATGAAGTTACACTGTTATAATAACCTACTGGGGAAAAAGGAAACCACATAATTTGTACTTCTTTAATATGACAACTAACCTCTGTGTACTTTATCTCAACCATCTTTAAACTCGTGTTATTTTTAATGCATCTATTAAATACACATTTTAAATGCATTGCTATTCAAGCCCCAGCCTCTTCAGCAGAACAATCTTTGCAGAACATTTTCCTTTGCATGAAAAATGCACTAAATCTCAGCAGTTTTCAGTCTCACTGTCTTCTCAGTGAGATTTCTGAACACGAGTATGACCACACTTATGTGAAGATGCCAGAGCTGGGATGTTGTCTCACGCTGAACAGCAGACAGGGAACAGCACTGACCCGCACATCCTTCCCCTGCCAGGAAGCCTAGTGCTCTTCACCAAGGGAACAACCTTTAAATACTGCTTCTTAGAGCAGATTATAACTGCTCAGCTTGAGAGAAAGCTACCACTTACCTACATAGAAAAAAAAATATTAGAAAAAAAAAATACACAGGATGACAGTGTTTTCCAGAAGAAAGTACAAAGAGCAACTTAAAAAAAAAAACCAAGAACTCTACAGGTGACCATTACAGAAGTGATTTCCCTATTACTCTAAATCTGAATATTATTTAGTACAGCCCACTTCAAAATCCAACATCTAAAGAGGATTTAATTCTAAACCAATAGCTGCTTCAGATAAGCAAAAACACTATAAAATTTCCAGAAAGAGATTGCATTATTTAAAAATGTTACCTACGTTCAGAATCTTCTACTATACTTTTTTTCAATTAACTGGTGGAAAAAATTGTTTCAAGTCTTCAGATAATAAAATCACTGTAAGAAGCCTAACCTGTTGGCAGAAAGGACTACAGGCAAATCTTCTGTCTTCCAGTCTGACTTGCAAAAAAGAAAAACGAGTTTTTAAACATGAAAATTAGATTTAATACTATGTAAATAAGTGGAGAATGTGTAACTCAAGATGTGCACCACTTTCCTTAACAAACTTTCCTAAAATTAGTATAATGGCAAAGTATGAGCAGGCAGATGCGTACCCTTTACCTACTTAACCTGATACAGGATAGGATAAGTCCATTAAGTTCAGCAAGGCTGTGCACTCAACTACAGCTGGCCTAAAGAGAAAGGAGATGTAGCTTCTGGGTATTTGTTATTCCAAGCAGAAGAAAGGATATAACAAAGTCATGGCATTCTGGCCCGAGTTATAATTAGCTATTCAATTTTACTTCAGTATGGGCGGGTGCAAGAAGAGAAGCAAGTACAGCTGAAGGAATGAACTCTGTCCAGCACTGCCACATGCTCTCACACCAAAATAGAAAAGCAGTGATCTTCCATTGTTTTCCACCTTAGGATTTCCTCTTTTTTTTTTTTTTTTTTGGTCCGAAGCCTTACAGACCAAAAAAGGAAGGAAGTCGGGGAAGAAGGGAAAGGTGAAAGAATAGGGAAGAGACAGATAAGCAACGAAGGTTCAAGAAGTTTCCTTCCACGACTAACCATGAGTAACACTGCAGCTCTGCAAGCCCTTATCCACTACATTGTTTCAGAAATACATATTCAGATTTCTTCTGAAGAGGATAACATGAACACCAACAAGGAACAATTCTGATCCCCATGCACAGGCAGACGCTGCAGGTCAAGCTCCTTCTCACAGCAGCAATGAAAGGGGAGAAAGCAGCAGCACACACTCTTTCAGGTTACAAAACATTAGCTAAAATTTGTTCTTTATGAAAGCCATGACTTTTGTTCTTTACTGCCATCAACTTCCCAAAGGTGGGTACTTAGAAGCGATGAACCAGTCCTCTCCTATTTCAATTCAGGCAGCATCTCTCAGTTGTGCCCACTGAATCAGAGCTGCCTTTATGATTTCATTTAAATTTACCCAGGCTACTTCCCCCCAGCCTTTCCAGGGAAAAAAAAAAAAAACAAAAAACCACAATTCACTTAAAAATAATCATCTTTATGAAGAGCTTTTTCTCAGGATCATGTTACTTAACAGATATCATTACCCAGAAAAACATTAAAAATACTTTATTATGAAAACAACTGTTTATAATTGCATAGGCTACCACACCACTGGTAATCAAGCTATTTCGGATTGCTATTTGCATAATAAAACTGCAAAGCAATGCAGTTCTTGCAGCTAACTTGCATTTAATTTATAGAAGAAACAGAGCATCAGAAATGGAACTCCTTTCTTCACAAGGCATCTCAAGCATTCTTCACTCACTACATTGCTGGGCAGAGAAGTTGAAACTTCATGAGGCTTTGTGGAAAAGAGTTGGCTTTTTGCACTGCAATCTGTAATTTCAAATAATTCCAGAACATGAAACAAAGTTTATGAGTTCTGATACAAAAAACGATTTTTAAAAAACTCTCAGAACAAATCTGCACATTATCACAGAAACAACCCCTACTTTGGAGTTGGTGGCCACCTCTTATCCAGTCTATACAGATATGCATTCATTCAATACAAATTACTCATGAAAAGGTGTCAGTACACACATGATATTAATAACTCATTTTACATTTCTAAAAAAAAAAAGACTCAGGTCTTAAATTCAGCACAAACAATGACAAAAATCAACCAAGCAAGCAGTGAGTCAGAAAGGGCAGCCAGTTTCTCCTCTGCTGACAGAAAGACAGAACAAGCTCATCAGTTACCTCCTGACTGCATGGGATCAGCCACAGCCCTCCCACAGTTCTGCAAGGACGCAGACAAAATCCAGTAATACAGAAACAAAACTGAAATGCCCGATTCTGAGGTCTGCTAACTAACAGCCCTATCTTTTATTCCCTTTTCTACTATTGCATTGTTCTGTTTTTCTACGCACAAACTATTAAAGCCACAAAACCTGATGTACCGGAGAGCTGAGTAAGCAGACTTCCCCACATCCAGTTGTAGCAACTCCAGATGTTATTATTAGAGCAGATACATACTGCATGTGAAGCTGAGAATTCAAGTTGACATAGTTTCTTAATTGGGGAGAGATGAAACATGCAATCAGTGTCAGCAAGGTTTTCATGGAACTAGCACTCTTTCAAGAGCACTTTTTCTGGCAATATAACAGTAATGATTTTTTATTTTTAATCCTGCAAAATGCTTACTTGATTTTCTCCTGTTTTCTTACTCAGGAAAATAGAAGCCAGCAAGCACAATGTACTATAGTGTGCAAAATTCAGCCTTCTCTCTCTTCGTCCCCAGCACAGGTGATGTCCAGAGCTGCAGTATTTGCAACTCTCATATAAACCACCATAGAGCATCTGGATATTAGATCAGCATTATTAAAAGAAAAAGAAGAAATTAGATGCCCAAGAAAGCAAAGCTGAGAAGTTACCGCATCATACTTAACCTACACAAATGCAGCATGCATCCTAAGCAACGAGAAACATGCATTATGAAGATGAACAGAAAGTAGCTATCACCTCCAACTCCTGTCATTGTAAAGATCTGGAAAAAAAAACATTCCGTTACACATACAAAGATCTAAACTAATGGCAAATCCTCATGGCATCCAGGTGCATTTCAGCTGCTCATCAAATTCTGCTTCTGTCAACAAGCACAGATCTTAAATTGCATCTCACAACAAAGCTGTCATACAAGGTGTTTCCAACAGGCTGATGTGAGAAAGGAAATTTGGCAGTTAGCAGGGCCAAAAAGCTGGAGAAACAGCATGGAAAAGGTGCCAATCATTAAGAACAAATGTAAAAGTGCCACACAAGCAGAAATAATCAGCTGACAAACACTGGGTGGGAGAACGACTGTTTCAACAACTTCCAAAAAAGGGTCTGAAGGACTATCTGGGGCTCCCACCTGAATGGAGAAGTGCAATGCTACAGCAAAAGGCACAGATACCATGCTGGGACTGACCAGCAGACACACTGCTTAACACAGAAAAGTTCTCCTGCCTTACCTGACCAAGCTTTTTGATCCAGTTTTTGACACAGATCAAGGTCAAGGGTACAAATGACATGATCTACAGGGAAAGGATGAAATAACTGGAGCCATTTCATCCAAAAAAAAAGAAGTCTCAGCAGACCTTCATATACACATCAGAATATATATGCAAGAGGAAAAGTGTACTCTAATGCTAAAATCTTTCTGGTATTAGGATTGCTAAGCACTGGGCTACACAAGTGCAGATGCTCCATTAGAAGAATTTTGAAGAACACGCTGGCAAGTTTCCTTCAGAACAGATAAAGTTGACTCAGCATTGATAATGTAGCACAGACTAAGTCTCTCAAAACCTTTTCTAGAGATTTTTCCTATGCTCCTACTGATCATCTCTCAGGCACAGCTAAACCTGGGTACTTCATTGGTGTTAGAGCTTTCCTACCACCAGTAAAATGCATGCAACTGGAGAGAAAAAAAAAAGAAGAAAAAAAGAAAGAAAAGGGACATCTCCCTCTGGGTTAATCTCTGCCTTCCAAATCACTGCAAATTGTACAAAATGCCTCAGAGGCATTCTGCCCAATTCCTCACAAAAGGACACACAGAAATAAACAGTAACCCTTCTTGCAAAACCACAGATAGGCTCAACAGGACTTTGAGGAGTTATATGGATTGTTTCCCTGTACACTCACAGAATCAAACACCAATTGAGTAGCAAAAAAAATTAAAATAAAAAAAATAAAATAAAAATAAAAATCAAAGCAAAACCAAAAAACTGTACAATTCTACACAGACACCACTCACAATCATTCAAACCTAAAGAAACAAAGCAGTGTTTCTTGCATGGGGCGAGAGCTGTCTGCTGGAAGTGAGCTCTCAGTCATTGCATACATTTAAGTATCCCAAATGATCCAAGACACCAAAATGCTCTTCTCAGAATCTTCTCTAATCCCAAAGCTCAAATTAGGGAGAACTTTATAGACCAAGACCTGCACAGTGAATTACACTCAAATGAACTGGAAACTATGGAAGGTGGTAGATAACGTGTTCACCTTGAATTAGTCTGGAAATGTGAAACACTGTTTCCTGCTGCAGTTTTGTTTCTCAGCTTCAGGCTATGGATGGAAAGAGGTGTGTGTCCAAAGGTAGCCCTGGCCTTTGGGGTATTTAATTCACCACCACTCGATCATCTTTTGGATGAATCTTATCCACCTGGTAGCTACACAAACCCAACAATAGAAAAAAGAAAAAGGCAAATAGTGGCAAAATACTAAATATAACTGAATTGGAAGAAAAAGGCAGTGTAATCAGTATACAGCTGGCAATGTAGCAACATCAGCCTTAACTCTTCCACTAGAAGCTCCATACACTCAATGAATAGTAACAACGAGAACTCTGAAGAGCGCTGGGTAAGAAGGTGCTAATGAACCAGGCAGTTCTGGGTTATCCTCTGGAGAGGATGACATGCAAGTCATATCCATATTAAAGATTCTAGATGTATAGAAGCAGTTATTACAAACCTTATATATATATATATATATATATATCTTGTGTTAGTTTTATTTTAATGCAATTTCACTGATTTACCAATCACTGTGGAAGTTCAGGATATATTTACGAACTTTAAAAAAAGTTGGAGTGGTTCCAGAGGCCACAAAGATGAGTGGGCTGGAGTACCTCTCCTATGAAAAAAAGATTGAAGGAGCTGTTTTGTTTTTTGGTTTTGTTTTTTTGTTGCTGTTGTTGTCTTTTTTTTTTTTTTTTTTTTTTAGCCCAGCCTGGAGAAGGCTCTGGAAAAACTTCATAGTGGCCTTCTAGTACTTAGAGTGAGTTTATAAGCAGGAGAAAGACTTTTTACATGGTTTGACAGTGATTGGATAAGGCAGAATGGTTTTAAACTAAAAGAGGAGCGATTGAGGTTAGATGTTAAGAGGAAAATCTTCATTCAGACGATGGTGAGGAATTGGCATAGACTGCCCAGAAAAGCTGTGATTGGCCCATCCCTGGAGGTGCTGAGGCCAGGCTGGATGGGGGCTCTAGACAATCTGATCTACTGCCTGATTTAGTGGTTGGCAACCCTGCCCACAGCTGGGGGCTGGAATGAGATGGTCTTTAAGGTCCCTTGCAAATCAAGCCATCCTACGATTCTATGATCTACTCTCCAACAGAATGCAATTAGTTGTTTTTAACTCCAAAAACTGAAGGTTGAGACTACATCATTTCTGAAGGATACTGAAAGTTATTACTAATGTAGACCAGTAAAATACAATCTTCATTTAAATGGCATCCTAAACTGGTGTGAAAACCTTCATAGCAGTGAAGACCCACAAATCTTGTAACTCAGAGTGGGAACTCTGGGAGTATTTCATGAAATGCTAATAGCTCCCCTTGCCCCAGTGGCATGCAAGGAACGTGGGCACTCTGCCAGCTTCAGCCTCCCTGCCTCATCCACCTCACATCCAGCTCTTGGCAGGCACTGGCCCCCAGCAGTCAATCTGTAATGAGACAAAGACCAGCCCCACCTGTTCATCAACCAAACAGGGTTCATGAGCCTCGAAGAGCAATATACATCTTTTCAACCCTGCCTCTAAGCAATTATTTAGACAGCTTGACACACACTCATTATCATAGGTCTTATAAGTGTAAGACCAAACGTAAACCAAATTCCACATAAAACTGTCAGGCAAGATCAACACTGGAGAAGGGAGGAAATAAGAACATGGCTTCTATTTTTAATTTTTGGGGCAGGATGGACAAGGCCGTTTTTAAACAGAGCACCTTAAATTAGAAGTCTAGCATGCTTATGGTAAGGACACACTGTGACAGTTATCACAATATGGTCTTGGCCTTCTGTTGCTGTTGAGCTACACAAACCAAGCTCATTTACAGTAATGTTACCTTGCAGTCAAAAAAAAAGTGCTTGCAGCTTGAAGATAAAGGTAGCTTTCATCAGGACTGCTCATGAGACATGTCCAACTGCAGCTCAGAGAATGGGGCAAAGCCCATCACTTCAGCCTTTGCCTGAGTGCCAGTCAATACAGCTCCTGTGATCAACTAATATACTCCTGGCTTATTCCACCCACAAACCTCAGCTTATAGCACGAAGTCATTTAATCCTTCCGTTTCCCTCTACAAAAATGGGAAATAGCCACACTTCATATCCCTTTGGGAAGCCAGATTTATAGCTTAAGCACACTAAAAATACCAAGCACTATTTAAACTTGCCTGAGTTAAATTGGCAGATTATGCTATATGGAATGACTTCGGGACTTGGAATAATATGCTGCTGATAAAGTGGATGAGGCATTCAGTAACTGTTTAATTATTCTCTAATCTTCCTATTCTCGTCTGAAAATTATCTTTCCAAGAAATGTTGGCAAGCGATGTGCTCAGCAGACAGAGGTAAGTCATTTCCATTCCAGAGAGCCAAACCATATCCTGCACGGATCAGGGAAACCAAAGCACACAGATGGTAAAGCAGTGTGAGGATCTGACGGTCCTTGACATTCAGACCATCTAACAGAACTGCTATCACAACTCCAGACAACGTTTACAAGACAATCACTTGCTCCTGTAGCTTTTTAATTTTTACTGCAGCAAGAAGTTTCGCGTTTGCACCAGACAGCACTAATCACCTTTGAAAGCTACATTCACTGGTCTGCTGTCTGCAGAGCATCCATACCTACACAGCCTTAAAGGACTCATGTAACAAAGGGTTTGGTTATTGTTCTAAACAATGCTGTGCTGTTATGTTCCACATTCATACACGACAGCACAATTTTCTTGAGCCAACTCCACTTGACACCTACCTGTTTTAGCAACTGTTAGCAGCCACACAACAAACCCACAGATCTCCCCTCTCCTGCCCTTCCAGCAGCATACTCTGTGCCATGTACTCCACAGAATGGGTCAGTGGGTGCTCTGTATGATGCTGCCACCAGACTGTCACATCAGCCAAAGGTACAACATAACACAAATGAAGTATCAATGTGTGATACCAAAGTTTAAGCTTCTGCTCAGAAAACAGTTACCAAAACCCAAAGGAAACTTTCTCAGAAACACCTACATTGCAATGCTTATTTCACCTTTAGCATCCTGAAGAATAATGCACAGCTGATAAGATCTACAGCCTTAGAAATAAACACGATAAAACTGCCCCACAACATGTCACTTCTAAATGTAGTAACATCCACTACAGACTATGGCAGTATGCCTATCTTCAAGCAAATGCACTCGAAGTAGTCTGCTCAAGAAAAAAAGACCGTATATTATTGGTGGCCTGCAAGCAAAAGTTTAAAATAAAGAAGAGACGCTCATTCTCTTGCATCAGCTGCTCCTCAGAGAGAGGATCTATCAGGCAGTGCAAACATCCCACAGCCCCTCGGCTACCAGCAGCCCTTCCATGCAGCCAGGTGGCTGCTGTCTGGGTGTCCATCCATTTTGGCACATCACAGCAGAAACGTTGCACAACTCAGACTGAAAACGCAGATGAGGACTGATGTTGATGTAAGCCCTAAGCTCTGGTACAAAGGATATACATATGTTTGGTACAACTCATCGGGTGCCTCTAAGGGTTTCCTAATGCACCCATTTTAGCAGGACAGACAAATACATCGTTAATAAAAATTGCTTGGAAACAGAAATAGCACGGCATTAAAAAGAATACATAAAAGCAGGCTTCTGCTGCACAATGCAAGTTTGCATCAAGGAGGTTTCATAAATTAAAGTTGAAGGTTAGGGAAGAATTGTGAGAGATTCAACTCCTTCTCAGCCTCCCCCAGCACACAGCACAATAGCTGACACTGTAACTGGGTGTGAAGATTTTGCAGATAGCACTCTGTGCAGGTGGGTGAGCACACAGCAAAAAACACAGTCCCTGCAAAAAAAAAAATGATGATTTCGGATCAGCATTTCATTGCTTTGCAATGGTTGTAAGAACCACGATACACCCGCGTCCCAGGGGTGTGGACGGCCCGAATGGAACAGTGGCTTTTTGTTACCATCCTGAATAGCCTTTGGGAGGCAAATCACAGAAAACCATGGAACGCGTTTAAATAAGAACAAGCATCTGAGACTATATTATATTTACAGGACTCTTTTAGCGATGACATTTCCTCGTTGACCCAATGGATGCATGTCCTCCCCCCCCTCGGGAAATCACAGCAGCACCGCTCTGGCAGGAGCAGGGCTGCAGCCAGACGAGCATCCCTACACGCGGAGCTGCCGGACAATGACCCATAGCCAGGTGCCTACAGGACTCGCTATGAAAAACGTATGGGAGGGCATCAGCTCATTGTTCGGCAGCCCAGGAGGTGGTTATTCCGATAGGGGGAAAGCTATTTAGCCGCTTGCCGTCAGCGTTAACAATGACTACTGAGCATCTTTTTCATCTCGCAATCAAAAAAAATGCTGCAATTGTGAAAAAAAAAAAAAAAGTCAGGAAAATAGAATGGGAAGGAAGCAGCAGAAGCAGCAGACAGCCCGAGAGCGCGCAGCACACAGCCGTGCCGCTCCAGGGCGTCCCAGAGCGGTCCGGGAGCCCCTGCCCACGGCGGGGCTGATCGACAGCCGCAGCCCAGCTGTGACCCGACCGGTGAAGGAGTCGAGGAAATAAACGCTACCGATAATGCCTATAATTTAACATTCATAGGACGGCAACATCTGGGATCAACTCCAAGCGGGACGGAGCCGCGCTGGCTGCTCGCGGAGCTCTCACGCGTACACACACGCACGCACAAAAACAAAGAGAGCTCCGCGCCGCTCCCGCCTCGCCCACCCCCCCCCACACACACGCACCCCCCGCACCCAAACACAGCGCACACACGCGGAGAGCGACCAACTCCTCCGGAGCTCCGCGCACCGCGTTCGGCTTCGGGGCCATTGTCCGGGACGAGCGCACCGCGATCAGCGCTTTTCGTACGGCGCGTCAAGAAGAACGCACAAAGCAGTCGCAGCGACACCCGGAGCGCTCCGCAGAGCGGTCCCGCGGGCTCCGCAGCCCTGCCCCGGGCAAAGTTGAAATAATACGCGGCTCGGCCGGCGGCACTTTGTCCGTCCGCGCAGCGCGAACAATGCCCGGCAGAGCGCGGACCCCTCCCGGACCGGCGGGCGGCTGTGCGGGCAGGTGGGGCGCCGGGCTGCAGCCCCCAGCCCATCTGTCCCTCGCTCACTCACTCACCCACGCCGTACTTCTCGTGCTCCGTGGGAATCCACATGCTGGCGGCGGTTCCTCCGCTCGGAGCGGCGCTGCTCGAGGAGCGCGTCCCGCCCGGCTGCTCCGCCGCCCCTCAGCCGCGGCTGCCCGGCTCTGGCAGCGAAGGCATTGTTCTGACGGACGGCCAGGCGGACGGACTGGCTGAGGCGCGCTCGCCTCGAGCCCCTTATACGCTCGTCCCGCTGCACGCCGCGCAACGTAGCGCGGTGCCTCGGCGCGGCCGCGCCCCTCGTCGACAGCGGCCGGCGAGGACTACGAACCCCGGCTGGCCCCGCGCTCCCGGCGGGGCGGGGATCGCGTCACGGGGCGGGCGGGACGGGAGGGCGGAAGGAGGCGGGGAGGAGCGGCGCGGCGGCATGGCAGCGGCCCGCGGGGATAGGGGCCCGGTCGCACGGGGAGGTGAGCCGAGTTTTGGGGCGGCGGGAGCTGCCCGTCCGATGGCCCTAAGCGTGCGGGGCTGGGGGTGGGCGTCCGTCTGCAAGAGCCGTGCCCGCAGTCGAGGGACGCGCGTGGCTTTAACTTTCCTAAAGGAAGGTGAGGCGAGGAGCGGCGTTAGGAGGCAGCCCGGCGTGAAGGGGCCCGTGCGGGTAACGCCGCAGCTCCCTAGCAGGGAGCCCGTGCTCTGTGTCCCACCAGCATTCGCAGGGCGTGGGTCACGGCAGGGCCGCCCCGGGTGGTCCGAAGTGAGAGGCACAGCTGTGCTGGGTCGGGCCAATCGCTGTTAATTGTCGCATCTGCGATACCCGGGTATGAAGAGAGACGTGTGTTAGGGGCAGGCGTTCAGGTGGAGACGGTTCAGGTCATTTTTCTGGTCCTAATGATACTACCCGACCTGAGCAAGGCACCACAGAACCCCTGGGTTTGGCACAGGGTGCTGAGAGAAGGAGGAATCAGCTGACAGACTGGGGTCTTTATGGTTTCCCGAATAAATCCGCATCTTTACAGGCATGTGTGCAGAGATAAAAGGAATCACAGAATGGCCCGGGTTGGAAAGGGACCTCAAGGATGATGACTCTCCAACCCCCCTGCCATATGCAGGGCCACCAACCTCCCCATTTAATACTAGACCAGGTTGCCCAGGGCCCATCCAATCTGGCCTTGAACACCTCCAGGGACGGGGCATCCACAGCCTCTCTGGGCAGCCCGTTCTAGCACCTCACCACTCTCTCTGTAAAGAAGCAGATGATGCATGGTGAGGAGCACAGGTGGAGCATCTGGGGGACAGTCGGGGGCAGGGTAGGCACAGCCAGCAGCAAGGCAAGGTCTGCATCCGGGGTGAGCGGCCTACATATCAGAACCACAGAATCACAGAATTGTAGGGGTTGGAAGGAACCTCCAGAGACCATCAAGTTCAAACCCCTGCTAAAGCAGATTCCCTACAGTAGGTTGCACGGGAAGGGGTTTTGAAGGAGGGTTGCCCAAGGAGGTTGTGGATGCCCCATCTCTGGAGGCATTCAAGGCCAGGCTGGGTGTGGCTCTGGACAGCCTGGTCTAGTGGTTGGCGACCCTGCACATAGCAGGGGGGTTGATACTAGATTATCATTGTGGTCCTTTTCAACCCAGCCCATTCTATGATTCTACAGTTCTATAAAGAAGACTGAGGTGTCTGTACTTCTATAGAAGCATCTGAGCAGAAGGTGCCCATAGGTAACGCAGGCAAAGTCCCAAGCCTGAACTGATTGTTGCAAGGGAAACCTGAGTGTTGTGTAGCAGAAAAATGAGCCTGTGTTGTATGCCCTACCCATGTGGAAAGGAACAGATGGGAAAAAGGGGAAAGAAATCCAGTGATATGATGCTGCTCTGCTTTACAAAGCATCTCTAAGATTAATAATATCTTTAAAAAAAAAATGTTCTTCAATCAAATCATTATTCTGAACTGGGATGATTCTGTCTGAGCTCAACAAAAAGTTCATTTTTAATGTTCTCACATTTAAGAGAGGAAAGTGGGTGAAGGTTTGCTTTTTTTACTTTAGACTGTCCTTTAGCCTTTACTGTCAAGCTACATAGGATTTCTAAGTCACTGGTACTGCGAAGGACACACTGGAAGGAAAAGTCACGTGCAGATGTGCAGCTTCCAGTCTGCAGTTAAATGCACTTGAGCCATGTTTGTCTTTCTCCGCATCAAACTTAGGTAGTAGTGAGTAACTTAAGTACCCTTCTTGTTTTTTCACTAGTATGTACCTTGCTTCTGTTCATAAAAGTAAAATCACTTTCTGGTAGTTAAAGCAGTTCTCTTAATTTCTTTCTGTAGCATTGTGTTGGCATGAGCTTTGCCTACATGAAAAGCCAGACCCTTCTAGGGCACTTTTACACTTGCATAATTGCATTCAGAGGCAAAGCTGTGTTGGATTAACTATTTAAAAGGTCACAGCTTTCATCTGTTCTCATCTTCCGCGTGAAACTGTATATAGGACTCTGGGGTGTGTGAGACAATGGGTTAAGTTTCATAAAGAGACTGGGGTTTGTATGAAGAAAGCTTACTTTCTTCATACTGGAATTTAGAGATCTGGTCTATGGTGTTTTCTTGTTAGCATATTCAAAAACTCATTGAAAGGATTGATGAACTTTTGATAGCTTTGATTGGTTCCTAACATTGGTTTACGTATTGTAGTAGCTCCTTTGGAGTCTTAATGTGATAATATGTGTAAAAGTCACTATTGAAAATCAAAACAGTAAATGTCAGGCTGAATTAACTTCTGTCCCAGACTATAGACCTCCATGTACGTCCAACCTATCTTCCTCTCCCTGAGAGAGGACTGCCAACACATTGGCTGGCAGTCATAAAATTCTGCCTGAATTCAGACAGCATGTCTGCTGTCTGTCATGCTAACCATGACTGACTTCAACATGTTTGCACTGGGCTCAGAGCCCATCTTTCTTCTTGCCTTGAACAAAGACAAAGCTAGCCAGTAGCTGAAATTCCTTTTCAAAATTATTCATTTAGGGCCCAGCCACTTAGGATGAACAGATCTTATCATATAAATCACTTTGTAGGCAAAAAAAAAAAAAAAAAAGTCACCCAGATATTTATCATTTTCCTATTTCAGAGCAAAATTCCTGTTCTTTCTGCAAAGCTGTTCACATGTTGTACCCGATGTGCACCTCAGAAGTTGTGTCACTTCTTTGGAGACAGAATGTAGGAAAATAAAACATAACATTTTTTCCTGTCCTGCCATTTCCTGTGTACGGGAAAGCCTGGGCTTGTATATGCTAATCCAGGGCTGTGTTGCTTTCTGGTTAATTCCCTCCAGCAGCTGTCACTGAGTGGCTTATAATAAACATATCACTGTCCACAGTGCAAGTTATTCAGTCTACATTAATTATGCTACGTAGCAGCATTTCTTAAAGCATCTCTCAATGGATTTTTAAGTATTCTAAATTTTTCTTTTCTGAAAGTGTGTCTTCCATAGCTTCATAGGCAGTCTGTAAGTTACAATTTCGTATGTAGGGTTTTAGTGTGCTCAGATTCTTTTCAATGCAATACCATTCTCCTGGAGCATTCTGTGTGAGAGCACGCTATTCCTTCTGCATCACTCTTGTGTCCCATTTTTAAGGGGATCTGACTTGTCATAGAAAACTAAAGTTTCACCAGACTTGCAAAATCCCCTCTTTCTTGTTACTATCTAGAGGATACTTCAGAGAAAGTTGTTGCTTTTTTTTGTTGTTGGGGTTTTTTTCCTTAATTCTATAAGTATCACTACTTTAGCTCAATTATAAGTTCCCTTTGTGAAGGATGTTATGAGAACTGCTCAATCCACTGGGTCTAGGGAGTTCTCTTTCTTGGTTACTGAAGCCCAGTCCTACGTATTTTCAGACCCGAGAGATTTCACTGTTCTGGTTCATGGATGTGTCTGCTGCTGTTCTTGTCTTCAGGTCTGGCCAATGGCAAGACTGAGTATATATTCAAGGGAGGCATGCCAAAACAGGAAAATAAATTGGTTAACCATGCAGACAGCTACAGAGCAATGCCTTTATCATACCCTCATAAACACCAAAAGTGCTCACATAACCAGCAATACATATAGCCCAGTCTTGTTCTTCCTTTCCAGTCAATCAGGACTGACATGCACTAGAGAAAACATGATTCCTCTCTAGATTTTTGGGACCCACCATGTCTACATACCTCTTAAATTTGAGCATGGGCTCTAAGTTTGTTTAATACCATCCCTGGACTTTGGGCCAATTATACAGCCATTCATTCAGACACATTGTTTTAAAATACAACCTTCTGCTCACTATTCCAGTTTGATTACACATACAGACACGAGATGCTGTGGAAATACACCCAGGCCCCTCCTGTTGCTGCTGTTTAGATCTTTCACATGTATACTCCAGCCTCCCCAGTTGCTGGCATCTAGACCTACAAGTTTTACAAGATGTGGTTCCTCTGTTTGCTGCCATTTCAACCTCTTGCGTTCTGGGCTCTCCAGTTGCTGGCATCTGGACCTGCAGGCCCAGTGGCCTGCAATGTGTTCTCCAGTTGCTTACATTTAGACATTGCAGCACTCTTGTCTATGTGGAAGAGTAAGAGTATGCATAAGTGAAGAATATAATTTAATAGAAAGGTAGGTAGACTGCAGTGATCATGTGCAGGGCTCAGGAGTGTGCTTACATGCAAGTGGCTGTTTTTATGCCCATCTTCTCTATTTTCCCATGCTTGTTCTTCTCCCCTATCTGTCTTTATCTCTCCATTTCTCCGCCCTTGTCTCCTCCCACATAAGTCTGCCTCTAATTATTTGTTTCCCATTTGTCCTAGGTCAGCTATATACATAACCACATTTGTTCTTTCTGATGCTCTTTCCTGGGTTGCATGGCCTATGGCCTCACTGTATCAGTTAGCCCTGCTGGCCTCGCAGGATTTTACTCTCCAGAAGATCCCAGTATCCTTCCCTGTTTCCGTGTGAAGCCTGGCCACCTCTCGCATAACTCCCCTCTTTATTATCTGAAATCCAACCATTCCTCAGTTTTCTCTGTAGCTCACTTGCCTACTCAGAGCTTAGTAGCTACAAGTGAACTCAAATATGTATGGTAGTGGGGAAGTGAAGCACTTCTTGACTCCCATATGCTAAATTAAAGATGGGATTTGGCCTCCTTGTTGCTGCTTCCCTTCTGTCCTGGAAGCTGAGAGGTAAGGAGGGACGTGGATGAGTATTTCTCTTAAGTTATGTCCCTAGATTATTGCTAATTTCTGATAATAGCATTGTAATAATCTTTTCCTCCGTGTTCGCTGCTCCAAGCTATGTTAAGGGTATGGTGCTGCAGAGCTTAGGTAAAGCTTATGCGTGTATCATGGTGGCCCTACTGGAGAAATATTAGAAGAGTTCTTCAGCAGTAGCTCCACTCCACACAGGGATCTTCAAAAAAAGAAACTGCCCCTCTATCTCCCTGTCTGGTTGCTTTGCCCTGGGAGAGCCAGGCAGAGAGGGAAATGTTAATATCACCAATGTCTGTGCTCTTCCTTAAAGCCAAGTCTCAAGATGTGGAGGATTAAGTAGTGTAGTACCTTTGTGTCCCATTAGGGTGGCAAAGATCGGGATTGAAGTCCACTAGTGAAAATGCACACCCTGACTGTCATATCCAAAAGCCTGCCCATGTTTGTGGATCCTTTGCACACTACCATGGTTTTTGAACCTATCTGATACCTACACTGAGGCCTTCTTATCCTTCCTACTGGGCAGCTAATCCATCCTGGTGTTTGCTGGCAGAATGGAGACATGCACTGACACTTCTCTCACTGTTACCACACAGTCATGGGTTCCTCAGATACTAGCAGCCTCAATGTCTGCTGCTTGGCCATGCCTGAACCTTGGGCCTCTTGCCCAGCCACTGACTCAGATCTTCAGTCTTCCTGGGTACAGGTATCTTTATATTCAGTGGTTACTTACTGGCTGTCCCAGTTTCAACTTTCCTAGCAAATTACACGTGCACACAGAATTCAGTTCACTAAGAAAATACAAATAAGAAAATACAAATGCTATAATCTCTGTAGCTGCAGATATCTGGACCAGTGACATGCAGACTCTTGCACAGTCTCTGGCATGTGGACTTTGGAACAGTATCACCAATAGGATAGAGGATAAGTTATACAAAAACGTAGTTAAGAAAACTATGAAGAAGTATCACCTATTGTGATCAGATAAGAGGATTGGTGAGAGAAGCCTGCTGGTGGCCTGTTTAAGTGCAGTTGTCCTTTTTATTCCCACTGCTGGCATTTCTGTATGTTTGTTCCCCCCTGATCCCTTCCCTTCTGTGCCGTTGGCCCCTCTTAAATTTCCTATAATAAGATTTACATCAATCCGCATTCCACTGTTGCACACAGTTCTGCAAGCACCCTCAAGTATTCCATAATATTTACAGTAATCATACACTCAGTGACAGAGTTCAGGTTGAATCTCTTCAACGCTGCATCTGAGTAGTTCCTTAATGGCATTCATTCCTGAAGTGACCAAAGACTTCTGGTTTTCATTATTCTCTGTCATCACCTGCTCATTAATATGAGTGTGTTTGTGTGTGTAATCTATCACTTTCCATGTTATTAATTATAAATTTTATACAGAATAGTTCTTAACCAAATAAATTAATGAGCCAAATACTCTTCCATCTCACATACTGTTATGTTACCCATCCTACCCAAACCAGCCCTTGGGTAAGTAGTTTATCTCCTTCCTCTTCAAACATCTGCTATGTGTGTTTGTGAGCTGGGAGATGATGGCTATTTGCTGTCATGGCTTAAAATCCCAGCAAGGTTTACAGAGCGGTCACTACCCAAGCTTGTGTCTATCACTTCTCAGTTTATTCACGAGAGTTCCACTGACATTAGCCTGTGAGAGGTAGGTCACCCAGCCCACCCACACTTGCCTGTGTCTGCTTGTTAGGTTTAGAGTATGGCATCCTTCTCAGTATTCTTCTTTAAAACCCCAGCCAATTGCAAATGTTTGCATACTTGTTTGTGTCCTCGTTTGTTCCCCAAGAAGGGACTTCCTCCCATGCAGAGTACCACCAGCTCTCTGTTTCTTGAATTGAATCTATGCATTCAATTCAGGATTCCAAGCTGTATGCCATAGATTTTAGGGAGAAGGGAGTGCTTCTGCCAGGAGGCATTATGAGCTCTTTAGAGAATCTTGACTTGATGCAAGTTAATCACTGTGAAAAGAACAACTAGCAATTACACCTGGAGGGTAGGTTCACTATTAAATTCTGTGGGTGCAACACAATTTATTGTAATGTGATTACCAGAATGAGCCTCCTAAACGAGCATTATCTAAAAATGTTTTAAGAGCATATTTGTTATGGTGTTTAATTAAAAATGTAATTTGAAATGAAAATAAGGATGAAGGTCACATGGAGGACTGGAAATCATTAAGTCACAACTGGTTAAATAACCTTGTATGTGCTTCTGTGTTTGAATAGCAGAATCTTTTCATGTAACTGTTGCAATAAAACTGTAGTGGTTTTTAGCCTTTCACAGGATATTTGTTAAAAATACTGAACACCTGGTGACAGGTGAATATATGAGTGAAATTAAGTATCTTCTTAAATAGATAATAATGGATTAATTTAAAAAAATGGATTGTATTGCTTGATACTGGTATCTGAACTGCTTGCTATCCTGCCATAATTTTATAAATAGTTATGTTAAAATGTGCAGTGTGTTTTATCTGAAGACATAGGGTGTCTTCACACCTTACCATGAATATGTAACTCACCTTAGTACAAGACAAAGAATATGTTGAATTCTCCATAAGTACCCAATAAGGACATGCAGGTTGGTTTTCTCCAAATTCAGAAAACTTTCATAGCTTAAATGAAGAAGAAAATAGATGACCTTTGTCTTTGTTTGATAGAATTCCTTAACTGTCTACTAGTGGAGGTACAGCTGCAATTAAATCTAGTAATCCAAGCCAATTCTTACCTGCTCAAGTTCAGATAAAGGCTTTGGCTTATGAGCACTCTAGAAAGTATCAGATACTCTATACACTGACTAGAGCTCTCTGAGAGGTAAGCTACTTCAGACTATCTAAGCATGTGTGTGTGAACTACGGAACAGCTTAAATGTGATAACTTGTTTACATGCTAATGCTTTTAAGTTGTCTGAAATCTCTGCTCAAGCATTCTGTTACCTGTGGTGAAGCAGTTGCTGAGCTACGGTGTGTGATGATTACTATGTCTGCAAGCTGGTAAAGTCCTTTAAACTATCTCAGTATTACTGAAAAGTTTCTCATTACTAGAAGAAATAATAGATGTGCAAATACCATATAAAGATGTAGAGGTGTTACAAGTTTTTGAGTATTCTGAGTATAGCACAGATGTTAAGATAATTTGCTCTGCCCCATGAAACACCCTGTTGAATGGAGTTTTTTTAATTTGTTTTGTCTTTGCTTGGTAACACCAGTTCTCTGTAAGACTCCAAACCTGTAAATCATGTCCTCTGAGGTCTGCCATAAGATGTGCTTGTTGTACAAATGATCGAGTTCTTCCTCTGAGTCTTCAGCCAGGTTTCATGAAGAGGCAATATAGGGCTTAATCTGAGATGCTGCTGTGATAGAGCGTATGGTAGGATAGGAGGTAAAGAACTTGAGTATTATGAAGTTGCAAACTTTAAATATTTTAACTTCATTATAGTTGAATTCTTGATTTGTCTGTCCAGACAGTCCTCATAAACTTTCTCAACCCTGCGTGCTTCCTTCCATCATGTCTGTCTTGCAGACCTTGCTAGAACTCTGCGCCTGTGCGTTCTCAGTGTAAAAATGTCAGTTACTCTCAGATTGTCTCTAGGACCTCTGCTTCACATTCTCATCCATGAACACTCAGCTGACTGAAGCCAAGAGAAAAGCTTGAAAGCATTTGAATGTCTTTCTGTGGATATTTTAAAGTAGCTTTTAATGTTGCATCAGTATATAAATAAAAGAATTGCACAGTGTGGGAAGAACTATGGCACTGAAGAACTGGAGGGAAGGAAAAAATGGAAATTTTGTACAGCTTTAAAGGAAGACCATACCCCTGGAGAGCTGGGCATGTAATTGTGACACGGAGCTCATTCAAGTCAGTGGAATGCATATGTGAAGATGCAGATTCTTTGCAGAAATGTTGTCTCAAGTCATCAATAATTACTTGAAATGAATAAAACTAGTGTCCCGTGACTTGATAGTTGTTGAATTAAATAGTATATTGTCAGTACTTTTAAAACTACATAGCCAGACTGGAACTGTGCTGCCTAGGTTGTGATAGTGTGCAAACTCTTGAAAGATGCCAAACTGCTAAATAGTAAGATTAGGTAGTTTGAAGGATGTATACACAGTATACCTTAAGGATATATCAGTTATTACATAAGAATACAAACATGATGTGTATGGTTATTTAAGCAATACTGTATCATGTTAGGGAACGACTCTGCCCTACCTGATGGGGCAGTAGATTTGTACCCAGAGATATAAGCAATAACACCTTCTTTACTGTACAAATGCAAAGTGCTCAGACTACTTCCTAAAGAAGTAGTACCCATATTTGATGTTTTGGTTATGGTGGGGAGTGCTAAACTGAATGCTTCATTAATTTTACATGCTACATGTTATGGCAGCCAAATTGTAATTATGAAGTAAATGTAAATAATATTGTGTTTTACTTGAGTTTTCTTTTTAATTAGAAAGGATTATAGATAATCAGTGTATGGCAGTAACTATAAACTTCTAAAATTTCTGAAGTATAGGAAATGGCATACTTGCATTCTGATTATCTGGTTGTTGATATCAAGGCTGAGTTTCCCAGTCTGTAATTCCGTGTCTCAGTCTTCACTGCTTGTTTTCCACTTGTGTTTTGATATAGTAAACCCATAAATGTGAAATTGTGGTAGATGTTTTGTCAGTGGCTTCGTTAGTCCAAAACTCAGACAGACACCATCTGTTCTTAGTCATATATTTCAGCTGGCTTTCTTAAACTTTCCATTTGAGTTTTTTTGCTTCTTGTCTTCTCTGGACAGTCTCTTCAAAATGGTGGGGTTTTCTCCACATTCTTTTCTATTTCTCTCATTTTTAATGAATGATGGACTGTAACCATTGTGAAATGGCCCAGCTGCTTCTGGTTCATTCTGGCTCATTTAGATGTCACTCTCCTATTTGTCATTGGTTGGTTGGACCCTGAGGAGTGGTTGTTCCTCTTTCTTGCCCTGTATAGTAGCTGCAGGTTAAACGCCTTCTCTTTATCTGTTTGGTGTAGAATTGTTATAACTGATATGTCGTCTATTTCAACCTCACAAGCAGGTACGCTGTGGCTGTTGTACATTGACAGATAATTTGCCACAATATCAGTGGCATGGTAGATAAAAGCAATTGGTGCTGCGGTCTCCGCAACTGTATTCCTTGGTTTGATGTTTCTACTTTGGATTACATGCAGTCAGCGTTCCCACACCAAGCATGTGTTTCAAAGATGTCTGAGACAGTGCTCCTTGTTTTAGACCCAAGTACCTCTGCTAGGAGTTGGAGTGCATTTTGCACATAGCTGGACTCCAAATAAATCTAGTTAGCATGCACCAAACTTCTCCCTAAACCAAACCAATCTGCAGAGCATCTGGAGGATGATCAGAGGTGTCAGGGAAGATAAGTGGCTAGAGAGCAGCTTGGCAGAAATGGATCTGGGGGTGCTGGTTGATGCTACTTGAATATGAGCCGGTGGTGTGCCCAGGTGTAAACCAGGCCCAGCATGGCCACTGCGCGAGGGAAGGGGCTGTCCCCTCTGCTCTTCGCTGTGTGGCCTCACCTCCTGCACTGGAAGGACGTAAAACTACTACAGAGCATCCAAAGGAAGTCTGAAGATGGTGGAGGGCAAGACATGAGAGGAGTGGCTGACATCCCTGGGTGTCCTCAGCCCAGAGCAGAGGAGCTGAGGGGAGCCTCATGGCAGCTGCAGCTCCTCACAGGGAGCATAAGGGCAGTGCTGAGCTGTGCTCTGTGTGACAGCAACAGGGCCCGAGGGAACGGCATGGAGCTGTGTCAGGGGAGGGGCAGCTGGGGGTTAGGGAACGGTTCTACATCAGAGGCAGTGAACATTGGAACAGGCTGCCCACAGCATTGGTCACAACACCAAGCTGCTGGAGTTCAAGAAGCACTGGGACATGTGTCTCAGACATAGGGTTTGAATTTTGTATGGTCCTTTGTGGAACTCAGAGTTGGCCTCAATCCCTTTAGTATCTGAAGGGGAGCTATAAGAAGGAAGGGGACAGGCTTTTTGGCGGGATTTGTTGTGACAGGACAAGGGGAAATGGTTTCAAACTAAAAGAGAGGAAATTGAGATTGTATTAAAAGGAAAACTTTCTTTGCAGTAAGAGTGGTGAGGCACTGGAACAGGTTGCCAAGAGAGGTGGTGGATGCCCCGAACTTGGAGACATTCAAGGTCACGCTGGATGGGGCTCTGAGCAACCTGATCTAACTGTAGGTGTATCTGTTCATTGCAGAGGGGAGTTGCATTTGATGAGCTTTAAGTGTTCCTTCTAAATCAAACGATTCTATGAACCTTGTGGTTCCCCTCTGTGATTCTGTGTCTCTTGGCATGGATCAGATCTGCTCCAAGAGCTGCGAGAAGAGGGAAGGGGCTCCTGAGGAGACGCGGTGAGCACAGCACAGTGCTCAGGCACAGGTCTGCATGTGCCCCAGTAGCTTTGCAGTCCCAATGTAGGATTTCACGAGACTCATATGGAAACAGCAATGGTTATGAAGCAAATGCTTGGAGTAATAAGTGATGTTGCTGTCACTGAAGCTTCTTGCTAGCATTTGTCTTGACCAGTGTGCCAGCACAGAATTTTATTATGACTCAGTAATGCACGAATAAATGAGATAGAGCTTTTTCTCTGAAGGATGGCATGTAACAGAAAACATCCTGCTAGAGTTTTTAATTTGATTTTGTCTTCTATGGGATGAAAATATGCAGTCTGTGTTATTACTGCACTAATTTAATGTTGAGGAGTCTGCATGTATTTATACAGTTAACAAAATGTTGCCTGAAAAACATAAGCAATTTGTATCACTAATTCTAACATTCTAATTCTGTTTCTTGAGGAAATTTAACTTCAATTATTTTATCATCCCCATCTTTGAGCTGCATTAACCGAAACAGTCATTAAGTGCATACCACACTTAAGAAGTTAAGATCCGTGTCATATGTTTAGGAACTGCTTGAAGGACAAGATAAGTAAGTATAGTATCATGAAATGTTTACTTCAAATTCTGGGGCACAGAGTATGTTCAAATTTGCTGTGAGACGTCACCAAGATCTACAAGGCATTAGAGCTCTGACTTGAAAATACTTTCTTCTGAAATTGGTTTTCAAAGATTTATTTATAAAGTGTGTAAATAGAGGATTATTTGAAATACAGTCAAGGCTTTGTTTTCCTGAGCTAAGATATCAATTAGGCTGAACTATATTGATCCACATCACTGCACATTATAATGAGCTGTCCTTTTCAGCCATTGTTTTTTCCAGTTTGAATACCAATTTATGGAGGTTTGATTCTAAAAGTAGAAACAACTTCTTCTGCAGCTCTCCATCTGGAAATGCTCCAGTTCTCTGAGAAAGCAGCAGCATCCACAGAGTTGCCAACACACAGTGCTTCTTCATTGTACTGATTCCTTGTTAAATACAAAGAACAGTTAAACAAGTCAGCCTTGAAGTCTTTCTGAGTATTGGGAAAGGGTTAGAATAGCTGATCTCCACCTGTTCTGCTAATATAAGCTACAAATGTCAGGACCCCAGAATTGGGGTTTCTGGGGATGCACTTTGAGATTAAGATTAAGTTCTATTAGTCTTGGAAAAATTCAAGTAAAAAGAATGTAATTTTAAAAATATATATATACTTTTTCCTAAATAATTGCATTTCCCTAGGAATGTCTACCGTTGGAAAAGAGCTAGAAACTCTGCAGTGCAAACAATTTAGTCATGAGCATGGTAAAAATTCCTATCATAATCACATGGCAGTATCTCATTGGAATGTTGAAAAGAGGTTTTGGATTTTTAAAGGAAAATCACACAGCCTTGCCTTTATCTGCAGAAAAGAAAGCAGTAATTTACAAAGATCACTAGGAAGCCCTTTTAACTTCAGGAGGAACAAAAACTGAATCTGTATGATAAACATGTTCTTGGGAATTGAATCCTGTTAGAGGAATAAGACAACTAAAGGGAGAAAAGATGAGGAAAATTCCTGTAATGAATATTTATTGATCTCTACTAAATAACAGTAACAAAAAAGTACAAAGTGAAGTTGTTAACACCTCATATTTGGCAATGCTGACATAAAAAATACTAGTTTCAGTACAACAGTTGTTAAAGGCATGGTAAAAATCAGTTGTAGCAATCCATACAAAACATATTGTTAAGACCCCCTCTTTTCCTCAGAGCTAAGGTCACAACTGCATTAAAGAGAAACTAAAACAGGCCTAATTTCAAGCTTGCTAATGTTTTCACAGATGTCTGTGGAACAGTGGCAGTAGTAAAATTTGCAGGCTCTAAATTTTTCATGTGAAAAAAACTGAAATTTAGTCTTTATATCTCAACTCTAAAACAGTGTTTAATAATTTATTATAATGCCTTTGATATGTCTTGATATAATTAATAGCAAGCTAAACAGAAAAAAAATCTGGTGCTTTTTATTAGTTAGATGATGAGTACAAAACAAAAACCAAAACGAGCACTTCTGTCCTTCCATTTCAAATTCCTGTGTTGGATATTGTCCTTCTCTTCCTGGGAACTTTACATTCACAGTCTCAGGCTGCATAATTACCTTGGTAACCTTTCGAGATAGTAAGGTGAGTTTTAATCATTGCTTCTTAATCCCTGATTTTAGTATCTAACTTGGATCTCAACTCTCCGTATCTACCTTATCATCGCACTAAACAATATAATCAATATAATTTACTTCAAATCAATATACTTCAGGTCTGTATAATTTACTTAATTTACTTCTAAGATACCTTCTTTGTTGAAGTATCTTATTGTTGTCTGCAACCTGAAATCAGTATAACAATTCATATAAATTGAGGTGATTCATAAATATCAATTTTTATGCCAATTTTTGAAGTTAAACATTCAAATACAGAGGAAACGTCAGGGGAGACTACTAAGTATTGACTACCAGCAGTCATCCTGGTTTGCTTTATTGCTTTTCTTATTAAGAAAAAATAACAACAACACAGACATAGTATTCTGTATGGATGTTACAACAGTCTTTGTGTATTTAAGATCTGCAGTTCTTGTCTTGCCAATGCATTGAGGTGAATAACAATAGCCAATTGAATGAGATCCTTCATGTGAGTACAGTGTCTGCAGAGATAAATGTTTGTAGAACTAACCACAGAGTTCTCACTGCAAACTGCAAGGCCAAAATTCAGGAAAGGAAAAGCTTTGAGGAGATCATATGACAAGGGTAAAAATAAACAAGTATTCTTGGAAGGAGAGAGCTGGAGGATGATGGCTGGTGGTGCAACTCATACATGTTCTGCATCTGTGCTTGTGACTTGTGGGTAAGGAGCAGAGGGTGGAGTGGAAGTAAATGAGAATTATGGTTTGTGGAAAACTGCATGAGGGATTTAAACTGAACTTGATTTCCCAGTTTATGTCACAGCCCTTCACAGACTTGAGTACTGAAGGTGTTAGGGCTGCAGAGAAAGAAAACTTTGGTAAGGGCAATAGAGGAGAAAGTGAGCAGAGTGGGTTAGAAAGGAAGCTACAGCAATAGGTATGGAAGGCAGGCGTGCTGAAGCTCTAAAAGGCATTAGCAGTGAGAGTAATGAATAACACTGTTCCCTTCATAGTGCAGTTCATAATAGCCGTGACCTTTCTGCAAGCCTACAGCAGCACCCATAAGTGAGACTAAATCCTGAAGCATCTCCAAAGGAGTTGGGAAGAACTTGGAGGAGTGGATGCATTAGGACTTGGGAGATACTCTGAAGGTGTTACTGAAACCAATGAGATGTCTGCTGTAGGAAGAGTCCAGAAAACAACCTTCACAAACAGCAAAGCAGAAGTTCTGTTAGTAATCATCATGTGGGTTGTCACTTGTAAGAATTATTGCAGCTGCAGTTACAGGAAAGGTGGAAAAATTAGGTAAACTTACATTCTTTTGCTAATTTTTTCACAGTTTTGCTATGAGTAGGAATTGACTTTGTATTTTATTTGTCTATTTGCTACCATTTCACCATATAGGTATTCTGTAAACAGAAATGGTACTAATTTTGCTAAACAACAGTGATTACAAATCAGAGTAGCTCTAAAGGATTTAAGATAAATGTTCAAAAATTCTTTCTGAATTAAATATAAATGTTATTTCATGTTTGTGACAAAGGTATCAAACATTTAGTTAAGCCAAAGTCAGTCCATGCTGTTCACTCAGCATCTTCACGCAGAAATGAGGCATTGTGTGGCTCTGAGCTTGCACAGAATGTGTCTGTAATGTGTTAAATATTTATAAATGGCATATTAACATCGGCATTTAAATATTGTTATGAATACTTATTAGGATCACTTTCATCTGTGTCTGCACACACGTATGTGTGTCCCTCTCAATGTGAGTGGAGTGCTTTTGCTCTGGTATTTTTTTGTTATTCATGCAAGGTTTAGTCTTCCTGGGCTTAAGCAGAGAGATGACCAGCACTGGCATATACCTGTTGGTGAACTAGGCAATCATGTAGTCTATTATTTAAACATGATCTCACTGGCAGGCAGATTGGTTCTGTTTTATTAAAATTCCAACACTTCACATTTTTATTAATCACTTTCCCACTTCTTCTATTCACTTGTATTCCGATGCCTCTACGCCGGTACCCATAGCAACACTTGTTAATGCTAATGAAACTGCAACATCCTAAGCTCCCCGACAGAGCAGCCCTGTTAAATATGGCTATTTAGCACAGTTGTATTTCTGTTAGTTCCAGCTCCCAGCAGACACCTGCTCTATAGAAACTCAGTCCTGTGATACTGGGATTTGGTAACTTACAGCTTTTTCATAGAGCTGTCATTCTACTGAAGTAAAAATTTCATATTCCCAGGCAGTGGATGCTACAGAATCTATAGAGTTTCTGCAAAACTGGCAAGGTTTAGCTGTATGATTAAGTACACTTTTGAAGTGCTCATTTGCATTCAATGAAAAACTGCACAGAGCTGAGGCTGACTGATCTTGGGGGAAGCCACGGGATGCGTTGTCTCCTACAGCACATGGGCATTTTAACTAAATATCATCAATAGTGTGTTAACAAGCAGAAGTAATAGCTAAATAATTCCTCATGAACTCAGACTGAATGATAATTGAACTTAATAGAAGTACTTGAGTGCTTTAATACATAAAGCAAGGAAATTGTTATGTGTATTGATTCTTCGTTCACTGAGGCACATATTTGCATGTAGTGTTCGTGAGGATGATGACAGGGTGGTTTATTTCCTTTATTCTGAGTTTTGGTTTTGAATACTGTTTATTTGGCAAGTCATTAGTCATCCATCTTTCATACTTCTGGAAACAATGGAAAAATCCTGTAATCAGTAAAAAATCGCTTCCAAGAATACAACCACAAATTAGGGAATGCCATAGTGCCAGCAAATAGATCTTGCAGTGCCAAGGTTGCAGAACAGGGAGGCTGTCATGTGTCTAATTCAAGTGGCAAGCCTGTGCTTCTTGATACTCGTTTCTATCATAGCTCAAGAAAGCTTGAATATCAGACAAGCTTTGTGCTTACTCTTTCTAGAAGAATTTTGAATGTAGCACTGTTTTGTGCAGAACTGAATTTAAGAATACAGCTCAGTCCCCTAATGTGGGGGAGCTGATTACTTCAGAAACTAAATAGTTTTGCCATGTAATCAGTGTAAGCTTGGGGGAGGGTGCTCTGCCTTTCTGCCTTCCAGTAGGCATCTGCTGTGCTGTTGTTACAGTGTGCCAGGTTTGCTCTGCGCCTTTTGTTTTCCTGTCAGTTTTACTCTCCTTTGTTCTTTACATGTCTGAAACCTCCCATTTTTTACTAATTGTTTAGATTCATTTATTTGCCTCTGTATCTTTGTTACATTTATTTTTGGTTTAAGATCATTTTAAGTTTTCCTGCTGATCTCCACCTAATATTAACCAGCAGTATTAATGAGATAATAAACCAGACTTGTTGGTAATGACTTGATTCATTCAGCTACTGGATTTAATTAGAAAGACACTTAACATTCCAGCAGATGTTCTTATTTTGTTTCATTGTCCTTGTGTTACCAGCAGTGGGCTTATGAATATATACTGTACATGACTGTATTTACATAATATGCTCTTCAACTTGAAGCCTTGTTGCTGTGCCATAAACTGCAAGAAATTACCTGAAACCTCGAAATTTCTATCTTAAGTCAATTCGCACAAATTCCTCTGTCATCATTTAATTTCTTAGAACACTCACAGTCTTGAATTTTCACAATATTCTTGTCTAATAAAAAAAAAAAAGCTTAATTTTCATAAAAGAAGTTTGATTTCTTCTTTCCTAGTTACACTTGCCTTCTAGTCCCATAATTGTCATTCCTCTTTTTTCAGTGGCAAAGCTTCCCAAGGAAGGGTGTGAGTTGAGCATTCTCTGCAGACTCGTTTGGGAGCTCCTCCCTGGGCTTTCTGAGTGCCTTCTGCAGGTATCTGCCGTTCCCTGAGATCTGGCACTTGAATCCAGCCCAAGTCCAAGCCATGGCAGTGAGCCGTGGGAACAGTGGAGCTTTGTTGTTGATCTGAACGCTGTCTAACTGGACAATATGTCTTATGCAGCAGCTTGAACTTTTCTCCACTTACAGTTAAGCTACGTAGCTCTGGTGTGTGAGCAGAAAGAGCAGAGCAGGACACACGTTAGCGTATTTGGTGACTCAGGTGTGCCTGCACTGAGAGCAGTAGGTTTTGTTTCCCATGCCAAATGTTATTGTTAGGAAGCACAGCGATAAAATCATAGTACTTTCTTTTCCTTTGTGTGTAATGCTTTTCATGGAATCTCATAAACTTTATAAGGCATGCTTACAGTACAGTTACATAGAACAGCTAAGGCTGTTAAGCAGCTTGCCACCATGAGAGCAGGAAGGTCCTGATTCGTTGCAGTGCTTCTAGCTGCATGCTTCTCAGCTTGCTTGTGCCCTTACTGGAGCAACTTCAATTTTACTGTGTGAAAATAAAGGAATAGTTCTGTCTGGTTAGAGAGCTGAGTTGACTCAGCAAAGGACTTGGCAAGTATAGGAGTCAGCACAAGCGATGGGGCAGATGTGGTGGTTAGCAGTGGCAGGATCAGGTGCAGGAAGATGGGATAGCAGGGCATTCCATCCCCCGATGGTTAAACCATCTCCTAGAAACATCTTTCACAAGTGACCTTTAAATGCACAAATCTTTCCTTGCTTTTCTGTCTGCTATTCAGATCTATTGTATTGGCTATAAAATTGCATGGCATATTGCTTTGTGATAATTGCATGTGATCGTGCAGATAGAGTACACTGCCTGTATTGCAGAAGTCTTTATTATGCCTTTGTGGGAAAACATTTACTTAACGTGCAAACCAACATTAGTTTTGAGTTGGGAACAACCGTATTTTAAACTAAAAATGTTCCAGTAAGGAAAATGAATCCATTTTGAGCTTGTTGCTTCATTAGCTGTGAAGGTTAAATAGACTGTATTTAACAACACTTAAAATGAAATAAAGCCACGTAATTTCTCTAATGGGCAGCCTTCTTTCATTTTCCTTTATCATTGTTAAGTGGTGTATAGAGTGTGCAGTGTGTAGGAAGCAGGATTATGTCGTACTAATATCATATGCATACCTGTAACAAAAAGTAGGGCCTGTTCCAGTTTTGAAAGTAATTCGTGAAATCCAAATCCTTTTCTATACTGGCTCATTGTCAAATGTCTTTAAAGTATTCATTTTATTTTTCCCCAAAGAGTAGGGTATACCTTTTAGTCTTTGTTTTCAGAGAATATATTCCTGTAGTCTTTTATTTCTAGTAATTTACATTTTTTAGCTCAGAATTAGCTGTAAAAGACTACAATTTTATCTGTCATTGTTAGAGGTTGAGCAACATGATGTCAGCTGTCAGCTGTCAATTCTGTAAATGAGAGAGGGGTTTTCTCAGCTCCTGAGTAAGATGGACTTTGCATGAAGTCTTCGGAGTATCTACTTACATAACAGCCCTGCTGGTTTTGCATTAGGTAGAGGAGGAAAACTCAGAAGGATGATTTGGCAGAAACTTGATGGAGGGATTTTACAGAGAACTGTATACTGTGCTGTCCACCACAGGCACAAATAAGAAGGGAATTATGTGATACATTTTGCTGTTATTTTGTTTTTCAAGTTATAAGCAGCAGGGCCAACTGAAGCACTGCAGAAGAATCTCCTGGTATTTGAGTGAACTAAACAAAAATGCTCTTCAGTGTTAACAAATGAGGAATAATATACCTGGATGTGAACACAAAGGACATGGCCACTGTCATGTACATTAATAAGTGATTTACTTTTCTGAAAATTTCTGAGAATTGAATGGTTAAGAATGATCCTGAAAGCAAGCAACATGCTTGGAAAAGAAAAGAAATAGAGAAGAGATTGAGCAAAAGCTGCTCTGGTTCAGAAATCGATGTTCTTCTATTCTTGTTTTCTCACTCTTCCCCCCAAATAAAGAGAGTAGAGTGAAACAGGCAAAGAGCTGAACAGGGGCAGCAAGGAGTGAATGACCGTGTGGAGAATGTGAAGCGCTGCTACAGGTTTGGACAGGTGCTAGCAGAAAGACACTTTCCAGAAGTGCTGAAACAAATCGTGAAAGAAAAATCTACTAAGTGCTGTTAGACTGAGGCACAGACATAGCTTAAACTCTGCACCCTCAGATTGCTGTAAGATTCTGCTATCTGTGTGATCGCTGTTGTTTTGCCCTGTTTTCCGAGGCATTTGCTTCCTGCCACTGTCAGACAGGGTACTGGATGGATGCTTAATCTAACCATGTGAAGTCAATGTCATGGCAGTAGATTTTGTGAGAAACTTGCAGCTTTTCGCTCATTTTCCCGTTGCTGCATGTGAGAAATGCATCCCAGTGCCCTCCCTCCCTGCTAAGCACTCATCTGTTCTTCAGAGTTCAGCAGCTTTT
The DNA here is from genome assembly GCA_037305975.1 of Chrysolophus pictus. Lineage (NCBI taxonomy): Eukaryota > Metazoa > Chordata > Aves > Galliformes > Phasianidae > Chrysolophus > Chrysolophus pictus. The sequence continues at coordinate 169,343,912 of CM074576.1, forward strand.
CTCCAGTATCTGTGGCCACTTGATTCCAAACGTAGCATCAAAATTAGCTGCTTTTTCAGAGATTTCGATGATATGAGTAGATTTATTTGTTCTATTTTGATGTTTGTATTATGTGCTAATCCATTAACTTCTATGCTAAAGGCTGTGGCCTTTGTTCTGCTCTGTGCATTTATCCTCTTGTTCAGTGTTCTCTTGCAGCAGATGAGCACTAAGGTATTTTCATGGCTTCTTTTTTACTTCACCTCCTCCTTTGAAATAAATTGCATAAGCTTTGAAATAAATTGTGTAAGCTTCTTCAGTTGCCACACTGGTCCAGCAGTCAATATTTAAGTAATTCTCTTTCAGTATTAGCCACGCTCTTTGGGCATCAGTACTTCACCCCGGTTTATTCCTGCTGTCACTCACCTGTGCACTGAAAGATTAACAGATCTGTTCTCCAAGTCCAATTCTTCAGGTCCGAACAATTGCTTCTCCCTAGTACTCATGCTGAGTAACTGCATCAGCTCCTTGTCTGTGTCACAAAGAAATTCCTGCCTTACACACCTGTCTCTTGAAAGTCAATTTGATGAGGCAGACAGGCTTTTGTTTATTTGGACTTATGAATGTTCAAATAGGTCATTGCAAGAGATCTACACTAAAAATCAGCAGAAAGCACTGTAGGTGCTTACTGGGCAGAGCTGAACTGGCTGGCAGAGTATCTGCTTAGTTCTCTTGGCGTCGTTAAGAGTCAGCAAGTGCAAGGGAAATTAAGTTGCTCTACTTTTCACTGTAAACACATTTTAATGACGCTTCAGGCTATAAACCAATACTGTAAGAATGCAAAAACCTAGAATCTTGCAGCTAAAAAGTTCTGCTTAGAAGTGCTGACCCTTTTGATAGGATTGCTGTATCATTTAGAGTAGCAGCTGCTGTTCTTAAAATAGGAAAAATTGGAACAATTTATACAACCTTAGTGTAATAAAGAAATGTCTGGGGGAAGGGAATAGGCTGAAGTGCAGGTAAAGCTAGCAGAGGAGGAATGTCAGGAGCAGCTGTATTGCTGCAAGTAACTCTGTGTGCTGTGCACTGCCATCGCTCCGTGCTGTGCAGTTTTACCAGGTAAACAGAATTCTGTGTATCACGCCCATCGGTCTTCTGTCAACACACTGCCTTGCCAGAGTATTTTGTATTTTCATATGGCATAAGTAGAAGCCTTAATGGTTGTGCAGGGCAGATTTTGTATTCCACAAAAGCAGCACAGAACTGAAGAAGCTGTATTTCCTATGTTTTTGTGCCCTCTTCCCCTTGTGGCTCCCAGCAGCACCTGTTTGCCTCTGTCCCCATCTGCACCGCAAAATTTGTCACTTAGTCAAAACTACTTTAATTATTTTTTTATTTGTCTTCATTACAGAATGTATTTTGGAGCCTCTGTCTCTACCAGAAAGTCCAGCAAGTCCCGATGGTGTTGCTGCTGTAGAAAGTTCTCCCTCTGTGCCTTGCATTTTCTGTGAAGAATGCTATGTCTTAGCAGAACAAAGCCAGCTCCTGAAGCACATGATAATTGAACACAAGCTTGTCATTGCAGATGTGAAACTGATTGCAGATTTTAAAAGGTATGGAATGTATTGCTTATACTAGATGTGTATGTGAAAGTATATAAAGTTTCAGAAAACAAGAAATTGTCTTTTTAAAATACTGGTTTTACTGTGGACTGTTGTATGGTTACAACACAGGGCAATTCCTCCGTTAGAAATTCTTTGTCATATCCTAAGGACTTCTCAACTCATGTTACTAACCAGCAAGCTAGAGAGCTGTTTATTTCATAAAGCTCACTCTAAACAATCAACTCTTCCATTTTTTTTGTCTTATTTGTATAGGAAAAGATTATTTCTACCACTATATGATGTCCTAAAGCTGTATTGTGTACAGAAGCTGCTCAGCACATGGGCTTCCACATTCTGGGGTGAAATTCATTTATCCTGTCTTAGGGATGCCAGTATTTCCCCACAGAAATCAGATTTAATCCTTAACTGTACTTCACAGGTCTGTGATCAGCATGTAACTGTGACTCCTACAGCTGTGTCACTGATCACCTCAGCAGGATCACATTTGGCTTGCTTTCTTTTAAAGTCCTGCAGTAGCTGGCACAGCCCCAGCTGGCTTGTGATTTTAGAGACAGGGCACTTGTTTGGCATTTTGCTTCCACACACAAGGATGTATGGTTCTGTCAGTAAGCTAGACAGTATCTACCAATTTGTAGCTAGCTCTGTTGCAGTGTTTAGATGTTAGGTGGCTGATTTCTTAACTAGAAGGAGTTTTCTGGTAGGTCTTCCATGACAAGTTACTCAGGCAAAGACAGTAATTTGTGTCTAACCTTTAAGATGCAAAAAAAAATTAAATATTAAGATGAAATTTGGGAAGATAAAAGCCGTATAAATCCTTATTCTGACATATGAGTTTAACATTGCTTAAAATTGAAGACTGATGCTTGTTTTTGTTTGGTTTTGTGCTGAAAGCAGCAGAACAAGAATTCAGTGTTCTTCGGAGATAATGCTGTTTTCCTCAAATAAATAAAGGGATCAGAACTGCTCAGTAATGGAATGCCAGTTTAAGAGTGCTTGGGGGATTATTCTGGGTTACTAAAAATGTATTTGAAAACCACCTCTTCAAGAAAAAGTCAATTTAGGTGGTTTTTGTTGTTGTTGTTGTTGTTTTCTGTTAATGCAATTGGAAGGTATCCAAATGTTATAGAAAGTGGCCCCAGGATGTAAACTCGTGGAGTTGTTACTCTGAAGTCTTCTCTTCTTTGCTGCATCAATTATTAGCAAGTTAGTCTAATACTGTGAACAGATAGGCAAGTATAATCTAAGGTGTTTAAGTGAAGTGTGGAAATTAAGGGAATATGTATACAAATACATAACATTGTGCATATGTAATATATTCAGCGAAGTTACAACCAGTCTTAGTTACACCTTTATTGACAGAACAACAAGAGCTGAAGGGTCCAGAGAAGAGCAATGTACAACTTTTTTTTTTCTTAAGCTTAGAAAAATAAACATAAATTGGCAGTAGGAGAAGGGGTAGAAATGAGGGGAATAAGCTTTCAATACATGCATGATGTAGAGGTCACTGACCACTTATTCTCTCTAACTGGAAGTGTGACAAGGTATTGGCTTTGTCTGAGCATCGATTCTTTGAGTTAAGTTGCAGTCTTATGGTAGCAAGTCGCTTAAGAGAAAGCTAGCTTCATGGCATAGAAATTATGGTATGATGAGTCTGTTTAAATGGTGTTCGCTTATTTCTACAGGGGACAGACTAGGTGACATCTTGAAATCCTTTTGCACATTTATGTCCTAAAAACTCCAGGAGTCTTTATGACAGCATGTCAGTAAGAAACAGCCATTGAATAGCTAGCCTGACCAACTCTGTCGTGATTAATGTCATGCACCAGTCATAAATATAAATGTAAACATGTACTTAAGCATTTCCCAATTCATTATTATTATTATTATAAAATTCTGAATATAAGCACGAGGGCTGCTTTACTCCTTTCATCATAGAACTGAGTGTGTAATTTTTTTTTTTTTTTTGCTAGACAGTAGCTTCTATTTCAGTGGAGCCTAATCTCTGATGAGGTCTGTTAATGGTGCTATAACAAACTCTGATAGTGCAGGCATGCTTTTAAACAACTGTTGATGGGTTAAACTTTCAAGATGTGTTTAGAGCCTTTCTTATTCTGTCTGCTACCTCACCCCCCACTGCTTGGGGACTTCGTTTTTCTGTCTTCCTAGTTGTCTGCCAAGCTACAGCTTTCAGTAACTCCACAGGAGACCTGCCAAGACATCACTTTTGACAAGCTGGTGTTTTTACTGAGTTTCAGATACTTGCCTGCATCTTACAGAACACCAGCCTCAATATTTTGGGAATTTGAGAGTACTCTGTGGTATATCTTTTCAGTAAAGATGCACCTGAATGGCATATCTGTCTGAAGATATGAATAGGTCACAGTGTTCATGTAAAGCTAAATGTAAGTCTTTCATTTTGACAGGGTAGTTGAACCCAAGTTTAATGAAGCTGAGTAAATTTAATGAATTGGAAAACCAGATTAAAGGAGGAAAATACTGAGAGAGGAATTAAAGGGAAAAAAAAAGAAAATGAAAAACCAAAACAACTCCACCAAGATCTCTAAGAATTTAGAGAATGAAAGACGTGAGGGCAGATCAGCTGTTTATTAAATCTCTTTCATTCCTCTTTCTTCACTAATTATCTCCCCTTTATTTGTAAAGATACATCTTATATTGGAAGAAAAGGTTTGCAGAACAGCCCGTCACAGACTTTTGTAGTGTGATAAGAACAAATTCGAAAGCTCCCTTAGGTAAGTATACTGCTTATTTACTTTAGGCCAGATCTCATGATAATTACATGCTTTGATGCAGTCAGATATGAAATATCCTGACACTGGGTCAGAACACTGAAATCAACTGCATAGTTAACTGTACCCTTTTGAAGGATTGCAGCATGCTTCAGTACTGTGCTAATTAAGGATTAACTCAACTCTAGGCTTTAAACACTGCCAAACTGGGGCCAGTTGCACATCAAGGCCCAGAAGCAGTGCTGATCCTCATAATGGCTAGGGAGGCCTTGGTACCTACTGCATAAATAATCTCTGACTGTCCTGGAAATGTGAAGAAATGTTCACAGGGAACTGTCTTCTCAAATTCACCCTGCTCACCACTATTGGCTTGTGCCACTGGCTTCTCCTAGGCAGCAGGGCCACAGTCACATACATTTCCTTTCTCCTGTTCCTGTGCTTACTGCCCTGGAAATATTAGGAGAAAATCCCCTCACATAGGGGTACAAGGCCTGCAATTTTCTGCACTCTGACACAAGACCAGGACTGTACTTCAAGGCTCTGGCCCTGTTTGACAATCCGTGGTCATGTTAGAGTCTGATTGTACAAAAGAAGTTTTTCTCTTAAGTAGACCAAAACTTATTAAATGTGGGAATAAATTTCTTGTTGTGAACTTCAGACCTTCTGTTCCAGGTAAATGTGTTTCTTTGGCTTCCCATTTTGTAACAGAAATACATAATTTACCTAAAAGCAGATAGGAGAATATTAGGGCTTTTCTTCATCTTTAATACTCTATGGAGAGCTCATAAGAGAGGAAAAATGCATGCAACCAGAGCCAGAGATGGGTGGAAATAAAGTATTTTAATTGAAATGCATTTTAAGAAAATGGTTCTAGAAAATGTGGAAATCACTTTGAAGACTGTAATTACCTTTATCTCACATACGAATAATTTTGCTGCTGAAATTTTAACATCTACCACTCAATTTGAAAATTGTGGATCAAGCACCTGAAGGTCCTTGCTACAATTGTAATCCAGCAGTAGTCCTTCAAGAGAATAATGGGAACATTTTGTTAATTTTAATGATGAGCTCCTTGAAATGCAATAGCTCAGAAATCAGGAGTTTTGTCTTATTTCATATGGGGTTCTATGTAAAAAGATGGGGAAGTCTGAAATCTACCAAGTTTAAGTGGTGCAAGACTTATTAATAGTTCAGTCCATTAACCACGTAACTCTTTAGTAAACATAAACTGTATATATTTAAACATGAAATATGTATTTAAAAATGTCAGTATATGTTATTAAACAGTTGTGATATATACTTGCAGATGGAATGTGATCTGACTGTAAAAGGTGACTTTGGCAGGGCAATTACCACTGGAAATTGGTAATTATTTGGAAAATAAGTGAAAAATCCCACGTGCAAAATAGAGTTAAAAGTCATTTCATTTTTCTTTCATGCTGACTTTATACTGTGAGGAATATCAGTGATTAAAATTACTTTATGTCTCCAGAAGAACCAATATAAAAGAGAATAAAGATGGTAGTGTGGAAAACCTGTGCAAGACATTTGTCTTTATACTGCAATATAAATGGTGTAAATTCAATTCAGTTTAAGATCAGATGCATGTATAACGGCTGATATAAGGTTTTTTGAGTAATTGTGTACAAATATTTAAGCAAGTTTCATAATGTAATTAAAATAGCTGACTTTTATAGATTTAAAAAGTCACTGCATCTAAGGTTTAGCTGATTATATACCACAAATGTTCAAAACTGCAGCAACCTCCCATGTCTTACCCACACTTCCTGATCTCTTAACAGAAGAGCAGGACAATTATTTTCTTCTTTGTGATGTCTTACCAGAAGACAGATTACTTAGAGAACAGCTTCAGCAAAAGAGACTGGTAAGAAATTACATTTACTTCAGTTCTAAAGTAAACAGTTCCATTGTATAAAATATTGGAATGAAGAGGCTGTTTTAAAGTTAAAGCATTTTTTGCTAAACTGCAGAATGATCTTTTTTTTTCTTAGTTCATTTCCTTAGCTGCTACAGAAGGGCACAGAAACTTCTTGTTCATAGATTTTTTCTGTGGAATGAATTTACAGGTTGTATGTCAGTGTTCCACAGGAGTGGAAAATATGCCCAGAGCACAAGAAAAGGCTGAGTGTGCTGAATGTTTTACTTCTTGGAAGAATCTGCAGTGCACTGACACACTATCTGTTGTGTATTCATTTACATCTAGGGAAGTTAGCAAAATAAAACTCAGTGTAATATCATGAAAAACTCAGTAATATCGTGAAACGGAAAGGTGATACTTAAAAATATTAAAGCAAGTTGTTTCTGTGCTTTCAAACACTTTGACTCAAATTGCTTTAATTCACACTCACATACTCCCATGCACCAAGATGCATGATTGGAGAAAGTCTGGCCAGGATCATTTCTGACAGCTATTGAGTCCTCATGAAACCGTCTGGAGTTCTTGCCTGGTGATGACAACCTATTCTTTGGACAGATCTCTTGTATCTTAGGAGTTATCAGTTTTGACTGGGTAATCCTTTGGTTTAGGCTTTCACTGACTTCAGCTTCCATGAGTCTTAGTCCAGGCTCCTAATCACTGTTCTGTTTTGTTCTGTCTTCTTGTTTGAAATACACTTATGTAGTCTGTTTTACTCCTTAGGCTAATTTAAAACATGAGCAAGGAGTTCATGGATAAACTCAAAGGGAAGAAGAAGGTACGCTATGTGTGGAAATATTATTTCCACTTGGGAAGAATACAGGAATGTTGTCAGGGCCTGTGGGTATGCAATGAGGAAGGCTAAGGCCCACTTGGAATTTGATCTGGCAAAGTCAAGGATAGAAAGGCTTTTCTAAGTATGTCAGTAGTAAAAGGAGAAATAGAGAAAATGTGGATACGCTATTGAATGAGATGGGTTTCCAGGTAACACAGGATGCTGAGAAGAAGGAGATACTGAATGCCTTTTTTACTTCAATCTTTGCTACTAAGACTGCTCCTCAGGAATTCCAGACTCTGGAAGTAGGTGAGAAAGTCTGGGGAATGGAAGACTTCCCTTTGGTCTAGCAGGATACGGTTAGAGACCATCTAGCCAAAATGAATGGACACAAACCCATGGGCCTTGATGGGATGCACCAACATGTGTTGAGAGCGCTAGCATAGGTGACTGCTGAACTGCTCTCTATCATCTTTGAAGGGTCTTGGAGAACAGAAGAGGTCCCTGAAGACTGGAGGACAGCCAGCATCACACTGGTCTTCAAAAAGGGCAAGAAGGAGCATCCAGACAATTACAGGCCAGCAGTGGATATTGTGTACCTTGACTTCAGCAGGGCGTTTGATGCTGTCTCATGTAGCATCCTTGTAATGAAGCTTAGAAAGTGTGAGATAGATGAGTGGACAGTGAGGTGGACTGAGAACTGGCTGACTGGAAGAGCTCAAGGGTTATATTCAGTGGTGCAGAGTCTAGCTGGCAGCCTGTAACTAGTGGTGTTCCCCAGGGGTCAGTACTTGGTCTAGTCTTGTTCAACATCTTCATCAGTGACCTGGATGAAGGGATAGAATGCACCCTCAGCAAGCTTGCTGATGAAACAAGGTGGGGAAGAGTGACTGACAACAGCAGAAGGATGTGCTGCCATTCAGCAAGACCTGAACAAACTGGATTGTTGGGCAGAGAGGAATCTGATGAGGTTTAACAAGAGCAAATATGTAGTCCTGCACCTGAGGAGAAATAACTGTATGCATCAGTACAACATATGGGATGACCTGCTGGAGAGGAGCTCTGCAGAGAAGAACCTGGGTGTTAGGTTGGCCATGAGCCAGCAGTGTGCCCTTGTGGTCAAGAAGGCCAATAGTATCCTGGGGTGCATTAAAAAAGGCGCGGCCAGCAGGTTGAGGGAGGTGATCCTTCGCATCTACTCTGCGCTAGTGAGGCCACATCTGGAATATTGCGTCCATTTCTGGGCTCCCAAGTTGAAAAAAGGCAGGGATCTTCTAGAGAGAGTCCAGAAGAGGGTGACAAAAATGATTGAGGGCCTAGAGCATCTCCTATATACGGGACTCTTCAGCCTGGGACTCTTCAGTCTGGAGAACAGAAGGCTGAGAGGGTATCTCATAACTGTTTATAAATATCTTAAGTGTGTGAGTCAAGTCAATGGGGATGCACTTGTTTCAGTGGCAAGCAACAATAAAATAAGTGCCAACAGGCAGAAACTGAAACACAGGAAGTTCTGTAGTAATGCAAGTAAGAACTTCTTTACTGTCAAAATGACAGAGTATTGGAACAGGCTGCCCATAGAGGTTGCGAACTCTCCTTATCTGGAGGGCCAGAGAGATGATAAAAGGCCTGTAGCACCTCTCTTATAAGGAAGGGCTGAGTGACCTGGGTCTGTTCAGACTTTAAAAAAGAATACTCAGAGAGAATCTGATTGATGTCTATTAACATGTAAGGTGTGGGAGGCAAAGGGACGAGGCCAGACTTTTCTAAATGGTGTGTGGCAATAGGACAAGGGGAAATGACCACAATCTGAAGTATAGAAAGTTCTGCACAAACATGCATAAGAACTTCACAGTAAGGGTGACAGAGCACTGGGATGGGCTGCCCAGAGAGGTTGTGGAGTCTCCTTCTCTGGGGATGTTCAAGACATGCCTGGATGCCTACCTGTGCAACCTGGTCTGGGGAGCCTGCTTTGGTAGGGGAATTGGACTTGATGATTTCTAGAGGTCCCTTCCAGTCCCTAAATTCTGTGATTCTGTTTGTCTATGATTCTGTGAAATATTCAAGACCCATCTGGATGCCTACCTGTGCGAACTGCTGTAGGGACTCTGCTTTCACAGGGTGTTGGACTCGATGACAGCTTTAGCCCAAAGCACTACTGATTTTGTTTACCACATACTTAAGTTATGAAAGGAAGAGTTACACATTCTTACTGTGATGTGAAATAGCCTTTGCTATAAACACTGCTTTAAGTATCAGATTGTATCTTGAGTTTTTACAGAAAGTTTTTGTGGAATCAAGGCTGCTGCTGTAGTTGTAGCTAAAGGACTCGCAGCTTTAGTTAAAGCATTAAAGTCTGTTTAGTTTTTTATTTCCTTTACTGCAGTCTGAGTGTTGACTTGCAAGTTAAATACTTATTTTGCTTTGCAAAGCCTTTTACCTCTAGACAAGTGTAGCAATGAAGAGTGAGCTGGCAAGTGGGCTCATGTGAGTTGCACAGAATAAAGACCAGAACCGCAAAACTGCCAGTGATTTTGCTGCAGTCTTTGAACCCTAACTGCTGTCTCCAACAGTAGGCTCAAACAAGGACAAATGCGATCTTTAAAATGTGCTAGCTACAGCACCAGTATGGGAATATTTTAGGCTGTATTGCAGCAGGGGAGCTAGCCAAGGTGGATGTCATGCCGAGACGTTATGGTGACTGTGATGTATTGAGGGAGACCAATAAATGAGTCTATCAAGGTTAGAGTGCAGCTCGCTAAAATAGCTGACAAGGCTATGTGATAAAAAACAGATATGGTCTTTTGCAAAAACACAGTTTTATACAAAAGAATTACTGGTTGTGAAGATCAGTAATGGAAACAGGCAGGGCAGTCTGGAGTCAAAACTCAAGATAGTAGGAAAGGCAATTTCATTATAAGTTCTTGGGGTTGTCTTTAAGGTTTTTCTTTAAAAAAGTAAAAACCCCAAACCTACTTTTTGAAAATGTACACTTCTTACCACAACGCCAGCCTTGTGTTGCTGTGATGTTCACGTGACTGGTAGTTTTAGGTAAAGAGGCTGCAGTTCCACTCTGAAAAGCAGTCTTCACAAGTGGAGGAGGGACAAAGAGATGTTTAAAATACGGAGCTGTACTAATTTCCTAACATGAGTTGCTTCTATTATCTCCAATTTTTCACAAGCTTAAACTGGGATAAGTTTCAAGAAGCTGAAGGTATGCACTGAAAGAGATTGAGATGCTAGTCTGATACGGCCCATTGCACTATCTGAAGGACTTACAGATAGTGTTAGCATGTCAGTACCTACGTCGTTGAAATTCAGTAGGTCCTCTTTCCCTGTTTGTTCTATATTCAGTGACTTTTCTCAGGCACTTTGGAACTTTGCCCATCCTCCACAGGCTTTTGAAGAACTAACAGTCAGAAATTGTTTTATCTAATTCCATAATGACTCTTCAGTAAATTCCATAAGATTTGAATATATACAACTTTGAGTGTTAAACCCTTTTTTAGGTTTTGTTTATCTGCTTCTTTTAAGAGCATTTTGTTTATAGTCTTAACGTAATTAACCTTTTCTGCGAAGACTGAAGTCCTAGGAATCCTGTTTTTGTCTATAGTTGATCTCTTATTACCTTAAGGAATAAGGTAGTTTGCTGTTTTTATTTGCTGATTAGTTCTAATGGATGAGAAGAGTGATGTTTTCTGCTACTGCATTTTACTGTGTTAGCCTGTCTTAATCTTCTTTTGTTCCTCTTAGTTCCAAAAAACTTTATGCCCAGCTTCAGCTTGGTAGTTCTACTACTTGGTAGTAGTTCAGTGTATAGTTCAGCCTATGTAGTAGTTCAGCTTACAGTATGTAGTAGTTCAGCATATAGTTCAGCCTACGTAGTATTTCAGCCTATAGTATACATCTACTGCAATTCACCCTTCTTTTTCCTTTCCATCATCTTTGCATAGTTATTTAGTTTTTAATCATATCATGAAAATCTTACTCTCTTTTCAAATTGAGTCAGCTTCTTGAACAAGCAGTAAGAATGTCTTCCACATCAGTGTCACAGTGCCATTCAAAATGACCTGAGTCATCCGTTCCATCACTGATTATGGCCTCTTGAAGCATAGGTTCTAGTCTCTATCCATTCAGCATCTAACTCAATTCAAGAAGAGATGAGAGGAAGCATCTGTGGACAAGAGGGGCAGCTAAGGAAGCAGTGCCTAATGTCTTTGTCACTGATTACTTAGAACTTGAGCTTTGCAGTTAAGGCTGGAATCTAGGGTGTAAGGAATGAAAAAGTTATTTTGCCTGTTTCTGAGAGGCAATTTGCCATATAAAGCAAGTCAGGAGGCTGAAGATAGTGGAGATAGAACTAGAATACTCTTAATTTCTACACCAGGGGGACAGCCTTTCTTAGGTGATGGTAGATCATTGCCCCATTGTTTTATCCGTTTCCCTGAAGCAGGCTTCCATGACATCATCCTTCATTTCTTAATCTTTGATATGCAGTTCTGTCTGTCCAGCCATCAGGGCTCTGTTTATGAACTATGGACTATGTATGAATTTTTAAATTCATTGCATTTTAAGGGAAAGTGCGAGAAGTAGTCAGCAAACACGTCTGTGTTGTTGGTATGAAAGCTGATTTCAAAGGTGTTGAGTGCTCTACGGGCTGGGGGTCCTATCCTGACAAATACATTGTATTTCCTTGTACCTTAAGCTCTTTCCTGAAGCCCTTCTCCGGCAGGTGTCTGATAATGTTAAAGAAAAGGCACCCTGCATGAGGTGGCATTGAAGGGGATTCAGTAATGATTACAGATTTTTTTTTCTTCTGTACTCAGGAGGCAAGAGAGTAATGCTTAAAGTGGCAGAATCGAACTCAGAGATCTGTAAGGAGAGAAGATAAATATAGAAGTTAGGACGCAGGTTGTTTGTTGATAGACAGCTATGATTGCATGTCTTTATACAAGTATAAAGTTTCTGACACCGTAATTCTTTATATATATTTTTTTTCCTAGCAGCCACAAGCATAACCTGAAATTCATCAGCCAGTCTTTGGGGAAACTATAGGCACAAAAACAAATTTAAATCTCTTACTCTAAAAATAGTTTATCCTGAAGGTATATATAATTGTCAAACTTGGCAAGTGTTTAGAGTCTCAGGTCTCACCAGACCCAGTATTTGTCACCGAGTGCTGTGCAGTTGGTTTTGTGTTTGTTTTTTTTTTTTTCATTGGCAGTAAAGTATATAAGCAGCTTCTTGTGATATGTCAGCATGATTCTTTTGTTTTGTTGTGTTACTTTTTTTTAAACCAGAATCTGTTTCACCTGGTTCCTTTGCCTACAGCGATAGCTAATTTCTCTGAACACACAGCAGGAAAGTATAACTCTTACTTAAATTGGAAGAAACTAGAACTAAAGTCTCACACTGTGTATTTGAGAGATCACCTAGGAGGGCTTGATAAAATATGTATTCTTCTTGTCTCTGTCTGTTGTTATTCAGATCCAGATTCACACCCACTTGCTGCCTCTTGCAGTATCCTATTTCCCAGGCAGACAGTCTGATTTCAGTAGTATTAATGAGTCAGTTATCGTAACAGCAGAGAGCGTGGCTTGTAATTTTGCACTCTTTGGAACAGGGAGTGTGGCAGCACGTTCAGTGCAGCAGGACTCTGCTGATTCAGATGTTTGTGTGCTTCACACTCAAACCGTTGGGAAGTTTCCTCTTCAAAGAAGCATCTTCAGACAAACTACCTCCCCAGGGGATGTATAGTTTATAAAAAGCTTTAATTGGAATTTCTGTAAAATGTTAATTTGCATAACGTTCTATCTTTCCAGTCTTTTACCTAGACAGTTTAAGAGCAGAAGACCTAAACTGGCAAGACAGATGCCAACAAGAATCCTGAAACTTCAGAATTGTCTTTCTGTAGTCCAACCCAGTACTGAAATACTGCATAAAGCTGTGTATGCTTCATTCTTTGGACTAGAGATTTTAGACTGTCTTGTCAGGGTTCAGGGCAGCAAACTTTTTTTTCTCCAGAACATCTTAACAATGAAGATATACTGCTGCCAGTTCCATTTTACAGACTGAACTGCAGATTCCAGTCTTCCACTTCACAAATGGTTCATGGACTGAGGAACAATAAGTTCGCATCTTGTTGCAGCCACAATTCACTGCATGGTTTTGTCCCAAACTGCGCAGTGTAATCTACCTCTAGCTTATAGCTAGAGAAGTCCTGCCTTAATTTCTTTCAGAAATGCTGTTTTTATAAAAGACCCAGGATTTTAGAGAAAGAAGTAATGGTTTTTGCCAGACCAACTGATATACTTGGAAGAAACAGGCAGACCACCAGTTTCTTAAGGTTGCCCACAAGCAGCAAAGCTTGTGCAGAGCGCTCATTGTGAGTAGTTGTTCTGTGTAATAGACCAGAGCTATGCATTTAAAAGGTAAATTGTTTGTTAGTAAAGAATTGTATGCTACAATGCAGTGGTCTGCAAGCAGTAAAGTAAGGCAATTTAGCACCTCAGTTACAGTATAGGATGGAGAGAGGGGTAGAAGGATCAGAAAAGTCTTATGTGTCTCAAAATTAATTGTCCTGAGCTCCTGGCTTTTGGTTCCAATGGAGCTGGCTCTCAGTCTTACCTTTTGAAGGTACGTCTTGAATGTATTTTGAAATACAGACAAGAAACAAAATAATTGTTTAGGGAAAAGTGCTTACTAGCTTAACTATGCATTTTTCATCTCTGATTATCAGTGTGAATTCTTGCTGATGCACAGTGCTTAAGCACTTCTGGAAGAAAAAAAAAACGGTAATTTCATCCAAAATATTGCTTCCAGTGAGAGGAACAGGCACATTTTTCAGAAACACTTTAAATTGCCACCTCCCATGAGCAAGACTGAACTCCTCATAACCTTAGACTGAGCATCAGAATGTGTGTGGCATTTTTTAGACACTAGGTTACAAATTTTAATGCAAATGATCAAATTTCTTTTGTATTAACAGCTTAGAGTGGTGATATATTCAAAGATAGTTGTCCTGCAATAAACACTTGTACATCCTTACTATGTTCTTTTTGCTTGCTTTGATTTTTTTTTTTTTTTTTTTTTTTTTTTAGTTAAAACACAGCAGAGATATGATTTTAAAATCTGTCTGGATTCGTTCTTTATGGTAGATCAGCCATATACTGAAAACTGTATAACTGCAAGCTGTAGAAGAGTAGGTGCCCACTGAGAAAAAAGGGAATTGGATTAATGGCTGTCTCACAAGTAGTTTGACAGTCTTCAGTGAAGTAATGTATTTTTTTTAGCGTATCACACAGTATGATGGGAAGATTGAAAAATGAATAGCTGACAGAACTGCTGAGAAAAGATAAAAAGAGATGGGCATCAGGAATTATTCATCAAACAGTATCAATATTGTACACTAATTGCCTGAAATCAGATTCTGGCATTTGAGTCACTTACTGTTCTAGTGTTTTGGAATATCTTCTCTGCCTTTACTCAGCTCTTATTCGTTGTGAGAAAATAAAATTAACATATGTTCAGTTTGTTATCTGTATGCCTTTTCCTTGAGTAACTTTGTCTTCTTATTCTCTGACTTATACTTTGATATGATACAATGTCCTAAAAACTTTTGAAAAATCCTTATGGCTGAAATGTTTTTGGTTTTGTTTTTTTTTTCTTAATATAACAAATACAACACTACAATTGTAACAATTTGGAAACTGGTGTAGATAATGAAGTAAACTGTTCATTTCTTGCCTCACAATTTGAGTTCAAATTTGGCTTAAATTTTGAAGCTGAGCACCTTTCCTTAGAAAGACCATAGAAGTTTTATACAAAACTCTAATTGTCATATTCCATCAAAGTACCAGGAATGGAGTTAAAGGCTGTTTGGGAGTGTCATTAGGGAAGAGTACTGTACTTGATTTGAGCCACTGCTTTCAATTCCTCACCTCTGCAAGTGCCAGAATTGGTTTCTATCTTGGAAAGTACCTGCCAGCAATGAATGATATGAACAAATGATAAAAGGAGTGTCTACATTGGAAAATATTTTTTAAATTCCACCAAGAAAATTTGTAAAGCAGTGGTGCTGTGTTAGACAAGGCCTCTTAGCTGCCAGGCATGCTCATGTAGGGAGAAACCAGAAGGTTGAAGAGCAGAGTAAGAAGAGCAGCATCTGACTGAAGGATGCAGTGCTGTTCTCATTCCCCCTCAGGCATAGCTGTGAATCGCAGCTCCCCAAGGCTCCAGTAAGCAGTTTGCAGGGAGTGGGAATCTGCAGTTTTGCAGCCAAGTGTCAAGTACTATAGAACACTTCTTCTTTCACAGTAGAGTACAATTAGTAAGCTGTGATATAATGTCACTAATGGGTGAGGAAGTTGCTGTCCTAACACTCAGTTTGTATGTGATATCTTTTGATTTCCTTATAGATTGTTTCTAGTGTATTTTGCAAGTTATATAAACTACATGCCAATGCCTTCAAATTCAAAGTTAGCAAAACTGTGTGAGAGACATGCTACTAAGGGGAGAGAGGTGACAGCTCAGAGTACCAGCAAAAGTTCCAGTTCTCACTGCTGTGCTATGGGATGCTTACTGCCCATGTGGAGCACAGATATTCCTACTTAATTGCATCTCTGCTGAAAGACTCTCACAAGACATGTTATGCTCCACTTATCTTTTCCTGCAATCATTTTTTTTATTTTATCATTTTTTGTTTATTTGTTGACATTTTGAATAACACTGCAGGATATCTGAGGATATGGTCTGGAATTTGAGTAGATACTGCTGAACATGACTCCTACAAAAAAAGGCATGTCTTGTGCAAAATGAATAAAAAAGCCTCAGAATTTGCATCTGGAGAGTTGACAGAATCTTAGCTGATGTGCAGTAGCTAAAACACTAGAATATTTTGATTGAATATGGGCTGTAAAATGGTCTAAGACATGGTGCATTCTTTCATCACGTTTGTTACGGGCTTGAGGACTAACAAAACTCAGGTATGATATGATACTTTGCTCTCCAGCAGGTGTTACTTTAATCCCTCTGTCCTTTGCTCAATGCAGCCTTCTGCTATTTAAAAAAAAAAAAAAAAAAAAAAAAGCAGTTATCACATTTTGGTCAACACTTGGCTGATAATGAGCCAGCAGTGTGCCAAGGTGGCCAAGAAGGCCAATGGTATCCTGGCTTGTGTCAGATACAGTGTTGTCAGCAGGAGCAAGGAAGTGATCATCCCTCTGTAATCAGCCCTGGTGAGGCCACACCTTGAGTACTGTGTTCAGTTTTGGGCCCTTCACTATACGGAAGACATTGAGGCCCTGGAATGTGTCCAGAGAAAGGCAACAAAACTGGTGAGGGGTCTGGAGCACAAGTCTTATGAGGAACAGCTGAAGGAATTGGGATTATTTAGTCCGGAGAAGAGGAGGTTCAGGGGAGACCTTATAGCTCTCTACAACTACCTATAAGGAGTTGTGATAAGGTTGGTTGACCTCTTCTCCCTCATAACTAGCAATAGAACTAGAGAGAGTGGCCACAAGTTGCACGAGGGTAGATTCAAGTTGAATGTTAGGAAAAAATTTTTCTCCCAGAGAGTGGTCAGGTACTGGAATGAGCTGCCCAGGGAGGTGGTGGAGTTACCATCCCTGAAGGTGTTAAGAAACATCTGGATGTTGTTCTGAGGGAAGAAATATTGGTGATATCTGGACAGTTGGACTGGATGATCTTGGAGGTCTTTTCCAACCTTGGTGATTCTATGATTCTATAATTTATTTGCCCAGCATCAGCCTCCTGAAATCCATCAGTGCTGTGGTAGGCTGACTTGCACAACCAGGCAACTTCCAAGTATGTGTTGCAGCACATACTTGGGTCTTCAGTGCCAATGATTCAAGCTTTCCTCTTTTTCTCTTCTTTTTTTTTATTTTTCTACCTGCTATGAAGTTTACCCACTGCAAGTAGCTTAATGCAAACTTACACACAGACTGTAGGCCAGTTTGGGTTTTAATCCGCACAAAACAGTACTGAAGAGGTAGGTCAGAAACACAAAGCCTCACTATTGCAAGCTTGAAGGAGATTGAGAGATTGAGAAAGTCTCCTAAAAAATTCAGTCAGGATCCCAAGCATTGGAGAGCAGACAGTTGCGTGTCTGAATAGCGCAGAAAATAAACGTGTTACCAGTTGTCAGTTCTTAAAACATAAGCTCAAGGCAGTGTACTGTTAGGCTGAAGATGTGCAAAATTGTAATCCAAATACTGGCTCCCTCGTGTCCCAGATGATTGAGGCCTTTCCATCTGAAGTGTAAGGTAACCCGTCAGTAAAAACATATCACATGCTGTGTGATTTTGTTTTTGTTAGGAAAATTGTGGTCAGGTGTTGTGAAGTGTCAAGCCAATTGCTCTCAGTTAAACAAGGCTAGTGGTAAAGGTGATTAATCAGCTTCTCCTTTCCTATGAGTTTATTGCATGCCACAGCTCCTTGCAGAAACCACCATCCTTTGTCATCATTCTTTGTCGGGAAGAGGTCTACTAGACTGCCTGTGATTAGATGTGTAAAAGGAACATTATCATTCCACTAGGGTTTATGTGGTTACCCAGAAACTTGCTCACTGATAGCAGGGTTAAATCTGAACCTATGAAGAGACAATGAAGTGTTATGTAAATAATCATTTAAATAGCTGCGTAAAATATCTCCGTGAGTTGTATTTCCTTCCACAGAACTTGCATAATACTAGAATTTTACTGGAACTTCACTGGAGCACACATTGCATTTGGAAAAACTACTGTTTATTTTGTGAGGAAATTCCCTCTCCTCCAATACTAACCTCAGGTTTCTGTCAGCAAATTTTCATTTTGTATGGTCATTGGTAATAGTAAGGATAAAGAGGTATAATACTTACATGATAAAATTATTTTTTTTTTTTTAATCTGAATAACTGTATCTGTTTTTTTTTCCTAGAGAGAAATTTTAGAACAGCAACAACGAGAGAGATATGACACAAGTTTTCATAGCATGTGTATGTTCTGTGATCAAGAATTCACGGGAAATAGGTTTGTTTATCTATCTTTTTGCTTTTATTTTTTCACATCTGTTCAGCTTTTTTGTTTATGATTTTAACATTGTCAAACCAGTTAATGCCTAATGGTAGGAGTCAGAAGCTAGAACTCTTTTGGGGTTATTGTTTAGGTATTTCTTTCAACTGCTATTTTAAGCAGACTCTTCCCACTTCTCAGTCCTTTAATTATTCCAGTACAACTTTGTGAATTATATGGTAAGCTGGAGATGAGAACAAAACCAGTCTGAAGAGAGAGTTTTTCATCAGTTGTGTTGGTGTCCAGAAGAGCAGTTTAAGCTGGTATGGATAATAAAAAAATACATTTATCTAGTAACACATTTTCCTGTTTATATTCACACTGGCTTGACAATGTTTAAAGCTAGAATGAAAAAGAGAAAAGGAAAAATACAGAATCACAGAATCACAGAATGGCCCGGGTTGGAAAAGACCTCAAGGATCGTGAATCTCCAACACCAATGCCACATGCAGGGCCACCAACCTCCCCATTTAATACTAGACCAGGTTGCCCAGGGCCCATCCAGTCTGGCCTTGAACACCTCTAGGGATGGGGCATCCACAACCTCTCTGGGCAGCCTGTTCCAGCACATCACCACTCTCATAGTAAAGAACTTCCCCCTGACATCCAGCCTAAATCTTCCCTCAACTTGAAACCATTTCCCCTCGTCCTGCTGTTACCTACACTTTCAAAGAGTTGACTTCCCTCCTATTTGTAGGCTGCCTTTAGGTACTGAAAGGCTTCAATGAGGTCACTCTGCAGCCTTCTTTTCTCCAGGTTAGATTAGATTGAGAATAGATTGAGAACGGAGTGGTTTGCAGTATTGGTCAAGTACCAGCAGAAGCTGCATTCACTTTTTTTATACACAGTTTCAGCTGGAGAAATTGAGTATTGTCCCTGAATGTTTGACTCATGGGTAGCTCTGCTAGTCTGAAAATATAGAACCTGTGGTCATATCCCTACAGATCTTCCCAGTTTGGAGCGAGTATCCTATTTTCTTTACTGACAGATTTAGAGAACTTTAGATCATTCAGCACCCAAGATCATTGCTTTCTGCTTACTCTTGGGTCTGACAGACAGACTTTGTGGTTTGAAAATTGCACTTGGACTGTGATGAGAGGAAGGTTCAGCAGTGTCTGTGCTTGGATTTTTCTCTAATCCCTAAAAGCAGAAGCTGATGAATAGAGATGTCAGAAACCAAGGTAATTAACCAGTGCACCTCTATTAGAAAAATATCTTACTTTAATATTCATTGTGTTAGTTCATGAACTAAGCGTCGTAAGACAGGTTAGTTTTACCCTACTGATGATGTGTTGTTGCGCTGCTTTTGAGTGCTCTTTGTGTTGCTAGTGCTGCATGAAGCAATATTGTTATAGAAGAATATCAACCAAGAAACTTTTGTTAACCAGCATAGAGAAAACTAACAAATGTCCTTTTAGAATGTTTCTTAAGGCCATTGTTTGAAACGTGTGATTTGCTTATTCAAATTAATAAATGAGATTTGCTAAGAAAGGGTCAAAATAAAACTGTGTTGTAATTTTCATTAAAGGATTATATGGCATGTGTGCAGATTAGCCAGTTGAAATGTCACTGCACATACAGTAAATCTGAAGTTGAATACTTCCTATTTTTTTTTTTCTAGCTGTGGCAGCAATGCTATTATTGTTTATTTAATGTTGACTTTGCATTTTTAGAGCAGCTGGCATATTTTGACTGCGTAATTCTCATGTATATTCAAAAATACATAATGTTCTTTTTGAATGTCTTTTTTAGATCTGTCCTTCTCAATCATATGGCAAGAGAGCATGCTTTTAACATTGGGCTGCCAGATAACATTGTGAATTGCTACGAGTTTTTGGCTGTATTACAGGAGAAGCTTGACAAGTAGGTCTGTTTTTCATTGTTATTGTATTTAAACGGACTTGAGTGATATTTCATTTAACCTTGGAATTAAGTTGGGTTTAAATTAATTCAGTATTCATGGCTAGTCAAAAAGAAACTAAAAGAGAATGTAATTTTTGCATGGTTATCTTAGAACACCTTGATTTATCAAAAGCTAATTTATAATACTTTGTAGTACGTGTTGGCTGGAATAATAGTTACAGGTAGTGCTTTAGTTATTAGGTGTTACAGTTTCCACTGATGTCAATAATAGCATACACCTTTTTCTTATAACTGCTAGAGTCAGTGATCTTCTTTATCACTGTAACCATCTTTTTGTTAAACATCTCTTTAATCACTTAATATAGAGTTCTTGTGCCAGTGATCTCTTTTATATAAGTAAATATGTATCAGTAATATGTGAGATGTTTGGTCTGTGCCTTCGCTACTGCTTTCAGAGTATATGCCAGAGCAGAAGGGGAAGGCCAATCAATGTACATGCTGATTCAGAAGCATATAAATCTGAGATGGCTGAAGAAGTTAAAAAGAGAAGAACTCCTTCGGGAGAAGAACTTTGATAGCAAAGACCAACAAACAGTTAACTTTGATTTTTTTTTCAGGTGTATGTGTGCCCTTTATGGATTTAATAAATGGGACAGGCAATATGAAGCGTGCCACTAATATAAACTGGGCTCTAGCAAAGCATGTACTTCCTTAAGACTGAAACTGCTGCTTTAAGAAGCCTACTAGATTTTAATACAATCTGTAACTAAAGATTCTAGGAGAAATTTGCATAAATCTTAAACTTCAAAATTAACAGCAACAGAACGGGGATTTGTGAAAACTGTAATATGGACGTTAGATTAAGTACCCTTCCAGATGAATTTAGGATCCTTGGCACATACTTCTGCAAAAAAGAAAAAGAGATTCAAAGCACAGAAATGGCAGTGGTGATCCCTAATTTACAGTCTTTGGCCTATCAAAGAACATGCAGTCATGACAGATACAGGTAAAATTCCTCTAGACATGAAGATATTTTAAGAATATCTTTTATACTATGATTAGTGTTTCCTAATACGCCTCCGTATACGATACCGATGAATCACAGCTTTACTATTTATCAGGAGGGGTTCAGAGTATCGTTTGGATGAAGGTTTTTGAAAGTCAACTAAGTCTGTAGTTAATACGCACACTGAAGTTACTTCCAAAGCAATGAAAAGCCACTCCTCTCCTACTGCTAAGAGTAGACTTAGTAGTTCTGCTAGTAGAATAGTATCTGAAAATACTTTCTAGAGCAGAAAAGTCTCATTTTAGACAACCATGACTACATTGTATATACTGGGAAAAAGCATTACATACTGGGAATGTCCTGGGAATGCCTTATACAAGCAGATCATACTCTTAATTGTTAGCAGATAGAAGTAAGCTGATTTTAAAACATATTTTCTGCCATCAGACCTACAATCCATCAACAAGGCACTAGTCAGATTTTTAGACTGCAAGTACAATTAGAACTCAAAATTTCTTGAATAGCCTAAACTTCACAACAATTCTTGAAGGCTTTCTTTTACTGCTATAAGATAAAATGATTGGCTCAAATGTAATTAAACTTGGAATCCTACTACATTGCTTTCAGCCTCTCGATGTAATTCATTATTTCTCCATCAGGAATTTCAATGGTTCAACAATTCTAGCGCTGTACCCACTTTGTTCATGGTCATGGCCGTGAGCACCCACCTGGTATTCTGTTATTTATGAGCTGTCCAGTTCAGGGAACGGTCACATCGAGGCCGACTGTGGTTCTTAAGGCTGAGAAAGACTTCAGTTCAGTGTATCCATCACAACTATCTAGAAGCTCAAGATCTACAGCCATTAAACAAGGACATTCCTGTAACCTCAGTGCTCAGCTGTTTCTCTGCTGGAAAAAAAAAAATGGCTGTTGTCTATTTCAGGGATAGATGTCCATTTAGACTAAAGTGCAGATTAGTCTCCTCATAGTCCACTGTCTGAGAAGAGAGACTACTTAATGCTGTCTAGGCTCAACTCCAGGTACCAGTTGATACTGTAGGAGGGAACAATTCTTTTATAGTACTCTGCTTGCAATAAAGAATTTAAGACAGTGGATATAATTCGCTTGTGTTTGCTCTGGAGGACATACTGTAGTAAAGTTTCCATTTGTTAATGAATATTTTCAGTTTCTTAAGTAACATATAAATGTAGAAACGTAAGTATATAAATAAAAATATAAGTACAGATATATAAAGTGTGAATAATATTAATGAATTTGATTTGTCAGGATTACAAAGCCTATTGATCACCCTGGCAAACATTTTTTCAGCCACAGTCTTGGGTTAGAAGTATACAGCTCTGTTTAGCTAGTTTAAATTGCTCTTAAAGATATGTAGCACATTCAGGGTTGTTGTTGTTTTGTTTTTTTCTTCCTAAATTTCAGTGCAACAGTTACTCATGGGTTGGATTCCAGGGTAAAGGCATTCCAAGCTGAGTGTTCATTTCTTAACCGATCAGTAGCCCTCCCATGTCCTGCTGGGGTGATTATGGTAAAGCAGGCTTTTCCCTCATTTTACTTGCGAAGCAAACAATAAACTTTTTTATTATCTGCACTTTCATTTTCTGTAGTTTTTGTTAGGTGCTGTGTTACCTGCATGTATGATGACTCTTCTATGATCTAAGATGAGGTTTTTTGCAAATAAATTAATTTTCCTTTTCATTTAGCTTGCTTTCAGAATTAGTCTTACTATATACATCTCCATCTTATTTAAGGGTATTATCTTGTACTATTTTTAATGTGTTGACCTGTTTACCTTTTTGTTTTAGTTTGCAGTGTTTGTACTGTGAAAAAGTCTTCAGAGACAAAAACACACTTAAAGATCACATGAGAAAGAAGCAACATCGCAGAATCAATGCCAAAAACAAAGAATATGACAGATTTTATATCATTAATTACTTGGTAAGAGGTTCTATAAATCAACTAAGAGCTGCAGACAATGTCTTGTTAAAAGTGAGTAATTGCATTTCAGCAATTAGTAAAAAGGTCAAAAATCAAGTCAAGGACCCTTAAGAAATATGCTCATTTATGGTATGATAATCTGGATAATTGTTAAACTAAGAAATGGTAAACATTTGTTGTTGAGAATTGATTCTGAGAGATGCAAAAATGCAGCTTGAAGAGATGCTAATCATCATGTCATTAGTGCTCAGTCTTTGCTTTAAGTATCAGAAGGGAAAATGAGATAGAGTAATGAAATAAATGGAGATCTAACTTGAATGCTATTGGTTTTGAGCTTGTTTTCTACAAACCTTAGTCTGGAAGTGCTCTTCAGAGTATAAATTAGATGCAAAGAGGAGGAAAATGAAAGATATGGAGATGAAAGAAAAAGTTTTTGCTCTTAGCCTCCAGGTAGATGTATGATTTTAGGTAATACTGTTTTTTATCTCACATCCGTGAGAGTTTGTATGCATGTGTGTAGCAAATTTTCACTTGCTGTCTTCAGCTCTTGAATATAAGAGATGCTTCAAAAGCTTCTGCACTCTCCTGGAAATAACTATATTTCACCTGAACTAGTCTGTGTGCCACCTGCATGTATAAATATCCAGGTTATAAATGAATTTTTCAGGCACCTTTGACTGTTTTACCTTCTCTTTCAATTTAATCTCTCCTTGGGTTTTACTCCAATCAAGAAGTTGGATATTTAAAGCTCTGCCAAGTCCCTCCTACCTTAGGTGGAGTTAATTCCCTTTGTGATCCTGTATATCTTCCTTCCAAAGATCAGTGATCTGAAACTTTGATTTTCCTTTCCAGAAACGTGAATGCCACTTTAAAAACTTTAAACTTGCTTTAAAAACTGATCTATATTTGCTACATAGTGGTGAAAAAGTTATGAAGTTCTGCATGTTGGATGTTCTCAGCTTCTCAATAGAACTTAGTCACTTCTTCCTTGAAAGCTAACAGACTCAAATTTAATGTTTTAATTGTTTTAAGTGATTTTAATAGCTTTATTCTTTTCTATTAGTTCTGTAGTCTTATGTTTGCAGAATGCAGCATCCTCTTTAAAATCCTTTCCATCTCAACTTTGCATTTCAGTTCAGCTTTGCATCTGTCCCAGCTTTGATCAGGAAATTGAACCAGAAGCACAGAGAACTGTGTGATATGCATTCAGAAATTTTAGAGACAGGCAGAGAGGTTATAACATCACAGAGGATACAGTGGGCTATCCCACTGAGCATTCAAATAGCATGGGCAGTCACAGAACTGGACAGAACAATACCAGGGAGGTGGTGGAGTCACTGTCCCTAGCAGTGTTCAAGAGGCATCTGGATGAGGAGCTATGAGATATGGTTTAGTGGCTTGTGAAAGCAATGGTAATGGGAGGACAGTTGGACTGGATGATCTTGTAGGTCCTTTCCAACCTTGTGATTCTATGATTCTAGGACAGGGCTCAAGCCAGTGCCCTGGACCTCTGTAGTTATTGTTGGGATTCTAGGCAGGACTTTGCAGAGTGTCTTCTTAAACCAGCCTGAACCAATTCAGATATTGCCTATTGACATAACTTAGAGACATATTTTTCACATCTTTGATATTACAGAGAGAGGATAGCAGATGTCATTCTAATCAAAAACGTCAGTCCACCAAGATGTTTAAAATTAGCTGGAGACTGCATGTGCAAGGTTCTGAGGGTGAGCTTCTTGTGCAGCTTCTGGGACACACTCTCAATGATCACAATTTCTTCTCAGACTGTATACACTCTGCTGCAGCCATAATTTTTTTTTTTTTTTGCACACATTTTGTCTTTCACTGCATTCTACACAGCAGATTGTTTCTACTCTGTTTCTGATCCTTCAAAATGTCTCCATCTCAGGATTTTTGACATTTCTTCTTTTAAATAAGGGATTTTTTAAAATAAAACAAATGAAAAACTCTGCCTTAAACATTTACAGAATAGCTCACTATACAGTGTGTATTTGCACACTGTTAACATGGGACCAAATTTTTCGTTAACATGAAAATGTTAGAATTGTCTTATGTTGTATAAAGCATGTGTTCTCAAAACAGCTTTTGGTAAACCCTTTATTTTTGCACAAAGTAGGAAAAGAAATTAATGGGAAGAATCTTAATTTGTTCACTGAGGGCTCAGTAGGTTGGCTTTATACATAAGGAGAAATACCATTATTATCTACTGCTATCACACTATATTTACTGTACCGTAGACTAAATTAATATGATAAGACTTTTTTCAATCTTCAAAAATTCACTGAATTCTGGATGTTATGCAAAGTGTGTTTTCCAATGACTTGAAGTCATTTTACTTCCTCTCCCCAAGCTCCTCACACTTTACTGCAGGATTTTCTTTTCTGATGAATACTATCAACCTTCACTGACCTCTCAAGAAGTCTTAAAGATCCATTCTTCCCGTTGCTCCAAATGTGCAGGGGAATTATGCAGTTTCACACATACAGACTTGAACTGACAGATATACTTTCAATATTTACTAAATATTTAATCTTGACCAAAAGATTTAAACTTACAGTTTATTCATTTTTTGTATGTTTTTACAGAACAGTTTGAGTTTGGGAATGTAATAAAGATCTTCCCTTATGCCTGTTTGGTCCTGTTTCTTTTCATCATAAAGACACCATGAGACTAAGTAGGTCTCTAATGATAAACATCAGTCTTATCCACTTTGCTTTTAGGATGTGTTCCATAAAGCTTTTTTATCAACAACTATTTAATCTAACCTATTTAAATAGATAATTATTTAGTGCAAGCATCTTACAGACGCCTTTTTAAGCGTCTAAATTTTTAAAAGTTGTATATATGTTAATGTGCTTTTTTTTTTTTCCCATTATATATTATCTTCACCAAGCACTGTGTAAAATAGTCTTTTTAAGTCAGAACTGGCAATTGCCTTTATTTTGCACGGAAGGGTTTAAAAACCTTTTTTGTTCAGATGTTCTGAGAATGCTCATTGCATTGCCTTACGATCTTCTGGATGGTGCTTACCAGTGTTTTTAAGTTGATGGCAAAACTCCCATTGACTTCATCTAGAACAGTAGGCTTTCCCTTCATTCTTTCTGCCCATCCACTCAACTTTTCTTTTTACTTGAGGTTTTAGTAAAGTTATGAGAATATGTTTTCATAAGAAAAGTTATATTTTTTGTATGTCAGTAATTCATTCTCCAAAATTTTCTATTTGGTGTAGCAATGAATAATATTGCAAATTCTTTTGTAAATGTTTTGGTATTCTGAGATTTTTTATGACTTCTGTCATGACCCATAAACTGCTTTGATTTATCTACCCCATATTATGCATACATTCTTTTGCTCACAGGTTAGTGTTTAAAGATACAGTATTACATCTTACGGTTAGTAAGAATAGAAGGGTTTTTTTGTCACAGGCATATGTAATAGATTTATTTCATAAGTAAGTATCAAAAGTTAATTACTAGGCACTTACTGAATTAGAATGGGAGCTTTGCAATGATGCAAATGACTCAAAAGGCACTGGTGTCACTTCCACAGTGGTTTGGAGATCTTTTTTCAGTATTGCGTAAGTATGAAAATGATATCAGTCATTCAAGCATATTCCAAAATGCTTGAATTATAAATTAGAGGAAAAAAAAAAATCAGGCTGAAAAACTGAGCAGCAGTGCATCTCAGAGGTATGTTTGGGTTACTTTATTTTCCTCTTCTCCAAAAAAACTTCCTACCTAGTTTTGTCTCTGTGCCTTTCTTAGCCTCTGTCCCCAAGAGTCATCTTGTACCAAAGACAACTAAAAATAGGGAAGGAAGAACTCTGGAGTATATGATACGTGCTGGGAGTCAGAAAAGAACAAGGCAGTAGTAAAACTCTCCTGTTCCATCCCAGAAAACTGAGGCAGACCTAAACTGAGAGGGCCTTCCTTTGTGTGTTTGAGAGATGGTCACTATCAGCACTTTAAGCATAGAGTATGTGTTGTAGTAGATGATGATGTTTATTTGCAAATTGTCTAATGGCACTTATCTGTAGTAATGTAACATCACCACAACGAATGTGCATATGACTAAATTAGCTGAAAATGCTACCTATCACCTACTAGAAAATTTGTTTTCCAAAAGGCTTTACTTTTCATCTTTGATATTTTCTTATTGCCAAGCCCTGAGTCATCATTATTAGGGGTTGTGAAAGAGGGAAAGGAAGAGTTATGGGGGTTACTATCTATATTTAGCCTGTTCTGACTTAAGTAGTGCACATTTTGTAAAAAAATAAATGGAAAACCTCCTTCAGTTGGTGATAGTTCAAGTCTTCATAAAATGTGCATGTTCATTTCTCTTCAAGGAGAGATGCAATCATCAAGGAGGAAACAGTTCATGTTAAATTGAATCCAGTATCTATTAACTAATGATGGGGTAAGACTTTTTATGATAAAGCATTACTAAATTCTGCAGCAATATAAAGCAAATCAGACGATCATAATAAGGCAGGTGAGAAAAAGGGTATGGGGAAGTTTGCAGGGAAAGCAGCAGCTGTTTGGATTTTCTGAGCTTCCCAGGCCTGCATGTCTATTTGCATGTAGTTCAGTAATTGCTGTTTGGGGAAAAATGCTTGAGATAGCAGCTGCCTGCCTGATTTCTTCCATTTCAACACTGCTCATGTTGGGGTATATTGCCTCATGTTGGAGTATATTGTTGAAGCATGCTGACTGTCTCCCAGCAGAACCCTTGAAGCTCTGCTCAAGTTGAGGAGATAAAGTGCTGGGGAGGCAGTTAATCTCTGTACATTTAGACTTCATTTTAGAAGTGGAAATTCTCAAACCACACCCATTTGCATGCTCTCCCCATTCATCTGCAGGGCCCTCATCACCATAAGGTGTGCAGCATGTATTCAAGAAGTAGTTGGTTTTACTTAGATATATAGCAAGGCCTTTAGTTCTTTTAGTCATGCATTTTCTATTTAAACTATAGAAATGTCAAGTCTAGGGGTTTTTTGTTCAGGTTTTGTTAAAAATTTCTTAGGAATCTCTAGAGATGTTACTGAGAGCTCTTGCATCTCAGATGAAAGAGCAAGGGAACTTGAATATATAACAAAGCCACCCTTGGTCCCAAATGCTTATCAAGCTGTAATGCTTTAAAAAGGATTGAAAGCTTTAAAAATCTTTCGAAGAACTCTTTCCCATCCAATTGCTCAGTTTCTGTATTTTGACACTTTCATCATCATGTCCCTAGTTATCCATTTACCTTGGAATTTTCCCTTGATGCAAGTTCTGAATAGCTTTTTCCTTTTGCCTTTTTCTCTCCTCTGAATACAAGTAGATAAGGGAAACAGACTTCTTACAAGGTCCTTTGCTGGCTTCTTTGCAGAAATACCATAAAGAAACAGCAACTAACAAAGCTTGTGCACAGTTCTTTCCCCCTTTCACCTTTAATTAAAAGTTGAAGCTTAATATTGGCTTCTGTTTTGAATATGCTTTTTTGTGAATATATACTCCAAGCTGCTAAGGGAACAACTGTGAGCATTCTTCCTTTTGCAGTGGTTATGAGCCGGTATCCTCTCATTAAGGTGTTAACATTAGAAGCCATAGGAAGCTAGTGTACAGCTGTGAGAACATGTGGTGAGATGTGTTAATGGCTTCATGTTATCTCACAGTAATGGTGACATTAATGAGTCTCCCTCGTAACTCAGAGAGTTTGCACACTACCATGTAGCATCCCTGAATTAATTACTGAATTTTCATTCTGTAATCTATAATGGCATTATGTTTAGAGCTGTCTAGAGACATTTGTGTATCATTTATCTGATAGACAGTAACAGCTTTGAAAATTCTCATTAAATTGTTAAATGATGGATATCTTTTCATTGTTTCTCCAAACAACCATTAAGACACTAATAACAATTGCTACTAAGGATTTTATTACATATATTTATTAGAGAGGTTATTGAAATAAAATAAATGAAAGAATGACCTTTTTATTTGCCACCTTTCCTTGTTGGAGATGAGACCATCCGCTGTGATCTTTGTGAGCACCTCACAGCCATGAAAGGCACAAATTCAGAAGCACTATTTCAGTACTGGTTAGTTGGCTCTGGTTTACTTTCAAAGGCAGGAAGAACCTGTCAGTGCAAAGAAAAACGCTAGCTAAAGATCACTGCTGGTACTTCAGCTCTTTATTGTCTGTTATTTATATCGCAGTCATGCTGAGATGGCCTGCCATTGTGCTGTAGCTGCACAAAAGTATGGCGATGGCTGAAGATCTTTTAAGTATAAATAAACAGTGCAGAGGGTGAAAGGAAGGACAGATCATTGTGAGTAGGTATGCTTACATTGAGCAAGCGTGGTGGCAAACAGAACAGTGTTAGCATAGGAACTAACTAGTAGTATTGCAACACTGGCTTTACACACTGCTTGGATGCTCTTCTTGGGAGCTCCGTGCTAAATCACCTTCTTCCCAGATGCAGTGTGGGGAATGTCCCACTAAAAGATAATACAAATTCTTATTTTAAGTTATTACTAAGGCAGTGCTGTATGACTGCCTTTAACTCACAGAAATACCATGACCTCCCAAATGTTCATCCATTTGATACGTAAAATGTGGTGTGAGTCAATAAATGTTTTATTTTTCCTTTTCTTCTTTTTTCCCCAGGAATTTGGAAAGTCCTGGGAGGAAGTGCAGTCAGAGGATGATCGGGAATTACTAGATAACCTTGAGGAGTAAGAGCTATTTATGTGCCCTTATAAAGAACTGTAAGAGCATTACTGTTGAAAGCAGTTACAGGAAAAATGCTGTGCATAGTTAGTACACAGTTAAAATTCATTTAAGCCAGTGTAATCAACTCCAAATTGTTTTCATCAAAGGCATTTCTCCACAATGAGGGCTATAAATTTCGTACTTCAACCACAAGCCTATTTGTTAATTTACATATAGCTCCACCAGCACCTTTTAGGTTTTACAGTAATGTAGGCAAAACCTTTTATTTTGCATTTAAAAGTGAACTGGATTTTCTCAGATTTAAAATTAAGAGTAAGTTTGAAGTAAATTTGTCGGTGATGCTGACTGAGGACAAAATCTGCCTCTCCTCTGTGCTCTTCTTGGCTCCAGGCTCTCTGATTACTACAAAGGTGTTATCCTTGACTGCAGAGATTTGGATAAACAAGGAGTGGTTTGTGGGTACCAGGCTCCCTGACCTTCCTTAAGCTTAATTCTGTTGATTAAAAACTGAGTACAATCATATTTTCATCTCTAAGCAGTATTGTGAATCTTAACAGACGAGTGCTGGTATTTATTCTCTGCATGCATATCTAAACGTGGCATAACTGAGTGTCTCTTTCAGAAATAATATTTGATGAATAAATATCAGTCTGATTAAAATGTGTGTGATGCTTGTATCTGTGGCTAACATATTGAAAGACTAGAAAAGTTTGAAAGACTTTATAAAAATAAACTCTGAAGGCAATTGTTTATAACTTGCCAACCTGATTAGAAACCAAAGTTGAGACCCTGACAGTAGCGGAGGGAAGTTCAAGCACGATGTACTGCCTGCCTGCACAGGAGGTACACAGCAATAACTGCTCTGTTATTCTCAAATTTCCAGGGTTTTTTCTTTAGAAGAAAACTAGTTTCTAATCATATATTTAGCTGTAAATCCATACTTTTTCACTCCTTCAGAGTATTTTGTTTCTCTGGATTTATTGTGCCGTGAAAGCAGAATCTGTAGTGCTCTTTCACAGAATGTCTCTTTTCCATAATTAAATGATTTATTTATTTATTTATTTTTAATTCTTAATCATAAGAGACTGGTCTGACTGGGAAGAGCACCCTGTGTGTGCAGTTTGCCTGTTCTGTGAACAACAAGCAGACACTACAGAAAAGCTGCATCTTCACATGCAGGTAAGACTTGTGGTGATGGTTTCAAACTGATGCTTCACCACACCATTCTCTCATTTCCCCCTCTTCAAAAACATAGGGGGAGAAAATGCATTGGAAAAGAGCTCAAGATAAGGATATAGAGATCACTTGCCAATTACCATTATGGGCAAAACAGTCTCAGCATAGGAAGATGAATATTATTGCTTGTTGCTAACAGGCTGAAGCAGTGAGAAACTGAAACAAACAAAAAACACCTTCCCCAGCCCTACATCCTCTTCTGCTCCTCCTCCCGAGTGGCACAGGGGAATGGGGGCTGCACTCAGTCTGTATTGCTTCTGTGGTCTCCTCCACATTAACCAAGTACTCTTAAATATCAGTTCTTCCATCACTTTTGAATTCAAAAGTAGGATTGTAGCATCTTTGTTTGATGCTATCAGTTCAGCTGTTTAACTCTTTCTTTAGTGCAGAATTAAGGCATTGCATCTGTAGCATCTACATCTACAGTATTCAGTTTTACAATGAGACAATGAATAGCTGGTACTTTTAACTATGTAGACTGATATAGACAATAAAAAGGTGGGATTTTTAATATTAAAGTGGCTTAATGATTTAATAAGTTTGATGGTTAGCATCTGTGTTTCAGTTTTAATACACTGTCTAACAAGAGCATTGCTGTTTAAGAGAATATGAATGTTTCTGATGAGAGAAAACATTTGGGGGGTTATACCATGCATTTCGTATCTGCATATGTCTGTGTCAGTCTATGAGAAGCTGTGTTTAATATGAACTAGTTGAAATAGCAGAAATTAGATTTTTTGTTCTTTTTTTTTTTCTCCAGAAATCACATGGATTTGACTTTCTTAAAATAAAATCAGAGCTTGGTGAGTAAGAGATGCTGTAATTGTCAGCATTTGCTGTTAGTCTGGAGAAAACCACATCATAAGAATACTGGAAAGCAACTGTATCAATTTGATTTCTGTTTGGGCATCTAACTTTTCCATTACAGATACTGTTTCAGCTGGCTTACAAAAGACAGCCAAACCACTATTTTTCTGAAACTGTTGTTAGTGCCAAGTATGTATGCTATTTTCTGTACAACCATTGGATTCTTTCAGAGTAGCCCCTACAAATAGCCATTCTGTAAGTCTCATGGCTGGCTGCTGCAGCCTTGGAATAATCATTACTATTAAGATTATTGTTATGCCTGTTAAGACTTGCTTGCAGCTTAGGAAGCTGGGTTCTAAGCTTTGTTTGGCCAGTGTTTACATTCTGTAGACTAAGAGGAGGCAAGCTGTAATTTTTACACTAAATAAGAACTGGTTCCTCTTTGTCTAAGAAGAAACATTTGTTCAGTTAGTTTGCAGTGCTGGTCTTCAGTAACCCTTATCAACCTTTATGTTTAAATCATAAAAAGCATTTGTAAATTAAATTTTATATCTCTTAAGTACTGATATGCTGCCGTTTCTCTTAGGTCTAAACTTTTATCAGCAAGTGAAGCTAGTGAACTTCATAAGGAGAGAAATCCATCAATGTCGTTGTTACAGCTGCCAGGAGAAATTTCAGTCTAAAGGAGGATTGATAAGTCATATGCAAGAGACAAAACACATTACATTCCTGCCAGCCAGGTCTACCTGGGACCAACCACAGTAAGGGGAAACATCTTTCTTCCAGTATTTATACTGCTACTTGATAATGTCTGTAAAGCAGTAAAGTGAAAGTTCTGTTTTTTACCAGTGCTACAGTGCTCAGAGCTCAGATAATAAGTTGTGTCAAAACGGCTCAGAATTAGAAATCTCTCTTCAGTCTAAAGCTAAAATAAACATGGGGTCCTGCTCTTTTAGTTGCATGCTGGATTCAGTGTCACCATGAGTTGTGTCTGCACTGTCAGGTTAGTATGCAAGAGAAGTTCCTTGCTGCGAAGTAGTCTTTTGTGTGTGTTTGCTGTGTCTGGCATGTATGTCACTGATAGTAGAGATATGCTGTGGATACACAGAAACACTAGAAACCAATCAAACCCCTTCTTTTGCACATCTAATGTAGATATATGTATAGTATATACCTAATTTGAGCTCTTTATGTGAGATTTTTTCTGTAGCAAGTGGAGAGAGAGCATAACATATCACTGATTCAGATCGTAAGCAGGCTTCACAAACCTAGGGGAGGATGCCATAGGGACTGTTCTCACTTAAAAAATCTCAATTCAGTGTTTGGTGTGGGACAGATCTGGATCTGTGGCTTCTGTCATGACTGTGTGGGGAAGAAATATTGGGAAGGCTTGTTGCTGTCTCTTCTGTATAACTTCTAAGGTGCATGTGTCTGCTGATTTCTTGAGCATGCTGCTTACTTGTTGCAGACAACCAGACTTTCTCATTTTTCTTTTTTTTTTTTAATTTAATCTCATAAAATAGGTCCAGCCTACTTGAACCAGAATATGTGTCTATCTAGTAATATTCTATTCTATCACACCTTGTTGCTTCTAGGTATTATTTTCCTACCTATGAAAATGATACACTCCTCTGTACACTGTCAGACAGTGAAGATCTGATACCTGAGGATCAAAGCGAAGATGTCCCTGTTGTAAGTGAAGATATATCCAGTCTAAAAGCTCTCAAACAGAGCAGCATTTTAAACCAGCTACTGTGTGAAGAGATTGGCAGCCATGATAAAAGTTGACCTTGAATGATCTTTGAGTTTTTCTCCTGGAATACAAAAAATACATTCTTTCATTCATATTGAAATATGGTGTATGTGTTATCTGTGGGCAAATATTACATGTATGGGAATGCTAAATAAAATTTACATGTAAACTTTTTTGGTTTTATCTTCCTTTAGCTTACAGCTTTGTTTTAAAATAACTGCTGGATTTTATGCTTGGTTCTTAGAATATTCCTGGTATTATTCACAAATAGGATTTTTCTTCTATTCTTTCTGAATCTGTCAGAATCAAAGTGCGACTTCAAGGCCATCTTGTAAAAGGCATGAACAATTGAGGCAACGTGTCTTCATACATGAGCCAATCCATTTTAACTCTTGATCTGTTACATAAAGCATATTTTGCTGTTTTTAAACTTAGACTTCTTCAAAGTGAATGTGGACCTGCATAGCTCTATTATTCATTATTAATATATAAGATACATAGCTCCTGTGCTTAAAACTTTACTTCAGTAAAGCTCTCTCTGGCTCATGGATATCTGACTGCATGGAATGCTGCCAATCTGAAGCTTAAAAATGCATTGGAAAATTTCAATCTTGGTAGAATCAAAAATCCACAGCCTTTAAAGTAGATTTCTTGTATGGTCATGATCTGAGAAACCACTATTTAGATTGTAGACACACAAATCCAAATTAAGTCCTCAGAATCTTTATTCAGCTGTCCGTTAAAGTTACCATATTTACTTTTACATATTTACTTTTACATTTTACTAAGACAGAACTTAAAAGTTCCACAAGTTACAAAAGGTCTTCAGCATGTTCAGAAACACCCCAGTGTTAATAGAGCAAAACAGCTCATAGCATAGCTCACAGCATAGGATGATCAAAACGAGGTATTCCGTCCTCCATTTTTCCTCTTCAAATTTTATTTAAAGTAGTTCCAGAGTTCAGGTTTGGCTTCCTATAAAATGCATAACTGCTTTCAAAACTGGTAGCATGTTCCTTTTTCTTCATTAGTCCAATGTGTGTGAGTCTTAGCACAGTGCCCTTCCCTGCCTGAGAAGATTCAAAGCCATAGTTTTACCTTTGCACACTTCCCTTTACCTGAAATAGATCGCTGTCAATAAGAGTTATTATTTGTCATTATATGGTGATTGAGAATTAGATAGCAGTCCCTAGGAGCAGGAGCTAAACCTCAAATCTTTATGCATGTTCTGGTAAGCTTCCATATCTAGCCTAATTCACCCTGCGATATATTTGGATCAGTTTCTTTTAACTTGTAGTGAACTTGCATTCTCCTGGCATTACTCATCACACACTGGCACTTCTTTTTGCTTTCCCTTTCTTATTTGCTCTTAGGCCCAGGTGCTCCAAAGGTAAATTACAGCAACAAGATACTGAAAATGTATTGTGAAAGAGCAGCCTCCTAACTGCACAGTCAAGCAGGCATAGAAGCGATTTCTCACTCTGTCAAGACAAAATGAGTTAGAAGTGGATCAGCAGGTGCTGAGAGTGCAGGCAAAGGAAGGGAGCAGGTGTAGTCACATATCTGCATTGGCTTTGATTAAACAATTTGGGGGTTTGGGTTTTTTTGTTTGGTTGGCTGGTGGTTTAACTGGGACATCTTACTGTCTAAAATAAGCTGTAGTCTGTACTTCTTGTAATTATATTAATGTCAGGTAGTGATTGGCTGTTGCTGTTGATTTTTTTTTTCTTTTAAATAGTTTTCTTCTAAAGCAGCTACCGTTCTTCCTAAATTAGAAATTGATTTCATTAACAATATGAGTGCTGAGCAGTGTTAAAAATCAGTGAGGGAACTGTAGGTAAATCAGCAGCCCATGGATGTGTTTTATGGCACGTCCATCTCAGAAGGGCACACTAAGGGAAAGATAAAATTTTATTGATATATCATAAAGTGAAATTGCAAAATGTTTCCTAATCAAGAGAAATGTCATGCTGAGTCACTCAAGTTCCTACGAAGTGAAATCAAGACTATTAGCAATATGAAATTGTTATTTTTCCTGCTTCTAACAGAAATCTGATTTTTGTGGTTTTTCAGGGTAGAATTAAGAAAGGGTGTCAAGAGGTATTTTATAAATAACATGGGTTGCTTGACTTTGAGTAGAGCAGTAAAGGTACAGGTGAAAAAATGAACAACAGTGTGTAATTTCACTGAACATGGAACATGAGGAATCAGGTTAGAGCTGACCTTGTTACTTCAAGTATGCATGGTGGGCAACAAAGTAGTTTAGTAAGTTCAAAAAGTCAGGATACAATTTCAGGAGTAAAAATTCAGCATCTTCACTTAGCATGATGATGCTTCTAATTGGGTTTTGCTAGAGCATACTGTCTTTATATGATGACCACAGTTTTCCCAAAGGATACTTGTCTTCCATCTCAAACACCCAAATCAGTGTCTGTTTTAAATCTGGAGAACCTTGCCACTAGATAGAGGACACATCTAAGATTGCAGACAGTGACACTCAGCTATTACATGAACAAATACATACTTTTAACACAGAAGTATTTTTGGAAGTCTAACCTGTCCTTCAGCTTAGCAAGTCTCATTCCTCGATTTCAGTGACAGAAGCATTAAAATAGTTCTGCTGTAAGCCATGGAATTAACCAAGTTGGGTTGGCAACTGGGCTTTTTACAGTCAAATTAGAAGAATGAGTGGTGCTGATTGGTATGAGAAAAAGCTACACTGGTGTAATTCCAACACACATTTCATAACACAATACTTCCTCTTAGCTTAGATCCTCACTCCATATGCATATCCCTTTGCTTTATCTAAAGGTATCCTCTTGTTCAGAAGAGTAAAAGGAGGTTTGTGTCCTGGTGACCAGTAATTTCTCCTGCTCACTTTACAAGCACCTTAATTATGTCTCTGTTACTCTTCCACACACAATTTATTCTGACAGTTCTGTGCAGACTTGATTTTTCTTAATGAGTCAATGGTCACTGACTTTCATTTAAGACACTGAATGTTTTCAGTTCCTGTATTACATTTGTCTGGCATGCTGTGAAAGAACTGTCAGTGGCTGCTCTCAGCTGCCTAACCAGTAAGCCACGTGTGAAACTCTGACGAAGGTCTCTGCAATGCCTCTCTGCTGCTGTCATCTCTCAGTTCCATCACTGACTGAATTCTGGAGAGATCAGTACTGGTAAGTGAGATTATGTTGTCCAGAGAAATTTTTAGCTGCCTCAAACGTGAGTTTACAGTTTCTTTTCTCCAACTCTTGCTCATGAAGATACAGATAATAGGTTACAAATTGCCAGGTTACCCATTAGTTGTAATTACATTTGATATTTGGAATCCACGATCAATTCACTCTCTCTATATGAAGAGTGGGGTAATTTAGGATACTTACAATCAAAAATATATCAGTCTTTTCTGTATTAATTTAGATAGAAACAAAAGCATCTTCTTGCTACAAATGTTTTTTGGAACACAATTCTCCACCTAGTTTACTATCCAGGGATCGAGGAGCTGCGGTGTGTAGATGATGTACAAACCTATAGTCTAAACTTCTGTTAGAAAAAATCATTGTAGCGTATGGATCCTAGAGAGTCATTCAGCTCACTCTGCAGTAAACACCTGAAACTTTATTCCATTCCTCACACAGATGTCTTAGGAGTCACCTGAGATACTTGAAGATATCCTGCTCCCCAGCCGCTTCTCCTAAAGGATGCTCATCTCTCAAAGGTTTTTGTCAGCTCCATCAACTGTATATGAGCATTTCAGATGGCACTGAGCCATGCCAAAGTCTGAGCAGCTAAATCCAGCGCCTTTGGCTGGTAGCCAAATATCTCTTATAGACTGTATTAACTGTAATGGAAACTTAGGCACCAAGGTAACATCTGACATCTGGACTTCTACATTTAGTTATGTTAATTCAGAGCTGAATCCTATTCTACTATTTCAGTGTTCATTTAAACTGAAGGTGGACCCCTACATGGATCAGATGATTTGCCTTCTGGAAAGGAGTACTTTGATAGCCACACTGGACATGTGTCTGAAATTAGCCATTTCACCTCTGTTCTCATTACAGTTTTGGGGACAGGAGGACAACTGAAAGAGCAAAAGCATCACAGTGTGTACATTCTGTAAGTGATCTGCTGAGTTGAGGAATCTCAATTACAGTCCTCCATTGAGGAGACATCTACTAAACAGGGGTAGTCAAGTAGCTGGACAAGCTGCTTTCCACAGGTACGTTGTAACATCTTTGTCATTCTGTCCTTCTTTTCCAGCACTTAGCACGCAGAGCTCAACCAGACTGAGGCCAGCAGACTATTGCAGTGCAATGATATTGTAATGACATTCCAAAAAGAAAAAAATGCCTATGGTTTATGGTGATTAATTTAATCTGACTCTCCATATTACAGCAGTCTTTGTACCAACTCATCACAGAAGAATGCAGTAGATAACACTTTGAATGGCACATCTCCTCTCTGTTGCCTTTGCAAAGGAAAGAGCTTGTAGCTCTGCAAAAACTGAGCCTGAAAAGACTCCAGTGAGGTGCGACCCTTAGGCTGGCAGCTCGTAGCTTCAGCATCGAACAGGAAGGAAGAACATCACAAGGACTTAGGTGTGAATTCACATTGCAGGATCTGCTGCTAGGTGTGAAACTATGCTAGATATTAGTCATTTCTATTATTTTTAAATCTATGGGCTAGTAGTTGTTCTCACAAATAGTTTCTCCGGCTATACTGCAAAGAAAGTGCAAGGGCTATCAA
Source organism: Chrysolophus pictus (assembly GCA_037305975.1). Lineage (NCBI taxonomy): Eukaryota > Metazoa > Chordata > Aves > Galliformes > Phasianidae > Chrysolophus > Chrysolophus pictus. The sequence continues at coordinate 169,382,151 of CM074576.1, forward strand.
AGGAAGTAAAAAGATACTGCTTTTTATCTGCACTTGATGTTCCAGTATGCCCACACACTCTTAGCACTCCTGCAACCTCTCATCTGCAAGTACCCATGCCATTATAATTAAGCACATGAGAGATGCCTGAACCCCCCGCCCTTCCTTTTGGCACCACGAGGTGCCTGGAAAGCAACAGAGGCAGCTCTTCAGTGTTATGCTAAGCACCTGAACACAGGTAAACTGCACATGTGTTTCTTCAGGTTAAAAAAATGCTTCAAAATTTCAAACTTTGAGGCAGCTGTGCAATGCATTTTTGTATTGTGTCACATCAGGATGTAAAGAAATCCATCAGAACAATTACAGGCAGATTTCTGGCATCACCTTAAGGCATGGCTCCGTTGAATGTCGGGAGACTTGTTTTTCATTGGCATGCTCTCTGGAAATATTAAAACAATATAGAAATAAATAATGCAGGAACTACTGATTCCTCATTAGAAAGGCTAACTTTGTGAATTGCCTGCTACATATTTGCAGAGTTGAATGTTGCTTTAACCTTGAAGTGGTTTTAGCTTTAACCTTCCAGTTGTGCTGTGCCTGGTTTGCTACTTTCTGATGCACATCTGTCCGAATACCACATACAGATACACTGCTGTGAGTCTTCACAGATACTTGGCCCACTTTAATAACTGCTTACCCTGCGTGGCATTTTGGTGTGAGTCTAGGTGAAATAAAGAACAAATAATCACAGACATGGCTTAGCTTTGTGAAGAAGGCTCACGAACATGTGGCAACGTTGGCCTTGTGTATTCCTATAGTCAACAACCATGCATCCCTTGGCAAATGTTTCTTCCCTGTGTCTCAGTTTCCTAACCAGCAAGATGATGATTGTGCAATGATAGATACCAAATAAAAATGCCACATATCAGACACAAATACAATGTATGCATGCAGCTAATACATATTGGTCAGGTTGTGGTATTTAAAATACTTTGCTTATCAGGTGACTAGATTGCCATCAGAAAAGCTATGCATTCACCAAGAAACTTCATTTTAGGGGGACATTCCCATAAGTTTTCAGAATTTGTCTAACTTGCCATCACATGAGATTTATAAGTAGAGAAATAACATTCTGAAGATGACCCTCTGAGCTTCACATTGCAGATCTCCCAAGCATTCACCTGCACACAGACCAGTAAGGAAAGAAAGCCATTGCAGAACGTAGAATGGCTATGTTCCTCACTGGTTTAGAAAAGACACTCATGATAGCCTCCTCCAAGTCTTCAAATCTATAAACCTGTGGATTTCCTGAAGTAAAAAGAAATAAAGAAGTTAAAAACATTGTGAATCCTTTAATTCACTTAATTGTTACTTTGCTTTGCAAACAGTGTCCATTTGAAGTCCTAGCTCCCTGAGAGTTTTCCAAGCACAGGTTTCATATTCTCATAAAGTATATGCATTTGAGGTATTTTAAAAAAGATTTCTAAGGTTTCCCTTAAGCTCATGGTATTTTATGTACCTTACCTTTGCTTCTGGGTAGGAAGGTTTCTAAGTAAGAGGAAACCTTTTCTCTTCATTATAGCTGATAGAATCCCCTCTCAAATGTGCTGTAATAATGCCTTCATCTGTATTCTTTTCTTGGTCAGATGCTTGAGCCTTCTGGGCTCTTCCCTCTGAGCCAGCCAGACAAATGGGCCACATTTTGGGTAAGCAAGATATGAAATTATGGATCACTTACATATATCATACCATATACCAGATATCATTTGTGTCATAGTGTTTCTGCAGACATAGGGTATGAAAAACATTTTGATGAATCTTAATGTCGTATCCTCGATTTCTTTTTTTATTTAATGGAAAACAATGGGAATCCAGCAAAAAGTCTTTAATAAAAGGGCCCTCAGAATCCCTGGACGTTTAAGCCAGATGAGTGCTTACACCCAAGGCAGTCCCACAGCTGCAGGTGCCACTCCACTGTCCTCAGTGACTAGCGACCTTTAAATATGAAAGAGGTGGGATTCCTGCTGGATTCTAGTGCCACAAGGAAAACGTTTAATTGCCCTCTAATGACTGCTTTAAAATCTGTTAGATAGGATTCCAATCAGTATCTAATATGAATGTTGACACCTTACTGAGGAATAATCTTCTGCTATTCTGGGTTTTTTTTCCATCTGAAAAAAAGATTCCTTAGCATTTGGCAGTGCTTATCCATTAGATTTCTTTCTGGCTTTGTGCTGGTTACAAATAGTACAGACGAACACTGACATCTTTGTTCCCAGCATTCCACCCCCATCTCTCCCCTTGCCACCACCCCTCCCATTTCCCCCCACCACCTCCTGCCTCTCATCCAGCTCTACCTGGCAAGCAAAGGGTACGCTCTGGCTCTGGTCCTCCTCCCATGGGATGGCAAAGCTCAATAAGATGGCAGCAGCTGCTGAAAGCTGACCTGAAAAGAAAGAGAGGGCTGTAGGTCTAAAAGATTGGAATCTGTAAAAATTATGCCCCAGGTGCTACCATAAAAATAAGACTAAAATGAAAAATACAATTGGATAATAAGCTGTGAAGAAATCACAGGAGGGACTGGGGCTCTCTCAGAACACAAAGTGGAAATTTGCACTGACCTCCAGAGTGACAGCACTGGCTAGAAGGGGAAAAAAATTAAGAAAGACGGTACGACTATTGCCAAGCATCTTCTATGAGAATAAAAATATTAAGCTGAAAATACCAGGGCAACACTGGCCAAAAATAGAGCTGAGAAAGCCAAGAACATCATTCTGCTATCTATGGGGCAGCAGCAGTTGCCAGTGAAGCCCCATAACTGGCTACAACACCAGGATAGCATCTCAAAGCCAGCCCAAAGATTATTTCACCCAGTATTTAAATATTTAACAGAGCTCAGCACCCGTGCAGGATGTCTCCCAGCAGATTTAGGACTTAGCAAAGGCAGTGGAAGCTTGTAAGTCCTGTCACACATGGTCTGTGTACACTGGTCATGAACGGAAAAGCAAGAACACACTTTCTGTATGCGTGTGGGATGATCCAAATAAAATGCGGTTGTTATGGGATCTTGCAAAGTGGCTTTTGTAAATCAGTGCTGATAATTTATGTTCTCATCTATTGGACATAGCAGCATTCGAACACAATGTAAGCAGATGACTGGTGTCATCTGTTGTGCAAGCTGTGAACTGTTGTCCTGGTGGCTACGGAACAGTAAAGGAAATCTGGATTTTGTTTCTGTTTCCAAGGAACCAATTAATATTTCTTCTTTTTAAGTACAGTGTTTCCATGTCTACTTGTGAAAAGGCTATACCCATCCAAAAGATGTCATCTTTTTGCCCACAGGTTTAGAGTGGTCACAGCCTGCCCTTCTATTTTATAACACATTTAACTCCTTGCCCCTCCTGAATTTGGGTAGCAATTGAAACAGTCTGAGCATAGCCTCAGGATAAGGCAGCCATCCGTTTAAGCAGTGGTCCAATAAATCTCATTTTTAGGTCCTTTTATTCCATTACCTTGTTTTATTAATGTTTAAAATTTATTTCTGCCTTTTTTTTTTTTTAATTATGAAAAAAATATGTTTTCCGGAGGCTTAGAGACAGGAAGCTGAAAGCATGTAATGGTGCTGCAGTTTGAGATGCAGGATTTCCTAAAATATCAAAGGTTTGCATATACATGGCTCTTCCACAGAATAATCAAAAATCTTAAATAAAAAAAAAAAATCTGAAATAAATGCATTTTTAAATTTATTTCCTGATATTAAACTTAATGTGTCAGGAGTGGGAGCCATACTGGGAATACACAGCACACAGGAAGTATTACGAGGCATATTTACAAAGGGGATGTAACTTGATTACACTCAAGCACCAAGAAATAGAACAGCAGAGGTAGAAGTGCACTGCCTAATGAATCTTTCCAAGAGGCTTCCCTTCCGCCCCAACCCACAACTGAGTCCTGTTGTCTCAGACCTCCTACATGCTTCCAGGGTTCCTCGGATCTCAATGGGAGCTGCCAGCTCACTAATGCAACCACCAAATTAGAATCATAGAATCACAAGGTTGGAAAGGACCTACAAGATCATCTAGTCCAACTGTCCTCCTATCACCATTGCTACCACAAGCTACTAAACCATATTTCATAGCTCCTAAACCATACTAAACTATACCTCGTAGCATTCCTCTGTTGCTGACTGAAGCAACCAGTACAGCAGTAAGTCATGCTGTACTTCATCTTTCTGATGAGCAGCACCGACTTTTATGCCACAGTGCAACCATAAGGGCTTGCAAAGGCAGTGAGAAAGAGAAGGTCATCACTTCCCTCCCATTCCATTCTTCAGCAGCACTGCAACCAATTCTCCAACCCTTGAGCTCCTCTGCAGCCAACCAGTGGCTGCCTGTCCTGTCCCCACGGAGCTTGGAGGTCACAGCCTCCCTGTTGTCTAAGGAGAGCTCCCAGGGTGAGACAACCTCCTGACTCCTTACATGAGCGTTCATTTATATCCGCCCTCCTCCACCTTGCAGCTGAACATGAGCCTTCGTCCCTGCCTCAGCAGATCACAGCGGGGAATGCAGGTAGATGGCAGATAGATGGCTCACGACAAAGCCTGCTGTCCTTAATCCCTTCTTTCCCTCCAGGGCAAAAGGTAGCACAGGCTACGAATACAACTCGAAGCCAATTTAGGCTCAGGAAGACGCTGGATCAGATCCCCACTCCCTGTGCAGTCGCACCAGCTGGGCCCTCCAATGGCAATTCTGCTCACAGCAGGAAAGAAAACAGAGAATATCGTTCTGTAATTTAAAACTAAACGCAGCCTCCTGTGGGCTCTATGCCTCGCCTAGCAGACACATCTGCAGCCTGCACTCACGCAGGCGCACTTTACCTGAGCTGCTTGCAGAGGCCCCTAAAGCACCAGCAGTCCCTGGCTGCGCGTGGAGCTGGCGGAGAGCCTGCTGTGCCTGCAGTGACTGTTGGCGTGAGCCGGGGCAGGACCCAAGCCTGGTGCTGGAGGCAGCACCCATGTGTCGATGCTGCCTAACTCCCCAGAGCCCTGCAGGTAACTGCTAGGAAGCTAAAAGGCACACGTGCCGTAACAACTGCCATTATTCGATTAACAAACTGCAGAAGTCTCTCCTGTCTTTTCCTACACAATGTTTCTGTTCCTGTTTGAAATTGGTTTTGTCTCTTGTGACAGATTGCAAACTGCCTTACGTTTGGAAGCCGACTGCTTCAGGCTCTGCGTCCATTACTCTCATTTAGCACACGTGGAGAAATGTAGAAACAACTGCTTATTCAACACGCTGTGCCACACAGCTCCCACAAAGATATCAGAGGTGAGGCTTTGGCAGCACACACTGCTTAGCACACGAGACTCCTGAAATTAGCCACTTAATATGCTGGAGTCAGTAGAATAGCTACAAACGGCAGCCTGCTCTCTCAAAATGTTGAAATAATTTCACAAATTCATTCTCACTGATCTTCAGGGAGAATCAAAATGAATCTGTGTCCTCCGCAAAAAAGAAAGTAAATATACTTCCACCTGTGATGGTGGACAAAATTGCTATCGCTGACATGGAAAGACCAAAATGTGGCAACCTCAGAAGCAGAGAAATACAGAACTATCTGTCCATCCACATGGTGGTAGCACTCTGACACAGCTGAACTCAGCACGCCACTCCATCACTCCGCTACCACAGGAAGGACATACAATGGAAAAGGGCTCAAGATAGGGAGATCATGGGCAAAACAGACTCAGCACAGGGAAATTTATTTCTTATTGCTAATAGTCTGGAGCAGTGAGAAACTCAAACAAACTAGAAACACCTTTCCCACCCCTACCCTCTTCCATCCCCTCCTACAGAGTGGCACAGGGCAGTGGGGCCTGCCTGCTTTGTCTCTGCCATCCTCAGTGCTTCCATGGCCCCTCCCAGTGCATTCCTGCCCCAGCTGATCACACATGGCATGTCAGCTGTGTTTGTATTCAGGAACAATTTTTAAGAGAATAAATTATCACCTCTCTGACCCTGTCTCTTTTCCAATATTAGATAAGTTAGTTTGAGGTTTCAAGCGGGCTTTTAACAAATGCTTGTATTTTTTCTTTATGTAAATAACTCCTAGTAGTTCTACTTTCAAAAGTCTCGTGAATTGCTCATCGTGTTTTTGTGAGGAAGCAAGACATACAATCTAATCTCTTTCCAACTTACTTTACTGTAATGCAAGTCAATGCAGGCTATGCAATCTAAGAAGAGCTTGCAAGGCAGAGCAACTGCATTTCTGTTCTGCCTCACACTTGCAAAACTCCTTAAAGATAAGGGAATTGAAATTTTTGTTACAACGTTTGTGCATTTTCATTAGAAAAGTGGTTGATTCCAACCTCCAAAGCTTGCCACCATTAACTACCATGTTAGCACTTGAGTTTTTTGTGTGAATGAAGTGGTGGAAAAAAAAAAAGAGAACATACCTGCAGTCACACTGAGTAAAAATTCTAGAAGAAAGGCAAAAGCAGTTTAACATAATGTTATAGAGTAGCACTGATGTCTTTGCAGGCTGATTTATGGAAGAATGCTAAGCTGGAGGCCCTGGTTGAGGGCAATGTCTCCATCCAGCAACAGGATATTTCTTCCTTCCTGATGAAGGTGTGTTCTTGCAGAGCAAGTTTTCTTTGGTACTCAAAAAGTATCTCTATTGATATTTTTCCTAATAGTCTTCTTGTATAAATGGTGTACAGATGTTTCTTTGAATTCAAATCCCATCCAAACCAGGTTTTTCATATGTGCAACTTGACATATATGTAACTTTTATATTAAGGGATAAATTAACCAAGAAACATAGGTCTTTTCATAGATAAGAAAAGTTCTTCTCTAAGTGAGAAAAACTCATTCTTCTCAATGAATGTATCTCAGGTGATGGGCAAGAAATTACTGGTAGCCTTTTTTTAATTAAACTTGAAGGTGAAAAAGCTGAATTTGTTTATAAGGCTGTTTATTTATGAAGAAAGAAGTATCGAGGGAAAGACTACATTCTACATACATCTGCATATTAACTGTGTATTAACTTCCCACTTGTTTTTCCCTCTTTTCCAAGCATCCCATGACTCCACATCAGTGTTCTTTGCCCCTGATGTGCTTCACGGTTCTGTCAAGGGGGTCATGTCTTTAAGGAAGGGACAGGCTCTGTGGAGCCCAGCACCCAGAAGTGCCATGCATGTGTGACCAGCAATTGCAGCCATTTGCTATTGTGGCTGCAGGAAGATACAGGGCAGGTGGAGATGTTACAAACTAGGTAGAAATCCCGTTTGCGGTTGATTCCTAAGTCCTTGTTTTATAGGTTATTTTCCTTGGCTAGGCAGGCAGACTGTTTAATGATTCAGTAGATTCTCATTAAAAAATATTTGGAAGTCTTAATGTTACATTAGCCAATACAGACAATGTTATTACAGTCTTACTACTGCTTCCCTCTGCTCTTCCTGTCACATCTTTATCCTTTTTAGGTGCTGAGAATCAGGAAGATATCCGTTTGTATTTGTGGAGTGCCAAATTATCATGAGTACATTTTCTGACCTGACTTAGCTTCTGGCATAATATAAAAAATGAAGGATAATATTAGTTCCCAGCTCCTTCTTTCGAGCACAGGGTAAGTGCATTCTCTCATACTTCATGCTCAGTTATCATTAATTTATAATTAGGCTCAACTATTTCTCTATTCTACACACTCTTCCAGCTGGCATACGTGGCCTATGTGAAATTGTATTATTAATCCCATCAGTACATCTCTTCCATTATAAGGAAAAGTTCAAGTTTTCTGGTCATTGAAAGGAAAAAAGGAGGAGCTGCAGACACCTTTGAAGTCTGAGAATCACACTATGCTTAATTCATTTCTTTAACAGTTAAATTCATTTCTTTAATGGTAATTTTACAAATTGTCAAAATTTGAAGTTTCAGGGAATTACAATTTGCTTTTGCTTACTGCTGCTGAGTGCTGCAGGCTCTACTACATGCTATATCACATCCTCTGAATGATTTAAATGAGACGTGCTTAATTTTCTCTTAAGCCACATCTTTACCTTTTTAATGTCTTTCATCAATGTTTCCTCATGCTTTCCAGGATAGACCAAGTCTGTGCTACTATGTTTACAGAAGTTGTTGGACTCACCTAGAGCATGAATTTGAAGGATAGTATAGTCATAATGAGAAGGCCTACCTATTATACACCAGAGCCTTAAAACTGGTAAAAAATCTAGTGCAAACATATGCCCTTGTGAGGAAAGTTGTTTTTCAGAACTGCCTGGAAGTCATTTAGGTATGTGCTAAGCCCATTAATAAAACAAGCAGATTGGCACTATTTTCCCCAAAAATTCCAGCACAAACACCTGGATGAACCTGAGCTGAAACCCGTTGTGTTAACTGTGTGAAGCATTTTTTCAGCATTTTTTAGGTCTTTGAGTTAAATAAGCTAAAATGCTCAAATACAGTGGCAGTAAAGCAATACATGCCATATGCACATGGTGACTAATTTTGAGCAGTGGGGAAAAATACTGTGCACTATCTGACAAGAATCTAAGCCTCACTTCTTGGGTGAACCTAGCAGGATCGTGTGGAACCTGCATGCTGGTTTCGCTTATTATGTATCTGATTGCAGAAAATGGTTTTAGGATATTATACTGAAAACCTTTCCCTATCTTCAACGCGCATTCATTTGCATTCACGTGGGACCTTATGCTGCCTTTGTTACTAACTGGATGCTGATTAATATCTTACTTTTCCAAACAGAGACATTGCTCAACAGGAGCAAAGGAATTTGAATGCAATCCATAGTTACCCAGTGGGAATGAAGAAACATTTCTTATCATCTTTCAGCAATTTTGACTTCAGTCAACTCACGGGGTCATATGTGTAACTTTAATCATCTGTGTAGAGAGAGTCTTTGCTACTCTCCAGTAACTTAATGAATTCTGCTAGAGAAGCTGTGAAAACATGGCTGTATTTTTGGCTCTTTTTAGACAAATATTTTCTCTGACTTGCCCCAGGTCTGGTTTGAGTTTAAATTGGAAACCTTTCAGATGGAAAACTAATGAGGGTACATGGCTCTGGCATGGGCAGTTCTGCAGAGAAGCTCTGAGCTACCTCCAAGTAAGAGCTTCATGCTACAGCACTGTACCTTGTAGGCAGTCCTCAAGCTGTGCCCATTTTTCCCTTTGGTCTGAATATTACAAAGATCTTGCATATTCTTGTTGGGTTGGCAGTTGAAGAGATTGCCATGTTGGGTGGGAGGACAAGGCAAGGTCTGCTACAAGTCTGTGCCAATGAAACACCCTCACTTGAAATTTCTGTGCACCGTAGGCCGACGTGCCAAGTGCCTTTCAGAAACAGGCCCTCTGCTTTCACTACCTACTGGCAAGGAGGCAGAAGTTAAGATTGAACTTGCCAAGTCCTTGCTAAAACACTCTGGCCCACTGCTCCCAGTGACCGTCTTGCTGTGTGTGGAGGCATGGCCTTTAATACACAGATGCGAAAAAATACTTTGACATCTGCCCTGGGCTGTGCTAGAAAGTCAGAGTCAGTAGGACTCTGTTAAATGCTTAATTACTGTGAGTACCCTGAAAATTTGGCATTTCCAGAGATGGGGCATGCAAGTTAGGTGCACCACACAGACTTTCGTACACTGCCCTTTTGCAAATCAGGCTGTACGAGCCCAGAAGCAAGCTGAGAAAACAAGTGAGACAAGGGGCAGCCTGGATGCTTCTTTGTGAAATCATTCTTTTGGAAACAGGATCTGTGCCAGCTTTTCCTTTTCTATGATGTTTTCCTTTCTGGTTTGGGTCCACTGACTACCTCTGCCTCTTTTGAAGATTTTTTCCTTTGAACACTCTGTTCTTGCTTCACAGGAAAGCAGAGCCATGGGAGCACCAGCAAAAAAGCTTCAGCACCCAGAGTCCTGGCCTCTGGCTCCCTTTCCTTAGGGCTCCCTGCATATTCAAACCTCAGCAGCACAAGTCACTGCTGGGAGCAGTGGGTTTGCCAGCTCCCAGTTTCTCTGAGTGTTAGAGGTATTATTAGGGCATCACCTGCTTTTGTGGGAGAGGGAAATTACTCGGAAACATATGTAGCAATTGGAACATAATTTCCTTAAAAAAAATGGAGAGGCTTTTTTTCGAAAGAAAACTTAAAGTAATAGGATCCCAGCTTGATAGTGCCTAACAAACCACTGAAACCCTTGCTGAGCTGGCTGAAAGACATAGATCTAAATTAGGTTCTCTGCAGGTAGCTACAGAAGCTTGAATCTAAAATATCGATTGGTTGAGAAGCGCGGCTGCTGGAAATGTGTGGTGATGTAGAGCTAAAGTTCACAGCCTATCTTTGCCCAGTTGTGTTTCAGATAACAGACCTTCGTGTGCTTTTAAGGTGCAATCAGTGGCCTGCATTAGAGTCCGAGGTAGGAACATTACCTTCTGGAACAATAATTTCTCTTTTTTGTGTGTGACTTACATACTCCATTTGGAGGGCTGTGGCACCAGGATGTGTAAATAAGACCACATGCCTTCAGGAAAAGGAGACACGTGCACTTCTTTGGGGTGAATGTGCATTTCATAGCATTTTTACAGAAGTTAAAAGGTGCACGGAAGACCCTGCAAATGCCATGCACCCTGTCTCACAGCAGTCAGCTCTTCTGGGAGAACTTCCCGATGTGCCACAGCCATCTGCTGGTAGAACCCTTATCTGTTCCCAGGTGTGGTGTAAACTGTATGTGAATCAGGGAATTTTTAGACCTTCAGATGGGAATCAAGCACTGAGAACCCATGAGAATATCATCCAATAGCTAAGCATCTGCCTTGCCGGTGCTTACACTCATCACTTAACTCCCTAAGCCCACCCTTGAGGAGCCCGGTAATCCCAGAGACAGCTGCATCATTGCAGCAAAACTGCAGCTCAGAATGGGTTCTTGTCAGAGAGCTCAAGAGGCAGATACAAACTTGCTCATTTTATCATACTGAATAGCTTGTAGTGAGCTTGCGTGGTATTCCCTGCATGCATCTTCCCACCAAGGCAGCACAAGGACTAGATGCAAGATGGCAGTTCCCATTTGTGGCAAAAGCAATGTTAGATAAATTGCTTTGCTTGCATGAGGCAAAGTGAAAGATTTCAAAAATTTGTTGTGGTCAGTCAGATACATTTTGCTTTCCTCTTATCGGCTTAAAGTTGGAATTGAATAAATGACAATAAAGAAAGAAACTGACAGTTGAAAACTTCACTTACTGCCCATTAAAGAAAATGCTTAAGAAGCCATTCGGGGGCCAGTTGGCATTCCAGCTAGGAGCCAGGAACTGTTCTAATCACTGAAATGCACTACTATTAAAGAAAGAAAGGGACTTCTTTCTTTAACAGAAGATAAGAAAAAGATTAAATATCCCGTGGAAAATTAAGGTAGTGTCAAAGCAGCCTTTTCTCTGTAGGTCCTGTAGGACTAGCCCAAGCTAGTCAGCTGTTTCAGCAGAGAAGCTGAGTGCTACAGAGTTTGTGAGAAGCTCTGTGAAACAGCGAGGGGGTGGCTCTAGTGGAGAGAAAACCTATCAAGGGTTTTCTGGTTAATGCTGCAAGATGGGCAGAAGAGTCAGCTGCTGATCTGCATAGAGCCCAGAATTCCTCCGGAGGATAGGAGAGCTCTGCGGGGACGAGGTTGAATGGTGTGCTTCCATGGCCACCACAGAGGCAGTGTCCCAGGAGCCTGGGCAGCAATGCCCTGCAGGGTAGGGGTAAGCAAAGCCCCACTTCCAAAACTAAGCAGGCTGAAAAGACATAAATATCAGCTTTCAGTTTTGTTCTGCAAGGGTCACAAATGCTCACATCCTAGTACAAGCACATTGCAATGCCAGGGACTCAGACATTCTGCACTGAGGTGTATTGCTTTTAGGCTGTGGCAGGGAGAGCCAGGTTCTCATCTTGGAGTCTTGGTGCTGGATTCTGAAGGCAGTGTGCTGCTGCCTGCTGTGGCACATGGTTGGCTGTCTTTGGAGGCTGTTTCAAATAGTTCTTTTCAGTGAACACATACAAAAATGGTCAGCTTAAGTGTCCTTCTGTCTGGGTCCAGGCTGCTCTGCCCTTCTGACAGTCTGATTTCTTTGCACAAATGAGGCATTTTAACTCTTCTCCTGTGGTCAAATTGCTGACCCCACCTGCAGCACCATTTCACGGCTGTGGGCAGTGCTCACAGAACCAACCAAGAGATGATAATCTGTTTCTCTGCAGATGCAAACATTACAAAGAGCAGGGCAGCCTGCTGGAGAAACCTGAAAGAGAAAGAAAACATCTGACTCTCTTTTTAAACGACTGTCACCTGAACAGTGTGCTGCACAAGTCATAGTGCTGATGGGAGCACAGAGCAGAATTCAGACCTACTCAGCCAGGTCAGCACCAGAAGAGCACACACGCCAGAAGTGAATCACACAGGAAACCCATCCTTCTATTGTGGTAAATCATTTTGGTTTTGTGGGTTTTGCTTCCCATGTAAATAGCTTTTAAGAGAAGATCTCCAGCCTGGAGACCTCAGTGCTGCAGGTGCTGCTTGTTTGAAAGTCGATGCAGCAGCTCCCTGCAGGGCCACTGGGCTGCAGCCAGAGCCTGAGCACTGTACATGGAATATGATGTGAGTAAGCTGCAGTGCACAGGCTTCCTTCTAGAGGTCTGTGCGGGTACTGACAGCCGAAGAGCTGAAAGGAGAACCAGGTATCCAGCGAGCCCTGCTGCTGGCTCCTGGCCTCTCCAGCTAACCAGGATCGTGGCCTCTGCGTAGGCATGAATCCTTCAGTGCTGTGGCAAAGGCAAGGGGTGCAGGCTTGTGAGCTGTAATGCCTGCAGCTCAGGAAGCGTTTGGACAAAACTCTCAGACATATGGTCTGACTTTTGGGTGCTCCTGTGTGGAACCAGAAGTTGGACTCAGAGATCCTCATGGGTTCCTTCCAAATCAGGATGTTCTGTGAGGACGATTTTCATCACAGTCATCCTATTTCTCATGGCTGAATGCTGCAGCTCTTTCTGCTTAAATAATGATAATAATAATAAAAATACCAGCCTTGCTATTTTTGAAGGTTGATTTTATACATATTTTTTGGGAACAAAAGCATCAAATATAACCTGGATGTGCCCAAAAAGACAGAAATTAAGCAGCAAATTAACAGAAAACAGAAAGTAGCTTTAAGTAGCATTTTAATCCACTCCTGCTCCACTACTGCACCTTTTGAAGGGGTGGTTTGACAATTCTGAAGATGAAAGGAAAGATACTTTTTAGGAACAGTGCAAAGACTTCCAAAAGGCTTTCAGAGCCCTTTAATCCTACTTTTGTGCTCTGACAATCTCCCTCAATTAAATACTTCCTCAGCATCAAAGATGCCCTGGGATCCCACAGCAGCTCAGGTCTCAGAACTGCAGCAGCTTTGCCCACACTTTGGGCGGGTTTCTCTGCTCAGTCATGGGGGTTTTCTCAGCAGGCAGAAAGATGTGTGAGATGTTGGCTTTGTTCTCCTGTTTTGTTTTGTCTTGAGTGTCAGAATAGCACAGAGGTGATGTTTCCTATACATTTCAGCCCCCCCACTCTTTTGCCTTGGTTTCTCTCTGGCTGATGCTCAGTGTTATTCCTCACCACTGCTCCTATTTCAACCTGTACTACCCACAGCCAATTTCAATGAACAAACTCCCTAACAATAAAAACACTGCAGTGCCTAATTTCTTTTATACATAAAATCCTTTTGTTTGCCTCTTTTAGTCTTACATTGAGATTTGGGGTGTGGGTTTTTGTTATTGTTGTTTTTCCTGACTGCACTCAGTATTGTGCAATAGGAAAGAAATGGTAGGCAAGCTCCATGACCCCCATGAGATATGGAGGAAGGCAGCAGCACCTCTTCCATAAGGCTTCTTTCTGCTTTGGGCTGTGCACAGCAACTGGACAAACAGGCAGCTGGAGATAAGCTGGTGGAGAAAAGGAAGCCAGATTGCAAAAATAAAGGCAACTTCTCCTTGGGGATGATCTCCTGTCTGAAGAACTGAAATCTCACTTCCTTGTGCTTGTCTTCTGCATGATAGGAAATACTGTCACAAACAACACAGGAAGGAAACAGTAAAACCATTTGAGGGGAATAATGTTACTTGCAAATAAATATCTGAGAGCACTATTAGGTATCCCCATTTGTCTTCTCTGATAAGAGGTCTTTAATAGATCTTCTTTGCATAATCTAATAAATAAATCAATATCTGTGGACAGTTGGGTTCCTTGTGGCTGTTTTAAAATAGCAACAGCTGCATCTGTATCTATGAGCACACATTTAACCAGGACAGACTCCACACAGAGGAGATGCACTGATAGGAAAAGGGGAAATTGACAGAACAAGGGGAAAAAAAGGGTTTCAAACTTAAAGAGGGGAGATTTAGATTGGATGTGAGGAGGAAATTTTTTTACAGTGAGGAAGGTGAGGCATTGGAACAGGTTGCCCAGAGAGTGGTGGGTTCCCCATCCTTGGAGACATGCAAGGTCAGGCTGGACAAGGTTCTGAGCAACCTCATCGAGCTGTTCATGGCAAAGAGTTGGACTACACGCGCTTTAAGGATCCCTTCCAACTCAAAAGATTCCATGATTCTACTTCAGTTACTACCTAATTCAGCCCTACAGCTGTAGACCTGGGACCAAATGCTGTTTGTTCAACACTGCTACTGCAGTTCACCTTGATGGCTCTGTTGTCTGCACAGGAGCAGCCCAGCAGCAGCCGTGGCTCCCCAGGCCCCTCTTCAAATGTGAGGAGTGGGCTGAGCACGGGTAGGGCTGACCTACAGCACAACCTGTGCACAGCCCACACACAGTGATAAAACCACATAGAACAATCTCTTCTTGCTTCAAAGGCAGAAGAGATTGCCATCCTACAAGCAGGTGAGAAAGCTCCCAGAACACCATTGCCTACAGCTCCTGTGTGCTTTGCAGTGGACCTGGGCCATTGCACAGCAGCCAGAGTCCCCAGTCCATAGCATGCTGTAATGGAAATAATACGGGCTGACAGCTCCTCTAATTTTCAGTCAGTCTTATTAGTCAAACTGCAAGATTGAAATGGGAAAGTCAGTTCAGGCTGACTGCAGTGGTGTGCAGAGGTAAGACAATATTCTCTCTCATGCTCAGCAATTCTTACTTTTTATACTCCATTTACACTGTATTAAGTATTTATAAGAGATCGCTTTAGATCCGCTTTGTAGCCAGCATGCGTACAATTCATCTGAAGGCTCCCGGCTGCTTGTTGAGGCTTTGCAACCATGAAAACACTCCGTGGGTAATTGTTACAGTGAGGGTTCCAACTGAACAGGTAAAGAGTGTTGGGTTTAAGTAGCTCTATAAAAAAGCCGTTTTTCCATCTGCCCACTCTTACTTAAGTGCAATCCAAATTCATTTAGAAAAGAATGGCAACATGTGCTTGAGAAGAAGATATTAAACTGGGGACAACGTCATGTTTTGGGATTGGAATATTACTTTTTGCCCATGGGTAGAGCCTGAGCGTTCTTGCAGGAAGCAGTGTGCAGTGTGGTACTGCACCCTGTTGGTCTGTGGCATCGCCGAATCCCAGCGCGTACACAGCACAATGCAATGCCGTTTATTTCACATCACAGCTTTTGTTCAGACAAACAGCCACAAAATGCCGTGCGGAGAAATGTGGGAAAGAAAGAGAAAGAAACTCGCATTCTTGCAGAGAGCGTGACCTACGAGGGCGAAAACGAAAAGCTGGCTTCAAAAAGCAGGAGAGGCTGAAGTGCCCTGCCTGCATGGTTTGTGAGTGGGAGCTGCAGGAAGAGCAAGGAGCGAGCAGGGAGCAGGGAGCAAGGGCTGTGTCTGGGATACAGAGGCAAGAACAGTGTTTCAAATCATCAAAAAAGAGTGAGTCAGAGGAGTGGTACCCCTTGTTCAGATGTATACAGAAGAGAAGTTCAGAAGAATCTGAACAAGATTTTGGGAACTGGATTCCAAAACTCTGATTCCAGGGAAGGCAGTGAAAAAAAATATCGGTATCAGTTAGACTGCCCTGAGTACACGGCGCTGAGCTCGCTGTGACCCAGAGGGACATCAGGCAGCTCTCCCAAGAGAACATCTGTGGGAGGGGATAGGGCAAATGGCAGCGCCTTGGGGCTGGCGTGCTGTAGTAAAAGAACATACAGGGCCGAAGTGACTCCGGGTCCTGAATGGCAGAATCAGAGAGGACGTACCTCTCATAAAACAAACCAGGCAGAGGAAGCCAGAGGCGGATCCTCAGCTAGAGTACCTGGCTGCAGAGGAGCCCTGCCAGCCCCCCGCTGCTGGTGGTTGGTATATGACTATCCATTAAGATTATTGTATAACTCAGTCAGGGAATGAAGCATACTACTCATCTTTGCCCATCAAGTCTGTAAAAATAAACTCATCCCATTGGAGCTGCTGACTCAGTGATTACGCAAGACTGTAACTAAGGTGTGTCGGTTTTAACAACTCCTCTTAACAGCTCTTTCCCAACCCCAGTCCCACCAATTATTTGTGCTCATCACCTGCTGGGTGGGGACCTCACAGTCATTACAGGAATTAATGAGTGGCCATTCAATCCTCACTTGCTCTCACGCTGCCCCCTCCACCCTCCCCACCTGCAGTGGGCTGTCAGAGGTCCTGGTCCTGCCTTGCCTTTTGTTTTAATTAGCCTTGGCCTGAATGAGGAGTCTTTGCCCATTGTCATCATCAGCCTCAGGCCCTGAAGCTACCTAGGATAAAAATGAATGTCAAGGACAAGCAGCCAGCTGTAGCTGCTTCTGGACTAGCACCATAAGGGAATGGCTTTTTAGGAAGTTGAGCTGGGGAAACTGCAGTCTTTTAGTAGCTGACAGTTCTGCTTTAAGTCTGATGCATTGTAGTAATATCAGAAGGGAGCTGGGGATAGGACTGGTATTTTATTCTCTTTAAAACACATGTTTCAGTGACTCTCTGTCTCATTACTCAGTTGGAATTTAAACTATAGTGCAGCACGGTCTGTACGGCTCAGCATCCAAATGCCCAAATGACACACACAGGCATGGTTGGGAGTGATCTGCTGTCACAGAGTTGATGCAGGAGACTAAGATGGATTGCTGAATAAAGAGAAGGAATGTGTTGGGATGGTGTGAGGTGGGATGCGAGGACAGAATTGCCATTAACACCTAATTAAGGGTTTTCTGGTATTCTGTGTCATCACAGCTATGTTGTAAAGCATTTAGGTTGCACATTTGAGGGACAAGAGTGCTTAATCAGGGTTCAAGGGCTCCTCTCAGCCTCCTTATTGATAACCCAGTCCTTTTCCTGACATCTTCTTTGCATACAGCTCCAAACCTGGTTTTAACTTAGATACACACCGCCATGGCTTTCTGTCTTAAGCATTCTGTGCCCCTTTCCTTCCTGCATGCATGCACAACTCCATCACTGAATGCCGGTCCCTGCAATTGTCACCAGTGCCCAGGGACAGCCTTTGGGCCCAGGTTTCCTCTGGGTGCTGTGCCACAGGCAGAACTCCTGCTGATACAGATCCTATCCCACAGCAGAGCTTGCTGCTTCTCCCCACACATGTGGGTGCAAAGCAGCTTCGTGCCAAACAGGCTAGGAGAGTTGGACCCAGCATGCAGAAGGGCTCCGTGCCAGTCAGTGCCTGTGCCCTGCTGCTCTTGAAGGCTGACAGAGCTCAGCACTGTGTGTGAAGGCAGATGCCACACTGCAGAGACTGTGATGTTCAGTGACTGATTTCTGTGAGAAGCCCCAGCATTCATTTTTCATTTTGCATTCGTTTTCATTTCCTCCATTGCTGGCGTGTAGTTCCCAACAGGAGACAGCTTGATCCCATCAGCCATTTGTCACATAGCACAAGGGAGAACCACTGCTACCCCAGATGAGAGGCAAAGAGGTGAGAGCCAAACACAGACCCCAGCCCTGGCTGGATGCATTTGGTGGCAGCATGTCACTTGGGAGCATTAAAAGCAATGCACAAAGAAAGCTTGCATCGCAACAAGGCAGGCACAGATGTCAGCACAGCCTTCGGCAACAGCTCGTTTGTGTCTGCAGATAGGGGAAGCACAATTGGTGTAAAGTGGAGCGGCCCAGGGCAGGTTTCCCTGCATGGCTAAGACCAGAGAGCACAAGAGCAGTGCAGGGAAATGGTTCAAGCTGCAGCTCCAGGAACAATGCACCCCAACAGAAAGAGCTTTTACTGAGTGCTGGTGGGTGCCACGCAGGACTGGCATAACACAGAGAACAAGCAGGCAGAGGGGAGTACCAAGAGGAGTGTGGGGGTACCAGGCCTTCGTTGTCCAGCCCATTTCCTCCGAAAGCACTCACTGATTGGAACTGGTGGTTTCAGCACACGGTGAGACAGCTCTCCCTGCCCTCTGTGATTTATAGCCAAATCTGATTTTCCACATCTGCTCATTCCCAGCCAGATCTAGGCCTCTGCCACCTCACCGGAGCTATTTGTAGGAGGAGATGGCGTGGGGCTTTCCTCACAGGCTCCTGCTGAGCATGGTGCAGCTTTTGCCATCAAAGCCTCCCTGTACTGAAGATAACTTTACACAGGCAATGCCAGCTAATGCCGCAGTTAGATGGCTGACGGTTATTGCGTGTTATCTATTTCTGTCCTCTGCCAAACATAGCATTTATTGGGTTCAAACTAAGGGTAACAGCAGGTATCTAATGCGTGTGCTGTGAAAATGAATTCTGTAAAATCAGAAACAGAGCTGCTGTGAAGTTCTCTGTCTCAGATTGGCTTCTGCTCCAGCAGATGTTAAATCTCAGCAATAATCTCCATCATCTGGGTCCAGATTATGGGCAAAGCCAAACCATGGTTGTGTGGACTTGAGGATTGCTTTAATGTGCAAACCCATCAACAGAGGATCACAATATTCCCAAGAGTTGTAACGGGGATGTGGCACCACCTCTTTTACCCATTGCATCAGAGAAAGAGAAATTTTAATTTGAATAGCTCCATTAGCAGGGGAATTTAATGTACATTCTGCAGGACAGTGACCATAAATACCTCCCCATTCAAAACCTCTGAGAACAGTCTCACTTCTCTCAGTTTCCTGTTCTTCAATTATTCATCTTAGTTAGATACTTACTGCCTTTTCCCCCTGTGTGAGCTAACCCCCTCCGTGACTGCATTCCCCTTGTGGCAAGCACGTGTATCACTCATTTTTCCCGCTGTTCAAATCAACCACATAAATGTTTAACCACAAAAAGTCGATTCATTATTTTAAGGTGTTTCTCAGCCCCCGTTCCCAGCACTGAGCATTAAGGCAGGGTTTCAATCACTCCATCCCGCCTCAAACCACCCCAGGGATGTTATTATCTCATGATGAACACAACTTTCCTTGCTTTATTATACCTTTGCAACACCCAGCCAGCAGATCACCTTCTGCAATTAGCTCACAGATCTGTGAGGAATGCCATCGTGTTGCTAATTCAGAATCTTTTTCGCTGCATTACGCA
Source organism: Chrysolophus pictus (assembly GCA_037305975.1). Classification (NCBI taxonomy): domain Eukaryota; kingdom Metazoa; phylum Chordata; class Aves; order Galliformes; family Phasianidae; genus Chrysolophus; species Chrysolophus pictus. The sequence goes on from CM074576.1 coordinate 169,401,615, forward strand.
CGCTGCAATGCTCCAGCCATGTCATCTGCCATGCCAGGCCCTGCTGGGCCCAGCCGTGGGCAGCTTGGAACTTGTCACTCAGATGACCAAGAGATGTGTGCTGTCTCCCAAGGGTTCTTGCCATGAAAACTCCATGACAACAGATTTGGAGTGGTGACCTGGTGCACTTTGTGTCAGAAGGTCACAGTGGCACAAAATTTATCAGATGGGGAAGAGAGCAGCTGGGGAAGAGGTCAAGGAGCAGTTTTCAGCATCTTCAATCATCATGAGGTTTGAGTTCACAGCTCTGTGTGCCAGGCTTTTCAATCAATTCTGTGAGAAGAGGTTACCGTAGAGAATGAACCTAGTTGAGCCCTGTCTATTTCTATGTTATTACTTTTTTTATTACTGAAATGGGCACAACAGAGAGTAAAACTATATTTCTTGCTCCATGGGCCTTGTAATCAAAATTCAGTATAAGAGAAGAAAACTGGTAGATGGATGAATGGTGGTGAAAGAACAAGGTGGTATTGGTATTGGTACTGAGCCCAGCTCCTCATTATATTTTCTAATATAATTCATTTTTTTCCTGATTGTTAAGAAGCTGGAGCTGCACAATTACAACAGCTGCACTGTCGCCTTCCTCTCAGCCCCCTAAGGTCTCTGGAAGTTTCTGGGCTATTTTTACCAAATATACCTGAGAACAAGGAGTTTCAAAGCTATTTGGCTTCTGGAGGAGTCATAGAATGCAGTGACAGGGCAGGGCAGCACATCCTGAGGAGAGAGGAAGGCAGTCTGGCCTATTCTGCTGTGAGAGGCCATGCTCAACCTAGCACAGCATTGGGTGCTGGCACTCAGATTGGCACATGGCTGCTCCGGGCCCACTGCAGCATATGCTGCTCCTGAGCTGCCAAATGACAGAGGAAAATGGAGCACTGCAGTGAGGAATTGCAGCTGAAGGAATGGGAGGAGGGAATGAGGGAAAAGGGGAAGAGTCGTCCGGTGCTGCTTTCCAGTGAGTAAGAGGTGGAGAGGAGAGGATGGCAGCTATTGTAGGGGCAGGATGTGTGCAGTGACCATGGGGAATCAGGCTCTGCTCAAAAATCAACTGCTTGTGTGCACAGGATGTATCTGTACGCACATAAAAGCCACAGGGCTGAAAAGTGTGGCCACTGAGGTCTCAGAGTCATGTGGAGATGGGGCAGAGTCAGCAGCAAGTCAGCATTTGTCCCCATGGTAAGAAATACCCTCAAGGAAAGGCAAACCTGCCATTCACCAAGCTCCCATCTCTCTCCCGGGATCCATGACAAAACTGCCAAGTGGTATAACAGCAGCAGGAGCATTTTGGAAATTGCTCTGAGCTGTACCTGTGGGGATGTGCACGCTGCCTCCAGCTCACTGCTGCTATGTGGCGGCCACAGCCAGCTGAAGGATTTTGCTCACACTGTAGTTCACTCACAAATGCTTGTAGGCATTTGCTCCTGCCAAAGATAAGGTGACTTTTCTTATAGGCATGCCAGCCACACAGAGCAGTACTGACAAGATAAACACATGGCAAATGTTATATTGTCCTCTGCACTCCTTTGTTCTCCCACTGTGTAGGAAAGCAGTGAGAGGTGTGCCCTGCTGCACACTGCACGGGTCTCTAACAAGTGCTAATCCCTTCTCTCTTACACACCTTTATAAAGCATCCCACTAAGGTGACATGTGAACTCAGAGAGCCATAAAAGCAGCAGAGAAGTGCAACTTTGGTTAGTGTACACTGTACAGCAGTGATAACAACTACCAAGTGAAGCCGAAATCTGATCGCAGTTCTTATGAGTCATCCCATTCGGGCGGCAGTATCTCCCTAAAGTCACTGGTAGTGAGATTAAACAATAGACAATGACAGATGACATTTACTTACCTCATTGCATGGGACAGAGGCTCATGCAGAAATCCTCATTCAGCACTATTACTGTACCGCACCACATGAGAAAAATAGCTCTTCGTAAGAGTAGATTTTATGTTTCTGTTTTTTGCATACATTTGTGTATGCAAAATGTTTGTCGAGCGTAAATGACTGCGCCCCAGAGAATGCTGCTTGCTCTGAAGTCATTTCTTATCCCAAAATAATGTAACCTGATCATATGGAAACCATGCTGAACCCAAGGAACTTGGATGCCATGAGGGCGGGCTGCCAGGAGGCATGAAGCAAAGACGCACTGTCCTTGGGGTGGGAAAGGTACGCTGCTGGCACCTGCTCTAAAAAAATCAGCATCAGGAAGTATCTTGGCCAAGAGGAACTTGGCACAGCATTATTTTAGCTTTGCTGAGGGACTGTGTATGCCCATTGAAATCGTAACATCTGTGGAGGAAGGGCAGAGCGCACAGATACAATGCAGTTTTATGGCAGCACTGCTTAGTCAGGGAAAGAGAATCCGAAGGGAACTGATGCAGCCAGCTGGCTGGGTGATGAATGCAGCCACGGCTGCGGAAGGGAGCAAAGAGCTCAATCCTGCCTCGTCGTCCTGGGGAACAGCAGCAGAATGAATTTCTGAGGAGTGGTGAAGACTGCAGTCAAAGTGCAGAGGTGTGATATGATATGTGTTGTGCTCTTTTTGGATTCTTAATCGTTAAAAATAATTTTGATACGTGCAAAGGTCTTGTGAGCGAGTTGGTGCAATGAAAAAACTACAAAGAGTGAAATTCAGCATGTGTGAATGGAGTTAAAACAAAATACTGTACTTCTGTTCACAAAATAAGGGCAGAAATTAAACGTATTTTGTACTTACATGATCAATATCTGTTTTATATAGATACAATATCTGACCCTCCACCTCTCCTTGAACTTCCTCAGGTCATTTCCATTGCTTCCCATTTAACTGCTTAAACCAAAAATCATTTTCCTCTCTTTTTTTCCATGCTTCGAAAGGATTGTACAAACAGCGGGGAAATCATTTCAACAAAACCACAAAATTGGCTGCAGATCCACTATATCAAATGCCTTCCAAAACACAGAGAGACACATCTTTTCTTATGAGTCCTATTGTCATCATCAGTGTTACACTGGTGGGAAAACAATGAGCAAGACAGTTGCAGAGGGCATCACAATTTCCAGTTGGCAGTAGTCCTTCTGGTGTCCTTCTTGCCTCCAACATGCTTTCCTAGCATATAACTGCTGCCTTCAGGAAGATTGATATGCTATTTTAGTTTAATTTCTCTTCATTGTAGATGTGCCTTTGTTATTGCTCTGACGATTTCATTAGCTGGGCCAGGAGATGGCAGCAGCGCAAGCTCCTTTTGTGCCCTCCATTCATAATTACGGCTCACGCTGAGCAGCAATCAGGGATGCGATGATGTCAGTCAGTGTTTAAAAATTGTTTTTAAAACAGGAAAATTGTTTTAAAAGCAGCTGCCTTCACAACTGTAGGCACTTTATTATTATTATTTTTAAAGATGCAAAATGTGGAAGGAACAATGTGCTCTGTTCCCAAAGTTTGAAGGTTGTTTTTTTAATGCCTAAGTTGCAAAGATCAGGACTAGAGAAGTCCATAAAGCTCTTTACAGGGACAATTCTCCCTGGCTACCATGACTGACAAGTCCAAAGTAGCCTGAATTCATCTGATGCAACAGAGGCATTTAACTCTAGAGGGGAAGAGGACTGGGAAGATTCTGCACAGAAATCACAAATATAGAAAAGCGTTTTGAGTCTGTTATATTTTGACCAATGCTAATGATGAGGTGAGAAGAGGCATGGGAGTCAACTGTTTATATAAATGTTTCTATAAAACACATGAAGAGACGTGCAGGGCCAAGCAGAGCATTTCCTTAGGAGGAAGGAGTGCTTACACAACCAAATTAACATACATATTTCCCACAGGACAAAAGCATTATTAGACCTGTTATGAGCTTTGTCAGCAACCACCAAGGAAAAAGAGCCTTGTTTACCCTTCTAAACGTGGAGCAGTCTTTAGGGTACTACAGTTGTTAAACTTACTGACACGAAGGCTTGCATAACAGCCAGGATTTATCATGCTAAGTTTGATAAATGCAGAAGTGTCTTTAAGTGCCTTCAGTTACAAGCTTTTTCTCCCAGAATAAGCACCCTGAATAAAGGCCATGTGGAAAACAAGGGTACTGCTTTGTGCTTGTGTGACACCAAGCGGAAGAAATGGAGAAGCTGCCATCGAGGTAAGCCCTGATGTTGAGAACCAAGGCAGCCCAGCTGGCACAGATGCTCTGATACTTCCACAGCAAACTCTTGGCACATGCCCCCGTGAAAGGTGAAGAGGCAAAGATTGCTGGTTACATGCCCTCCTGAAAGGAAATTTGAATGTTGGAAAATGACACAGCCCTTTGTCACAATTGTTGCTGGATTTGGGGATGTAAGTCAACTTGTCTTCTTAGTGAGCAAACAGGAGTTTCCATCCTGAAGAAACATCTGCTGCCATCATCAACTTACCTCATAGAGAAGTCAGTAACACCTGACATTTGGGCTAATTGCCTTTTTTTGTGAGATAACAAAGTAAATCATGTTCATGGAAGTAAATCTGTCCTGGATTGCACTCTTTATATTAGTGAGAAATGTGTTGTGACTAATAGAAACAAATGATATCATGAGGTTTTATGACGCTGTCCTGACTTAGAAAGGCTAATATTTCTGGGAAGCATAGACAGCTTTTGTACTTAGACTCCATTTCTATCATGGTAGATAGCTCCGGGTAATTTCTCTTTCTGAAAGCCTTCCTGAGAGCTCACTGGAAACTCTCAAGGTGTAATAAGTTTTATTGGAAGAAAATCTCAGTCATGCTGACATTCTTTGGGCAAACCATACCAATGATTATTTTGATGTAAACCAACTCAGTGTAAAAGAACAGATCAAAAGAAACGTCCTTTGGTTATACAAAAATCTGTAATTATGAGGTTAGCTAATTCTCAGAACAAAAGATTGCAACCTCATTGCAACCTCTGGGTTTGTTCATAGGTTAATGTATTCTGCCTGACAGCACATGAGGAAAATGGACTTTTGCACCTTTAATTGTTCCTGTGGTTAAACCGTAGGAGACGTGCCTTCTCTCCAGCACCTCAATTGCCATTATGTGCTATTAAAAATCATGTCAAAAATGTTGTTGCAAACTACAGTGATTACTCATCCTATTTGGGTCTGTAATAGTCTAACATGCAAATCTGCTTTCCTTCTGCATCAAAAGGCAGCCAGAATTACACCTTCAGCATGTTGCTCCACTGTTCAGGAGATGCTTTCAAATAAAAAATGGAAGAGATGATACATGCAAAGCTACTGGGTCACTGTTAGCCTGTAGGGTATGCCTTGTCCCTATAGTCCTATTTATATAGCACATAAATGTACTGAAAAGAGTTAAAGAGATTCTAACTGGCTGAGGTATAATTATGAACAGACAAATTCTGTGATACAGGAAGAGGAAAACAGTGTCTGGTTGTCCTCTGAGGACATTTACTTAACCCTGGTGCATGCAGTGATGTGCTACCACAGAGAGGCACAGAGGTCCCAAGCAGAAACTTCCAGAAGAAAACTGCTCTGTGTTTTCACTCCACAGAGTTTGCCCTGCTGTTAGAAGGAAGGGTCCTTGAGGCTTTCTGAGATCAACCTCTCTTCCTGCGCAGGCGGGGTGCTGGGTGCCTTCAGCACACACCTTTACTTGGGAGCCTCCTCTAAAAATCAGGTGCCCTGTGAAAAGTCTGGATGTTGAGACAGACGTATTATTCAGACCACGGTAGTGATTAGCTCCCACCAACATCAAGAGACAAAAGGGAACTTTATAGTTAGAAGTGGGATCTGAAACAAAGGAAACCAACCTCCCCTCACCTTCCCCCTAAAAAGAAAACTTTAATCCTTAAAAACACACAAATGAACAAATTATAAGCCCCAGAAGACTTATTTTGTCCTTCCTTATCATTTGACCAAGCAATAGATTTTCTAACAGTAGCAGTCATATCTTACGCAATACTGCATTGTATTTATTGTATGATATCTTACAGAATCTTATCTTTTCCATTTACGCTCATGCTGTTTTCTGTCCTGAGTATATTGCCTCTGTGCTAGAAATAGCAAGAAAACCAGAGAAGCAGAGCTGCTGGGCATCAGGAGGCCACTTAACAGGCCTAACCCTGGCCCCCATCCACCCATGGGCTGATGTACCCATCCCCTGGTCTGTGCCCAATGCCTGGGGCTGGCAGAAGATGGACAAAGGGCAGCAGAAGACTGAATGGGGTTTTGGCACTGACTTCTCTGAGGCAAAGATTTGGCTTTTAATGACAGCGTTGGAAGGTGTTGCACAGTGCTGGCATCATCCTGACCACTCCGGGGTGCTGATCTCAAGGCAGAAGAATGCTGCACATCGTTATTAGTGCCTTTAATGAGCCAGCTCATAGGGCACTGTGCTGGTTGCTATTTCCACGTGTCTCTACAACAACCTTCATGGCAGCTCCCATTAAACATGAGCTTTCAGGGCACCTGAACCTTCCTAGGAATGCAGGGACATTCCCACTCCAAGTGATGATGCTGCAGCTGTCCAAGGCGATGTTGTGGGGACCACAGAGGGAGCCAACTGCAGGCAGGCAGATCGGATCGTCACTCAGGCAGCAGTTTCAGTGGGCCGGGCCTGATGTGAGGAAGGGAACTGCTGGTCTGGGGGATCTCCAGCAAGGACTCTTAATCAGTGAAACCATGCACGCCACATATTTCCTCCCTTCTTCTCTTTTCTTATAATTTCTTCTTCCTCTTTCTTTCTTAAGGTCGTTGTGCTGGGCACTCTGCAAGTTCAAGAGGTGGGAGTCAAGCAGGGTTCTGTGGCACTGCAATAAGAAGTGTAGGTTGCAGGCATGGACCAGTACTACAGCCTGTTACTGAGCAGCTGGTTGGGAAAGACACTGTTTAAACAAACTGTTGTGTGCATTTCCATGCCCATACCTGTCTGCCCACATTCTTATTTTCAAAGTGCATCACTTACACGTACTTGAATGAGTCATTATTCTTGGCTGTCAATGGTAGCACCTGGAAATCCTAAACTTTATTGCTCTGTGTATGCCCTGTGCCCAGTATATTGCATGGCAGATTTTTGTGAGGGTTGCATCCTTTTTCTGCTCCATTTGCACCTGGTTTTCTGTTTTCATCTGACAGGATACTTGTTCAGCCAGAAAGGGCCCTCTAGTTCCTGTAGGACATGCACATTTCTCCCTTCGGTGCAGAAGTCCCTCTGTGTAGTTCCTTACTGTTTAAATGTTGGTAACTTAGCACTAGAAATTTGATTTTTAAAAATATTTTATTCATCAGTATCTGAAATGGTAAAGCAGCTTTTGCATCCAGGAGTGAGTGTTCACCTTTGGACCTTGAAGGCACAGCCCACACAGAACTTCATACCCATGTTTGTTTATGCTTGACTGTAATGTGACAACTTTACTATATATTACATTTAGTCATTTCCAGAATATTAGGAACTGCCTGATTTTGAGGACAATCAACCAGAGAGTGATAGTTGGAGCTGCTATTTAACATGCCTAACACTTCCAACAATAGTTGGCATGCCTACCTCTCAAAATACAGGTTGATAAAATCTTCCAACAGCCTGAAGATCTCAGCTCTTCTGAGTGTAAATCCAAAGTGTTTAATTCAGTCTGTGATGGAGAAGGGGAGAAGGATGAGAGAAGGGAATCCTGGTGGCCGTGGTAGAGAGAAAATGAAATGAAGGATTCAGAATCCCTTGGAGGATAAATTGTACCCAGACATAGGGCAATGCAAAAGCCCTGGCAAAAAGCGGGAACATGGAAAAGGTGGATTCTTTAAATAAAGAAGGGAAAGAAGAATGCAGTCATCCTGTGTGGAATAGGAATACAGGGATGCCAAAGTATCTGGGATGTAACAGGAATTTGACTTTGAGGTACCACAAGGTATGCAACCAGATATTCCCTTGTTTTGACTTAGGTAGAGTAAAAGCCATGTACAAGCCCTCTCATACCACAAAAAACAAACAAACCAACCAACCAACCAACCAACCAACCAACTCTTCCTTCCGTGGAAACGTCATTCCTTTCCTTATCTTGCTCAACCACAACTCTGTAAGCCAGCAGCTGAAACAACCTTTCCGCTTCAACATTGTAGACACTCTTCATATTTTCACTTTTTGGTGTGAGACATATGAAGTTTGAGTATTATTGACACTGCGGAGCATGGGCTTTGGCAGGTCCTAAGCAGCTTCAGTGCAATCTGCAGCGAGAAAACACCTCCCAAATAAGCAGCAATCAAATAATCTACTTTCAAACAAGAATAATTTTCCACTCACTGAACGGAAATAGAGCTGCAATTACCTAATAGCTGATAGCAGTTTTATTGTTACATTTCCTTCTGTTAAGAAATTATACCTTTCAACAGTCACTGTTTGGGTGGCCTGAAAAAAGTATAGGCAACAACTGGAGGACTACTCAACACAGAAAAAGGGCTTCTGATAGGAATCTCTTAATCTCTTTTTCTTGAGAACAAGTAGACCAACGCTGTCACTGATGGCCAGGACACAACAAACAGGATGGTGAATTTGAAAACCACCATGTAGTTTTGGGGGAATGTCTTTATAGAGGGTGTATTTACAGATTGAAAACATTACCCAGGAAGAACTGAACATGCGGTCTAGCCTGACAAATAAAGTAAACTTTAATCATCTACTTATTAAGTTAAAGTGAAACATCACAAACTTCAGGATTATCCTGAACTTCAGGTCTAAACTAGAGTTAATGAACTGTAAATCATGGGGAGGAGGGAAAGAGAACACAGTTGATACCTGTTAAAAGTTAACACGCTGACAAACTATTTCAGACAGGGTATTTTTAATTGACAGAGAAGTGGGAAAGCTATTGATGACAGAGATGAAACATAATCTAGAATACTGGCCAACAGTGTCTTTATCATAGAATCATAGAATCTTGGGCTGGAAGGAATCTTAAAAGGCCAGCTAGTTCCAACCCCCCCTGGCATGGGCAAGGTTGCCTCCCACCACTTCAAGCTGCCCAGGGCTCCATCCAGGGATGGCCTCCAGGGATGGGGCATCCACAGCTTCTCTGAGCAGTCTGTACCAGTGCCTCACCACCCTAAGAGTAAAGAATTTCCTCCTAATATCTAATTTAAATCTCCTCTCTTTTGGTTTAAAACCATTCCCCCTTGTACTATCACTATCTACCTGTGTAAAAAGTCAGACTTCCTCCCTTTATCAAGAAAGATAAATTCCCATAAGAACCAGCACAGAGAATTCAAGACAAGTCAGGAGATTGAGAACAGCATTAAAGCCTTGCCTCATTCTTCCCAACACAGCACAGAGATATGCTGGTTAAAAGCACAGTCACCTGGAAGCCCTGCAGTCAAAGCATCATGATGGTTCAGTCTGCCTAAGTTCTGACTAGGCTCCTAAATTAGATGTTTTATTCAAATATTTTAAGATACATGGAAAATTCCCTAGGGAATTCACACGGTGCCCACAAAAACAAAGGTTGTGAAAGCAACCAGCTGCTCTCAGAAGAGTACACACCACAGAGCAGGTGAAGGTCAGGTTTATCATCAGAACATTGATAAATATTCTGCATGAATTGTTCTGGTAAAGAGAAGGCTAATGTTTGGAAATGGCCTCCCAGAGGTTGAGGATTCTGGACAAGGGAATTAGAAACTTGTCCAGAATTAAGTTATGTCCAAGTGAGTTAATTTCAGAATTACTTGGAAGAGCAAACATTTGGACAGGTAGATAGAAAAAAAAATCTCTTCCAATCTTTGCACTATGTTGTTTTATTGAAAACAAACAGGAACAATCCTTTGTATTTGTATTAAAAAGATGTCTTACAAAATCACATGTATTTTGACAGACAACTAATGGAAGGTGCACTGCTTTGCCATTGCTCACCTGCATCACACAGAGACAAGAGGAAGGACAGCAAAATCTGTTTCCTGGGATCAGAATTGCTCAAGAATACAATAACCAAGAACAGCTATTGGAATGAGTTTCTGAGCTACTCTTTTGTAGTTAGGCAGCATATTCCTGCAAACTGTGTGAAATGCTTTTGCTGTCTGAGGCGAGGGAGGGCCACTCTCCTAAGCAAAAGGCAAGCACATTACAGGATATTTTTCAGAAGGAACTGAAATGCCATATATATGCTTCCAGTAGTCACTTGCATATGTAGCAGATGCAGTGGTGCAGGCAGCTGATGTCCAGCCTGAGCCAGGCCAGCGTTATTTCACTTCATGCCTGTTGCAATAATGGAAAATCTTTGCTTGCAGACCAACCCCACACACAAGCCTGAAGTGGCTGGACAAGCAGTTATAAGTTTGCTTGTAGAAACAAACAAGGATTATTGATTGCAGGTGTGTGTCTCCAAATGAGGCAGCAGAGCAAGTACCTGGCAAACAGCTAGAAAGGGACATGGGACTGTGAGCACGGAGGGGTTTGGCTCAAGAATTGGCAGAAACTAAATTTGGAGTATTGTCTCCTGCTATTTAATTCTCAATAATTTTCAATGAAATGAGCCTATGTGCACACTGCATGAAAATAATGGGGCAGAAATGGAAAAATATTTGATTTCTCTACAAATACCACAGAATATTGGCTAACTGCTTGGGTCAGCAGGGTTGCAATGTAATGAAAACATGTTTGCTAAGGGGAACAAGATGTCTACTCCTGATTGGTGTGCTGCATGATAAGGGAAAGGCTGTGTCACAGTCCTCTAGTTCTTTCTAATTCTGATAGTTTGAAAACAGCTTTGGGAGTTGGAAGTCATTAGGAATTTTAGGTTTGAACTTGAATGTGGATCTAAGAGATAATTTTACAAAATATTTCATTTTAAAATTGCTGCTCTTTCTCAGCAATACTGAGCAGTAGTTGATATTAGGAAACACAACATTTTGCAAAACAGGCTGAGAAACCAACTGAAGTAAGATGCAAACTGACAACACATAAGGCCCTAAGAAGCATGAAATACTTGCTCCTACAACGCAGTTTTACAACAGCACAATGTTCATTATCCCAAATTGTTGTTTCACTTAAGCATCACAAGGAGCAATAAGCTAGTGACAAACCTAGCATCCCATTATACTGTTTTGTTCGTACTTGGGTTTTTTTTTTTTCATTTGTTCACTTTTATTCTAGCAAAATGTTTGTAAGAGTTGTAAGTTTGACAAGGAGTCTTATCACAGGGGGCAATTGCTCTGTAATGCTGGTATGGTTAGGACTAATGTTTGTGGTCAGTTGCTACTGACAGTGATGGTCCAAGTTCAGAAAGCTAAATTCAGATGTGAAATTAATAACGGCATATATACCAGAGAGGTTAAAGATCCATTGTTCCCTCATTACTTACCAGGAAAAATTCTTAATGAGGTTCAATAAAGTTTTGCATGAGTAAGTGACAGTGAAGGATCTGCCTCAAAAAAAGGAGGTAAGTATCAGTAAAAAATCAGACAAAAGCTTTGGACCAGAAATACATCTGAATCCCCTTGCCTTGGAAAGTCAGGGTACTGTGCAACTGAAGATGTGTTCAACTTAGTAAAACACACAGTGTTTGGTAAAGTACATATATATTGTACTGTAGAAATTGTTAACTTAATAATTATAAATTTGAAAGTGCATGATCCATCTCTCTCTTATGTACAAAGTCTAACATATGCCTTCAGCATTGTTACATACAACATAAACACCACCAGGGCTCTGAAAGCATGCTATTTGTTTCCATTAGCCACCTACCTGATTTGCATGGTCATGCCTCTAAGCAGGCAGACTTGCTAAATCCATCCACTCACCATATATAATTGAATTTCCTTCCTGATTGCTTTCTTTTCCCTTCCAAATGTTTTCTGCATGTCCGCATACACAGTGCTGCTGGAATTAGGGAAAGACTGTGAAGTGCTTTCACATTACTTTATAATACTGGACTTCAGCCAGCTGCAGGCACCAGGAACCTTCAGTGCCTGCAGTTCTTCAGCTAAGGCCAAAGTTCCTTCAGAATCTAATAATAGCTGCTCCAGTAGTTATCCTGCTGTCACATTTAATTTTATTCTGGACTTAGAGTTTTAAATCTTTGACCACAACTGGTCAGGCTTCCAAAATATAAATAAGAAGGTGGGAGGTAAATGAAAGGACTGAAAGGACCTCCGACCTGGATACTGTACAGCTTTTGCTGTAATGTAACACCCCTGAAATACTATAGCAGGAACTGTTTAGCCCTTGAACATGCATTCCAGCATTCAAAAGGAAGCTCTTGTCTTTTCCTCTCTATATTTTTTGTTTGAAGTTTGTATCCTACTATTGCACATAAAAATTGCATGCTACTTAAAATCACTAGCTCAGAAATTTCATCAGTCACCCTGTAACAACTGTTGGCCACATACTGTGTGCATGTCTGGAAGCAGATGTGTGTATCTGAGTGTCGGTGCAGTGACAAGAGCTTTCCCTTCCAAATATTAGCTTTTTTCCCAGATTCAAGTTCAGGTGCCCTAGCTATGTGAAGGAAAAGAATGACTTAGGCCTTTGCCTAGAGAGTCAAGTATGTCACAAACAAGTACACCGCTGCAGCAACTGTGGCCAAAACAGAGGGAGTTTGTGGTTACAATTTGTTATGGGTAGACTTATTTTGGGCAGTGAGGCTACGTATCAATTTCGAGAGCATTAATTTGGAGCATTAAGTGTTCCAGGGTGAGGGCTGTGGCACTGCTAACAGGTTCACACTCTTTCAGTACATAGTCACTAGAAATACAGTTAAACAAATCAAATAGTTTGAGTATTTGGCCAGGGATGTCCTCAGCATGACCTGTGTTCCAGCTTTTTGCTCTTTTCTTGAGCATTTTTCTTGAGCATCTTGAGCATAAAAATCTGAGATTTTTATGATTGCAATTAAGTTGATTATGCAGTGCACAAAAACCAATACAAGTCTGGGACTCTTTTTTGTGTCTTAAGAGAGACATCCTCAAAGGAACAGCAAAAAGGAAGAAAAAAAATCCAAGGGATTTTGTTTGCAAAGATAGCAGGGCCATCATGTCAAAAGATGAGGAAAATGCCTACGTGAATCAGGGTTCCATGTAATCCCTTGAATTCCTATCTCTTTCACTTCATTTCTGACTTCTTTACAGCATTTAGTGGTGTAAACAGAGTATGTCTGTCTACATCTCTAATTGTTTGTTATATGATGATGACCTGTATGTATCCACAATAAACTCTAGCAATCAAATTCTAAGCCCCAAATACTTTCTCAGTCATACACGTATGCCCCTCAGACTGGAGCATAAGTTCTTCATTACACCTTTTCTGAGGTCCGCTGCCTGTACTCAAGCCATTTCTGCCATGCTGCTGAGAGGCCTCGGATCAGACAGCTGTGTGGGAAAGAACTTTACAAAGTAGGGTCTGCTTCCTTTCACTCGAGAGCTGCACTTACACTGAAGTGCTTGCCTGAGCTATATTAGAGACATGCCTTTGCCTGGCCATACACCTGCTGGTCTAGAGTCTGGCCCAGCAATGCTGATCTCAATCCTCTTCATTATTGTGGGTTTGTCTGATGATAACCACACCGGTAGCTGGTTCTGGTTACTGTCACCGACCCTGAGCTTGCTGGCTTCCCTTTCCAGCCTGACCTCAGATCAGATCATCACTATGGTCACTGGGACCACCTGTCAGCTTGTACTCCTGGCTGACACCTCCAACAACTGTGGACCTGCTTTGTTCTTCTTGTCTGGGTTCTGTGGGACTTCACCTGCCCAGCAGCAAGATCACGACCACTCTCTGATGCCATCTTTGGCTCCCAGCTTACCTCGCCTTCCAGGCCTGCCTGCCCCAGCTGCCTCATGGCACACTTTTCTCCACAGGATGCTCTCACTTAATGCTGATGCTGTTGGTATCACTGTTATGATGTGTTCCTCATGCACCAGCTGCTCCAGCATAAGCCAGACAATAGGTATACAGATCTCTAGCAACACGTGACTCTCTTTTTATCCAAAGATGTTTGTGGGCTCCAGGCCCACTGGCGCCTAGAGCTCCTGCCAATATGATAAATCAGGGTAGTGGGCAAGAACTCAACAATCAAGACAAAGAGTCTCTTCTGTCATAGAGAAACTGCAAAACTAAGCAGTGATATGCAATCCTTGTTGTGAGATCTCACTAAACTGTTGTCAGATATCCAGGGAATCTTGGTAACCTGGAGACAGTGGGTATCAGAATACACAGTCACAAGCAAAAGTCAGATGCAAAGTGGTTACAAATCCATACCTGTGGATTTATTTTTTTTTTCCACCTTTAGTAACTCATTTTGGTTGTCTGAGAGTATTAACACCTAGCGCCTCAGCAGTGGCTTTTCCCACCTGAGCCACCTGTCCTTCTGTCCTGCCCCAGAGGCTTTATCTCCTCTGTTCTGGTCAGACCACCTTCAAACTTACCACTCCTTGCTTGACTCTTCCAACTCCACCCATTACTGATGTTACTGTTGTAGCTACTGCCTACAGGACACCTAAACTCCCACCTGCACGTGGCACTGCTCTGCATTTATGCCCAGATTCATCACACCTGCAGGGAGCTCAGTGCTCAGCCTCATCCTTGCTGGCAGTTGAAGACAGCATTGTGAGGGACCAAGGCACCAGTTCAAAGGTGACTATTTCACTTCAGTACATGTTAAAAGGTCATCCTGTACTTGTGAGAATAACCTACAAAACAGAGGGCAAGCACACAGGAAGCTGTCAGGGCACAGCTGACCTTACTGAAATGGCATTGGCATCTTGCATGCAAAATACACCCACCATTCATGTTTCCTTGGCTGCTATTAGGAACTGTTGCTTATTCAGCTTATTCTAATACAGGGCATTGTGTACCCACGGGTGCAGCCACGCCTTCCGGATTTAATTAAACCTCCTCCACCTATTTACCTGGAAGGCTGTCTTTTTCTCTCACGTTTCAGAGGAACCCTCTTGAAGGAGAAAAATCGATGCCTCTGAGACACTGTACTGCTGTCCTCCACACAGGCAGAACGTACTGACTTTTTTTTTCTCTTTTTCAGTAGGATCCGAAGAGCACAGGGCTGAGCAGGTCCTGCAGCAGTGTGCCCTCCCATGCCCTACAAGGAACGGCTGACCACAGACTCGTGCTGTGCAGCACCCACAAACGTCACAGCTGGCAGTAACCATTTGCCAGAAACGGGCCGTTTGTTTGCAGGTGCTCACTCAAAAGTAAACAGCTCATTAAGCCCCATTTCCTTTATGCTTTCACGTAGCACCTATGGAGAATCACGATGAAAGTTATCCGTAGTATAAACGCTTTGTACGCAGAGGAATTCAGGTAATGCAACCAGCACTGCATCTTATGCAGCTCCTCAGCACGTTTTGCAAAACCTCCTTCCCTCCTCAGATGCTGCAGTGCTGCTGCAGTCACTGTCCAGCAAACAGAGCGCGAGTAGGACGTCAAACCGCACGGGCTTACACGGCGCGAACCTAAACTACGGCATACAACCGTGTTTGTGATACATGACACAGACTCCCGAGGGGGAAACACGCAAAAAATGGAGAATTCTTTTCCGCAATCGCCAAAAAAAGGTTTTGTTCCCTGATTTTCAGATCCGTCCGGCTCCTGACGATATCTATTTGTCATTTCGCACGGAAGAAGCGCTGCGCCGCACGCAGTGCCGAGAGCCGCGCCTCACTAGCAGCACGCGGCTCCTTTGTCTGCCGGGTCGGGCCCCGCCCGCGCGGCCTCACACGACCCCGTCCACCGCCCCTCCCTCGCTCGCTCTCCGCCACTCTTCGCTCCGGCTCTCGGCCGTGCCTGCAGGGGGGCGGAGGCCTATTTTTAGGCGCCCTCAGGAGGCCTCGCCGCCGAGAGCTCCCGCGCTCCGCGAGGCCGCCACCCGCTCCCCCCCACTCAGCCCCTCGGCGCCACTCGGCTCCGGCCGCGCCGCCCCCATCCTGCACCGCGAGGCGCCATGACGCCACGCCCCCCGAGCGCGTGGCAGCGCCGCGCGTCATGGACTCGCGCGGCTGAGTCACCTGCGCGTTGTCGCAACGCTCCGTCATTGGTCGCGGCGGCGGCGCGCGGCGAGGCCCCGCCCCCGCAGCTCGGCGCTATAAAAGCGGCGCCGGCGCCCGCTCCGCGCTTTTAGCCCCGGGTGTCTGAGAGGAGAAAGATGCATCGACTCCGCTCGCGGGCCTTCACGGGGATTTCTGCCATCGCCGCTAGTTCGTCCTTCGCTTGCCTCCGCCAATCACCTCCGCTGCCCCGGCCCGAGAAGTCGGCCTCGCAAAGGCGTTGGAATAAAAAGCGATCCTGCTCTTCCATCGGCTGATTGTCGCTGATTCCCGGGCGGGGGGGAGCAGAGAGACCGAGACCCAGAGAGGAACCGAGGAGCCGAGCCCAGCCGAGCGCCGCTGCGACCATGCCCAAGTCAAAGAAGCGAGGGAGCAACCACCAGCGGGGGGCCGGTAAGCCGGGCGGGCGGGGGCTCCGCGCATGCGGCCTCGTGGGGCCTCGGGCCGCGCTGCCTCGGCCGGCCGGGCCTCCTCAGCGGGGCGTGGCCGCGGAACGCCGGGCCGGAGCCGGGCGCGGGCTGACGGGAGCCGGCCGCGCGACCGCCACCTCACGCCGTTAGCGCGCATGCGCCCGGCTGCGCCGCGCCGGAGTGGGGGGGGGGGGGGGAGCAACGGACGTGCCTGGCGCCGCCGGCAGCGCCCCGCGGCTGGTACCGCCCGGCGCCGCTGGGGGCCCGCAGGGGCCGCGGTAACAGCGCTGCGGCGCGTCCCGGGCACGCACGGCTCCGTGTGCGCTCTGTGCCGCCGGCAGTGCGGGCCTTACCGGGGACGGGCAAGGCTGCTGTTGTCAGTCCCGCGGTCTGCGGCGGCTGCGCGGCGCTGCCTGTGCGCGAGAGGCCGCCTATCCTAAAGGAGGGTTCCAGAACTGTCTTGGTAGGGAGCGGGGTTCGTGCGGAAAAGAGGTCGATGAGGTGTTGGTGACTGGAGAGCGCGGGGGCTTTGTTGGGTGGTGAGAAATCTCACTTGGGGCTGTCATCGCGTCTGTCTGACTCAGATAAAGCAGGCGATTCGCCGGGTCCTCGTGCGGCTGCCCTCATCACAGCTTGAGGACGGCTGCCGGTGGTTTTTTGCCGCTTCTCCCGCTGAAGAAGCCTGCCTGGCACAGGCAAGCGTTGTGCACTGGGTTCTGGCATAATTTTTATGTGTTGTAAATGATCCAAAATTAAGTGGAAGATTAGAATTCTGAGTTCTGTGAAAGGCTTCTGAGAGCCGTTGAAGAAACACCGGTAAAACTGTTGATTTTGTTAATAATCTACGGCAGATACTAAGAGTTAGGATAAGGCAGCAGTAGGAGTGCATTATCAGCTCAAGCCTCAACTCTTACTGCTCTAAAAATAGGGTAAGTTCGTGGAAAGCTACAGAGATCAGCTTCTGGCGAAACAACGTTGCTTTCTTTGAAGAGACTGATGGAACTAAAAGGAGGCCTTATTGCAAGGATTCCCTCCTGTTGGATGTTCCAATCTTTTGTCTTACCAGTATTAAAAGTGAACGAAAACTACAGCTCTATGCTTAGAATCTTAACAGCTGGAAGGGTCGATGGGAGCCTAGGGTCAAGTGTTGCTGCTTATGCACATGCTGCACTTAATCCAGTAAATCCAGTAGTGAACTGGGTAATGTATGTTTGCCTGCATGTGTATGCTTGAAGTCTCTCAAAATTGGAAAAGATTTTAGAACAAGCTATTTTAGGTAGCTGGTTTTAACACATAATAAAATGCTATTTTTAAAGCACAGTCACAGGAAGTTGCATAAACTTGACCTTGATTGTAGGAGGATACTAAATACTGAGTTAGGAATTCTATCAATACTTTGAAAATGAGATGAATTCTTTACCTACTACACTTGGTTTTTCTAGAACAAAGCTAAACAGATCTTTAGGAAAGGTGGGAGTGAAGGAGGTAGCAGGGGGAAGGCCCTGTTTTTTATATGCACGTGTGCTCAGGGATTCTACTTTGAGTATTCGGATCTTTTTCCACGTGAAAATGACTAAACTTGTATTCATCTCTCTTTAAGGTGGTCAGCCCAGAAATGTGCAGCCTTTTAGTGATGAAGATGCTTCAATTGAAACTATGAGCCACTGCAGTGGCTTCAGTGATCCCGCTAGCTTCACAGAGGATGGTATATTATTTAATTTTTGTCTGTTCTCTTGTATGAATACTAGACTGTAAGTAGCGGTAGCAATATAATGACATTTTGTTAAATACTGTATGATTGTTCATCTAGTGGAGAAAGTTACTGGTATGCTCCACGTTTCATGAGCCTCCTGTAAAACTGGTAGGTTTCTTTCTATTGGAATTATAAATTACAATTTTTAGAGGGGAAAAAGCCCCACACTTCTAAGGTGTATTACAGGACATAGAATTTTTGTAATTTAGTTGAGGTGGTAGGGGTTGCAGAAGAGTTTGACGTGAAGTGAATCACATTGTGTTCTGAACAAGATTTATACTGTAAAAGACTCTTCTGTGGAAGCAGTAACTTGTTTCATTTGCCATCTCTGCCTGGGCTCTTGCTAATAACACTGTTGGGAGGGTAGGGCTTGAAGGCCTGCTGCTACTACAGTGGGATGAGGCTTGGGAGCCTTGGACACGTCCTACCTGAGCCACTGTTGTAGAGATGTCTGAAGTGATGCCAGGAAGAGAAGCTGTTGATGAGCTCAGTGCATCAACAGTGAATGTTCCACTGTACTGCAGGGGTAGATAGAGTGGACAGAATGAAAATTCACTGCTGACTTGACTGGGTACTGGTTTTTCAGTTGTACAAAACCTATGTGAGACCTAATTAGCTTGTACATTCTTTCTTAGCACATGTACCAAACAGGTATAGAAACAGCATACATGTATCAGCAGGTTATTTTTCATGAAGATATTGATATTTCTAGGAGAGATGTTGAATATAGTTGTAATGCTAAAAAATTCTGTTGCTGTTGTCTGTCTACTTTCTTACTAATACTTTTTGATAGTTCTGGTATTTAGTGATGTGACTCTGCTAATGTGTATTAGTAGGACTAAACTATTTGTTATGGTTTAGGGCCTGAAATTGATGAAGAAGCCACTCAAGAAGACTTAGAATACAAATTGAAGGGATTCATTGATCTTACATTGGACAAAAGGTATGATGTGCTTTAAAGAAATGAATTCATATGTTGCTGGCTTACTGATAGAGTAAGGGAACTTCTTTGCATGCTTATTGAAATTCTGATTATTTCATGCTGGGGAGGACTTGTGTTTCTTTAGGATCTGAAGAGAACTTTCTCCCTCTGAGTGTTTAAATAATTGAGAATCAAATTCTCCTTTGCTAATAGTTCAAAGTAGCCTGGTTTATTGTTGTGAAATGCATCAGCCCAAATTTTTCTTTTCTTGAGGGAAGGGGATAATTTGTAATGCTTCGTACTTAACAGTATGACTGTAGATTGCTCTTCACTGGGGACTATGCAGATGGAGACTACTGTGAAGTCAGAGGCTGAGCTTTAACTGCTGTTGATTTCAAAGGAGATTTTTTTTTCTTTCAACAGTGCCAAAACAAGACAAGCAGCTCTTGAAAGTCTGAAAAGTGCTTTTTCTTCTAAAATATTATATGAATTTATAATGGAAAGGAGAATGACACTAACTGATAGCATTGAACGCTGCATAAAGAAAGGTAATTAATGTGGTTACTATTAGAAAGCAGCAATGGTGGTGAAATGCTTGTTTTAAAGAAGTTATCTTTAAGGCTTATCTGGTACTTTATAGAGCACTTAATTTTAGTTCTGTTTAACTAATTTTTTTTGGATGTCTTATTTTAACTGACCTAGAAAATTAACTGAAATAATACTGTCTATGATTTCTGAATTTCTACTTAAAGATTTTTGAACAAGCGTCTTTAAAGGAAGGAAGGAGTGCACAAGGAGATCACTCATCTTAGTATTTTAATGTCTAGGTAAGAGTGAGGAACTGTGTGCAGCTGCTGGACTGGCATGTCTTCTCTGCGTGCAGATGGGGTCGGGAATTGAAAGTGAAGAGATTTTTAAGACCCTTGGACCAGTTCTGAAGAAGATTGTCTCTGATGGAACAGCTAGTGTCCAAGCCAGGCAGGCTGTAAGTGTTTAAAAAGTTCATATATTTTGCTTGCTAGTCAGGGACAGAGGGCAGATTTAGACAATCTCGCTGTTGTGTAATCTAGAACTAAAGGTTGCTACACTTGTGTAAACAGCTAATGTTGACTTAAGTTCTGAGTGAAGCATAGCTGTTTTCACTATCTTAAAAAGCTCTACCTGAAGGTTGAATGCCATTCTCCTTCAGCATGGGGACTTCAAACAAGAAGTGTTCCATCTCTTATTTTCTCAGGTGCCTAAACTCATAATATTTCAGTCTTGTTACTACAGTTCTGACGTACCTTTCTGTATTTGTTTTAATAATAGAAGAGTAGTATTCATGCAAATATATATGAAGAAATTATTAGCAGTAGATCTAAAATTACATACTTCATACACAGATCTGGTATTTTTTTGCCCAGACATCTTAACTGTAAATCAGTAGTATACGCAAAGTATTAACTGAAGGTAATCTAAAGCTCTTCACAGTAACCTTTTGCAGAACAGCAGAGTTTTAACTGATTTCTCTTAACTTACCATTGTCTTTATTACTTTTCCTAGTGTACTCTACCTGCATTAAAATAGGTACTGCTAGCACAAAAAGTACAGTAATATTAGTTCAGTAGCAGTCACTTCTACAAACCAAAGTTATTAAAGCTTGCTCTAGCATTTTAACTTCTTTAAGTTTAGTTCAGGATGTTGTGTGGCTTGTGCAAATGTTGCTCTTGAAAATAATAGGGAAGGGACTGGTTGGTCCTTGCAATTAAAAGCTGGACTGTTCCAGGACAGACTGTTGAAGATGGTGTTTTCACACCATTTAACTGGAAGAGTGGGCACAGAGGCAGAAAGATTTCCTGCAGCTGTAAATAAATATTTTATACAGATCAGTAGTTATGACATAATTTTTGCCAGTGGATTCCAGTGGGATTTAATATAATTGGGTGAAAGGAGTGCTATGTACACTGTTTTGGAAGGACTTTGTATGTTGTACAAAAGGAAAGGTGAAAGCTTGAGTGGCATATGTTGTATCCTGAGGGAAGAGAGGAACTTAGGTCTAAATGTTATGAAGTAGCTGGGTTAAGCTATTGAGATTAATGCCTTAGCAGCTGGGGTTATAAATAAAGACTTCTATTCTGCTAAGCTCCAAATGTCAGATTTAAGCATTTTGTCAACAATGACATCACCATCAAATACTAACAATTGTTTGTTTTTTTTTGTCTAGTGTGCAACCTGCTTAGGGATTTGCTGTTTCATTGTCACCGATGACATTACGGTGAGGATAAGTAATGCTTTTTCATGTTGTCAGTTTAAGAAAAATTAAGAAAAAGTCTTCAGCAACTTCCATGTTCTTTTTTTCCTTCTCTTCAGGAACTGTACTCTACTATGGAATGCCTAGAAAGCGTCTTCAC
This sequence comes from Chrysolophus pictus, assembly GCA_037305975.1. Lineage (NCBI taxonomy): Eukaryota > Metazoa > Chordata > Aves > Galliformes > Phasianidae > Chrysolophus > Chrysolophus pictus. The sequence continues at coordinate 169,423,111 of CM074576.1, forward strand.
AAAAGCTTATCCACGAGATAGAGACACTAACGGGGTATCAAGTACACCCAGTACTGTGCTTCACATCAGTGCGCTCTTAGCATGGACGCTGTTGTTGACCATTTGTCCAATGAATGAAGTAAAGAAGAAAATTGAAATGTGAGCATTTTTCTGCAAAACTACATTTGTAATTATCTTTTTTTATGTGCAGTGAAGTAATGTCAACAATGTGTTAATGAAATATGACTAATTCCTTAGGCACTTGCATAAACTTCCAAGTATGCTGTCTTGTGATGATGTCAACATGAGAATAGCTGCTGGAGAAACACTAGCTCTTCTGTTTGAGCTGGCACGCGAAACAGATGCTGTAAGTATTGGTTTGCTGTTTGATTGCGTTGAAGTGATGACAACAAATGCTTTAACCTGTGTTCTGTAGCATCTCTGATATCAGTAAGCGTCATGTAATTCCCAGGGTGTGTTCTTGGTAGCAGGATGACCCCAATATAATTGGATGTATAGCAAGACTTCACTGCAATTGAACTGTAATTTTTACGCTGACTTCAGTGGTGCACAACAGGACTAGATTAAAAATAAAATAATGCCACATAAGAGTAACTAGAAATACAATATGTAAGCTTTAGCACTTAAATCGAATATCAGCTTTTTAAAGAGGAGAAAATATCCTTGGAAGTAGTTCTTGTTTTTTTTTTTTCCAATGTAAAACACAATTTGCTATAATGGGAATATTCATTAGATGTTTACTGTTTGGAAATGAGTTCTAATGACTCGTAACCTGCACCATTCTGTTTTCAGCTGAAAATCCATCCTTCTGTAAAACCAATGTTTACTTCTAGTACTGTTTTTTGGTATCCTTGAGAGGAATAGCTAGTATTGTATAACACACAGCACCTCTATCTGTTGTGGTCAGTTTGCAAATTAAGAAGGAATATTTTGAGTAAGGATATACAATACACTTAACACTACAAAATTTGATAGGATGTGCTGATGCTTCTGTATAATTTCAAGCAGTAGGGAATTGAGTCTCAGCTGTGGAAAGAAAGTGAAACCAGAACTTGATCTTTTACTTGGTCAAACTGTCTGCAAATAACTATAAATTCATTAATTAATAAATTAGTATTTTCTCTAATCCTGTTCTATTTCATTGAGGAAAAGCCCCCTTAATCACTACAAGTAATCTTTGGATCCTTAAAAGCCAGGCAAATTAAAAATATTTTACCATTGATAAGTTTAATTCAAAAAGCAAGCAGTAGGTTCAGTCCAGTTGGTTGACATGTTTAGATGAGATGCTTGTTTTTACATAAGTGGCTTATTCATCCAGTTCAAGTGCACTGAGCTAGTTAATAGAGGGAAGAAAATATCTCATGCTGAAGAGTGATGCATTTAAAAAAAATTCCTAACGATTTTCACATTTCCTACTTCATACAAGATTTATGACTACATTTTCCTTAATGTCAGTCCAGTAGCATCTTGTGATCCATCTCCAGAGGCATGAACTCTGTGCTAATGACCTGAAAGTGCCCTCAGCTTATCAGCAGGATTGCCAGCCAGGTTCAGCAGATCAGTTAGGCAGTTTGAGGCCCTTGGAATTGTGGAGCAGAACAGCTTGACAGGTATATGTTTATATGCGTAGTGAAGGAGCTGAAATGTTTCATGGGGCTCTAAAACCAGCACAGAGTTGATAGTTTCCAATTGGATAAACTGGTGACTCCATTCTTACTGGCTTGAAGGTCTTTAGTGACATCCCTGCCTCTCTAAATAATGAAATATCAGCCTGTAGAGGTCTCCATGTCCAGAATTTGGAAAGATCAGTCTCTTGGAGGGACAGATACTGAGACCAGAAACTTAAAAATGTTTTCTTAATTTTTTGTTTGATTTTCCTTTTTTGTGTGTGTGTGTGTAACAGGATTTCTTTTATGAAGATATGGAACTTCTAACAGAGAAACTGCGAGCTTTAGCTACTGATGGAAATAAGCACAGAGCCAAAGTAGATAAAAGAAAGCAGCGATCTGTGTTCAGAGATGTTCTGAGAGCTGTTGAGGTAATTCTTCCATCTTACTTAAGTGCTTGATTATAACTGTGTAGTGTACAAATGAATCAAAATGCTTCTATGGTGAAATAGAATTTCTGAGAAAGGGGCAGAGAATTATTTTAAACATGATTTCAGATTATTCTGCTAGTTTATGTTAAACAGAGCTGCTTTTAGGAATGTATAAAAGTCAAATTTTACTTTCTTAACTTGGCTTTCCTTTTGAAGAGGGCTTTTTCTGGTTAAGAGGTTAAGCATCGTATTAAACACTAAATTCCTTTTATTTTGTACCACAAACAGATTTTTTAATACGAAATTTTGCAGTACATTCAGGCTATTTTAAAATATTGTAGAATCTTGTAATGAATCGATATGTGCATAATGAACAAAAAGAAGTGTAGAAGTGAGACAGATTCCTCTGTCAAGAGCCAAAGAAAAGGTTGTGTATTGGTAGGTGGGGGTTGTTGTCCTAATTCTTGTGCATCGCAGAAGCCAACGAGAAGGCTTTGAAGTTATTTGAATTGACCTTTGAGACTACCTGCAGAGGAATCTGACCCATTTACTGGCAACTCTTATGTCCCACTGTTACCAGTGTAGCTCTCTTCAAGGTGGGATATAAATTTGACACGTACAGTGAAAGGTGACCCGTGCTTAGAACTATTTTTTCTGGAGATGTGCCCAATTCTTTAAGTCAGATGAAAGTCAGTTACATATTCTTTAAAAGCTTTCTGACTTGAGAAACATAACCTTCAAGTCTCTAGATGAGATTTAACTTCTGGTACATGTTGGCTTATGAATTGATAAGACTTACAGAATATACATGTTACATTATTTGTGAAATTTTGATGTCCAGAATGAGCCTGATGAAAATAAAGTACTGGAGAACATTTAAATTGAAATCGAAGTGCTTTTTCCTTTCATTTTGGACAGGAGCGAGACTTTCCTACAGAGACAGTGAAATTTGGACCTGAGCGCATGTATATTGACTGCTGGGTTAAAAAACAGACTTACGATACCTTTAAGGAGATTCTGGGGTCAGGGATGCAATATCATCTGCAGGTGAGCTGCTGTTTGATACATGCTCAAACTGCTGTTATCTAGGGATTGTCTCTTCCCTGTCTGGTAATTGAAACAGAGGCCCAAAATCATGGGTGGAACTAGTTAAATTTGTTTTTCATGTTAACCAGTTTTATAAGACATCAGTTATAAAAAGTAATTAAAAAAAAATTGTTTTGAAACACTTTGCTGTTCCTTTCAATTTGGCAAAGTAAAAGCCCTGCTTGCCTGCCTGTATCTTGTATCAAGATGTATTTTCATATTCTCCTGAATTTTGTTTCAGTAGAACAGTGTAGTCAGATGGCTGCTACAAAGCAGTGTCCATTTCTAACTAACGGAAGTGTGGGCCCGTAATAAATATCCTAAATTTTTCAAATGTAACTTCTACAAGCAGATGCAACAAATGAGTGTGTTGTGAAACATACAGGTCTGTGTCCAGTTACTTAATCTCGTGTACAGGATGTAGCAGAACAGTGTCTTACTTGCTGGGATATATGAAAATCAGTGGGGGTGGTTGTGCTTTCTCCCAGGAGGACAGTTTTAGTTCTTGGCTGTCTCCTGATAGAAGGAAGAAGTGTTCCCTGGCGTAATTGCAAGAGATTTCTTACTGGGATACTGGTATTTCTTAATAGCCCTTTTTTACCCTTACTGGAAGGGAAGCATGCTATGTGATATGTTTTTTCTTTAGTCAAATGACTTTCTCCGGAATGTGTTTGAGCTTGGTCCACCAGTCATGCTAGATGCTGCAACTCTTAAGACGATGAAAATATCCCGATTTGAAAGGGTAGGTTATTGCACCTTCATGTATTTATGTATCATGCTAGTTCTCCTGAATTAAGTAGTGTTCAAGTCATAGACTTTAGAAGATGTAAGCTTTAAGCTTGTACCTTGAAACCAAGCCCTGTATTGTCCTGCATGAAACTAAGTCTTGCTTGTAGTTGTCTCTGAGCTCTTCAGCTTTTACATTGGCACCTTCTTCTGCTGTCCTCCCAAGTGTGGATCTGAGGATTGATTAGTTTGCTGATTTATTGTCTGATTTATGCTCCATACATGTGATGTGTGAGCTCTTACGAAAGCACTAGGTTTTTGGGTGGGAATGTTCAGGAAATAGTATAAACTGAGTCTTTATAGAGACAGTTTCTTTCTCACTAGAGAGTTGAAGATATTGGGAGGATGGATGCCTTTGTTATGTTGGCTGTGCAAACATGAACATGTACAAATGTTTTATACAGTTCCCTTTAAATGTTTGCATATTAAAATGAATTTGAGGGACGTCAACCTTTTGAACAACTGTGTGATTAATTTAATTTCTTTTTATTTTGTAGCACTTATATAACTCAGCAGCATTCAAGGCTCGGACAAAAGCAAGAAGTAAATGCCGTGACAAAAGAGCGGATGTAGGGGAATTTTTTTAGATCTCTGTGGAGCTTAATTTTAAGTCTTTGATAATGAAAATAAATTTGTAACCTTTGAATGACTTTTTTAAATTTCAATAGTCACAGCTTGCACTTGTGCACAGGGATATTGTATAAAATCTGTAAATAGAATGCATGTTGCTCAGTTGCATATACACTGTACATAGATATAAGACTGGGTGTGGGGTACATTATAACACTTGGATTAAGTGTAACTTAATCCAAACCTGAACATATTGTAACTCAACTGTTAAATGGGGTGCATACATGTAATCAACTGCCATGTGTCAGATTTGATTACTTCCTTTATAGTAAGATAAATTAAATATTCATTGACCAAGTGTTTGGGTAAGATTGTGTTAATATGGAAGGATGAACTTGTTCATGTGAAATGATTTTTAGTACCTTTTAAAACTTTAAGTGGCAGATGAACAAATAAATTCCTCTATAGTATGAACTTACGTGAAGGGAACTGTGGAGTTGAATTACCTTCACTCACAAGGAAGCAGTAAATAAGATACTTGCCTCAGTGTAAAATAAAGATTCTTATGTTTTGAAATCAGGTGTTTAATTTTTGGAATAAAGATGTTTCTCACTGTCTTCTTTGTCTTAATCTGATTACTGCTCTGATGAAAAGTTGAAGTGCTGGCGCAACCTAAATGGTGAAAGAGAGGGGTTTATTTTACACACAACTATTGTTGCTTGCCTGTTGCAGCATGTGGCCAAGGTAGTCTTAACTGTGTTACCTGAAACGACTGCTTTGTTTGGGAGCTGTATCTTGTATATAATCTGCATAGCAGTCGGTTGTTGCTTTCTTATCAGTTTAGCAGTGGGCAGCAATCTGCCGACTAAAGGTCAAACATTTCCTAGTTTTGGTGCTACAAAATATCTCTTGCCTGATCGGAGTCATTCTAAATGCTGTTCCATATTGAAAGCCACCTCCTACCTCCAGTTTCCTTCTCTAGAGGACTGAAATGTGCCAATAACAGACTTATGTGGGGACAGTGAGGGAGTTTATGTGAAGACCAAGATCAGCCAGAGCTTCTGCTTCAGACGCTCTGCAAATGCGACTTGTTTCAGCATCGTTAGTTCCCACAAGCCTGCTAGTCTCTGGCTGTGGGTGGTCACCTTTGGTGAACTTCACCAGCATAGAGTAGCACTTCTGAGAGTTTTATGTGCTTCCGGAGTTTTGCAAAGTATCCAGTGCCTATGTGCAGATGGCTGGACACGTGGTTCCCCTTTCCCCCAGAATGCTGTAGGTGCCAGCTGCAGGGACTGGGATGGCGTCCAAGGCTGCTAGAGTGGAGGAGATGGGCTGGGCTGCTTTGCTGCCTGCTCAAGATCTGGTGATGTTTTAGACTTTTTCAAGCTTAGAACAGGGGAGTGTTAAGTCTTTATCTTACAGTTAGGATGGTGTCAGGAATCTTTCAGGGATAGAAGTGGGATAATATGTATATTTTATATATATATATAGAATATATATATATATATTTTTTTTTTAATTTTTGCTTGTCCTTGTTTAAAGGGAGGGTTTCTAGGGGACCGAGCAGGAAGGGAGCAAGCTGCATTATTGGCACAGCTACTGATAGTGCAGCAGCAGAGATTGTCACCTTATAGAGGGGAACTGAGTCAGTAGGTGCATCACCTTGTGATCTTTTCTGAAAGAAAAGTATATTCGTGGTCAGTTTAAAGTAGATCAATGTTGTGGAAGTAGAGAATTGCTTGAGAAAGGATTTGTTGTTTTGACCCATGCTCCCTGTTAGCATCAGCTGCCTGTCAATGGTGTGCTGTAACATTACGTTCTGCAATGTTAGCAACAGAAACATCAATTGAAAGATCTTTCCATGAACCATCAGTACTTACAATCAGCTTAGAGTTTATTTTCTGGATGCTGTACAAATCGGTCCAGGTGGTAATATACTTGAATTTGTAAGGTGTTGGAGGAGGAAAGTAACTTTTCCAGTTGATGCCTTTAAAGTACATACAACTGCAGTAATGTAGAAATGACTTCTGCATAGCAAACTTGTTACTCATAACTACAGTAATATTGCTATGACATTTTTTCGTAGCAAACTAGTTTTAAAAAGGAATCATAAAGCAAAGGTTTAGTGAAATATTGATCTTCAATAACACATTACTTTACTTTTCCATTATAGGATATTTAATGATTCCAGTATATTAAAGAGCTGTGCATATGCTGATTTCCTTTTAAACAGTTCAATACGGTGAAGTCAGTGTGCTTGGCTGAGATTAACGCTAAATATAGATCGAAAGAGACAGTCTGTTTCATGACTGCCTTCATGGGTCCTGCAGGGGCTGACAGGCTCCTATGGGGCTAAAAGTGGAGGGGAACAGCAGTACAAGTTTTGCTCTGGGGCTTTGGCACGGGCTGAGTTCCTCCATACTGGCCTTTTACCTGAACGTGGCTATGTTGTAAGTAACATTTCATTTTCCTGTTATTTTAAATCCTTCTAAACTGTTTTTTTGTTTGTTTGTTTGTTTTTGTTTTTGTTTTTTTCCCCTGTTAAGAACTTTCAGTGTCTTCACACTAAGTTCTCGTTTTATTACCACAATCTAGGGAGAAATTTAGAAATCAAATGAGGAAAAGTTCTTTAAAGCAGGTTAAAGTGCGAGAAAGACTGGCAAAGCATAATCAATCCAATATGGTTTTTTTTGTTGGAAGACTCATCAATACCTTTGGCCAGTGACACTGATGTATGCTCTCACATTTACTTGAAATATCACTGGAAAATAAAACATAGGGTTTCCTTCACCGCAGTTACATGCACAGGGAGGAAGTTGGTTTTAAATAATAATGAAATTAGAAATGTATAATTCCACTAATAGTAATGCATGAAAGGTACTCACATTTATTACAGCTCAAGCTGTTAAGGAGAGTCTTTCCTGAAGCTGCAGAGAGGTACTAATCAGAATATCCCAGAGAAATAACTGCTCTTTGGAAGCTAAAAATAACCAGAAGCATTTGTGCATGAGATGGTAGCCTTGAGCATGCTGTTGTAGGAATGCATGGCTCTGTATGGCTGCAGCTGGCCATGAGTGTGCTTGTGGAGGGACAGCAGTGAGAGTGCAGGTGGCAGTGGGGCTGGCCGAGGTGTGATCTCACATCGTGTGACATTCCAGGGCAATGGAAGTGCATACAACCTTCTGCCTGAAGCTACTGCTGCACAAAGGGAAGTCAGGTGCTAGGTACAGTTCACCACTGCTACCTTATTTTTGTGTTTCTCAACAATTCTGAAGGGAGAAAAAACAAGCTGCAAGCTTTTCTTATGCTCTATTAAATATAAGTGTAAAAGTATACGTGTAGGCCTGTCAGTTTAAGCACTCACTGTTCAGTGCTTTAAACTCAGGGAATGCTTGGCTATGTGCTCAAATCTGAGGGAATTGTGGCAATCTTCTCTTGTAAGGGAGAGGTGTTTTCTATAGCCATTTATGCCTGTATTCCTCAAACATTTTAGTTGGGTTTTCCAGTGAAGTGCTGAGTTAGGAATCCAATTACAATGTTTTTAATTTATTGGAGATGGACAGAGGGAGTGGCATGTCAAGGGGACGATTCAACTTATCTAGGATTCAGAAATCATCTGTAGGTGCTTAACATCTTTCATCAGGGTGAGGCTTACATCTCATGAATTGTTGAGTTGTGTTTGGCAGGCAAGACTGAACTTGGGGGATTTGATAAAATATACAGTGTGTAAGATTTGTTCAACATTAGGGCTAAAATAACCACTGCAAGCTCCAGTTTTACATTCATTGGCAAGGAAAGGTATTTTTAGACTGCAATTCTAAGGTCTGGAAAGACTTATCTAGATAGGAAAGGAGATTTCCTGGAGAAACACATTTTTCTTCAGTAACTGCAATGGGAGCTTTTGGTGACCAGTGTGGTCTAAGTTGACTGCATCCCTTTATGGCTAGAACTGTGTGCTTCAACACATACAGGAGCTTGCTTAGGTAGTGCGTATTCTTTCTATACAATCTTCATAGCTGAATTTGTATAATCACTGAAACATTTCACGCATCCACACTGCAGTGACACAGTTCCTTGTTATGCCTCAATCAGTGTTTTTCTTAAGGCAAGGGGTAATGGTCTGAAGAAAAGGTTTTGTCATCAGACTTTAACTCATCCATAATTCACATTTATATGAAGTACAACTAATATATAATTTTTTTCTCCCCATTATTCACAAATTATAACTTCACAGTGACACTACAAGGTGCATAGACAGACCTATATTCTTGCTTATTCTTACCTCCTATACCCATACTTGCTTTCTGGCCCTCAGAAGCCTGGTCTCATCACTGAATAGTTTGGTGCTGAAAGTGCAGGTTCTATGTGACATCCTTACTGTTGATGCTAGTGAAGATTTGGCTTTCACTGTGGTCAGGTATCACTCTTCATCTTAATAAGTATCCACCAAACTAGAAAAAGTTATACGATTGAATATCTAACGCCCAAATAAATACTAGTGAAACAGATATTCTCTCTTCACACATACATATATGCATACATATGTGCAATTATATGCATATATGTGTACATATGTGCATTCACAGGTACACAGATACGATGTAGAAATGAAGCTTTGTAAGAATATATAACAGATGCTACACACTGGGTTACCCATGCCTTCAAGTGTGCTGGTCCTTCAAGTCCCTAAATTTTAGGGCTTGTTATAGCTGCTTCTCAGATCAGGACACCTACTATTAGCAGTCGGTTTACAACTTTATAACTTTACTTTTTAATTATTATTTCTTCTAGATACAATGGAGAAAACTTCTTTGGAAATTAACCTCCCCAATACTGATGAAGAAAGAAAGCTTTACGTAGTTGATTCCTTAAACAACCTAAACAAACTAAATGTTTGCCCCGATGAATTCCAGCGTCCTCTGGGTATGTATGACAATGTTGTGTGTTTATTCTTTGCACACAAATAAGCTATAAAACAAATGGAAAACACTAACAACATCGTATTGCACAGGTGTCAACAGCCCAATAGATGAATATGTCAAACTCTGCATTGAAAATTTTAAGGGAAAACAAACAAACAAAAAAAAAAGGCATAGTTTACACCAGATGAATGGTTTAGCTACTGCTGGTGACAACTTCAGGTGTCAGGTTCTAGGAAATCCCTACATTTGACTAAAGATTCACCGTGAAGCCTGAATTTGTCTCTCTTTTCTACTTGGATCCATCAGACAAGGTAATTTCTCTAATACTGGGCAGTCTACGCTCCTTCCATCGATAGCATTGCAACTCTTCCTGAGCACTAAAATTCACTTGTGGCAATAGAAATGCCAGTGAATTTCTGTTCATTCTTTTAAGACATATCTCCTAAGGACTCAAATATGAAGCTTCTTAAGAGGCTTTTAAGCATTTTGATTCACAGAATCTCTTTAGTTTCAGATATGAGCTCTCCCACTTCTACTGCTTTTCGAATCATAAAATCATAGAATATCTCCAGTTGGAAGGAATCCACAAGGATCATCGAGCCTAGTTCCGGGGTCCACATTGTATCACCCCAAACTCAGACCATATGCCTGAAAGTGTTGTTCAAACACTCCTTGTACTCCAGGAAGATCAGTGCCATGGCCATAGCCCTGGGGAGCCTGTTCCAGTGCCCACCACCCTCTGGTGAAGAACCTTTTCCTGGTATCCAATCTGTACCACCCCTGACACATCTTCATGCCATTTCCTTGGGTTCCTCCACTGTCACCAGGGAGTAGAGATCAAGTTTTATTTACTGTAATGGCAAATTTGACTGAAGAAAAGGTATGGAACTACAGAATGTTTGGGATTCAAAGGGCCATACATTAATAATCCTTCTAGTTAAATAGCTTAATATATAAAATATATCTTTCCAGATTTAAATAACTTTCTCCTACTCAACAGTAAATAAAAGGTAGCCTAATGCATATTTTATGCATCCACTTGTAAAGTGCTTTGTATTCTTTTAGGACTATTCTTTTTAACACAGAGAATTGTCTTTTTTAATGTTTTTTAAAGCTTAGAAATTCTGTAGGTAAGATAGGTAAGATAAATAGATGAATTTGCCTTATTCAGCAGCATGAAACTCTGGTTCTCTTGCCAGAAAATCAGTGAGAGCTGTGTCGTACTTTTCAGTTCAGTAAATACTACATTCTCATGAACAATCTGTTTAGCAGTATAGCAGATGCCCAGTTAGGTTAAAAAATGATGTTTCAGGAGTGTTGCAGTACTCATGGCAATCCTTTCAACCAGTAGCTCAATATGACCTGGCATAATCAAACACATTAGCATGTTAAAAGCTATTTAGAATGTAAACACATTTGGATTGCCTTGGTAGCAGCCATGCAAAAATTTGTGTGTTTTAAACAATAAAATGTTTTCCCATTCTTTGCAGCATAACAAGAGTCTGTGTTCAGTGATTCTTTGCAGCACTATAGCCTGGCAAGCTCAGCCAGTAAGAAGCATTCATCATGCAGAGCAAGCATGGAATATTTCTGAGAACTCTGTTGATAGCTTACTGTTCTTGAGAGACAGTAGTAGCAGGAGGTTGCCTTCCTTTTTATTCTAATTAGAAAGCAATGTTGGTGCAGGTGCATAGTATATGATACATTTGTTATGAATGCTAAGGGAAAACACACAATCCCTCCCAAATACTAAAAAATTTAATCTTACCTGAAGCAGGAGCATGTTAAATGCATTAAAGAAAAACTGAGATATTCCCAAAGATCTCCTGTTAGTTCAGCCAATTGCTCAGCCCCAGGTTTGTTCATTGCTGAGGTGCTACTATGGCACATGCATCCTTCCCTCAGGTTTATCACTACAGGCTCAATTGCAAAACTGTCAGATTTCTACCATGAAATCTCATGAAATTTGCATGAACTTTCTCATGGTCTTCATTTGACTTCATATATTATCATTAGGGCTTATTGCCACATTTCATAGGATCATAGAATTTGTCATGCTTATTCTAATGAAACTGAACAAACTTTATCACTAAATGACTTGTCATCTCTTTACAGATGAGGATGTTGAGAGCACCGCTGGTACTAGAGAGGACGTGACAGGGAGTAAAACAAGAAACCAGTGCTACTTCTTCATTGCCTTCATTCTTACTTTGATTGTCAGTTTGGCAATTGTTTCATTTGTAATATTCTTAATAAGTAAGTAAAGCAAACAGTGATTCTTAAGAATTTGGGAATATGGGGAAGAACTTTGCTGAAATGTGTCATGCTATTTTATAACATCCTACTGCTGTACATGCATGACTAAAGTCTTTAGCTAGATGTGAGCAGTGGGTCCTGGGTGTAACAGCACAGGCCTCTGTTCTCTGAGATACAAGGCACAACTTTGTTCTTTGTGCAAAGGTTTTGTGAGCTTAAACAGCTGTCAAGAATTTAGCTCAACAGTGTGAAAGCGTGTCCCTGAAAACTCCGACTGGAAATGAAATTAAATTTTTAAGACAACTATATGGCAATGAGTAAGCTTTGTATGTTTCCGGAGGAAATTCAGTATTGGTGGCTTTCCACTGAAAGTGGAATTACACTAAGGCTAGCACCTAAATCAAGGTCCTTTAAGATATTATCCTTTATTCAGAAAGACCTGAAAACTGCAAGCTAAGAATTGATCGGAAAGTGTTTGGAACTAAGAAAACCTCAAAAAAAATCAGATAAGATCTATCAAAATTGTCACATAGCATCAAGTCTGTAGACATATTTACTACCCCACTTGGGCTGGAATGATTGAGATAGATCAGTTAATGTTGCTGAGTTCATAGCTACAGGTGGCCTTACTTTATGGAGCCTTTGTCATCTTGGGGATTTCTGTACTCTGCATTGGACAGCATGAGGTATGTTATTTTAATGCACAAGTCCATTTTGAAAGAAATGTAATCCATGAGAAATTAAGATTACTTTTACTCTATAGTAGGAAATTCACTGGAATTTAGCAAAAATCCTTTTTTCCTTCTTGAGAGGAAATCCTAAACCTTGATTGAACTTGCTCACAAGCTCACAAGCAACAAAGCATAAGACAAATACACGAACAAAACATTAACTGGCATGATTGTAAAACACTAATTAAAACATCTACTATTTGAATTTCAGATATATTTAACGGGCTGCTGCTAAGCGTGCAGATAAATGAGTAATGTGCCCCTCAAGCAGAAAAACTGTAAAATAACTAATAGTGAAAAGGTTACTTGAAGGATTAAAGAAGTTCACTTGGGCTTGGAAATGGTATGAACCTGTGCTTTTAGAAGCTAACTACTGTTAGTGTTTGTCTGAGACTATGCTTTAAATCCATAGGCATAGACTTGTTTTGCAATGGCACCACTAGAATTAAACTTTTGTTGTCTTCAAAACCCATGGGTAAATTTTGTCAGCCTTAGAAGGATGAAATAAAAATAGCTCCAGAAGTGTATATAATGGGTATTGCATACTGGTGTTCCAGAGGAACACTGCCTTTCAACGCCAGCATTTGCTAGAATTCTCCTTGAACATAAATGCTTTACGAAAACAAATGCTGTGGCTGTAGCCTTTGTTGTGCTTTACTAAGTGTGCTTCTAGAAAAATATAGGTGAGTAGTGCCCAGAAATAGCAACTTGGAGCCATTTAATAGCACGTTTTCTCATGGACACAAACAGAATGGATACACTCCTGGAGACTGCAAAATTTGTCTGAGTAGGTTGTATTATACTGCTCTGCAGTTAAAAAAATGATAATAAACACTTAAAGAATTCAGTGAGCAGGCTATTCCATCAGATGCCTAACTTTTTCCAATTGGACTCTGCTTTTGTTTTCCTGTTTAATATTCTCTCCTGTCATAATTCTCAACAATCGTACATAGGAATGCAAAAGAGGGTAGTGATGCTTTTAATTTAAATGCTGAAAATTTAATGTGATATATTTTCCTTTCCAAGTTCAAACTAGAAACAAGATGGACCAAATATCAAGCAGACTCATATCTGAAAGGAAGAACATAGAAGAGCTTAAGAAAATGAACAGTATGATACTAAAGTATCTAAATCAATCAGAAATGAAGGAAAAGGAAAGATACTTCTTCACACAGTCTCCTGAACTTCATGATTACTTCTTCACCCATCCAGAGATGAAAGTTTCTGGAAAATAGATCTACTTTGGAATGAAATTCAGCATCACTTTATTCACGTACTCAGATGTTTTCACGATATACAGATTACTGTAACATTCTGATATGGTCACAGGAACATTACAAAGGCTATCTGAATGAAAAATATTAGAAAAGGATATTCGATTCTGTTTGATGTGAACACAGATTTTGAAAAATAAGCCCACTATAAACAGTGAATGGTCAACAATTTTCAGTAGTTTTAGATTCTCTGTGCATTGTAAATTACAGGGCTAAGGGCTTAGTTTCACTTCAGATGTAAGCGATCACACAGAATAATGATTTTTATTCAAGTGATCCATGCATGGCCTTGTTGACTTTGGAACAACTTCTGTCTTTGCTTCTATATTATTTGTATTCAAGAATAACTGCAGATTTCATCACTTACAAATAAATTCAGTTTTGCCACTGAGTTTGTGGTCTGTATTTCTGTGTGTCTGAACAGATTGACACCACTTCTGAAAAAAAAAAAAAGAAGAAAATTCCAAAACCAATAACTAAACCTGACTAAGAACTAATCCTTCCATAAAACATCATATTGAGCCCTAATTACTAAGAACTGAAAGTGGGAGTCATATTGTCTTACATGGGAAATAGGCTTAGATAACTTTGTCTGGTAGCATCTCAATACTGCTTGCATGTTCTACTCAGTATTTGTTGGCAGCTGTTGGGGGGAAGACCAAGTGTTTTTATAAAGTGATATGGGGAAAATGATACATGTACTCTTCCCTATGGTTGCTGTTGGCCACTGCCAGAGAAAGGCCACAGGGCCAGATAAAGATCTGCACTGAGTGTTCCTGTTTTGAAAAATGGTCCAGAGTAAAAGCAGTAGCTGCTGCTTTCTCAGTTTGACTTCACACAGCTGTGGAGACCAAGACCCAAAAGTGCAATCATATAAGGAACTGGTGGGTAGCTTTGTCATTTTAGTATTCAGATTCCGATATGGTATGCACACTAAGAAGCCACCTCAGTTACCAGTAAACGAATTGGTTACTCCCCTCCCAGCAGTGAAATGGCAGCTGACATTCAGCACCTTCTCTTTTACTTCAAGTTCTCTTTTCAATCAAAGCTTTTTTTTTTTTATCTCTCCTGGACAAGTTCATAAAAATAGTCACCTAGGTCCACAACATGCAATGCAGTCTCCTTTCCCAGAATGAACAATAATCCTTGCTGTGGTTACTCTGTTGCCTACATGTACTGTAGAAGTGAAGAAGAACTAGATCTGGGAATCTTTCTTGCTATGACTTTACCTGGATTTGCCCACTGATTCCTAGGAGTCCCATTCCTTCTAAGAGGAATATTTTGGCTTACATCTATGTTTTGCATCACCTTCTTCCTATTTCTTGAGCACTGTTTTTCTTTTCCAGCTGTATTACTGACAAGTCATTCACATGAAAACCATGAGTTTTGGCTGTAAGAGCTTATTACTCCTGCTGTTAATTGTCAGCTGGAGTCTTAATTATCTACTCTGGGAATCACAAGCGTTTGTTACAAAGATAATTTTAATACCAATAAGAGAATGATAAAAGTGTAGAATATGTTGCAAGAAAAGAAACCCTAAAAGACCAGAATAAATATCTTCCGGTAAGTGCTGTTAAATGATGACAGAAAAAGTGTCATACAACGAAGAACATGAAACTCATAGTGCTGCTTCTCTGTTCACCAAGCTGTCAGCTGCTTTTAATGGCAGTATTTTCATCTCTCCCACTCATCTTGTAGCTACCATAACCGCTTTCAAGCTACTGTCTCACCCTTACACGCATCTGTACTTGCCAGCCAGGGAGAAACAGTTCTAGTATTTGGCATCCAGTGTATCTCAAACACATGGATTTGGCACATCCCTTAATTTAACTGCAGCTATCAGAGATGTCTGTGCTTCTCTAGAAACTGACACCAATAGCCTGTAGATTTTTTCTGGCAGGAGATGGTGTAAATAAAATGTGCTATATCAACAGTCAACAGAAATTGAAACTTCCTCATGTCTCTGCTGTTGTCGTCAACTACTGTTAATCTGTTATTCAATCAATAATCACAAGAAATCCACTTTTTCTGTCCCTTCTTTTGACTAGAAAAGTTTTTTTCCCCTTCATAATTTGAGCTTGTGAGGTGCTGAGTACCCTCAGCTGCCACAGATTTATATAGGACCAGCAATAGCAGGCATGCTTGGTACCAAAGGGGCTGAACCCCCAGTTCATACTTTTTATATTTAATTGCTACTTCTCTTGCAGTGATTAGTGATTTAGAGCAGAGATATAAAAAGTGCAGAGGTCCAAGGAAATCTTTAAGCCTATCTTAGTAATACTGTTGAAGTATGCCTGCTTTTGGACTGTCTTGTGTACAGGGGGACATGGTGTAGCACTGCATACAGCTGCTCAAGTTGCAAATATCCATTTACAGTGAGGGCAGCTCCCATTTGAGAAAAGAGTGAGGGCTAAGATGGACATGTTGACAGTGAAGTGCCACAACCACTCCACCAATGCTTTCTGAAATATCTTCAGAAGAAGAAAACAATGACTACTTCATGAATATGGCTCATTTAGTGATGGTGAGATAGTCCCAGACAAACAAATACTTGATTTAAAATCTTCTCCAGACTTGAACCTGAAGTAAACCAGCTCATTCCAGGGCTCCATAATCTTGAATAAGTAGTTACCTGACTAGTGAACTCTGAGCTCCAGCAGCACTTCGCATAACTAACGTATAGTATATCTTACAATTTATCTCCTGTATATGTGGATAAGATCTCTATCATGGTGCACATCTCATGAGTCTGCAACATCTAGTGGTGTGACAAAGAAATATCCATGCAGCAAGATGAGCTGATGGTAATAAATAAATTCATCTTACAGTAGTTACAGTCATTTGCCAGTACTGCTTCTTTCCATTTTCTTTAATTTGCAGACTATAGAGGCATCTATCCAATGTCACTGGCTTTTCAGTGTTTATCTGAGTCCACTGTAAATCAATCCGACATGCAAAGGGGTCAGATAGATTTAATAACATGCCATCAATGCTCATCTGCACCAACAGGTGCAACTACTATAATTACTGAAAAGGCAACTTGACTTCAGCAAATTTTCTGTGGAATAGATCTGGGCAATACTAGAAACATTCTGATAAGTAAAGAAAAACACTTGGAAGACCTAACCAAGAAATTATCTTCGGCTTCCATCAAAGGCATCGCAGAATCTGTCCTTGAAATGCTTGGCTGAATCTTCAGGCCACCAAGTAATATCAGTGTAAAGTCCTGTGGAAAATCTCTAAAACTGTCTTCCATGTCTTAATCATTGGTGCATTGCTTAGTTCTGAAGAAGGAAATTGTGTTTAGTTTGCGTTTGGAATTAGGGAAGTAGAAGTGCTTGCTAAAGAGGGTGCAGAATATGCTGGAAGATAGACAGCTCTACTTCCTTGCTAGGCAAGTTCCCCTGCTTCAAGAGAAGCCTACGTGACCAACGTGATAAGGGACAGGGTCTCTTCAGCCCCCAGCTGAAATGGAAGGAAGGGTCAATGCTATTCTTTCTCCTTCCATGCATCTGCATGTGGTGAATCTCACTGTATAATCAATGAAAATTATATAAAGGAATATTATATAATCAAATAATATTAAGATGTTATAATTACAAAATACGCAAGAGAGCTAGGCACAGCGAGACAAAGAGAATAAATAGGATGCTTACCTGTATCGTGGGCTCACTCAGGAAACTTCAGTGGAGTGGACCTTCCAAACAGAGAGAGATCCTTCCCCCCTGGTAGTTAGCTCTTAAATGGGTCTAGGAGAGGTGGAGCCAGGCTCCACCCCTTCCTGCAGCACAGGTGAATTGCTTTCACTTGTGCTCCCAGGGCTGACTCATTGCTCGCCTCAGGTGATAATCAGAGGTTCAGGCCGTGACTCAGCAGTTCCCATACACCCACCTACTCCTACATTGCAGGTAAACTACAGATATATATGAAAAACATCTCTATTTGGCAATAAATATAAAGGACTACAACTCAGCACTCAGGTGTGCACCAGCCACCTGAATATTACTGGACCAGAGATTACACTGAAACCAAGGGTGGTGATCCGAGTTTTCTTTCCCTGCTATCTAATCTCCATTTTCTCTCGTGCTTTCTCTCTCTCCTTCTCTCTCTCTCTTTTCAAGTTATATTATAGTGTAATGCAAGGCTTATCATTATAGCTTGTTGGCAGTAAGGCATAGATATATATGGATATACGCTACATCTTGTGCTAATCATTGTAGTGTGATACAAATAAATATTCAACCAATTGTTCTGTGTCATTCCACCTAAATTTAGAGGGAAATTAAAAGCTCAGCAACACTGACTCGATTGTGTCATACCTAAATGTTGTGTTGTCTCCTTTTGCCCTGCTTAACTGTGAGAAGTTCCGTCCTTTGTTCCTGATGTCCAGAATAGTTCACGTTTTTTGTTAATAAAAGTGCGGACTGTTGTATCTGACCCGATGGAACTATGCGTGAAGATAATATACAGTAATAGATAATAGAGGGCTAACACAGGCATTTTCTTGCCTCTTCTGGGGTAAAACTATCATGAGAACACCAGGTTGAACAAGGTCAGCTTCCAATGCAATGTCAGATTTGGTCCTGTGCTCAAGCAAATAGAGCTCAATGGATACAAGCACAGTGCAAGAGCTGAGGAAATAATTATTTCTAGAGATAGTGTCTATGAAACTATAAGAGGTTGGGTAAATTCAGGCAGTGAGCATCTTCAGGAGATGAAGATGAACAGATGAATATGGGGGAGGGAGGTGTGGGGAGGATTTTGAGAGGCAATCAAACTCATCCCTTTGTCTGACAGCAGCATCAGATAAACTTAACTCATTCCTGACCGTTTCTCGTCCAGTCTCATCATAAAATATTTAAGAGATGAAGCTTCCACAAATCTGTTCTGGTGCTTAACAAATGACATGCTTAGAAAACCACTGAAGTCTGACTCAAATCTTTCCTGCTAAAATTTAAGCTAATTATTATTACCCAGCCTATTGCTTGCAAACATGAAAAATTGTTTGTTTGTTGCTTCCCTTTTTTCTTTTTTTTTTCTTATTTTATATTATACTAACTCTGTGAGACAAGTTCATTCTTGGCAAATCTTTTTTACCCTCTGAGATACTTGGAATTTTAATATATCTATTCTTAAACTTTAGTGTGTGTTCAGTTTTGTTCTGGAAAAAGTGAGTTACCAAAGCTTCAATGAAAAGAACGAATAGATTTGCTATTACTGCTGATTTACATAGAAAGCTTCACATGCTTTGCTCACGGGTAATAATACAAAGCCAAACACGAGCAAAAAATAATAATGATGCCTGTACTCTAAATCTGGAGGCATAAGAGAAAATTCCAGGAGTGGTGAAAGGACTGTCACAAGTTTTATTAGATCACATGCTCTTGAAGGTGATGTGCTTTGCATTGCACAGAGCTCAGACTATTCAGGATCACTAAATGCTGTGTCAAGGTATTTGCCAAATGAACAGAATGGAACAATGCTCAGTGAAGCAGAGGGACAATTGACAGAAAATTATCTGAACAAAAATCCTATTTCATGTTTTTTTTTTTTTTTTTTTAATATTCTGAAAATATAATCAGAGAATCATGGAATTACAGAATAAGCCTGGGTTGAAAAGGACTACAATGATCATCTAATTTCAACCCCCCTGCTATGTGCAGGGTCACCAACCGCCAGACCAGGCTGCCCAGAGCCACATCCAGCCTGGCCTTGAGTGCCTGCAGGGATGGGGCATCCACAACCTCCTTGGGCAACCTGTTCCAGTGCGTCACCACCGTCTGTGTGAAAAACTAGTATTTCTTTTCATTCCACAAAAGCATAATATTGTAAAGTTATAAACGACATTGCCCATAAATATCCATTTGCAGAGCAAAAATTTCAGGTTTTCTTATTCATTGCACTGTATCTGATATGATATATCTGATATGAGTTCCTGCACTCAGGTTCAGAATCTTTCCCTATTGGAAATATCATCAGAGCAACAAAAGCTTTAGTATTTTGAAAATATTTATTCTGGTTTATTATCAGCTAATTCTAATTAGAATTCTGATTAAGCAACATCTGCATAGAACAAATGCCAAATAAAATCTACAAATTGAATCTATGTTTTGACTCATAACTGAAAATCATCTGTCTGAGAAGTTTAACTTGATCTGCTTATGGGTTGTTGGTTTAATCTATCCTAGAAGATGCTGTTGAATAATAAAAGTTGGATCCAATCCTTAGACTGCAGCCTTGTGCTACTGGGATTAAGGGATCTACTCTCTTCAATTGAGAAAAAAAACCTCATTCAGTCCATTACATGTTACTGTTCTTTCCTCGGCTGATTAACAAGAATACTGAGATTCAAAGAGAAAGACAGGGGATGTCACTTCCTCTGGGATATGTAAGAACTAGCAACATTATGGCCAAAGAAGTTACTCTTAGCTGAGAATTCGATCAATCTTATAATCCAAGAAAAGGTTTTTATAGACTGTTTTCTATCCTTCCTCTAGTTCTGGGCCACATTTCAGCAATTTAAATGCTGCCCACGATGCACTGATGAGCCAGCAAAACCCCTGAATGATAATGAGAACCTTCCAGTGGAAACAGTCTCAGCACAGTATTGCTGCTAATTCATCACTGTGAGGCAAATTGCCTTGCACAGAAGGTGAAAGAACAATTTAAAAATCTATCGCCTGCCAATTTGAGAATGTATTAATAATAGTGGGTGTGTTTTTCAAGTTCTGCTCTGCTCATTTACTCTTAATATCCTCTGCACCACATAACTGACTGTGGAAAACACAGCTTGTCTACATACAGAGTAACACGATGTTCTGAAATTGATAAACACCCTTTAGTTCTCATGGAAAGCTTGTGGCTAATTAACTTCCAACAACTAATGAATGTTCTAGTTTTGTGGTGTTTTTTTTTTTTTTTTTTTTAATTATTGTTTGTTTTTCTGAAAGGAACACGAAAGTGTTTCTGTCAGAAGACCTCCCTCTTGGTTCTCAAAATCATACAGCTACATAAATTACTTCTAACTTATCCTTCAGCAGAAAGTGAGAGATGATTCTGGCCCTTTTTTGAGCACCATCAGCGACTTTGTGTCCTGGAGCAAGCTGAAGTAACTAGCTTTGCTACCTGTTAACAGCAACAAACAGTACTTCACGATATTATTTTTAACAGAATTTTAGATGTGGGTGGAACAAATGTGGAACAGGAATATTATCAGAGAACGCGGTGAAATGAACAGAAGCAAGCCTCGAGCCCTGCTGTTTTGGGGCCGCCCTCCGCACAGCCGAGGCGGGAGGGGCGGCGGGGTGAGGACACCCCCACGGCGGCTGACTCAGCTCTTGGTGAGCGGGGAGCCGGCGGCACCCAGCGAACTGATTCAGCAGCTATAAACAGACACCGACTGATTCATTTGGATCTTTTCAGGGAGGAGGAGAGGTCACAGCAAGACCTCAAGATAAGCTGATAAGAATCAGCCACCTGACTTTCAAAGCTCCTCCTAACACGCTCCTAAGTCTGCCCTAAGAAACGCCGCCTCTGTGCACTCGCTTTAACGTCTCCGCTCACATGCCTCTGCAGGGGGAGAAGGGAGAGGAGTTTCCCGCCCACCCACCCTTTCAGCGAGGCTGGCGGGCACCCAACGGCTCCGCCGCAGCCCGGAGCGACCCCTGGCGGCAGCACGGCAGCTCCGCCACACCCGGAGCCGGCGGGGGCGCTGCAGCCCCAGCGCGGCGGGAGGCGGGCGTGGCCCGGAGGGACTGAGACTGCCGAGGGGAAATGGCGGCGGGGCGGTGTCCCGCGGCGCGTGTAACAGCTGAGCCCCGCGGCTGAGGCTCGCCGAGGGTGCGGTGCTGTGTGCAGGCCGTAGAGGGGGCATCGAGGGACGAGCGGTTTGCAGCCGAATGATCCAAAAGTAGGCTGAGGCCACCCCACGGCAGCCTGACAGAATGTTGAGTGCTGAAAATGAAATGCTGCCACGCACCTCATCGAAAAGGGCATTGCTGGCCAGAGTCTGCTGTCAGGCTGAGCCTGGCTTTCTTCAGTGATTTCTGTTTTTTCCCCTCAAGGGCAGCAGTAATGCCTTTTTAATGGGGTTTTAGATGCTTATTGCTATTTTCGTTGAAATTGTTATCTACTTTCCTGGCTTGGAGAAAAAACAAGGAGAGTTGGCAAAAGTTCAGCTGATCGAAAGCATTGTCTTAAAAATAAAAAGAGAGACGTGAATATATTAAATGTATTTTTTTCATTGTTTTCAACCCAGACACTTCTGGTTTCATTATCCTTGGCCCATGAAGCAACTCCGCTGTATCCAACAGCAGTACACCCAGCGGCTCATGGCCAAGTCTAAAAAGGAATTAAAAATTTCATGTGTCCTTGGGTTGCAGCTTTCCAGCAGGGCCTGCTGTGTGTAGGCTGTGTGGTAGGGCATTGAAGGAGGAGTGCTTGCTGAAAGGTAATTAGCTGGGAGCCCCTTGGTCCATTCAGCATCTTTCTTTTCTTTTTTTCTTTCAGATATGTGATAAAATGACATTTTTCCACTGATTAGAATGGCAATTTGCACACTAATAGGAAATGCACTCCTAAACCTACTAGACAACCGTTGAAATGGATACATATACTTAAGTCATTACTTTGACAAGGGTTAGGCATATCCATTGATTTGTGGGAGATCCTCTTGAAAATGATTATAACACAAAGTACAATTTTGTATCAGTGATCTATCCACTCATTTTGAGATGGAGAATTTCTAATGTCACTTAACCCTTCCCAGTAGCCTGGAGAGCTAGTGAAGATTATGCCATTTCTTTCAATGAAGATCCTCCAGGAAACTGTGTTGTTGAAACTGTTAGGCTTTATAAACAAGCGTTTGCCTTTCTATAACAACCTGGGATTTGTAGTTTGAATTTCTTGCTAAAGTAGATGCGTAAGTTTTCCCAGTATTAGGTTATTATACAATACCTGCCACCTCAAAGAATAAATCTTCTTCTTTCTACTCTTATATATCCTCAAATACCCTGAAGTGAGGTGGGTCTATAGCAGACAGGTTGGACTTCTCATCACAGAGATTCCAGCTCCTTTGTGGTTCAGGTTCAGTAGTCTCAGGATAGCTGCCATCTGTTTACTCTGTGTGTTCATAACCTGTTGCAGTCTAAGGCACTTCAAGACAAACTCTTGTCTGTTTTATTAAAGCTGTCATTCTGACATGCAAGGAATTTTGTCTGGTATTTATAGCTACTTTAACTATTTGTCATAGCAGAAAGAGGAGCATATTGTTTCTAACAAATATCATAACTTTACACATCTTAAGACATAATTCTGTGCATCTTAGTGCAGAATTCCATTTACAGAACCACAGCTTTCATATTTTTAGTGCCACAAAGTGTTACACAGGCTAAAACACATTTTTCTGGTTAATTTAGTCTTGTATCTTTTGCTTAGGGATATCAACCACTAATGCCATTACCTGGCATTCAATAAAGTTTCCATCCAAGTTCTCCTTTCCAACTCCAGGTGTCCTTGATGAGCATGTTTAAGTATAAGGTCTTTATGGTGGTTTCCAGCAATTTGTGTCATACAGCTTAGTTCTAGTTCTTTGTTAAGTATCGAAAGTAGTGATAGGCTTTCTCATTTCTAATTCACTTGTCTCTTTTTTTTATGATTATCACAGACGGTATTTCTCACCCCCCGTTAATTTCCTGCTAGCTATTTATGCACTATATTTTCTTGTTTCTCCTGCAAAAATATAAACTTTATATGAAAGAGCTACTGATACATTTACTTGAAACCTTTCCTCTTTTTAATGTATTTTCTTCATGTAATTGATACAACTGAAGAGGGTGTCACTGAGGGCTGCATTTAAACCCGTAATTTGAGAGCTGTAGTCCTCATCTGGGAAACTGGAAGCAGTAGCTGAAATCTTCTTAAGCCTGCTGCATCATAGCTACTGAACAAAGCAGGAATGGGGACAGTAGTACTACTATTGCCTATTTTTTATCTTGTGTAGACTATGATTCATCAGATGTGCTCTGAAAAGCTGAGCAGATTGGGCACTGTAGGAGAAAGAAACTTACAAACAGCTCATTTCTGAATCCTGGCAGATGTTAGCTGTGAACTAGATGATAATGGATCAGCATTGCCAGGAGAGGGTACTTAGATGCTCAGGGAAATTTTCTGCTGTGAAGATGTGTTTGGATGCTTCCAATGTGACATGGCAAATTAGATGGAGTTCTGAAGTTTTCGATTTTGAGCACAGATAAAGGGGCAGTTAGCTGGAAAATCACTGGAAACAGCATGCTCGAAGCTGGAAACTGGAACCTGGTCCAGTAGGTTGGGAAGACAGCCAAATAGATAGGGATCTCTGAGGATCTCTATGGCACTAAAATCCCAGTAACTCTCCACAATCGTGGCTTTTTTTTTTTTTTCCTCCTTTTTTTTCCTTTTTTTTTTTTTTCCCCCCCTCAGGGAAAACATAAAGAAAAATCCTGCTAGGTTCAACAACCACAGAATTTTCCTCACAATCATTATTCCATCTAGACAATGTGAAGAGAGCTTCTTGAGAGCCTATTGCTCTTATCTCTGGCAATTCAGATTCAGAGGTGGATCTGTAAAATAATTTCTTCTTTTCTGAAAGGCGAAATAAAGCATCTTGTTGTCTTTGAAACAGGTGGGAAGGGAGAGGATGCTCCTTCACTACGCAAGGGGTAGTGGCTTCCCTGGTACTGTTTGCATTTGCCTTTGTTTAACAGTATTTCTATCATTTTCCCTCTGTCTCCATTTAGCATTTCAATCCCAGCACCGAAAGTGCAGAGGATACTCTGAACAAGTACATTTTTTTTGTTGTTGTTGTTATAGTCTGTATTGAAGTGCACACCTAAGGGCTCACAGAAAAGCAGGTGGCTGCAGGGAAGCAGTGATGTTCCTTGGCAGACCTTGGTTAATTTTTATTCTTCCCAATTTCCCTTTCACATTACAAATTGCTGAATTAAGAAAAACACATGAACATGCAATTCCTGTACATTAGTACATATGGTTTGTGGAAAGTGTAATGTGTAATGT
Source organism: Chrysolophus pictus (assembly GCA_037305975.1). NCBI lineage: Eukaryota > Metazoa > Chordata > Aves > Galliformes > Phasianidae > Chrysolophus > Chrysolophus pictus. The sequence goes on from CM074576.1 coordinate 169,447,826, forward strand.
TCTCATACCTTCAAGCACAGCTGTGCACTCCTGGGCACGTTCACCAAGGCACTTGAAAAAGAAGACTTCTTTGGTAGCAGGTGCTCTTGTTAGGGAGTAGTGAGGTTGAAAACAGGCCTTAGAGAGAAATCTGAACAAAGCTTTTCAGGAGACAATACAAACATTTTCCACTAGGTGGTAGAAATCTGCCACCGTCCGGAGCTTTTAAAAAACAGGAAAAAAACCCACATAATTATGAAGGGCAGGCTGAATTAAGATAGAAAATAGCTGTAATAACAGCTTACGATGTATCGATTAAAATGAGTTCTCTGCCTGTCGAAGAGACAATCACAGAAAATTATTCCTAATGCTATCCCTGACACAAAGGCAAAAATGTCAGTTAGGAAGGTTTTCTGATGTTTTAGAAAAGAAAATGAAAGGATAATTTAATCAAAATGAATTCTCTTACCCTCTACCGAAGGACTGTCATCTGTAATTTCAGACCATAGGAACTCAGGAAACAAATCTATCATGCTTTTATTTATCTTTAAGTGACAAAATACATATTTTTTAAATTAGTACTTTTAATTTTCATGCATCACATATCTCCTATAGCCCAAGTCTCACTGCCACAGAGGTTTTATTTCTAAAGGTATCCTCATGGTGGCAGCAAAACTATCAATTATTTAACAACAACAGATTGGAGAATTACAGAACTTTCTGCTGTTGTTGGCATAATCGATGGATGGAACGCCAGAGACAAAGCACGTGCTTTGATGCTAACAACAGAGGAGGAACAAGAATTTGCAAAGTTGTTTGCTCCTTCTAATGCAGTATCATCAGACAATTACTGCTGACTTTATTCCATACCTCTTGCTTCAGAGCTACTGGCACAGCACATCTGACATAAGGTTCATATTTTATGAAGGTAATTGTCATGAACACAGTTTTCAAAGATATTCAGGGCCTTTCTTTTTATCAAAACTCATGACTGTTTCCTCACTAGCAATTCTCAATCCCATAGAATCGAGTTGTCAACAGACCATCATCTTGTAAGAAATGAGATTGCAAGGTGCCTGGTTTAAAGAAACTGATATTAGATAGTAAGCTTGTCCCTCATTTATTTATTATCGATATACAATAAATCATGTTCTTGTTAGTGTCATTCTGAACATGCTGTGTTCATTTCCTGATCCATTTTTATGCAAATGCTATGCTGCAGACTTCGAAGCTTACAAATTATAACCAGTGGTTTACATCTTGTTTCCTGGTAAAGTATCAGAACTGAACACAATCTTAATCCATTTTTACCCAGTACTGTTGTTAGGAATCTTGAATTCTAATAATGACACTGAAATCTGTCTTCACCTATGCTTGGGCAGACCTTAGTCATTAGACCTTAGGGAATACGGTCTTGTCATCTGACCACCCTGCTTCATCTGTCTGCCTGGTCTCTGAGCAGCCTGTGTAATGCACAGGTAGCCACAGATACAAAAGTAGTTGTGATACTTGCTCTTTCTGCCAAAGTGATCTTGGATTCCTGGATGCTGTAAGATTTCTTCAGATGTACATGCCTCTGCACTATTTCCCTTCTTATCTGGCTCTCTTCCTCCCTGAGTTAGACGCTATAGTTATATAGCAGTGTTGAAAGCAGGGAAGCTGTGGAGAATGTGGTTAGCTTTGCGTCCAAAAACCTTGTGGTCAACCTTGTTGTTCAGTCTGGTATTTTTACAAGAGAACTTTTATTGACTGAGTTCTTGCACTCAGTTGTGGCAGTATCAGTCTCCTTTCTGCTGCTTTCCTAATCCTCCTTTGTCCACCCAGGGACTGACTTTAGATCAACTTTGGATAAATATCTTGAGCAGTACCTAGTAATTAGACCTTTTGTCTGAATTGCACTTTTTATTTGTCATTTCCAGAACATCATAGTATTTATTTTCCTGCTGTCTTCTATACATAGACCACATTCTATTGAAATTTACCATCAAGTTTGTGGTTGATAGGATGAATGGTGACTGAAAATAGTCTCATGAGAAACTTGTTTCTACATCCCTGTCATCAGTAGGATGGAATGGAAACTCTCTAACAATGTGTCCTACTGTGCTAATGGGTCACATTGCCAGTGCTGTACTTCTGTCACCAGAGTTGTCTGAATAGGAAACAATCACAAGCAAGTTGTATCCTTGTTCTCTCCACAAAAATCATGCTCATTATCTGCAGCAGACTGAGATCTGTGAAGTTCCCAGCTGGCTGAATAATTAAAAATTTACATAAATAAATGCTAGAAACAACAGGGTTTCTTTATTTCATACATATGTAAATCATATATACGATTTTATATCTATATATATTTGTATAAAAAGACCTCTTTTTTTGCCCTTTTGTGCTTAGTGGATTAAGCTGTGCTATGTGGTTAACGTGGCCTGATACTACCAGGACAAGTTTGAAACTGGAATTCACTGCCACGTGAACCAAACCAGAAAATAGTTAGCACCTTTGTAGGGAATCACCATGAACTGAAATAGTGATAGTGCTAACCACAGGAGAGCTTGTTCAGTTCTGTTTAGCTTAAGAGCTCATCTGTTCATCTTTCCTTTCCCGAGATAAAGTGATTCTGCCAGAAGACCTGGTTGCTGTTGTCTCTAATTACCAAAACTATTAGCATACAGTAGTTGTTCTGAAAGTAGTATAAAATACTCTTCCGCGAATAGGCCATTCACATGGGTGATCACAAATGTAGATATACTTTCTCTGATTTTATTTAATTTTTAAATGAACATTTTTTTAATGAACAGTTAGTTATTGCTAACCAGGCAAGCATGCTTGTTATGTATACATTACAATGGGAAGTCCAGATCAGAATTTACATGCAGTGCTAATTGCAGAGGGTGACATAAAATCTCAAGTTAGCTAGGAACACCCAGACAGATGTAGCCATATTTAATTTACTTTTCTCCTTCTCATAAGGAGTCTTTTTCCTTTTCTTTGATGTGTTTTTTTTTTATTTAATTGTCATCTGTTTACCAGAACAAATAGTATTGCAATGGAAATGCTAAAAAAAGGTGGTTGTTCTCTTTTTATTTGATTTCTACAGTATCATTCGAAAAGTTGTCCAAAGAACTGAAGTCAGCCTTTTTTTTTGTCCTGCCTAAGTAGAAGGAATAGAAGCTCTGCATTCCGCAGATGCTCTCTAATACTTTCCAAAAATCCATTATTCATTAAATATTACACCTAATTTTAGGTCTTTCACTTTGCAGTGTTATTCTTCACCCTCAGAAACTGAGTATCACTTACACAGAGATTATTTTAGAGGCTTCTATTACACAGACCCACATTAGCAACCCAAACCATTTCTTCTCCACGCAGATTTCCAGCTAGGACAATATTATTAAAATACAGAAGTTACAGGACTGCTCTTCAACTTTATTTGCCTTTCAGTGGTTCTGGTAAAAAACTATTTCATTTGCAAATGCTTCCTATCATGGAAATGGCATGTAAACACTGAGTTGTCTTCACTGATCTGGCTTGAGGACAATTGTAGCAGCATCCATCTCAGGTAGTACTGCTCACCCGAGGGAGTACGGTACAGGGCAAGCCTGTGCTGAATGCTGTATTGCAATGGCTACATTTCTATCAGGATCTATGCTAGCTAATCTTAGTTTAGAATCAGGTGTTTGTTGCAGAAGAGAGAAACTTCACATTCTCTAATACTACTTGCTGCAGTGCGAGTGTAAATCTAATGGTTCTGGACAAACTCAGTTCCAAGTCTTGGCTTTATACCTACACAATTTATAGTTTATTTTGTAATTTAATGAGTGCATATGATTTGATTGAGAACCCATCTATTGTAACATTGATTTTATAATTTCTCTGTAAAGTCTAATGAAGACATAATCAGCACTTATTAGACCACATTTTTATACTGCATCCAGGGACTTCCAGGACAAGGACCCTGATAAAATGAAAGCAAGCTCAGCAGGAGGCCACCAGGGAGCACTTTCCCTGTGATAAGAAGCTGAAGGAGGGGATGCCTTCAGACTGATGGACAGATGGCTTTGGGGACAACTAACAGCAGCCTGGAAGTACCTTTGGAAATCAGGGGTGTTTTAAAGAAGATGGAGCTAGACTTTCTAGAGCAGTCCATGGCAGAAGAGCAAAAAAACCCAAAGGACACAAATTGAAACTACAAAAGTTCTGACTGGTTATAAGGAAAATTTTCATTCCTTGAGGACAATCCTGTATGGGAACAGGCTGCTTAGGATGGATTGGCCTCCATCTTGTCCATTGAGGTTATTAAGAAACAATTGGACATATAGCTGGGCAACCTGGTCTGATTTTACAGAGGAATTTGCATTGAGCAGAAGTGTGGACTAGAGACTTCCCCAGGTCTCTTCCAATCCAAGTTATTCTCTGATCTCAACTGTTTCGCTTCTTAAGGGTAAAGGGGTCCAGGAAGCCTGGACGCTCCTCAAGACGGAAATCTTAAAGGCACAAGAACAGGCTGTCCCTGAGTGCCGTAAGGTGAGCCGCAGGAGTAGACGACCGGTGTGGATGAGCCGGGAACTACTGTTGAGACTCAGGGAGAAAAAGAGAGTCTATGTCCTCTGGAAGAAGGGACAGGCTAGTTGGGAAGATTACAAGGAAGTAGCTAAGGTATGCAGGGAGGAAGTTAGGAAGGCAAAAGCCCAACTTGAACTCAGATTGGCCACTGCAGTAAAAGACAATAAAAAATCCTTTTATAAATATATCAATGGCAAAAGAAGAACCAAGGATAATTCTCATCCTTTACTTGATGCAGCAGGGAATGTGGCCACTGAGGACAAGGAGAAGGCTGAGATCCTCAATGCCTTCTTTACATCTGCCTTTAATAGCCAGACCAGTTATTCTTTGGGCATTTTATGCCCTGATCTGGAAGTCTGGGATGCTACTCAGAAAGCACCCCCAGCGATTCAGGTGGAAACAGTCAGAGAGCTCCTCTTCCATCTGGACTGTCACAAGTCCATGGGACTGGACGGCCTACACCCTCAGGTGCTGAGGGAGCTGGCGGGGGTGATTGCTGAGCCGCTCTCGGCCATCTGTCAGTTCTCCTGGTTAACTGGAGAGGTCCCAGAGGATTGGAGGCTTGCTGATGTGACTCCCATCTTCAAGAAGGGCCGTAAGGAGGATCCGGGGAACTATAGGTCTGTGGTAGTGTGAAGACGGTTGGACTAGATGATCTTATAGGTCATTTCCGACCTTGTGATTCTATGATTCTATGATTCTATGGTTCATATTTGTTGAAATTATTCATTCCCAGACAGGTTTTAGTTTGATCCAACACTTAGAGGTATTGCCTCTATCCCAAAATCCTGTGGCCCAATGGTGGTTTGCCAGGATTGGAAGATTCTCAGGTTTAATAGCTTCAGAGACAACTGATAGGTCTGTCACAGTCTTGCTGAATGCAACCTGGCGTTAGATGGTTTGTTGGGATGGCTTCTTAGGAACCCCTTTAGCACACACGTTGTTTTGAAACACAGTGCTTTTCTGTATAGAGGAGCATAGCAACAGCAATCTGAATAAATTATGCTTTCTCCATTCTAACTTATCTGGTGTGATAACGTACCTCCCTGTGTAAAGCAATTACTCAAGTGATTAACTCCCAAATGGTACAGTCCTTACTTTTCCTGTGTCTATTTTTAGTGTCAACTTTTTGCAATAGGTGTTATTTGCTATCTCATATTTATATTTTGTTTAGAACAAATCAAATTCAAATTCAGTTAGCATCAAGTCTTTGCAGTAGGGGCTATTTGCTATTTTGTGTTTGTATTTTTTTCTAAAATAAAGAAAATTGAAATTCTGAAAATTGGTCTTAGGTATCGTAAGCCCAACAAATAATATTCAAGGCATGAGAGCTTACAACACATAGATGTATTATTACTAAATGGATCCTGTTGCAATTCTCTAAGTTGAAGAAAGAAAAACAGATGAAAGTAGTTGAGATAGTGTGAGGACAGGGCACTTCTTATGTTAGAATTCTGTAAAACCAACCACCAAGACTTGTTGCTTCAGACCTGTGATGTTTTGTAACCCCTACCCTTATTGTAAGAGAAGAATTTTGCTTCTTACCTATGAAATGGAGAAAGCATCAAAGGATAGGTAGAAAATGAGAAAGGAGCAATTTTAACCTCCTTATTCCTTTATTTTAAATCTTTGAAGGAGAAAATGATAATCCCTATTCTTCAGAGTATGAATGTGGAATGGAAGATGAAGTTAAGAGGTGGGTCAATAACAATTATGATACAGCTATATAATTTCTGTTTGTATGTGCATGTGTTTTTTGAGAGCTTGATAACTCAAATTTACTGTATGCATGAGTGGAATATGTGTGCATACCTGTGTAGTGCATCTTGATGAGTTAGAAGCTGCAGAAATACTATTTAATAAGTATTTACCGCACTTTTCCTTCTGGGAAAGGGAGCCAATAATGGTGTCAGCTTTCATTCTAGCATTTTCTAATTTCTGAATGCCTGAATTTGCAACCTCAATATTATTTTGCTAGTGGCTTTTTTACATTACATGTAGACATATGCCTATGTGCATATCTAAATGCCCACATGCAAACGATGTTAAATTCACCCACATCTAAAATTGCAAAATGCTAAATAAAACCCAGTGATTTATTGTTCCTCCAAGATACCTGTAATCTTACAAATCAGTAGCAAAAAATCCAGAAATGGACAGTACAGATACAACATTTAATCTTGACATATACTTTTTTAAATGAAAAATGATCACATTTCATTTTTATTAAAAAATCCTTCTGTCC